>UNSF01000001.1:77500-741364 GCA_900538255.1 Ulva mutabilis
GGAATAACAGTTATCCACGTGACGTGGTTATGTTTGGACTCGGTTGCAATTACGTGTCACCAAAGACTGCAAGCAGCGTATTGGGATATGCTTGCGGCATGGTGACAGGAACCATGGTTCCTATCTTGTAGAATGGTACCACTTTGCATCGGCATGCGGACAGCTTGCCACGTGCACCGTCCTGCATGGGTCCATTGCAATTTTGGCTCCAGCCTGCGCCCTGTTCCCACTCACTCCGAGCCATCCCCCACCTGGCCGGGCATATCTATAGACCGTGCTGCATACCTCCTTTGCCGCCACAGTGTGTTACACAGTGATAGATCTAGGACTCAGCAGCGCCGAGGCAACAGACCAGGCAACAAGCAAAAGCCGCCACAGTGTGTAGGTCAAGCGGGCACTGGAGTGTGATCATCTAGATTTTACATGCACAGTACTAGTGTGCACCGCAAAGACAGGTGCAGGCTTAGGTGCGACCACTGATCAACTACAGTACGACAGGAAATGCTAGTGCACTACAGGAAGCTTGTGCACTAGGTACAGTGCTAACAGCTACGTATACTCGTAGGCCACGCATATGGAGCTCAAGTGCACCTCAGGCCAAATGAACTCTACTGTGACATCATGATCAGCACACTTCTGCCAGCTGCTGTGGTTGCCAGTGCCGCTAGTGGCAGCCACAGCTGGCAGCCACAGCACTTTCCATTGCACCTTTGCAGCTATGCCACCTGCTCCCTTTCCGGAACGAATGTTCCCACGCGCACGTCGTGACCCTCGGCCGCCGCCGGATCCGCTACCTGTCGCGGCGAGCGCTGCTGCAGCCTGAAGACCTTGCCGACCTCGGCAGCAAGCGCGGACGCCGGCCCTTGCTGAGTGATGCATGCACACGTTACATGTGTTACACAGTGATAGATCTAGGACTCAGCAGCGCCGAGGCAACAGACCAGGCAACAAGCAAACAGACACACCGGCCACTGCAAGCACCAATTGCAAGGCCACGCGCCGAACGAGCAAATGCCAGAACGAACCAACGCCAGCGCGAAAGCAGACACGCACACGCCACGCAGTACCACGCAGGCCACGCGCACACCAAACACACAGTCAGCACTATGTGGCCTGTAACATGTACATGAGGCCGTGCTCACTCGCACGCGGTGCACGCCCATCATATACCACGGCAAGAGTTCACGGGCTCGGGAGCTCCTGATCGCACAGTACTAGTCTCACGTGCATGTTGCAATCTGGACACACATACCCAGGTCCTGAGTAAAGTGGCGACGTGCGTTAGACGTTTTTACGTGTTAGACGTCGTACCTGATTAATACAGGAGATTATTAGGTTTAGGCAGGATTGCAGGCTTTGAATTTCTGGGTCATGTCATCTAATACTGCGGTACACGGCTGCGCGAAACGCGGGGGATGTCCACGTGTAACCCGATGGGGAGCTCAGGCGACCTGAACCAGGAAGTGCAAACGGCACTCGAGTCGCTGCTGCCTGATGTCGCGTATTCGTCAAGACGATGCATATCAAGCTGACGATTTGCATGACGCCGCCTCAATGCATGAAGCGTCTTCTATGTCGTAATTCATACCAACTGCCTAAGGTCGTTTTGGCAGTCTTATAAAATCAGAGGCCGAATGTTGACGCGAAGCCGACCTGAATGACAGATGCACCTGCCTGGCCTTCAGCGTGTGCCCTGGCAGCCGTGCGAACTCCTACCGTCTTGAATGCCGTGATCAACACAACCCCCGCACGTCGAGCTCGAGCATGCCGAAAATCCACCGTGCGCAGGCGCTCAGTCCGAAGCGTTTGGACGCCTGCCTGGCCATGGGCCATATATACCTTCACGAGCTGCTACGCATAGCACACTGTCTCTTCCTTCCCTATTTCAACGTCATTTCCTTCAGCAGCAGCAGCCGATCAACCTCGTCTATCTACACTCCACGACCAACAGTACTAGTCAAGTCACAATGTGCGCCCTCGACCCATAGGCACCTGCACAAGTACGACAGGCACTCCGCAGGCCCCTTATTGCCTTTCGCAGTCGACATGTGCTGGTCTGCACTGATATCCTTTGAACAGCGCGCGGCATGTGTCCAATGCCATGGCATGCGCGTGGTTGTACATTGCGCGCGCGGCCGGGGTGGCACTGTATGCGCGTGTCAAAGCACGCCGCATGTGAATGAAAACTTGTGACCGGGTTCTAGATCTCGTGTTCATGTGCACATGCAGCGTGGGTTTGGCTGGCCGCCGCATCGCACTGTTCCAAGACGCTCACGCTACACGTTGAGTCGCAAGCGCAAGTCTGCCGGACCAAATGCCTACTTTATTTGCCCAACTGCCATTTTTATTGTCTTATGCTACGTGACGGAGCCTGCATCAGCTGTGTGCTCTGCCATGCACGCAACAGCCAGGAGTGTGTATGGTGATTGTAAAGTACACCGCATGCACTTGGCCGCTCCCTTTGTCATATCGACAGCCGCCGCGCTGCGTTGAAGCAGTCTTGATCGTTACAGTTCGCACTTCACAACCTATCAGCTTACGATTAAGGAGGTGGTCATCCACAAGCTTTCCGAACTAGGTGTCCACAGGTGACTTGAATGTGCATTCTGCTCACATCGTCAACCGCCGTCACCTGGACATCACCGCATCGGCCCCACGAAGGCAAGGGACTCGGCGCCGTAGCCCGACAAACTCCACCAGCACTCTCCTGCTGTTGCCCTCGCTGCCGGGCTCTTGCGTCCATCTCCGTGTAACACACTCCACCAGCACTGCTCTGGCTTTCTAGCCAACCTCAGATTCAGACTCAGACTGCACTAGCTATGCCAATATGTACTACTTGAAGCAGCTTTATTCTGTGCACACCAGCACTTCCCTGTCAGTGAAGCTGCTGCCTAGCAGTCATAATTTCAGCTGTGATAATCCAGTGGTGGACCCATCAACTGGGACAGCAGCACTGGCTGCATCACCATTGCCAGCTTCAGCACTGCAGTTGTACATGTGCCAAGCTCTTGCTTTACTGACCCAGCCTGCCCCATCAGCATCAGCATACTCAGGCTTGCACTTACATGAGACCCTACATGAGACCCCATACATGCTGACTTGGCCATTCTCCATGGAAGGTTGCAGGTTCACAGCCTCTGTGCTTACATTTTGCCATAGGCAAGGACCTTTTGGTGTATTAATAGGGCAACATGCAGCACTGCAGCTGCTTCTGCAACCACATGCAGAATGCAGGCTGTCATATGCATACATGCAATGACCACATCACACATGCATGTGTTTGCAGAGGTGCAGAGGGTAGTCCACATAAGTGCCCAGCACACAGCACAGCAGCACAAGGGTAGCTGTATACCCACTGGCCCCAGCTTGCGGGTTGGCAGGTGACTGTGCACTGGCAGAAGAGAGAATTCTCGATTTGCCATATGTTCAGGCAAGTGTTATAGCCACATGCATGCTCAACCACATTCCAAGTTGTGTCCATGCACCTGGCAGTCACATAGATCTTAGCTACTTTGCTTCATGATTCCTCTCCAATTTGTGCCAAACATCTACTTCAAATTTGAACTGCGGACTCACAATGCAGGATCTACGCCGCAGCTGCTGTCTCCCTGATGGTCGCCGGAGCCGCCATGGCCCCCGAGCACGCCTCCGCCGCCGTGGCCACCGGCTCCACCTCCGCCACCTCCCGCACGCTCCTCGCCAAGGACGGCACCGACACTGATGGCAACGAGGGTGATGAGGGAGATGAGGGCAACGAAGGCCTCGACGGTTTCATCCGCCCTTCCTTCAATGATGGCAACGAAGGCGATGAGGGTGATGAGGGCAACGAAGGCGACGAGGGCGACGAGGGTGGTGCGGTAGTCAAGGCACCCAAGAACGACGAAGGCGATGAGGGTGACGAGGGCGACGAGGGCAACGAGGGTAACGAGGGTAACGAGGGTGGTGGCTTCACATCATCCACCGGCTCCACCCGTTCCGCCGTGACCTGCACATCCCAGGCCACCGCAGCCACCTTCAGCGCGATGAACAACGCGCACGCGACCGCCGTGGCGCAGGTGTTCACCGAGTTCTGCCGCCCCGACTTTGACGGCCGCGTCGCGATCGCTGTCAGCATCGCTGAGGACGCTGGTTTCGCGATCGCTGAGGCGCTCGCCGCTACCCAGGCCGCCTGCGTGTCCACCGGCATTGCCTTCGGTTGCTCTTCCGCCTCCGCCACCGCTTCCGCCTGGGCTGAGGCCACCGCTGAGGCACACTCCACCGCCATTGCTGCTTCCGCAGAGGACTGCGACTGCCTGGCTGATGCTGCTGCCCTCTCCGTCGGTACCGCATCTTCCTTTGTGGAGCTCATCGCTGACGCCTTCGCCCGTGCCGAGGTGACCGCCTGCGTTGAGGGTGATGCTGAGGCCTTCGCCGCAGCCTTCTCCTTCTGCTCCGCCCGCGCCTACGCTGTGGTCTTCGCCAAGGTGTCTTTCCTCACGCTTCCGTTCGTCTGCTGCCCAGCTCCCTCGCGCTTGCTCCCCCAAACCTCCCGCGAGCACATTTGCCATCCCCGGGCTCAGCTTGTCAGGAAGCCCCGTGTCAACCACACTGGAACCTGTGTGTGAGCCAAGCCTCGTGCACCCCAGAGCTTGACCACCGCCTTGGCAATCAGTGCAGTGTTTGACCGAGGCCAAGCAGTAGCTGCCCCATGTAGCGCCACTGCAGCTCCACTGTTGGATTGCCACTGTATAGTGCACGCGCCACTGCACGATTCTGAAAGCATTGGGTCCCACATGAACCGTGCGTGGCAGCTTAAGACGTCCCCGTCCGTGTTTCTGCAGGCCATCGCCCAGGCTCTCCTGGAGGGTGAGTGCTTCTCCACCACTGTCGCCACCACCATCACCGCCGAGACCGGCGCTAACTTCGAGGTCATTGAGGGCTGCGAGCAGGCCGACTTCTCCTTCGGCGACGCCTCCGGCTCCACCGACGGCTCCACCGCCGAGGGCGTACGCTCCTGACCACCCACCTGCAGTCATCTGAATTCACACCGTGCACGTGATGTGGCGCACGTACAGCCAAAGTGGTCACACCATCGTGGGCGCGTGTTCCTGCGTGAATTGTTTTTGATTTTTTTGGCCATCTGTGACTAGCAGCTGGCTAGACAGAAAGTCGATTCATTGTTCTGTGCTGCACTGCGCTGTGCTGTGCCACGGTCTGGCAGCAACTGCTCTGGCAAGCCCTGAGTGACCCCGTGCAAAAAAATGAGATGCCACAGCGGCGGCAGCGCTGCGTGCTGCGTGCTGCGTGCTCACAAGGCCATGCCCATATCCTGACACCATGGCTGTGCGTATGCAGCAGGCTAACGAGGACACCCACTAAGCAGCCGTCATGCCACACCTCTGGTGTGCTCCTGCCGGCGCAGCTGGCAGGAATTTACAACTCGCCGTGGGCTGTCAAACTCAACTGAGGCTCCTTCGGCTTTGCAATTATTTCCAAGCTGGGCGTCCGATGGTCCGCAGCACCTCCCAACATGCTCAAGAGAGCTGGTTTGAATAATCTTGTGCTCCCGGAAGTGGGCATGGGGTGGCGGTGCTGCGGCCACAAACCGCGGAGCTCGCTTGTGACTTTTCCATGTAGCCTGTCGTTCAGTCCTGGAGTCCTGGCAGTACTAGTGTTTCCCCGAGCTGGCCTAAGCCGTACCTGTGGCTGGAGGCCCATGCATGGATGGGATAGTGATAGACAGTGGACTCGATTGCAATCCCGTATAATAAGGGCTGCTTAGTTTCTGGCAGAGGCCCACGCTGAGCTCTTTCTATTCAAACGCATTTCATGTAACTGATTGACGCAGCACGGGGAATGTTCTACCTCTTTGAAAGTGCATGCCAATTACCATGCGTCCAAACATCACAGCTTATAAAGCGCTTAGCACCACAGCTTATAAGCTGTGGTAACTAGCCACCATGCGTGCTGAGTCGGCTCGCCAGTAGGTGTTGAGCAGTGGAAGCCTGTAGAGCTGCCAGTGCTCGAGGTATGCACCGTGCTCATTGGTGCCATCGAGAGGAAGTCTCATACAGCACAACACCATCCACCCCCGGTTGACATCTCAGGCGCAGGCACGTGCATGCACCCCACCTGGATGCAGGCAGAACGGCGCCTGCATAGCACAGCACGGCGCCTGCATAGCACAGCACGGCGCCTGCACAGTGGTTTCCATCCACTATTGGGACAGGCGCGCACCGCCATGTCTGCATCGCGCGTCACCTCTCCCTTACAGAGTCATCCGGGACCAAACAGGCTGACTTCCAGCAGATGTCATGTGCAAAGAGCAGATCATGTGGCCGGCCCAAACCCCAAAACCGGCAGCAAAAGCGTCTGTACATGTGTGGCTTGTGCAAGTCCAACTGCCTGTTCCAATTCAGCTTGATGCTTTTTGTGGTACCCTGCAAGTCCAATTTATCACAAATCACTAGCTACCCATCCCCTCAGGCCAGCAATGCTCCCCAAACGACCCGTGTCCACCTGCTCTCATGGTCTGCAACCTGCAGTGCCCGTGGCCTAGCCCAAAACTTCATGTGCTCCTTCTGCCAATGACTCCCTCCCTGAACTGCATTAGCTCCATGCTTGATCATTGTTGAGCAGTTGCGCCTCAGCTGCAAACCTCCCTCTAATTCCATTTCTCTTTCTCGTGCATCATGACCCCCGAGTTCGCGCCTGGTTGACGCTTTTGTTCGCGGAAAGCTGCTTGGCACTCAGATTCACAATTCAGCAACATTCACCGGAACGGAATCACTAATCAATGCGATCCCACCATGCGTAGAGAGACTGATGACATGTTAGTCGACATGGGCAGTGTCGGCAATCATGGCGACGCGTCACGCACATGGCATGCGTGTTTCGAGCGTCCCGGATGTGATCGCTGAGGGCTGTCACCACGTACGCCACAACCGCGCAACCATGTTCACAGGCTAATTATCTGTCGCGTTAGCCGTCGAAAGGCGGTTCCGCCTCGGTAGATGCTATTGAAATGATATTGTGAAAACACAGCAGCTTTCCGCGACAACAATGGTGAAGCAGGCGCGTGTTGAGGCATCGAGCACGCGTCAAAATTAGATTTGAGGGCCTGAGGTCGCGTTGAAGGCTCTGCAGGCCATGCCAGATGAAGACTACGCGTAATGCAGCCGTCCGTCACGACCATTTTTACGTTCACACCAGCTCCCACGGAACGTCGCTCCAGAGGATAAAGATACCCTGTACATGATCTAGTAGCGCGGGCCCGTATCCCGGCAGCTTCCAGCTGCAAACGATCCGATTGTGCTCATCGCCAGCATTCATGAACGGGACATCCGCTTGCAGTCACCTCCTTCTCGTATTTTCCCGTCGACAAACACGACTAAGCTCCGTCTAATCATACGGTTTTATCAGCTTGGCAAGGTCGATCGCGCAGGGGGCGCTCTGGTCATATGATATATAGGAGTCGTGCGCTCGCGCTCCGAAACGGTCCAATGCTGCGGGAGCTGCGCAGCACGAGCTAGACGGTCCGCGTTTAACTATCATAGCTCTAGGAGACTCATCTTCAAGCAGATGTTCAAGCAGTGTTCGCGCGGCCTTAGCGCAAAGTCTTCCAGCAGGGACGTCAGGACACCCATGGCCAGACATGTGCTTTCCCAGGCCTGGCGCACGGTGATACAGCCGCAACGTGTGCTGCGCGTCACCAGGGAACCCGTGTGGATGTAAGCGACTGGATTTGGCCTGTAGTTGCCACTAGTCGGCACGCGCGGTGAGTCCGGTCCGCTGATTCCTGTCCGCTGGAAGCACTGCCTCACTTTTCGCCATTCGCGCAGCACGCTCGCTCATCTGTGGAGAGCGCCGCCACTTTCTACTGAAACGTATCTAGCCAACTTGACATCATGATGGATGCCGAGCTTTCGTGGCTGCGATGACTATCGAACTATTGAACTGCCGGGAGCTGTACATCATCGACACGCAACAGGAGCAGGGCCCTGCAGGACTGCAGCTGGCCACGTAGCATGCAGATCAGGATAAGTAATGTTTAGATTCTGTGGTTTTGTCGGCGTCTCACCGCAGCATGACCTTGCATCCCACGATCACAGACATACACATACAGACATGGAACCGTAGACACCAGCAGCCAGCTGCAGCAGCCATGTTGCACTGCATTACTCTACAAGCGTGGCACTGCATTACTCTACAATGAGTGGATGCACACAATCCATACACAGCAGACAAGAAAGGCCCCTGTAGAAGGGCTGCAGCAGCATATGCATCCCGTTCACATCCCTGCTGTGGGCTCCACGGGGCTGGCTGCCCCGTAGATGACCGCTTGACGTCAGCTGTTCTTGTGACATCGACAGCAGCTGGTAGCAGACAGGGGTGGGGCGGCGGTGGCACAACACGCTGGCTGGCAACAGACTTGCAACAGCTAGGCTGGCTCACCAGCAGTCTGGCCACACGTGTGCTGTGCTGTGCTGTGCTGGCCACTTGTGTGGACTACTCTCTGCACCTCTCCCGACCAGCAGTCTGGCAACACGTGGGCTGGGCCAGCGCCGCTGATGACCAGCAGGCAGACCAGCCGTTGGCACAATATGCACAAATTGCAGTGGCAACGTGCACACACCCCTGCTGGCACCCAAGCCCCGGCCTCCCCCCCTTGCACCACTAGACTGCAAGTGCCTAAATAAAGTGCCTAAATTAGCTCCCAAATGGATACACAAGCAGTATAAGTCATGGTAAACCATATGCAACATCCGCGGGTGGCGGGTGGCGCTGATTCCATATCAGGGGTGGTGGTGGGGGGCTGGCCGGGAGATGGGTGCCGTCGACATCAGGGGTGTGGGGCATTCCCAATACCCGGGTGGCCGGCGAGCTCTCGATTTTGCCGGGTGCGGTGGTGATGCCGCAGGGGTGAAGGGGGAGGACTCCGCCTGGGCCCGCGCTGCCCTGGCCTCGCTGGCGTCACCGGTCTGGAACGACACCGGCATGTGTGGGGGTGCGGCTACAAGGCGCAAGCTGCGTGGTGCTGTTGAGATTGCAGTACTGCACCACTAGACTGCAATCACTTAGCACGACGCGACGTGCTAAGTGGCTGCAGTCTAGTGGTATCATACTGCAATCTCAGCAGGTGCTCGCACCGGGCTGCTCCTGGGGCTCATGATCAAGTGCCACAGGCGAGAGGTGGCGCCACGCACCGCGTCCGACGGCCACAGCCGCTGCGGAGCCCATGCCCGCGCCCAGAGCCGGCCCAACACCTCTGGCCAAGGAGAGCTCTGCGCGCGGCACCAGGCCGCCTGGCGAGGGGCTGGGGGATTGAGGGAGTGACATAGTGGCCTGTGTACATCATAAAGACCCACCGTGGCTCATTATCATGTAATAAACGCCATATGGTGTGTTCTGCGGGTGGTCAGGCGGCGCAGCAGGCGGACCTGATGCGGCTGCTGGCCGCTGCGCTTCAATCTTGAACGCTGTCCCCGTGCAAGCAGCCGCCATGCCCACCTCCATGCCCCAATGATGTGGACAATGCTGTGCGTCTGGACCGAGGTCTCCCACAGCTGGCGGCAGATGACACTGTGCGAGGCAGACACTGTGCGAGGCAGACACTGTGCGAGGCAGACACTGTGCGAGGCAGACACGGCCATACGGCCGCATGGGCAGTCTTCGTCCGAGTCAGAGGAGGGCATGCGAGGGTCGCCCATCACGGCAGCGCACGGAGCTAGTACTCATGGCTTGTGACGCCGGTCATGAGGCCGGGGCCGGGGCTGGCCGTGAGGAGGCCTGAGGTGAGCACGCTTATGCCAGAGCGGGTGAGGAGCTAGCTACAGTGTGGCCGGAGCATGGATGCGTCCATCTGGGATTCTGCGTTATGGCGCGAAGACAATCGCTGGGAGGTCCAGCACGCATCTGCCTGCGCACGGCGAGGCGCGCGCTGGAGCTGCATCATTCGCAGCTTCGTGCGTGTCTCGGGCGCCAAGGCGTTGACGGGCACTGGGCGGTAAGAGATGCCGCCCTGCACTTCTGGCCACTCTGCCTGCACTGCAGCGCACTGTTGGCCACGCTGCCCGCACGTCTGGCCTCGCTGCCTGCACTTCTGGCCACCGTGACGCTGTTTGCTGTATACATATGTGAGTGTAGCAGTGCACACGCGGGAGGTGGGCCTGGTGGTGGAAGGTGGCCAAGACACGGGCAGGGACACGGGTAAGGTAGCCTGCTGGCTGGTAGCCTGCTGGTTGGTAGCCTGTTGGTTGGTAGCCTGCTGGTTGGTAGCCCGTTGGTTGGCAGTGGAAGTGTAGAGCCCCTGCACACCAATGATTGGGGGTCGGTGGTGGCTGGTTTTGCTGGGCTGGGCAGCAGTGCGGTGGTGGTGGTTTCTGTGTGCGGTTGTGGCGCGGGTGCCGTGGTGGAGGGGTGCGGGAGTGCGCATGCGTGTGGGTGCGTGGGTGTGGTTGTGTTGACTGTGTCGGTTCGTTGTGGCTTATCACCTGGGACAGTGATTACTTTTTGCTGGTGTCTACCTTCGGGGGGTTTTGGCTGTCTACTTTCCTTCTGTTGCCCTCGCTGCCGGGCTATTGCGTTCATCTGCGTGTAACACACCAATGATGCAACACATCATAATTGTGTTCAGGGTGGCCACATGACGCCATGACATGTCATGGCAGCTGAACTCCTCTGCATGCATGAACGGCGCATCACGGACATGGGAGCGGGCAAGCGGGTTTATTGCCGAAATGTCCAGCAGCGCCATGCGCGGCATGAGGAAGGCTTGCAGGTTGCCCCGCAGTGGGGGCCACTGCGAGCGCAGGGGGGAAGGGGTGCGAGCGGCTGCAAACGCGCCCAGGCAGAAGCGGGGGGCTCGCCGCGGGCCATGGGCGCGGCCGCGGCTCCTGAGGGCGGTGGGAGATCTGTCAGCAGCACCCGGGCCGCCCTCGGCCGGACCTGCCGTGTCGGTGCGAGGGGGGAAGTCGTTGCCAGACGATGGCTCGGGCGTGCTGCCGTGCAGCTCCGCACCACCGCACGCGTGCTCCGGTAGGCTTTTTGAGGACGGGGCGGGGGGCAGCCTCATGTCCATGACGGGGGTGGTGGCGGCGGTGGGGTTGCAGGAGGCCAGGGCCAGGGCTCGGGTCCCAAATGGAGTGTGGGGCAAGGCCGAATTGTTGGTGGCCTCTAGATCTGAGCGAAGGGGCCGGCGCCGCGCGGTTGCTGGCGCTGGATGCTGCCAGCGGCAGCGTTGCCAGAGGGCCACGCTCTGAGGACTGGCCGTGCTGAGGCGGTGCGGGCTGTGCGCAGCCAGCGGGCGCGTCATGGGTGGTTGTGGCTGCAGCTGTGCATTGTGCCTTTTGCATTTTGACAGTTGCAGCTTGCTGCCAGCCACTTACTGGGATTCGAGTGCGCACTTGCTTGCTTGCTTGGTTCCTTGCTTGCTTGTTGCTGCCCTCGCTGTACGGTCACGCACGTCGCTGCTTTGCTCGGTGCACAGTGCCAGAAGGTATTGTCGTGTGCAGCACCCCGATTGGCAGTGATAAGTGCATTGCCGAGCATGTCTCCCGCCGCTCAGAACACAAGATGGGGTGTATGGTCAGCCACGAGTGCGCTTCGGGTCGGCCCCAAACGAGTGACACATGATAGCTATAGGGCACACAGCACACGGCACACAGCCTAGAGCCGATGCATCCATTGCGGACACAGCCCTTCCAATGTAATCTAACCACAGCTTAAGCGCACGGCAGACCAAACCATATCTGCCCTTTATTGTTGTGGCTGCGCAGCCACTGGCACGAAGATCGCGAAGCTGGCCGCACTGCCACTGATCCCCCAGGTGAAGAAGCTCGTCATGCAAAACTGCCTGCATCATAGAGAAGCCAAATATGCCAATTTCGTACGACCGTGGGGAGGCAACAAACATAAAAGCGCGCGCTGCAGGTCATATCTCACACGAAAGCCTGAATGAGATTGCTGACTTTGCTGTGGCCCCTGAGGCCGTGTCCAGGTGAGTGTTCTTGCAGAATTCCATGTGCGAACTCTCCGTCACCCTTTGCTGTGGTGTAACGCGCCATGGCCAGGTCCTCGCTGTGGCTCCGCTGCGCATTCGGCTAGCAGGGCGGGCGGTGCTGTCTGGCCCCATTGCCCCATCGGACATTCTGTAGGCGGCCGTTGGCCGCTGCGCCGGGCCGGGGGCCGCTGATGCTGAGGAAGTAGCCTGCCCCTCATCTGTCTATATTCGCCTGCCCCTGTTTCTCCACGTGTGGCCGCGGGCTTCCGAGGGGTTGGTGATGTCGCGCCACGAGCGCCCTAGGCCCCCAGCTGCGTGGCCTCGTTCTGCCGAGACTGCCGGGCCACCGTCGCGGGGCTGGGCAAGCCAGCGTTGTGCGTGCAGCATGCCAGTGCCGCCGTCCGCCGCTCACCGCCGTCGACAGGTCAGCTGAGCAGCTAGCAGGCCCGCGCTGCACAGATAGCCCAGCCGCTGCGGAGGCCACGTGAGGACCACACCCATCACCCTCCTGATGCGGGGTCCCCGACACTGAGTGGCGAGAGGCGGCGCCAGCACGACATGAAGCTGCCCTGTTCTATGCCGTTATGGCCACCAGCTGGGGCCCTAAACGCGGCAGGACACCACACCACCGTGTAGATACATGTACCCCAACATGAAGCTACATGTAGACGCGTCCAGGGCGGGCCATGCGTGTGCAGTGTGCTTTGTGCTGTGGCTGGCTGTTGGGCGGTGTTCTGTCAGGGGTGCGCTTGTGCTGTGATCCAGCATGCGCTGTGCTGTGACTTAGCACAGCTGAATACACTGCAGTGTCGACCTGGAGCTGCTGCATGCACATGCAAAGGCCAGGGCGGCGCTTTCCGAGGCTTGGGTGGATGCTGCTGTGGTTGTGTGCCAGTGGGTGATTGTGCATGGCGTGGCTGAGTGGTTGTGCACGGCGTGGCTGGGTGGAGTGCTTGGCATTCCACCAATGCCAAGTTGGCATGGGTGTGATGGTGCTGCTATGCATTGACATTGGTGTGTTACACTGTGATAGATCTAGGACTCAGCAGCGCTGGCGGGAGGCAACAGAGCAACCAACAGGCAAACAAACAAACCACATGCCCTAGGGAGTGAGTGTGGCTGTGTTACACAGTGATAGATCTAGGACTCAGCAGCGCCGAGGCAACAGACCAGGCAACAAGCAAACAGACAGACCGGCCGCCGCAAGCACTAAGGCCACGCGCCGCACGAGCAAATGCCAGAACAAACTAACGCCATCGCAAAAGCAGACACGCACACACCACGCAGTACCACGCAGGCCACGCGCACACCAAACACACAGCCAGCACTCGCCGGGCCCACAAGCGGTCGTCGACGCGACACTAGCAGCCTGCACGGGCGCGACAGTGCACGCTACGGCCATGTCCGAGGCCGCGAGGCATCAGTCCCAGGGGCCGTGGCTGTGGCAATGCATGGTAATTGATTGCATTTCGACAGTCGCTGCTTGCTGCTGGCCGCTTGCTGGAATTCGGTTGCTTGCTTGCTTGTTGTTGTCCTCGTTGCGAGGCTGCTGCGTCGCTCTCCGGAACAGCAGCATGGTCAAGCAGACCTAGATCGCCTGATCTGCAGATCCGGCAGTGCGAATCGGTTACGCTCGCATAGCCCACCATCCTAGTCGCACGCGCGAGTTCATGCTGCGCACGTGGATGTCCCGGCCGGGCCAAATCGGACAGTTCTCGTAGGACCTTAGAGGCAACGAACACAAAAGCGCCCACCGCGCGCGGGCGCGGCCCGTGCCGCCTTCCCAAATCAGTTAGCACTTGGCGAATCCAGGCAGACACAAAGAGATTGAAATAAAGCATGCAGCAGGAACGGCCACATGCGGATACGTGCGTGAGCAACACGGCTTGGAATGGCCTCTGTGTTTGGCCTTTGATGTCCGCCCGCAATGACATATCTGCGGTGGTGACGAGACCGAGTCGGCAGATTTCGTGCCGAACTGTGGTCAACTGTCGTTAAAGTTTCGAAAGAAAGCGGTTCTATGTTCGGGAGAGCGGTCGCGCATGCTCAACGCAAGCGTTGATAGGTGCGTCGGATTCGTATGCCAATGCGCATGCGGTGCATAGCTGCAGCGTATAAATGCAAATTGCAGAACGCTGGAAATATTAGTGCGCACTTGTGACACATGCGATGCGAGTTTAGCAACAACCACGGAGAACGGGGTCTCAAGATCTGCGGTGGGAGGTAGCACAACGCGCCTGTGACGCCAGACTTTAGAGTGCTGATCACTCTTTCCGGCCAGCAACACAATATCCGCGCGACAACACCGCGTGTAAAAAGGCACAGGTGTGGCACTCGCGACCTTGGCATCCCCGTCCGTCCCTGCCACAATCGAACTAGCTGATCGTCTATGGCTGCCACAAGAAGGCCGGCATAGAAGAACAACAACTTGGGCTGCAACGCTATGTTTCAGTGAACATTGAGCATGCGATTACGGGCCGCTTTGTGTCGCCGTCGAGCTGCACAATGCTTGGCGGTGTTCAGGCGTCACGGCCTGAGAGGAGTAGTCGCTACCACACTGAACTCAAATGGCACAAGGCCGGCACAGAATCACAAACCAAATGTACCAGCAGCTGCATGCAAGGGCGTCGATCGCGCGTGGGGTCGAGTGGTCATGACAGCCTGTGGCGGTCCGCATGTACCCCCTCACGACACTCAACGGAGATCCGTGGAGCCCGTCGTGTTGTAACGGACGAGTGTACATCTTTCAGCTGCGCGTATATCCTGAGTTAGTTTGTGATAGTTTCCCAATCCGTTTGTATTTATCCGCCAAAACTGCCAGCTCCTCTGAGACCATCGACGTCGAGCGTCTTGCCCGAAGCGAAAGGAAACATGCGCATGCGAAATATCAAGCTGCAAGAGCCTAGGTCTAGCTTAGAGTATGTACACACTACTGTCAGCATATGGCAGGGGGATTCGACGATACGAGGTCGGCGCCTTGCTTGTGGATGTGTACCATGACCCGTAGTGGACCCATTGTGCAGTAGAGAGCATTCATGGCATGCACTGCAAACCAAAACTCTGAGTGTTGGACTGTCGACGGTACTTGGTAAAGAGGGCCTTTACCATGACGTCCAGGAACTGCCCAGCAACCAACCAATGCCACTGTCAGTCAGTACGACAGTGTCTATCTATCCCCACCTCATGCCCGCAGGCCAGAGATATGAGAAATGCTACAACTGTTAACTACTAGAGATACCGCGCATGGCAAATGTTGCAAATTTGAGAAGCGTGCTCGGTGTCAGCAGGCAGTGTCCTTTTCAGGAAGGCCCATTTTCCCAGCTTGATTTGGAAGCACTTCCAGGTTCATATCCATCTCAGCTGAACGGGGTTATGATCGCAAAAATGAGCGGATGATATGTTGTCTTGGATGTTCCACGCACTGTACCAGACTGATGTCCGTACGATCCATCAACACTAAACTCCGCTGCAAGCGCCCTGCAGGCCCATGGCGTTCCTCACCATGACGTCCCAAAGACCGTTCTCATCGTCAAAGTCAGGCTCTGTGCAGGTCAAGCTGTGCAGTTGTGCAACTTGTCTCCAGGCGCCTGGGATCACCATCGGGCACGTGAAAAGGCTTTCCCAATTGCAAGGGCAGCACACCGCAAGGGCTGAAATATGAGCCGACAACGCTATCTGCTAATACCCGTGCATCTACTGCGAGGTGAGCTTTCTGCAAGGTGACTCTGAGCTCCGTGTGATGAGACCTCTGCATAGTGCTGTGGTGCCACTACTGCTCTTGTGCGATACTCATCACCCGTCGACGTCGACCCAGCAGGGCCTGCGCAACTGCGTATTTGTATGGCATGCTCCCCGTAGCAGCAATCAGATCCTGCGTGTGTATGTGTTGGTGATGTGCTGGTGTGAATACCAGTGCATTTGCATGGTGGGGCACAGCCGGTCTGCCGTGCTGGTGGACAGCTGAGCTTTTGTAAACCATGGTTGATGCATGATGGGCCAAAACAGCAACCGACCAGTTCATGCCGGTATCACTGTCACACCGTTACTTTCACCATCTCTGCCTTCAGCTGCAACTTGACTCCTAGCCAGCTCCTTCAGAGGCGTCTTGCCACAATAGTCAACTCCAGATGCTTGCACCGGTCTCAGGTTGAGGCATGCTTCCACGCCTCAGGCCTGACAGCAGCAGAGCCCTAAAAGCGACCGTTGCTGCAGCTCTGGCTGTTGTCATGGCCATCGCGGCAAGCGCAGCTCTCGCAGCTGACACTGACTGGCAGCTGAGCCTGCCGAAGACAGTGCCACCTGCGGACTCTCAGGCGATCGATGCAAAGCCAGCATCTGATGCGGACTCTGCCGAACCATACGGTGAATACGATGCGGATCCGTACACGCGCTACGCTGCGCTCTGGGCAGCTGCCGAGGACCGTGGCATGGGCGATATCGGCATCAGTGGGTCCCGGAAGCTTCTACATGGAACCCATAAACTTAAGTGCGCTCTTCCGTGCACACATCCGCCTCGATGAAGTGGCTGTTCTGTATTTCGAGCATTCCTGTTGGCTAGTGGGGCAGCTGTTTTGTGCTGCAGCTGTTTTGGCTGCCACACAGTCGTGCCCAGAGCTCACCCAGCCCCGGCCGTCAGTATGCCAGGCCAGGTCTGCAGATGTGGTCAATGTGTGTGCGATTGAATCGTGATGTTGCTCAGTGTGCACCCGCATGCATGCACATGGAAAGCCTCCTGCCCAACAGCCAGCACCTGCATTGCCAGCAGTGGTGTATCAGGGCATTGGAATGCTTTGCAACGTATGGGGGCATTGCGGGTGAGCTGCAGTGGAGTATAGGGACCTCCCACGGTGCCCGGCTTGCCGGGCGGTCGGACGCTCGAGGAGAGGCCACTGCAAGACGGCAGGGGTGCGGATCACCTGCCGCACAGGCAACACTGGCAATGAGGGCGATGAGGGCAATGAAGGCAATCAAGGCAATGAGGGCAATGAAGGCAATGAGGGCAATGAAGGCAATGAGGGCAATGAAGGCAACGAGGGCAATGAAGGCAACGAGGGCAATGAAGGCAACGAGGGCAATGAAGGAAATGAGGGCAATGAAGGCAACGAGGGGAACGAGGGGAACGAGGGGAATGAAGGGAAAGAGGGCAACGAGGGGAACGAGGGGAATGAGGGCAATGAAGGGAATGAGGGCGACGAGGGGAATGAGGGCAGGAGCAGACGGAGAGGGGGATACGGTGGATAGACGGCGGTGATGATATACTGGTCCAACACCATTAGCAGCATGCCTCGATGGCAGCTTTTCAAGCACCCGCGTCTTGATACATCTCCTAGCGTTGCTGTGTTTGAGCATGCCTGTATGTTGTGAACATTTTGTGATCAGATCCTTTCATCAGATGTGCTTTGGTGACAGCGGGCGGCTACACAGGCTGCTGGAGGCAAAAAGGATCAGCCAGAGTTGGTCAGGAATGGCGTGCGCGAGGGTCCCGATGCATGACACATGGTCATGAAACTGTGCAATGAAGATGCGCATGCACAGATGTGCCAGGGCTGAAGGACAGCCGCGCTGATGAATGAACCTCTCGAGCAACATGCGCACTAGCTCCTTGTCAAGAACCAGAAAAGCGCCCAACCCAAGGGGTTGTATTACTTCTGGACTGTAGGACGTCGTATATATGTGTCACTAGACTCTCGAGCGCACAGTATGGCTCATGACACTCCTGCTTGAAACAGTGCAGTGAATAAGCCCAGGGGGACTTGGCATGCATGTAACATACCTACAATATGTGCCATCTTGTTTCGTGTACCTGCAATATGTGCTATCTTGTTTCGTGTACCTACAATATGTGCTATCTTGTTTCGTGTTGCTAGATAGCTGAGTAGAAAAGTTCCCACACTCGTCCGCCGAGTGGCAAGTCGTGTAATTCTAGACCAGGCAAGGGCTGTTGGCAACAGAAGCCACAGACTGCTGGATAAGCGGACGTGGGCTTCGGTCAAATGTGTGCAGCACCTGTGACAGGACATCGCAGCAGTGTTTGCCAGTGTCATGCACACCCGAATTGGCTGCGGGGCAAGCCTTCGTGGTTGTATCCAGCTGCAGGGCGTTGTTTCTGCAATGAAACATGCGGCTGTCCAACTACAAGACAGATACACCAGCAGCTTGTCAGGTGTGCAACTTGTCAGGTGTGCAACAACTTTTAAAAGGACAAGCGCCGTCGCGCCGCAGACACCTCCTGTCTGCGCAAGATCTCGAGAGCGGCATTATCCGAGGTGGCATACATGTCGTAATGGACGTTGGTGGACAAGCCACACCACAGGATGCTGGGACAATTCCACTCTGTGCATCCACTGTGCCGCGCTGTGCCCATAATGTATGACCCATACACGGCATACAGTATTTCAGATGACACAGCTGGTGGTAGATGCGCTGTATAGCGGTTGCGACGACCTTCATCACCTGGATGTGTAAGAGAAGAGATGTGGCTGCAATCTGCTAATTGCGATCTGGTAGAATGCCCTGGCGTTACTGGAATGCAGGCACGCATATGACTGAGAGACCAGTCAACTTCGTTACACGATTTTTGCAGCAGAGGAGGCTGTCAAAACTGTCTCCTGCTGATAGGACACCCGCCTCATGGCTATTACGTGCAACGGTGGCTCCCGCGCCTCAATGTAACAAGAAAAAGAGAGTACATCCAGTCTTGATGCATATTGTGGCAATAGCTGGGTAGCATGAGGGTGCGCTGGGCATCCCTGCGTGAGCAGCTCGCGGCATGTTGTGTGTCACACAGCAAACGGCAAACAAGTTGGGAGTGCATGCAAAGATTCCAAACATAAACGAGCCAGACTGTTGGGACCAAAGATGGTTTTTGTAGATGCTAATTCAATCTTGTGGAGAGGTGCGTGTCAGCAAGTAGAGAGAGCCGGAACAACGAGAGCTCTACAGAGCGCGCGATCGGGTGGTCCATGCATGGTCAATCACGCCCTGATAGTTGGAGACCAGACGCCATCCCGTGCAAGCCCAACAATCTTAGTGATACGTCAGGCCATGATGCGATGTTATCGTGACTAAATGCGTCCCTCATCTATACAGGCCATTCCTCGTGCCGCTCTTATGTCCACCCGGAATCGCATAGCTGTCGTCCGTTGCGTTGCGCTTGACAAACTCCGGCAAGAAGATGATGTTTATCAGACAGCGTCATCGGTGTCAGTTAAGCTGCACGCGAATTCGCTATTCAGCGCATTGGTGGAGACGGTCACAGTGCAAACACAGAGGCATGCAGCGCTATGGCAAGATGCAGCACTGTGGACAAACATCGGTAATTTGTGGAAGCCACAAGAAATTGATACCACTAGGTACCACCTTCTGGAAGTTTTTACGATGGGGCAGCAATTCTGCCAGTCCGGGGCACGCTCTCCCGCGATCAACGAACAACACAAAGCGCTGTGCCCACAGTTTTCTTACAATACTGAATTGAGTTCGCTGTAGACGATCTCGTGTCGACAATCAGGACTCACGCCGTTCGAGGACATGATTTGTTGAGCTCCCTGTGCTCATCGATCGTGCGCCTATCGACCGTCAAGATTGGCGGGATGTTTGTCAAGCTTCTATTTGGACACGATTCTGCTGCGTACAGGTTGCTCCGAGGCCAGAACTGTGCAAAACATCAATGAGCAAGGACCCACTTGCAGACACTCTGCTCTTCACAATTATATCTGACGGGTCGCCATGCACTCTTCTGACTCTTGCAAAGATGCCATGTTCACGGAGCTCGGGATCCGATTGGCATGATGTCGTGTCGGGTGCACACCATCCCGCCTTCTCCCCGCTTCAGACTACCCAGATGCCCAGCAGCTTGGCCATGGAGGCAGCTGCACTTCCTGCAACATCACCATGTCGGGCAGTGGACGTACCGGAGTCGCCACCGGCACTTCCACAATCATCACACTCTTGCTTTAGGGATTTTGTGGGCCTGCATCCACCTGAACAGGGAGTGGATGCCATCCCACACAGACCAGCTGCCCCTTCATTATCAGCTCCTGTGACGCACGTCCGTACCCCATCATTTGACTCCCAGAAAATTTTCGACGATGACTTGCACGCAGAGTGGTTGGGCGACGAGGCGCCTTGCCAGGCTCATCTCCCAGAGCAGCTGGCAACAAAGATGTCAGGAGTGAATGCAGATGCCTCGTTAACGCAAGTCGGGGCGACTGACTTGCTGCCAGTATCGCCAGTAAACGCCTCTCGGGTAGCAAGACCATCACCTGTGCAACCAGAGATGAACCAATTACAGCCAGATCAGTGCACCAGTCAGTCCAGCCACCAGCATCGGCTCAGAGCTACCGATGCCGGGAATTTTGTACCAGTCAGTTCCGCGGTGGGCTGCCCCTCCTTATCTGTGCTGCTTGTACACAACTTTCCCAGGCCTCAGCGCTGAAGGAAAGCCTGGCACCTGTTCGGTTCTGGGAATGCAATAGGCTAGTCAACACCTGCTTGAATGTTTCTCACCATGGCTGACCTGCATGGTTGCAAAGTCGCATTGCGATGTTGTGGTTGTCGGGACTGCTGTGACAACATGCGAACAGAGCGGACAGCACACCTGAACATGGTCAACCTGTTCAGGTACCGGCCAACAATCCGCGAGCCATGTTTCCTCCGGACCACAGGCGAGGATATCCAGACCTGTACAGACCTGGAGAACCTTGCAATAGTGACAATTCAGCGACACAGTCTGAGGTTCAGCTTGACTACATGCAACGATTACACCTGGTGTGCACTGCTGATTCCGACCTGCTGCAACAGACCTCACGTGTGTGGCCACTGTTAATGGGCTCGCCACCTTGTCACATTCTTCACCTTTCTTTCACCTCTACCTGAGCGAATCAGACGTATTGGGCACACCCATACGGCCTGCAGCTGCCGTGATGTCGTGCGTCTGGCATCCTTCTCTGGCGTCATCTGTCTTTTCTGAGCACCCGTCTTACACATTGATAGATCTAGGACCCAGCAGCGCCTTTTTTGAGCACCTGTGCCAACTTATGCTGATTGTGGTATACAGAGAGTCCTCTCTTGGCCCGCTCCAGAATGCTCTGCTTGTCCACTGTTCCTGAACCCAACCCACCAAAGAATCCTTGACAAGACTCTTGGAAACACAAATAGGCTGTTTCCACCGGCATCTGATTGTCAGAAGCATGCAGGCAACCAAACTTGTCCGCCGGGACATGTCCGCATACAACTTGCCTTCAACTCTGCTTCAACTGCTCTCCTTGGGCCCCTCGGTAATTACGGTGGCAGAAGTGTTTGGCGTTGCGATGCCCTTTTCGCCTGCGCAGATCAGCACAAGCAGATTTTTCATCAATCGGATTCAAAACCACAAGCTCCCGAAGGGGACTGCTGACGTGCGATCTTTAACTGGGCACAGCTGGCGGTGTGCGCTGAGAGTTTTCACTGCTTGCCTGTGTGACCCAATCGGATGGTGGTTGTAGTAGCTCTCGATGGTGACCTGGTGTGGGTCTAGTGACTTGATTCCTCCACACATGACAGGAGAACACAATGTGAATTAGCCTTTGTGACAGCTTCACTCTGTCATGACGGTCTAGAAGAGGCTTCGCTGTTTCTCGAATGAGTAGCCTGCCATAGTAGCCTGTCATGCTGCCTATCATCTAGAGCATTGTTCTGCACACGCCCAGGATGTCGTCCCGCTGATTGTTCCGCAGCTGCTCTCCTTTATCTAAGTGTTTGACCCATTCACTGTGCGCGTCGTCCCCACATTGTCCTCGTTGCTGCATGCAGGCAGCCATCAATGATCTGCAGAAGTCTTGTGAGTACTCTGCTACAGTCAAACACCTCTACATTAATGAAGCTGCGGCAGAGCTCTTGAGGCTTGCACAGGATAAAGACATGAGCAGAGGTGATGCTGAAGAGGCTGTCTTAAAGAAGTATGGTGAACGGACCGTCGACCCCCGCAAGAATTTCTCTGTGAGGGTGGGCAACTCCTGACTTCCTGAATGTTATACCGCCCGATCCGATCCGAGTGCTGGCCACATTCATGACAAATCTCGAACACGAGACACTATCAAATGGACATGTGTTCCTGTTATTCTGCTATAAATCGTTGGCATTTGTGCTTTCTGCATGTATGGGCATGTGTGTAGGTCACCAACCCTCGGCTTCAGTGTGATTTTCTTGCTATGGCAGCGGCAAAGGAGTGGCGTCCAAAGGTTCAGTTCCTGTCGGACATTGTTTTGCCCCATCTTGGGCGAGAGGTGCACAGGAAGGAGTTCAAGGAGATGGTGGCTAAAGCCACAGATGTCATGAGCAAGTACGTCTTTCACAAGGTATGCCCTGCCCAGCCCAAGACTTGCACTTTTTCCGGACTTGGACTATGCCACAATCTCAACCCATCTCCCCTGTGCCACCTGACCAATTCTTTCTTACGATGCCATGCCTTGCCTGCATGCAGTAAGATCGTTCTCATGGCCTGCAGTAGCCCACATGTCACTCTTGGCTCAATATAGGTCCTCTCCACTGAAGTCGTGTCTTGCCTACATCTCGCCTTGCCTGCATCTTGTGTATGTACCAACTGCAGGTCGTGTTGCGCCTTGGCACCTCATGTCACCAGTTGAACCCCGCTGCAGAATCCAGCTTTGAGTTCGTACCCTGTTCCCATACGGCCAGTTGGTCCCTGCTTGATGTGTTGTATGCCGCTGTCTCAGTGCTTAGTATGTGCAAAGAGCTGCTCTCATGTTTCCAGGGCCTGATCGACATGACTCGGGAGTGGTTGAAGAGGCTGCACAGGCTGATGCGTGAGCAGGCCAAGCAAGCTGACCCCTGTGACATCGCCAGCCTGAGCCTGCGGAAAATTGACGGCTGCCAGCCACTGTTCCTTGAGCTAGCCACAACTCTGGAGGCGCTGTTGCCCAGGACACCCGAATTCATCAAGATCCTGGGCCAGTACACGGCCGCACATGAAGCACACATCGTCAAGGCATCACGCCAAGGCTCCACACCTGACGAGCCGACCTCTCTTTTCAAGGACGGCCTCTTCCGCCTCACGCCAGCTCTGTATTCGGCCACTCACCAGGCCATACAGCGCTGTTTGGTACGTCCGTTTGACACAAGCCATCTGTTGCTGTACTTCTTGGCTTCATGTGCCAATTACGCCGCTCAGTGCTCGGATGATGTCACTCCACCACACACGGCTGCAAGCCGGGTGTTGCTCGTTGCGGCATCGGCGGCCTGTTGGAGCCAGAGTCAGATTTAGCTGCCTCAATGTAGACACGGGTATCCGAGTGTAAATGCTTCATCCGAGTTCCGCATTCCGGCCGCAGGACTTCCTATGCAACCTTCACCTGGCGCTTTCCATGTCACAGCGGTGCGTCAGAGCATACTGTTGTGTGCGATGACCGTCGGTGCATGGACACCTCATCGATGCCGTGTCATCAAGCATGCCGATCGAGGCGACCTGGCTGCAGTAGCACGTCAGCCACGCGGCACAATGATCATGCAGGCTGACGTGCGAAACCACAGCGGCCCCCTCACCAGATCGCCCTCCGCAACGAGCGAAGAGGCGCATCCAGCTGACCCTGCCCCACCACCACGCACCCCACAGTCCCATCGCGCGGCACCCCGCCATGCAGCACCCCGCCATGCGGCACCCCGCCCGGCAGCGTCGCGCCCCGCGGCGCTCCGCCGCGTGGGGCAATCGGCCCCAGCCGGCCCTGCGCGTGCCAGCCGCCCCGATCGGCAGCCGGCCCCCAGGGCAGCAGAGGAGAAGCGGGTGATGGTTGTCGGGTACAAGCGGCAGCCGCGTCGTGTGGACACGCACACGCTGCCGCCGTTGTCTCGGTCCCGGCCGGGGGAGCTGCAGGCTGACGCCTCTCGCCCGGTGCGCCCGCAGGGCAACTCTGCCCGTGGGAGGCAGCCAGCAGGCCAGCGCATTTCGCCAGACAGGCGGACGACGACAGGCCAGCAGAGGCGGTAGCTCCACCGCCATGAGTACCTGATGCAGTTCCCCAGCAGAGATATCTGATGCAGGCTGAGTGATGAATGCGAGGTGTTGCTACTGCAGGTGATGACTGGGCGCTGAGGCCTGCTCCGACGCTGGTGCCACTGTAATGTATGCGCCTGCGTTTGTTGTGGAAGTTGCGCTGGTGGGGATGGGAGCGATCGGATCGAGCCATACCACTGGCTGCAGGGTCGACCGCAGCTGGTGCTGGCAGACTGCAGTCGTCCTGGGAACGGTGTTATTGAGGGATTGCATCAGAGCCAGAGACCATGCTGGCGAGTAAGGAGTGGCATGAGCGCTGTTTGGTAGCAGAGGAGCGCTGTTTGGTAACAGAGGCCACAACCGAGCAGTGCCACAGCAATGATATCAGGAACACCAACAAATTTTGGCAGAGTACCTACACGCTGGTTGTGCTCATGCTTCTTGGACACAAATGGTTATGATGCGGACGTGGGCCTGTTGGAACATTGATTGAAGAAACCTTCTCTCCATGTTTGGCAGGTGCTCTGAATGTGCAGACCCATCAGTGTCGTTTGGCCAGCTTGCTCCGACATGACAACACCCGCAAAGCTTCCTGCGACGACCTTTGGACCTCTAGAACTGGGTTGCACGGTAATCATGCCCGCAATTGATGATTGGGTGCATGCAGCACACATTGTCACTATCCAAAGATGAGTGAGCAGTTCGCTGGTGGTGTCAGATGTAAGCACCGACCTCCTGGGCCGGTGCCTGCAACATGAGCTCGTAACACACCACCGCCCCGTTGGTATTGCAGGACTCAATGAGAAACGTAACAGACTCATGCTTCACAAGGTGGTAGAACACACAGGAAGGAATTCATGGCAATGCAACAAATACATTCACCGTGTTCAAATGCCGCAAGCAAACTGAAACAGATCCGCTTCAGAGTCACGCTATCGTCACCTCGAAACGTTCTCTCACTCTGTACTCCTGTGCTGCTCACAGCACGGCAATAGAAGTGTGCATCGAAGTGTTACACGGAGATGAACGCAATTCCCCAGCAGCGAGGGCAACAGAAGGAAAGCAGACGGCCAAAACCCCCCGAAAGCAGACACCAGCAAAAAGCAATCACTGTCTCAGGTGAAAAGCCACAACGAACCGACACAACCCACACCCACGCACCCACACGCATGCGCACTCCCGCACCCCACCCACTACAAGAACGACTTGCACCCGCTGCCGCGTCGGGCACAGCTGATCGCTCGACATGTCGCCCGACTTGGCTGGCGGATAGACGTCAGGCGGACCGCTTTCAGGCTGATCGGCACAGAGCGCACCTTAGCGGTCAATGAAGCATGTAATATCTACTTTGAACGTGTCTGTATGTATTCCAACTGGTTTGGTGGCAATCGGGCCACGCCTGCTGAAGTCGTGCCTCGATGGCACCCACTTGCCCGACAGCTCAATTCCGATAGACACCCGACGGGCATTGCTCGTCGGACGGTAGTTACAGTTCAGCCCCGGACCTGCAGGTGTAATTGCACGTTCCAGACGACTTGAAATGCGAAATATTGTCGCTCCTACTATCGTGGGTGAGTTCGAGTGTGCAAACACATGCACTAGTCACACGGTCGGGTTGCGCGCTGTCGCGAGAATCCGCGTTGGACTTGCAAAACACGGGCCGGTGAATTCGTGCAAGTGGTTTAGGTTTGCAACATCCCTGAGAGTCTGTTGTAGATGCCTTTCGCTCCCAACTTATTTCGCGAGCCTGCTGCTTGGTCGTCCGATATAGTTCCCCCGACAGAGCACCCGCCAGACGCGAATCGCTGTCACGGCTTATCGCTAGGCCTGAGCGGCTACAATCTTGCAATGGAAGTCCCATTAGATCACTTGGCGAAGTTTTATCCACCTGGCGTTCCGTTGAGAGCAGGGCCAGTCAAGCGCGGGCGACCTTCTAAGAAAGATATGTGCTCGAACCGGCTTCCTTCTGTCATGCAGATGGCTGAAAGCGGTTTCATATGGTCAGTTGATTCCATGCATATCCTTGATCGCGCCTCTGTGCTTGAGGGGAAGCAAATTTCGCCTGGGCGGTGGAAGTGCATTAGCTGCGGGCATATCCGCATCCCTTATTATGAGCCTGTGGCTAACCGAAGCGATGAAAATGCTGTGTTCATGGACATGAAAGGGCCGCGCGAACATAAGAGGGTCAAGCATGCAAACGAGGTGGGGTTTTCCCAATTCAGTCAATCGCTCCCAAATGTCACAGACCGACAGGCGGCATATTGCATCAACACATATGATTGTGTTGAGGAGTGCTTCTGTTGAGGATTCTCTGTCACAACTAGCTGCCACCCGTCAGTAAGACATGTTGGTGCAGAATATGGTTACGACCCAGAACTTTGCTGCGGAGGATGATGAGAGACGCCATCTTCCACTGTTCTGTGAGCAAATTGATGCTCTCATGGGGAAGGCGGTCGTCACCAACAGTACGGCTCTGAATAAAGCGTTGGATGCCATCCGCAGGTTCATCATGCCAGCAAATCCGCCACAGCAACACGCTGCAGCTGAACAGCTGCCAACAACCAGCCACCACGACATGGGGGATGCAGACACCCACGTGACCACAGGGAATGATTCACTCGCTTATGAATGCTGCGCAATCTCGCCACGATACAAGCGGCCACGTGTCCGTCGGGTTAACCCCCCGTGTGCTTGAGAAGGCGTCTGCAGCAGATGACGCGGCTGCCCGACAGTCAAGGAAATCTTCGCCATGCAGTCGACGACACATGTGGAAGGAAGAACATCCATCACTAGAAGCGGTGTGCTTTGCATGTTGCATGTTGTGATGGTCTGGTCACTACGATATGAACCACAGAGTCGCTAGTCTAATGTGCATGCATGAAAGCTAAAATCGTTGCTTCAAGAACATGCCATGCCTACGCAGCAAACGACGCCGGCCAATGCGGTCACGAGGATGGAGTCTGACAACTGCAACATACAAGCTTCTGCATCTCATCGCCACCACTCCACGCCCACCACGAGGCTTGCAAACGAGGTGTGCACGTCTGCTCAACAGCCCAGACAACAGCCTTGAACAACACGGTACATCTATGGCTGTTGAATGTTCTGTAACCTGCAGGGCGCGCCAAACACACAGCAGATTGTGGCAGATCCACCACCGAGCATGGGAGTTTGGCGGCGAGAGGGGAGTGACATGATTCGTAAAACACTCTCCATCGACATTGCTAAACAGAACAAGAGAGACAGACGAGCCGATTCAACTGTGTTGCGAAAAGAATACAAGGCCAATGCAGCCAAACGTACAGATTCCAAGCCGCCCAAGAAGGCTAAGCTTTCACAGGTAAGTGCAACATGCTCACATGTGTGGGCATTATCTCTTGAAATCAGTATGCCTGCTTGCATGCGTGCATGACAGGCCAAGTGCAAGGACTCGCTCTTTCTCCTCATTTAGCCACAACTGCAGGTCCAGGGCAAACCTGTCAAGGCGAACAAGCGCGTACCTCGGAACGGCAACCATGCCACTAGACGCATGGCACAAGTATCAGACGATGAAGAGGAAGAGATTGACAATTGCGACGAGAATTACCAAGTCAGAGTCACCCATGGTGATCCCACTAACTCGAGCAGACCTCGTCCAACCGCCAAGGTGCCTCAAAGGCTACACGACGAGTGAACAGGTGCTAACCCGATGTGTCTCCAGATTTCAAACTGCTCTGTATACAACGCTGTCCGGATCCGAGTGCTGCTCTGCTATATATCTGTGCAAAGAATGTGCCTTTCCTGAAGCAGTTCACTTCGTGAGCCTGCCTGGATGTGTAGGACATGAACCTGAAGACGTGTATCGTGGGCAGCGATAGAGCTCCGGGGATATGATGACATTCGAAGACTTGATGATCATCACTGGTTACGCTGAGCACTGCTTCGGGCGCGGGCATGTACATAGGATGAGGCATGCTGCTGTAGGCATAGGCGCCATGGCGCCAGCTATATCAGACCTTGTCAGAACGACGGCGGACAAGTTGCGTACAACAAGTACACCATGTAACTACATTGCTGGACGTTAAAGCAGGCTGATTCAGTGCCTGTATGTGATTTGCGACGCTGTATACGTGCGACCGACGTGTCCTGCCTCCCGATTGACACCCGCTCGGTAAATCCGATTGCCCGCTGGATGCATGTCGGGTGAGCAAATGCGCTGAAATTCGCGAGCATTAGCACAATCGTATATCAATACAACGATGTATGTTGGGTTATTAACGCACACGAATCGGCGTCGAGCGGATCGGTGGGTTTCAGGCTGATCGGTGGGATACCCAGCGACAAGCAGGTACAGGCGGAGTGCGCTCGCAAGCACTTGTGCAGGCAGCAGGAGAGACTCAGACCCCTCCAGAGCGCCAATAAATGACCATGTCAGTGGACTAAAGGCGCATACCGATGTTTTCCCCGGGCAGGCACTCATCTTACCGGTGCCCTGGCCGAGCTCATCGACGCACTACTTCGACAGCACACCCATTACACAACCTATCGACGATACATTGCCTATCAAAACTGTATAATTTACACATTAGCGCAAGATAATCGTCAGCGATGGTGCAAATACGCACCAAATAGAGGATGCACTCACTGGCGCCCCGATGGCTTTGAACCATGGGTCTCGCCGTTGAACCCCGGGATGCCCTAGCGGATGTGTGAAAATATAATAGTGGAGCCTGGAGGCGTTCTGCAGCTGTGCGCGTGTGTCAAGTGCGTGCTTTGATGGCCGCGCGATCTGTGCATGCGTGACTTCATGAGTGCACCGTGCGCGCATCACGGCCGAGTCAAAGCGTACGCACTAACCATTACTCAGGCTATTCACGTGAGCATTCATAGCGTCTATTGTGCGTTTTCAGAGAACACGTCATTCGGCCGACATCCCCCCCCTCGGGCCTCTGTCGGGTCAGATAGCGGGTGCAAGTCGTTCTTGTAGTGCACCACCGAGGCACCCGCGCCACAACCGCACACAGCAACCACCTGCCAAACTGCGCACTACCGCTCACCCCAGCAAAACCAGCCACCACCGACCCCCCAACAGCAGCACCCCCACTCTATCCGGCCCCACTCGAGCATTCCATCACGGGCCCCCCGCACATGAGAGCCGGGGGGCTCACGCCCCCCACAGTTCAAGGCGTACCAGCCCTCCCCCTCCGGCCGCCCGGCAGGGGCCTGAGGGCGGGGCGCGAAGGGCAATGGCGGCGCCGCATCAAGTGTGCATCGAAGTGTGCACAAATGACTGAAGCATTGCAATTGGCGGAAGCAGCTGGATAATCAAGTCAACTAAGCACACATGGTTCACATCGACCCATGCAGGACGTGTGCATGTACAGTGTGCATGATGACCAAATCACTGCATCTACTTTGCAGCGCCTGCGCATGGCCGTGCTATACTGCGCGCAGGCCGTCCTGGGAGTTTTCACCTGCTTGAGGAGCATGCATTGATCGCCAAACCTCCAGCGCGCTGCAGCGCTTGCTTCCCACGCGCTCACGGCTCCGAGGCACGGCATGGAGATGCTTTCACTGAGTGCACAGGAGACATTGCCTGCAATTCATGTTGCCTGCCAATCGCAGCTCACGGACCTTCAGCGCAGTCTCCTCCAGATGGCACGGGGCCGGATTGCTGTTGTTCGCTGCATAGCCCTGCACAGAGTACCCGGAGACGATGATGTGTACGAGGAAGCGTCTTCTGTATCCGTGAAAGTGCACTGTCAGTCAATGTTTGCCTCGTTATTGGACACGGTGGCAGCTCAGACGCAGCGCCATGTGGCTGTTTGGCAGGACGCAGCCATGTGGAGTCGTACAGACGGGATATGGCAACAATTAAAGCGGGTTGACAACCGATGCCACCTGTTGGAAGTATTTTCCATGGCGAGGCGATTCTGCGAGTCCGGGGTGCGCGCTCTCATTCAGTGCATCAGGCCAGCTTGCCATTGCGCGATACTAGATACACTCCTTTGATTCGATTACTCTGACATGCATGTCGTATTTATGGCTCGCCACGGCAACAAGTGATACCATGGAATGTCAGTGTCACGGCTCCGCGGCCACGCCTGCTGCAAGAACCGGTCTTACGCTGAACCAGCCGGACATGTATGATGTAGGTATGTCCAAGCCAAGAGCTGCATCACGCGTCCGTGAACCTTTGCGGTGATACGCACACTCTCACTCTGACTGTCGTCTCGGATGGGTCACCGCGCACGCTCTTGGAGCATGCCTCCGCGGTGGCCGGTGTAAGCTCCAAACGGCAAACGCAGAAGAATTTTGACTGCGTGACTCCCTCTGTGTATCCGGCGTCGCTCATTGATGTCGCACAGTTCAGCCACAAACGTCGGAAAGGGATTCCATTTATCGAGTCGGCCGGCTCAGGGATCATGGCACGCTTGCCGGCGTCTGACCACGGCGCCACCAAAGGAAGACTGGTACATCATATGCAGCACGTGAAATCCGAGCTGGGCCATTGTCACAGCGCGGTCCGGGGATATGGAGCACTGCAAGCAGTGCCGCTGCTGGAGCAAGGTTCAAACACCCCGGATACGCCGTCCAACCATGATGGTCCCGCCAACATGTCACGCCAGGCATCTGATCCGGTCAACGCTCGGGGACAAGATAGATGTGCAGCCTGGGTCCAGGACTGTCCATCCCCACCACGTCGCCACGAACCACTGCAGCAGAGGCAACGTCCAACAGATTCCTGTGGTGGGATACAGCAGCAACGGCAGTCGAACTGCCACCAAGAGCCGAGTCAGCACACAGTGCCTGGCACAGCGCCTTGGCAGCAGTTGATGCAGCACCCCCACAACCCAGAGTTGCAACCAGCAGCAGCAAAGAGACTCACTTTGGATCCTATTCTGGCTACCACCTGTGCATCACCAGCTGCACTGGGGAAATATGAGCCAGTTTGCCACCTCAATGCCGATGTGCCACTGCAATCAGCCGCAGGTCCCAGTACTACCAGTGGCCATGCCCGGGCGAGTCAGCAGCCGGCAACTGTTCATGGCTCAGGCTGCCATACCAACACGGGAACACCTGATGCCGGCATCCTAAGAAACTTAAGCATGGTGCGACGCCCATGCCAATTGAGTGCAGGGTCTGCTCAATCCCCATGCATGTTGTGGCCATAATCGGTACATGCGGCATGTACTGGAGCTAGCTGCCGTAAGTGGCCGTAGCGTGCAGGCGATCGAGTCGGCTCACAGATACATGTGCCCATACATCCTCCCATCGACAGTGCTGCGACTGCTGGCACTGGGACCCACTGTGATATCCGTCGGCGACGTATTCTCCCAGGCGCTGCCGTTCTCGCCAGCAGTGCCAGCCACGTACCACCAGTACATCCATCGCATCCGGAGCAACGTGTCTCTGCCTCTGGCCGCGGCTGCAGTGCGCCTCACACTCCATCCCAACCCATTTCCAGCACGCGGCAGACTGAACCTCTCCTCCCACTCTCTGGTAACCTGTACGACGTACAGTATAGGTTGGCACTTCTGCGATTCCTTGAGATTGCAACGACAGGCGGCCAGGCAGTGCATGTTGAGCTACAGAAGTGGCCGGAAGTGTGACACGACCCCGCACAGAATGAGCACAGCACAGAATGTACATTTCTGACAGTGTCGCATCCTCAGGCATCCTTTGAAATCAAACAGGCTGGCTGCCTGTGCCTTATGCATTGCTGACATGCGTTTGCTCCACAGGCTGCACTGGATGACCTGGAGAAGTCCTGCACCTACGCCACAGCTGCGCGGGAGATGTTTTGCACAGCGGCCGCCTCTCACCTCGCCGACTACTCCGGGAAACAGCTGAGTCACAAAGATGCAAAGGAGGTGGTTGCAAGGCTCTGGGGCGACGCATGCGATACCCCGCCTACCAACTGTTCCGCCACGGTGTGCCTCCAGCCGCACCCCTTAGCTTCTAGGCTGTCCTACGGCAATGGCATGAGCGTTTAGCTGCTGAATGTACACTTGAGGGCACCTGCCACCCTCGCCACTGCAGCATTTTTGCCACCCAGGGTCATGCACCAGGCTCAGGGCCAGAGGAAGCCCCACCCTCACCACTGCAGCATTCCGCAAAGCATGTGCTACGCGCGCTGGCAGGCGCCCCTGGCACAGCACGCGTCACGCAGTGTGCTGCAGCACTGCCGTGGTGCGCACCACATTGCATGCGCAGAGCACGCATTATGTGCTGCCACCCCATGTGGCCGACAGCCCTGCCGCCTGCTGTTGTGGATGCATGCATGCCAACCACTCAAGCGAGCGCTGCCAGGCGTGCAGCCGCATCCGCGCCACCCCGCGAGGACCCCGCGTTTGCACTGCGACAAAAAGTGTTGTGGACTCGGAGCACGCAGCTGCCTGATTCGCTGCAGGCCACGAGTGCGAGGGTGCGGTGTGACTTCCTGGCCATGGCTGCGTCTGGGGCGTGGCGGGACCGCGTGGCGCACCTCTCCGCCTTTGCCCTGCCGTACAATGAGCAGGCCATCACCTCAGAGCAGCTGCTCTGCCTTACCGACATCGCCCGCCTTGCGATGGATCCGGAGGATAGTCCAGCCCACCAGGCATGCTTCACCTGCTGACCGTGATGTGCGGCTGCGCTCTGGCTGTGCTGTGCGACTGCGTGCTACGCGCGCTGTGCTGCTGCGTGCCGGCCATGCTGTGCCGTTGCTTGCTCAGTTATAGTACATGGGCTATCGTGGCAGCCTGTGCCATAAACAGAATAGATGCACAGGCAAGTCATTACTGTGAAAACCTGCACACTTTGTCGGGTGACTGGACATCTATCTTCCCCGTTTTGAGCGTGCATGTGCTGCAGCCTGGCCATGTGTCTGCCCGCCCCGCACTGCATCTGTGCGCCTGGTCGGAGGACCGGCATCTGCCGGGTGTTGTTGACTTGTGTGCTGCTCCCACTGCCAGTATTGCGTGTGTTGTTCTGTCCGCAATATCTGCTTGCATGGGTGCTATGGCCGATGCCCGTTTGGGGCGTCCGTCACTCCCAATTCTTGAGGCTTCCTGCATGGGTGACCTGTGATTTGATGTGTCCTCTGGGGTGGGCGTCCGCGAAAAGCCTGCTAATGCCAACTGGCACGAGCCCAGCCTGCCACCCGGCGCATGCAAGGCATCTGCTCCTAGCCTAGGCTGAGCTGCATCTCATGCGCGTGACCCTGTCTGACAGAACGTATATGCTGCGGGAGCGCCGAGTCACTTGCCGCGGCGCCTGCAGCCACAAAGCGCGCAGGGCTCGAACAATCGTATTCCATACTGCAAGGCTCTCAGACTCAGTCTCAGAGTCATAGTTCAAATGCAACACGCCCATGCTTCAGCTGACAGCGTGTGCAGGGCCTGATCAAGATGACGGCGTGCTGGCTGCGGCGCCTCAACTCCATGCTCAACATCCACGTGCGGGAGTTCGACTATAATTCGTTGACTATCACTCTCCAGAACGACAACCCACCCGCCACATCCCCCTCCCAATCTCGCCGCAGCGGCGCAAGCCTCACGATCACGCTTGCGCTTTCTCTCGAGGAGCTCCTCGACGGCACTCCGCAGCTCGTCGGTGCGCTGGGCCAGTACGCCGCAGCACACGCGCAGCACGTCGTGCCCAGCAGGCACTGCACATCGTCTGACACTCAGATGGAGTTCCGGCTCACCGAGCAGCTGCAGCAGGCCTTGCGGGACAGCTGTGCGCGTTTCCTGGTGCGTGAATGATGTGTCGTGCCTGCCGATGTGTCGTGCCTGCTGATGTGTCGTGCCTGCTGATGTGTCGGCAATGCATGGGTTTTGTTGCGGCTGCTTGCCCTAGTAGCCTCGGTAATGCCGACGCGGTGCAACGCGGTGGCTGGGAATTCCCATTCGAATTCACATCTGGGCAGTGCGTCATCGATATTGATGCACACAGCCCTCCTGTCAAGCACCTGTTGCATCAGTGGTACGCCGAGAAGTTCCCACCCGCTTCATGCGCTCCGCCACCCACTGCCTTGCCTGATCTGACCGTCGCCTGATTTCAACAGAGAGGCCACCAGAGATGCAGGTGTGACGTACAATGTACATGCAGGCAGCGACCAAGCAGCTCTGGCCGCCGGACGTGTCACAGTGCGCTGCCGCAGTAGGAAGTCCCCGTTATGTTCAGCAGACACATGACGCCCCCAACACAGCGCACAGCACGCCGGCGCCGGTGCCGCGGCCTGCCATCTGCTGCCCGCCCTCAGCCAGCACCCGGCCTGGTCTGGGCTCAGCTGAGAAGTTCCCTCCTGCCGCTGCACCGGCAGCCGCAGCAACAGACCGCACCGCTGCGTCATGTCCTGGTGGCGGCAGAGGCGGCCCCCGTGCAGGCAGCTCATGCGCCGCACGTGTTCGCCTGCAGAACTGCATGCCGGCCAGTGGGGGCGCTGTGAAACCGCCGGCGCAGCAGGTGCCGCGACAGCACGGCCTGTGCGACATGCCGTAGGGTGAGTCGCGCATGCCGTAGCGTGCATGCCGTAGCCCGACATGCCGTAGCGTAAGTTGTGCTGAACAAGTGCAGCCTGCAGCCTGGCATTCACTGCGCTGCCCAACTTTGCAGCGCTGCCACACTGCCGCTGCCGCTGCGGACCTGGTGCCTGTTCCGCGTGACATGCTCGCTGCGGGGTCACCTGACATGGCACACATGTGCGGCATGCATGAGGCATACGCGCCATCAGGGCTGCAGTGAGCGGCAGGGACACCTTGCTGAGCCGGAGCAGATGCTGGAACCGGCCTCCAGCGCGGTGTGGCTGACGCTGTGGTTGACGTCGCAGCTAGCGGATGACGCGCGGCCGGCACGCAATGGCGCTGCGGCGGCATCTGCCACGTCTGGCACGACGCAGTGTCAGTGCAGCGCATGGTCCCGCATGGAGAACTTGGCAAATGATGGACCAACTGCACATGTGGGCGTGGTTCAACACTTGGGTTATAATCAACACCGCCTTTGATGGTGTTTGCTGCCGTGACTAACTCGTAGTCAGCAAGCTAGCACCGCGTTGCCCAGACATGCGCGTGCTGATAGGTCCATCGCCACAAGGATGCGTGTGTGTATGTGTGATGGCCTTCGTTGGTTCTGGCAAAGCCGTCTGTGAACAGATGTTTGGCTGCATACCGATTGGGTATTTGGTACACGATGATGAGGCGCGTGAGACGGACAATCGGAGCTATTGGGCCAACAGCCACACGGTTGTGACTGGATCGATTTAGCTGGACAGTAAAAAAAAAAAGGCGTTATCACGGCAAGCGGCACAGGTGTGGCATCCCTGCAGCATAGCGGCAGGGATTGCTTGCTTGGAGTAGGCACACACCGCCTGGAACGTTCTTGTACCTGCACACGACATGCATGCTGGCCCTGCACAGCTTCCACCGCGGCACCCAGCTTTGCCCGATGTGCATGGAAATGGCGCCAATGGTGCCAATACAGACTCTTGAATGCCGTTGTGTTGTGTGAGGAATTTGTGTACATGTGTGCGGAAGGCGTGGCAAGGCACAATGAGAAGCACAGCACTCCACTGATCCTGCAAGTCAGCACTTGTAGTCCTCACTGGTATCAGAGGCAGACAAGCATGCATGCAGGCAAACAGACGTCTCATGATCATGCAGGATAACCCCGTTGAACCTTGAACATGCCATCAATTGCAATCACCCACAGGCAGGTTAGAGGTGTGTGCTGCCATGTGCGCGCAATCCATGACAGTTATCACAGTAACACAAGCGCCTATGTACAACCTACACCACCTCACCCTAGCAGTCAGTGGTTCAGTGGACACCGCCTCACCCTCTGCTAGTGACCTGCCCACCGCGCACACCTCACACACAACCGACACGACCACACTACACACACTGTCACCTGTCTACCCGATAATTCACCCGATAATTCACCCGATAATTTACCCAATAATTCACCCGATAATTCATACCTACCCGTTAAGTCCCTGCCCGTTAAGTCCCTGCTGCGGATGACCATGACCGATGGCCCCCAGCTTCACAGCAGCTTCACAGCAGACCTGCCTGAGCAACCCAGGTGCACCTCACCCTCAAAAGACCAAAGGTGCAGCCTCATGCGGTCTCAGCCTTCTTGTTGGACTCGCCAAGCGCCTTGAACGCGTCGCGCATCTTCTGCACCGCGTCCATGTCCTCAAAGCGCTCACCGGAGCTTGCTGTCAGCATCACCTCCGCCAGCGCTCGCAGGTAGGTGTCCTGCACTCGCATCGCTGTTGCACATCGCAGCATGCATATCGCCTTCCAAAGCACAGCAGCATCACAGCATGCACAGCTTTGCTGGCCACTGCACGCGTGTTCGACGTGGGTGAATCGCCTGCTTCGGAAACCGCTGCTGGGCTGCTCCATGTATCACAGCATGCACAGCAAGCGTTGCGTGCCAATGGGTCATGCCGCGGGCCAGATAGCTAATGCTGACAGCCCGACCACAGCCTGGCACTCATTGAGGGCTGATTCAGAACAGTGCAGCAGTGCGATCCAATTCGAGCGAATTTTGTGCGGCATCAGTCCTGTTCGGCAGGGCTATGGCTACAGGGTCCGCACCGGCAGGTGGGGGGTGCCGCCCTCCATGGACAGGAGGGACTGGAAGAACTGGCCGTCCGCCTCCGACAGAGCCTTCCTGTTGCGCTGCTCCGTCGCCGTCAGCGGCGCAACCAGCTTCTGCCGCACCTGCATGCATGCACACCATGCATGCCAAGTAAAAGCACGGCTCAGCTTCTTAAACATTGCAGCTTAATCGTCTGCAGACGGGCGTGCTCCGCAGGTGCATGCATCAATGTCGGCTGTCTGCATGCATGCATGTGGAGCACCCCCAGCAACCAGCGCGCCCACCACTGTCCGCAATGCACACGACTGCTACCTACCCATTCCTCGCAGGCTGCCGCAGGAACAAACAGCCTGTAGCAGCCTCCCGCAGCACGAAATTCAGCATGCATGCTGCGCATGAGTGCACGCTGCACACGCTATGTGCACGTGCTGTTATGGTGGGCCGCAACGCAGCACAGCGCACCTCGTCACTGACGGGTTGCATGCCAAAGACGCTGACCGGCATGCCCTCCCGCAACTCCACCCTGCCGCCATCCAGCACGCGGCACTCGTTGCTGACGTCGGCGTAGGCCAGGAACGGCGGCAGCTGCGACACAATGTCGTTGTCCACCTGGAACTGGAACGTGCGGGGCACCGCCGCGTTGAACTCCTCGATGAAAGCCCGGTTACCGATGCGAGGGCTGCCAAAGGGGTAGCACTCCAGCTTGTAGTTGAAGTTGCTGCACAGCATGTGGCCGTAAGCGTGCTGTGCATGCTGCGATGTGGCGTGCATGCTGCGCATGCTGCGCATGCTGCGCTGTGACATGCGCGCTTTGGTGGCTGTTGCTGTGGAGCACAGCAGCTGTGACGCCACGGCGCGCGTGTTGCAGCGCGTTGGGTGGATAGTCGACGCGCTGTGCTGAGCCGTGGCGTCCACGCTGTGGCGTGCATTCTGCTTGGATATAGATGTTGTGTTATGCCGTGCTGTGCTGAGCATGCTGTTGAACGCAGGCAACCCACACTGAAGCAAACTTGCAGTGAATCTGCATGCAGCAGTCATAGCATTGACATAATGCGGCAGGCGCGTGTGCTGGCGATGCTATGCCGGCCATGCTATAGCTATACTAGGCGACCCGGCCACTGGTGGAGTTTGCACTCTACAGCGCGCACAACATGCCATACGTCCCAGCACAGCGTGCGGCAGCGCACCATGAGGTGGCCAGACTGTAGGCGCAGATGGTGGCTAGGGCGGCACCGAGGGAGTGGCCGGTGACGGTGATCTCCCACTCGGGGTCCCCGCCCGAGATCATGTCCACAATCTCACGGACCTGGGGCTCTACTGACCTGCAGCCACAATGATGAGTATTTCACCGCCTGCTGTCCCTGACCTCTCACTGAGCCCCAGCACGGCTCCTCATGCCAGCGCGGCCTTTCACGGTGGCCATACCTCGGTAAAGTTCCTCTTTCACGGCGGCTCTAGACAGCCGTGAGTTCCCCGGCAGCGCAGTGAACTATCAATTGTTCACGCACTCACAAAGTATCACAAAGTAGACTGTTACTTTGGAGGCTATGGTTACGGGCTGTTTACGGGATTACAGCACGTACGGCGGTTCAGGGAACACATGGCCACAGAGAGCGGGTCAAGGCCACCTCTGTTACGTATAGTTATCTCTTACCAGCCGCATCGCGACCACCCGCATTGCGAGAGGGCTCACAGTGCTGTCAAGCAGTCGAGCTATACGTGGGTCACTGCTGCGTAATGCCCTCAAGGCTCACCACAGGGTCAAGCACCAGCGCATGCACTCCATTCAGCGGCAGCGGAACGACAAGTAAAACAGAATCTGCGAGTGAATGCATGTCAAACACGCACGTCAACAATGCATGTCTACCATGTGCAAGCCCAAGTTGCGAAAAATTGCCTCTGAACATTTCGCCGTGCCGGACAGATCCTACCCACATGCACGTTTATCCGGGTAAAGGTACAGGTACACGCATGAAACCTATGCATGGCACCTATGCATGCCAACCATGAGGTCGAGAAAACACGCCGCAAGGAGTCGTGTGGGAGTCGTGTGCGAAGCGTAACAGAGACATGCTCCACAAACCAGACACGTAGAACACTGCTCACCACAAAGTGGTACAAGACGCACCGCACGGCGGTCCCGCTTGCATGGCACCTATGCATGGCACCTATGCATGCCAACAACGAGGTCGAGAATACGCACCGCATGGCGGTCCCGCTTGCATGGCACCTATGCATGGCACCTATGCATGCCAACAACGAGGTCGAGAATACGCACCGCACGGCGGTCCCGCTTGTCGGAGGTGTCAATGTCCTCATGGACACGGCGATGTAATCATACATACATACCGCACGCATCTGCCGGGTAGCATATGAGTCTAGCATCTAGTTGAACATTCGCTTGGTGCACTGGCTTGGAGCCCCTCGATGTAAGAGTACATACCGCACGGCGTAGTAGAAGCCGACGTGCACTGCCGCGTCCTTCGTTGGTAGAAGCTTCCGCAGTTCCCGCAGGATCCCCCCGTCCGGCGTCATCCCAGCATCCTCCAACGTGCGCAGCGCGCCAGACTTTCGGCACGCAGTGATCGGCTCCATGCTAAAGCTGCCGTCCGTCGTCCAGTCCATGATCGACTGCGAGCCCCGGAACGCGATCACGATCTGCACCCGCATCGCATGCATCGTGACCATGCCTCTGACCGCGGCAACGACCGCTGCGCACTGTGTGTCGCAGGAACCATGCTGTGCTGTGCTATCAGCGTGTAGCATGCTGCCACAAGCATCTGAGCACAGTCGATCGCGACCCACCACAGCACGTATGAATGACAGCGGCGCTGCCACTGTAAAGCTAGCAACGCTGCGTCCACAGCCCATACTGCAACCCAGCTGGGCCCAGCATGCTGTCGGCATCTTGCCGCACATGCATCTTGCCGCACCCGATCCCACAATCCACCTGCCTCCGCGAGCGAAGCCGCGAGCCTCCACCAGCACATTAGCCACTGCATGGCAAAGCGCACAAAAAGCCACACCGAGGAAGGCAGTGATATCTTGCACACTGCATCTGGCTGTGAGTGCAGCTCATGCCGCTGTGTACGGTGACCGTGCCGCTTGCTTTATGCCGTGCTTTCGTCCCTCGGCGCTGCTGGGGCCTTGACCTATCACCGTGTGCAACACACCCCGTCTGTGATGCATGGACATGGACATGGACGTGAGGCCATTGGCACTGGCCAAAACTAGTCACGGTAGCCTGTGTCAGTTATGTAATCAGCAGCATCCAGTGTATCTTCTACCTCATTGATAGTACACACAGTGCAGCACACCTTGTATGTCATGCATGTGCGTGCATGCATGTCATGCATGTGCGTGCATGCATGTCATGCATATGTGTGCGTACATGCATTTCATGCATGTGCGTGCATGCATGCATTTCATGCATGCGCACACCTGCTTCAGACGGGTGTTGCGGTGCACAAACGCCTGCACGTCCGTCGTTGCCTCTGCGTTGATAAACGCCACCGCCTCCCCCTCGCTGATGAACGCGTCCGGGAACGCCTTCCCGAGCGCCTCCCACGCCTCGAACAGCTTCTTGCGCGTCGCTAACTTGTCCGGCTTGTCCGGCTTGTCCGCCTCAGCCGCCACCGCGTCTTCGGCCGCCTCGACCGGCACGAGCGTCGCGCCCTCGGTCGCGTCAGCCGCGGTTGCCATGCGGTCGGCCATGCTGGGGTCCATGACCGCTGCAGCGGCCACGCTGCGCGCGAGCTCCGGACTGTCCCCTGGCCGCATGCCGTGCTTCGGCTTCATGCTGGCAAAGGCCGCCGCCGCCACCGATGTTGCTTCGCTGCCCTCGCCGCCAGCCTTGCGTGCACCTGCATGCAGTGACAGTCTCATGCATCGCCGTTGGCACAACACTAGTACTGCCGGGGGCGGGGTGGGGAAGCGATGCAACGCGGGAGCATCCGAGACTGCAGGGCTGCCAGCGTGCGGAGCGAGCGCTATCCTGTCGGTTGCCCGGTTTGCCCGGCCACTCCACAACTGAGGCTGTCGCATTTGCCCCTGTGCAACACTAGTACTGTGACAGATCAAGGCCCCAGCAGCGCAGAGGGAAGGGAGCACAGAGAGCAAAGAAAACAACCACAAGCAACACTGTCACTCAACACACGAACCGCACGCGTTCACCTCTGTGCAACACGGAGAGCATGTGAGCCGGCTGGTGCATACCCTCTTCCTTGGCCTCATCGCTGAGGGAGAACGCGTCGATGGTGAGGTACACGTGACCCCGAACCTTCTCGTTCGAGTCCTTGATTTCCACCTGCACCGCAGCCGCCTCTTGTCAGGACAACCAAACGCATATAAACACGGCAACCGCAGAGGCATGAGGAGGCGCGCGATGCCCATGTCAGCACGCATGCATACAGCACGCATACCCATGGCAAGCTCCTGACGCCATTGCCCCATCTCACAGCGGCCCTTCACACAAACCTCCATGTCATGCAGCACACAGCACACAGCACGCAGCAGCCAGCTCACAAGACACAGCAGCCACTGTGTAGGACGCAGCAGCTAGTGTGTACGATGCAGCATACTGCGCAAGCCTGTAGCACATGGCAAAGCACACAGCATGCAGCGTTTGCGGTGTAAACGCATGCCGCAGTAAGCGCCGGCCGCATAAAGCACAAGCACTGCAAAGCATCCGCAGCATGAGGCGCATACAGCATGCGCATGCGCTTGGCAGCTTGCAGGGCACACATCACAAAGCGCCTGCAGGGCACACAGCACACAACAGTGGACAAAGCACGCAGCGCCTTCCCAGCACGGACCACGCCGCTGTGGGGCACACAGCACGCAAGAGGGCACACAGCACGCAGCGCCTGCCGGGCATGGAGCACGCAGCACACCTTGTGCTCCACTTTGTTGAGGTTCTCCCAGTCATCGGGCAGCTGCACCTCCCCGTGGCCAAGGCGGTCATCGATGGTCTTGCCGAAGCCCCAGTCTTCGTCAAAGACGGTGACGCGCAGCAGGGGCGGCCCCAGCGTGGGTGCGCCGAAGAGGTCGTCCTCGCCGTACTGCTCCGGCCACATCACAAACGTCTCGTTCCACTCGGGGTTGCGCTTGTCCTTCACTGTCCCCGTCTGCGCGTACGAGTCCCCTGCCGCCAGCTTCACGTACAGGTCTGGCTTGGAAAATATCTGCAGTGCTGCCGCGACCACGTTTCCTCAATCACACTTAAATTACACGTTCACATTGTAAATACCTGTAAAACAGTAGTTCGGGCAGGTAATTCGCGGGCCTAGCGCTGCCGCGCCCGTGTTTCCTCAACAGTGGTGAGCAGACCGTTGATAGGTGACCGTCATTCTGCAGTGGCTCCTCAACAGTGACGGGCACCACACAAACGGCGCCACGGTCGGAACACGCAACGTTGGGCAGAGCAGTTGCATGGGTAGAGGTTTCGCTGATGGAGAATGACAGGTGAAGGCGCTGTAGATGTTAGTAATGATGTCCACGCAGCGCCCTGTGTTGCACCCTGTGTTGCACAGCACAATGTGTTGCACCCTGTGATGCACTGCACCCTGTGATGCACAGCACCCTGTCTTGCTTCTCCGCAGATACCGCTCCTACATGAAAAGCGGCTACACGTGCTTCATGGACACAGGCAGTGGCTGGCCCCATGCGTGGTCCTGTGGCCATCGCCCGGGCAAACATGGCCACAAGTTGTTTCACACAACTACCACGCAGCACGCAGCACGCAGCGGCACCCAGCCGATCGCATGCATTGACCTGACCATTCGACATCCGCATTGGCCTGATCACTGAATGTGGCTATGTGTGACATGAACCGAACCGCGAAGCACGATCAAGCACACAAGCACGCCGCGCACATCAAGCCCACAAGCACGCCGCTCGTGAGGGCCGACAGAGGGCCCGCAGAGCATGGAGCTGCATAACAGGCGGCCGCCCTGTGAGAAGCCGAGCAGAGGCTCAGAGGTGAGAATCGTCACAAAAGTGTGCCTCACAAAGCAGTAGAACTCACAGGCAAGCAAGCATGGCAATGCATCAGACACATGAGCCAAGCAAAGGCTCAGAAGAGTGGCTGTCAGATCAAAGCGTCTGACTCATATATGCGCAAGGAGGACTCACATGTGCACAAGGACCTGTGCTCAAGGAGCAACAAGCACCGCGCTGCGTGGTACCAGCAGCCGGGGGGCGATGCGGTGTGCTGCGTGCTGCGTGCCCCGAGCCGCGCCCCAAACATCTGTGTCATGAATTTTTCAGGTCGCGATACAGGCAGACAGTGGACCGATTGGTGTAGCATTTTTGAAGCAGTTCAGATTCGAAGCAGCTCAGCTCATGCGGCAGGATGGGACCTCACGACAGGCGGCAGGCATGTGGGCAGACGCTCATGTGAGCTGGCGTGCGGAAGCCGTGTGAGTGCAAGCTGTGTGAGCGGTCGGGATGCGCACATCTGCGTCGTCAAAGCCTGTGCCGTTCTTGACCGTCACCTGCAGCAGTGCCTTGAAGCGCTCTTGTACAAAGTCCGGCGAGAGGAACTGCGTCAGCGTGCCGTTCTCTCCGCGGCAGCTGAACTCCATGCCCGTCAGCGGCGCCGCGTACGCCTGGATCGCCGTCGTGAGGTTGTTCATCGCCGTGCCGATCACGAGCGGCTCCGCCGCATCCGGGTCAGGATTGCCCCCCACGTCATAGCTCGGAGACGCCATGGATGGGTTAGCCGGGGTCGCGCGCGCGATGGCGCCATCGCCGCGGCAGGAAGGCGGCGAACTGGAGCTGCGCTGGGAGCTGCGCGCTGCCGGCGCCGCGGTCTGGCCGCGGCCATGTGCCGTGGGCCAGGATGTGCGGGACTGCATGCATGCGGATCATGCGTTGGTGCCTGTGTGATCCACACGCGCCGCGCACACTGTACCTTGCAAGCACCGAAGCGTGCACAGCATGCACAGCGCGTCTTGGCAAGTGTAAACCACCTCTGCTCCCCTGACTGGTGCGGCTGTGCGTGTTGATCTCACTTCTGCCTCTCTTCCTCAGCGGTGCGCAGGCGATACCCGTCTGTGTTTGACGTGATGTGTGTCAACCCCCCCCCCCCCCCCCCCTACTGACCCGGGCACAACACAGACAGCCATCACATGCGTGCGCATGCATGCAGGCGCACACTGCATGCTCCACACTCCTGCTGTTGTGACTCCATCTGGCAGATATTGCGAACGCAAGTAGGCAGCATGTACGCTTACATCGAGGGGTTCCGAGCCAGTGCACCGAGCGAATGTACAACTAGATTCTAGACTCACATGCTACCCAGCAGATGCGAGCCGGCCAGGCGATCACCTGGCACAAACTGCGCATCCGTGAGCTGTGCTACCCTGGACATGGCAGCATGTTTACATGTATTTATTTCAATTTGCAATTACAAATACATTTGCATTTTCATATACGTACTGGCACTTTTGAGCCCCCAGGACCCTCGGAGAGGACACCCTCAACAGGCCCTGAGCAATGGGTTTGGTGATATGCAGATGTTCCACAGAGTGCGCGGCACTGACGGGCCATCGCGCACTGGCTTGAGTCGTGACCTTCGCCCCCCCCGTCCGCCCGATGTGCCCTCCCCCTTCCCTCCTCCCCGCGCACCTCCGCCATTTCTCCTCTGCCTCCCCTCCCAGACACCACTCATACTGCCGGGCTGGCTGTGGCTGCAGCTCCTGGGACCGATGCCTCGCGGCCCTGGAGATGGCCGCAGCGCGCGGCTTCGCGCCCGTGTAGACTGCTAGTGTCGAGTCGGCGCCCCCCCCGGCGGGCGTGCGGGCGGGCGGGCGGGCGGGCGGGCGGGCGGGCGGGCGGGCGGGCGGGCGGGCGGGCGGGCGGGCGTGTGTGTGTGTGTGTGTGTGTGTGTGTGTGTGTGTGTGTGTGTGTGTGTGTGTGTGTGTGTGTGTGTGTGTGTGTGTGTGTGTGTGTGTGTGTGTGTGTGTGTGTGTGTGTGTGTGTGTGTGTGTGTGTGTGTGTGTGTGTGTGTGGTTCGTTCTGGCATTTGCTCGTGCGGAGAGTGGTGCGGAGAGTGGCCTTGGTGCTTGAGGTGGCATGTCTGCCTGTCTGCGTGTTGCCTGGTCTGTTGCCGTGTTGCCTGGTCTGTTGCCTCGGCGCTGCTGGGTCCTGGATCTATCACTGTGTAACACAGAGTGCGCAGAGGGCTCACACCTGGCCAAGCTGGTAATTGATCATCTTGCTACAGCTTCAAGCCGAGTACTGTAATTCCTGTGATTCCTGCAGCCTACGTTCAAGTCAACAGTGTTGAGGGGCAAGTCTGCTGCAATGGATGACAGGAGGAACGCTGATCATGAAAACGCAGACATGCGGATGCAATGAGACTGCGCTCAGCATGCACGGCAAGTTTGCATGCCATCGACAGCGTGGAGGTTGGCATTGTAATCGAGGTTGCAAACAACAATGCTGCCTGTGGACACTTTCAGTCCCGATGCATCGCGATGTCGCCCGCGGGCCCGACCATACGTTCTCTTGCGTGCTATGTATGTGAGATCTTTGTAAGCTTGCAACTGGAAGAAATATCGTGATGCTTAGTACCAATGCTAACGTGCTGAACGTTGCGAAAGTGCGTCGCTGTGTGGCTGTGCTGTGATGTGCAGTGCGCAGATGGTGATGTAGATGTAGATATGAGCACCTTGACACGGCGAGACGCTGTGCGATATGTGCATGCGGATGTATGCGACAGTCGTGTGACAACTTGAAGCGCGGCAGCGTACAGTTGGGCTCCACGGGCGTGACTGGGGCGAGGCCCCCACACGTGGCTGGTTTTGCTGGGGTGGGCAGTAGTGCGGTGGTGGTTGTTGCTGTGCGCGGTTGTGGCGCGGGTGCCGTAGTGGAGGGGTGCGGGAGTGCGCGTGCGTGTGGGTGCGTGGGTGTGGTTGTGTCGGCTGTGTCGGTTCGTTGTGGCTTTTTCGCCTGGGAGAGTGATTGCTTTTTGCTGGTGTCTACTTTCGGGGGTTTTGGCCGTCTACTTTCCTTCCGTTGCCCTCGCTGCCGGGCTATTGCGTTCATCTCCGTGTAACACGTGGCCACGACACGCCACGGGCATGTGCTATGCATAGCTATGCACTTACGGACTCATAATCTTTATAAGCGGCTGCGACTGCAACGACGGTCGTTCCGGACGAAGGCCGGCGACGCAATTCGAAAGCGATATCATCGCGCGTCACGACAATCTGCGCGGATTCCAGGCTTGCCGTGGCTGAACAACAGCTGTGGGTGAACCGGCTGCGCTGACCCAACTTGATACATTCCCATGATGCAACAATTCTCTCTCTAAGTCTTGCGTGGGCTGGTGCGGGGTTTATAAGGTCGTTCAGCGCGCATGGCCTGGCATGGTGTTGAACAGCAATATCGACGGAAGGCGAGCACATGTGGCGCATAGGGCACCCACTAGCCTGTCAATCTTCTAGATCAAATGGATTCCCATGCATGTCAACTAGTTGCTGCGGTATCCTGGGTTGCTGGTCTCGGGTGCAGGCCCGCGAATTTGGCCGCTGCTTGTGCGTTCCTGGCGTCAGAACATCGAGCGGAGCCTCCCGGGACTGGCAGCGAAACATTGCAGATGAAATATAGTGAATCAAAATCATCTTGTGTGCACGCACGGACATGGCCCGTGCGGCGAGCAGGTTCCAAGCGCATACGGCATGGGCAGGCTGAGCTCCGTTGAAGGAAAGTGTGCCGCAACTACCACTTCAACTTGCCAAACTACTTAATGATACTCATTGAAGCCGTGATGCATCTGAATGTGGCATGGGGCAGACCTGGTGCAGGTGAAGCTTGTGGTTTGACTCTCTTCTGAAGAAGTCGAAGAGGCACGCGCGAGCTCCCAACAGTCACAGATGTGGAACCGACGCCTGCATGACAAGATCGCGCAGCAGCGTCGCAGCCTTAAACAGTCTGTACGAAAATGACATTGTGCGACGAAGGATCGGCTGTATCAGAGAAAGCGGTGTGTGCAACGCGGAATCCATGCGTCATACCGGATCAGGAGCTCAGCATCGTTGGTGGCCACCGGTGCACCATGAACGAGTTTGCATGCAACCAAGGCTGCCGGAGACAGGCAGTGCGGACGGGGCTGGCGCCGGAGGCGCCGCCGCACGCCCCTCACCGTACGTGAACTGGACCAGCCTGATTTTTTAGCGAGGCCTCGCGGGCTGCATAATGCATACATAAGTGCAAGGCAGCAATGCATGGGCACCGGCAGGCGTGCCGGGGACAAGCAAGCCCGCACGTTGACAGTCCTTGCGCATATATATACGTATACGATATATCTTATACGTATCATTCCCCGGCCGGGCCTGGTCAAACAGCGGCGGCCGTAGGCCACGTGTATACACTGTCAAATGTCATGGGATGGCACAAGGTTTTGCGGCACGGCCGTGCACGGCAAGGTATTTATTCGCCGCAGCAGCGCGCGAACTTTGGGCCCCATGGGCCCCAACAGTCGGTACCGCATACCGTCTTCTGCACGCAGCTTTTGACTTGCTGGTGTTCCAGCTGCCTGCTTTCCTGTCGTTGCCTCCGGTACCGCGCTCTTGCGTTGCAATTGATCTCCATGCAACACATGTATAATCTAATCTAGCACCTGTCTCATCCAATACTTCACATAACCCCCTGCTGCAGATGACCATGACGTATGGCCACTAGCTTCACACCAGCTGCACACCAGACGGTCGTAGCGCGCGGCTGCGCGTCCGTGTAGACTGCTCGTGTCGAATCGGCGCCCGCCGGTGGGCCCGGAGCATGCTGACTGTGTTTGGCGCGCGCGTGGACTGCGTGGCAATGCCCCTCTATCTATTATACCCCACTAGCCCCACGTGACCATTTGACACCCTCGTGGCCTGCGAACGTTCAACAGCTACCTCTTGCTTTTCGAAACCCCAAACGGTCATCCCCCGCTCCGCCCCATGCATGGCCAAAACGATGCGGTCACATCAAAATAAATCTTAGGATTCAATCCAGTGAGTCTTGGTCCATGTACGACCACACACTACAGCATTGCCCAACCCCACAACCAACATCAACATATGTACACTTGAACTTGTTCTGGCTGCAAGATCAGGTTTGTGAGAGGTGTGGATCATGGCTTTTGCAGAACGCGCACCTAAGGCTCGTTCAGCCTGGTTTGCCCCCAAAAAACGCCCGCTGCTATGCCACAGCTGCTGCAGATCAGTGGTATCGGAGCGAAAAAAAAAAAAAAAGCACTGCGCGGCCCTGCCTCCGGCCCCACACTGTGCCGTGTCACACTTGCTTCTAACTCTCGTTGGCGTGGAAGGAGGTTTTCTTGATCGCGGTGGGCTGTAGCCAGTTCGACAGGGTGTGCTACCAGGGGGTTGAACGGGCTCCTGCCATGCGGCCACACCACTTCAACAGGCGTGCGAGTATGCTATAGAATCACCGAAACCACAGCTGTTTCACACAGCCTTCAGCGGGGGCCAATAAGGCCCCCCTTGCCTTGCTCTGCTGCTGTGCGTCGCACTTTCATGCATATGTGCACCATAAGCGTGTCTGCACTCTGTGTTACACGGAGATGAACGCAATAGCCCAGCAGCGAGGGCAACAGAAGGAAAGTAGACGGCCAAACCCCCCCCGAAAGTAGACACCAGCAAAAAGCAATCACTGTCCCAGGCAAAAAGCCACAACGAACCGACACAGCCGACACAACCACACCCACGCACCCACACGCATGCGCACTCCCGCACCCCTCCACCACGGCACCCGCGCCACAGCCGTACACAGCAACCACCACCACCGCACTACTGCCCACCCCAGCAAAACCAGCCACCACCGACCCCCCAACAGCAGCACTCCCACTCCATCCGGCCCCACTGGAGCATTCCATCACGGGCGCCCCACACATGAGAGCCCGGGGGCTCACGCCCCCCACAGTGCAAGGCGTACCAGCCCTCCCCCTCCGGCCGCCCGGCAGGGGCCTGAGGGCGGGGCGCGATGGGCACTGGCGGCGCCGCATCACTCCCCCCACGGTGGCTCGCGGGAAGGCAGGGCGGGCCAGCACGACCAGACGTGGGGCCGGCCTGCGCCGCTGCAACCGCGGCACCCGGTCCAGCAAGGCGGCCAGCGGCCGCCTATAGCACGTCCGACGGGACATCGTGGCCAGGCACCACCGCCCGGCCCGCCAGCCACATACGCAGCGGAGCCGCAGCGAGGCCCTGGCGCGTCACACCACGGGACAGAGTGGTGGAGAGTTCGCACATGGCATTCTGCAGGAACGCTCGCCTGGACACGGCCCCCGAAGCCGCAGCGAAGTCAGCGATCTTATTTAGGAAGGCGAACGCACCCGTGCCCACACGGCCAAACGTCTCACGCAACAGGGACACAAAGCGACACGCGCCAGTGCCGGAGCGGCCGTACTTGTCTCGCTTCCGGTCGTCCATCAGCTGGGCGGCAGCGCCTGGCGTGTTTGCCGCGGCGACGACCCGGGAGGGGGCCACCGGACAGGTTACGCACACATCGGCCACAATGGTATCGCAGGGCAACATCACAAGCAGGTCACCCCGTTCCGGGTCGCGCTGCGAGCGGGGGGGGGTAGCGGCCGGGCGCAAGCCGCGGCCGCGCGGCCCCGGCGATCTTAAGAATTCGGGCAGGCGGCGTGGCGGACCAGTGGCCACCGGGCCCACCTGTGGCAGGTGCTCACACCGCACCGTGCACTGGCCGGCCGGGGCGGCCGCCTTCACGGCCACGGGGGCGGCGGCGGCAGCTGCCGCGCTGAGCTCCCGCGCGCCACTCACTACAAGAACGACTTCTGCCCGCATCGCCATCCGGGCAACCTTTTCACCCTCATACCAGTCAGGATGACGATGCGGTACGATGCGGGCTGAGGTGATGCGGGCGCACGAACGAGATGGATTGTAAAAACGCCCGAATCAGTGATTTCAGGCTGTTTATTGGACGAGTGGCTCCTCACATTGATTATAAAAGTATCTATGAGGGATATCCGTGTCCCATGCGCACTGTTTACGAGTTGGCCGCAAGACTGAGCCCAGATAGACGATACAACGACATGATTCAACACTTGCAGTCGCTCTTAAACCATAAAATTATAGAATTATTACCATCATGCAGTGGTGGTCCAACACTCATGTATGAGTGGTAGCCTATGTGCGCTCTGTGGTGTACACAATGGTAGGCCCCGCATGACCTTGGTGCTTGCGGTGGCCGATCTGTCTGTTTGCTGTCTGTTTGCTTGTTGCCTGGTCTGTTGCCTCGGCGCTGCTGAGTCCTAGATCTATCACTGTGTAACACAATGGTAGGCCCCGCCTTACGTCCTTCGCGATGGACTGAATCCTCAACACACAAGTCTATAAGTTTAGACAGACGTGCTGCGGTTGCGGATTCGACAAAGAACCATGATTGGACGTTCGAGCAGTGCCCGAATCGAGCATGCGGACCGCTGCAGTGGGCAGCGTATGCGGGCGACGGACATGCATGCAAAGCAGAGAACACCGGTCGGCTCGTAAAGCCTGTCATAGATAACGGGAACACCAACATTGCAACAACCTAGCGAATCTGCTTGTTCACAACTCTGTCCCCAATCATACATACACGTGTGATGTGTCTGGTGCGCACGTTATCGCCTGCAGGCTGGTGTTAGCATGTACTGAAACTTTCGTGCAACGTGTCGATTACGGCGCGCACTAGCGTGCACAATGACCCGGATGCGCATTTGGCATCTTGCCTGTGGTTTATACGTTGTTGGTCTGCTGCTTAATGGCGATTGACACAGACGCTGGCTGGCTGTCGAAGTTATGGATCCCCACGCACACAGGCGTCCACGCAGGATTTCGGTGAGCTTTGGAAGTCGAGTACGATTGACACAATTAATGAGCGACTACACATGGCAGGTATGTGCCCGTTTCTTCTCACTTCAAACTGGGGTTGTGACTGCAGTGAACGTCACCAATGCAACATGCTGTTGTTCTCAAGTGTTGCTGTTTGCAGTCCAAGAAGTGATCAGCACGCTTATTTCGCACTAGTCACGAGTTGCAGCGCCTAGCTACGACCGATCCTTGTAAATATAGATGGTTGCCAGTGCATTCTACAGGTGTGTTCTCAACGTGGCTCCAGTCGCCATGGTGTTAGAAAGTGCACTAGTCAGTACTGGGCAGGTTGCAAACCGCGTGCACATGCAGTATGCCCAAGAACATTCACAGCTCAGTCCAAGGTGCAATTGTGTGGCTGTGTGTTGGCCAAGAATGTGCAACCAGAGCCACTGCACCTGCCAACAGTTCGCTGACTTCTCATGCGCTGTACATGGGCTACAGAGACTACGGCAACTGGCAGCGAGTACATGGATGGCTTGCAGAACGTGCATTGACTGTTTTGCAGGCTGGTTGGAACTATTGTCCAAGTGCAAGCGATTCAGCACAGGTGGCCTGTAAAGATGAGCCTGACACTCAGAAGACTATGACAACAGTGACGACACAGATTATGTGAGAGAACGGGTGTGAGACCCCGCTCAGCCGAATTCAACATATGTCTTGTCAAACAACGCTACAACTTGCACGTGATCCGTCCATAGCAACTAGGTATCGTTCCTATTACAGCTTGTGTTGTGGTCTGTGCTACATCGAGGACAGCGGCATAGATCTTGGATGTCAACCGGCGACAGATTCTTGGCGGGCTTGCTGATCAAGCTACGCTAGACCATGGCCCAAATCCAGCTCAATTTCAAAGTGCAGTAATGGAGAACCAGGCCGTTATTTGCGATCGGCGTTGTGACACACGGGTGCGTCACAATTTGTCTCCATATGTCCCTGATATTCCGATCACAAGCACCCCTGTGTATATCACTGACACTAACATTTATGTGACTTATGTTCAGGGAGCTGAGCAGGATGAAAATCAAGATGTAGGGCCGGGACCGGAGGGGCTGGCCATCCACGAGCGCCAGCCCCGGGCCCTCGGAACAATCAGCACTGCACTACAGCAGGTCCCCTGGGAACAATCAGCATGTGCAATGCCATGCATCCCAGCTGCACGCTTCCAGTTCATGCAGCCCCGTTGAATAAGATCAACCGTGCTTTTCCCGTTCACAAAGAGAAAGTCCAGGTTTTAGATTTCATCGAAGGACGGCTCCCCGCTTTCGTAAGAGATATGCAGCTACAACGGCCTGCTGCAGCTATTCTGTGCATGATTTGGAATGGGAGTGCATTGTCGACAACGAGCACTACTCGCTGGTGGCTGCCATCCCAAAAAGACTGAGTGGCAGATTTCGAGCTGGTGAGGCCCTGCGGGGCATGACCAAGGTCCTCCAGTACCTCAAACGCGCCTGTTCAAAGGGCATGGCAGTTGATGATCAAGCTGTCTGCGAATTTGCCCCGATTCAACCAGCTATTCAGAAAGTCAGTCAGAATACGCCAGCGTCATCGACGCCCCATACAGACCGTTCAGATGCCAAAGCACGCAGAGGAAAGAACCAGATGAAAAAAGGGCTGAAAGATGGGCTGTATTTATGGGTTTGTTGTGCAGGTGTATCAGTCTGACACCGTCCGCCGCCGTCAGCGCAATCAGCTTCTGCCGCACCTGCATGCATGCCGCACCTGCATGCATGCCGCACCTGCATGCATGCCGCACCTGCATGCATGCCGCACCTGCATGCATGCCGCACCTGCATGCATGCCGCACCTGCATGCATGCCGCACCTGCATGCATGCCGCACCTGCATGCATGCCGCACCTGCATGCATGCCGCACAAATCGCTTCTCTCACATTGCAGCCTTATCCTCAAGGCAGTCCTGCGCCGCAGGTGCATGCCTCAACAGGGTTGGTTACAGTTGTGTGCATTTTGGACAGTGGTGGACGTGCTGGTTTCTGGAGTGGGTCCACATGCATGTGTGCCACACCGTGATAGATCTAGGCCTCAGCAGCGCCGAGAAAAACAGGAGTGACGAAGACAACCAAAACAGCAAGCACCCACAAGCAGCACAGCCACCACACACGTGAAGGATCCACCCGCATGGCCGGCAGACACAGCGCCGCACATGTGCGCAAACATAAGCACCATACAACGCAGTCCATGCACACGCTACGCATGAGCAACAGGTGTCAGAAATCACGGCGCCCAGCCGGCGTCAAACCAACCCTAACCGGCCAGACAGAAACGGTGGCGGGACGCCGCCGCGTGGGTCTGCGGCCATGCCCGGCAGCCGTACGCATGGCCCCTAGCCCCAGGCCTCATGCTGCCACAGCCACTGTCGTCGAGCACAGGGGCCCGGGAGGCGGCCAAAAACAGGCCAGCTGCAGGGCGACTGGCGGAGGAGGGAGGTTGGGGGGGGGGTGTGTCCACATGCATGTGTGCACACGGGCGATCTGGCCAGATGCAGTGCAGTAATCTGCAGCTGCGCTAGTTAACTGTAATAACTAGGCGATGTGGCTGCTGACCCGCCGAGGAGGATATCGGGCCTGGGCTTCGGGCGGGCGTTTCCAGCACCACGGTTCTGATCATGAGTTCTTCGCGTTCCAAACGTCGGTAGGATTGCGCAGGAGGGCGGGAGCGCGCGGAATGGCATGAATAAGTGATTTCGCGATGCAGTGAGAGGTTGCAGCTCGACTAGCCCGGCGGCGACATCCGCAGGGGCCATGGTCATGCAGTGCAGGGCCGCGTGCCATTGATCTCTCACATGTGCAATGGCGTCATTTGCCTGTTGCAGTGTCACCGATTACGATGAAAAAGCAGAATCACGTCGTTATCGTAACATAAAATTGCCCGTCGTAAAATTACATCGTAATCACCACCCTAATGTTTCTTCAACAAAACCTCGTGATTCCCAAATATTTGTTTTAAAGGTCTTCAAATCGCCGTCATGCCATCGTAATTCTGCCTGTCGTAATTACCATCGTCACATGATCGGTGACACTAGCATGTTGGCAATGCCATGGTGGGTGTGTGCTGGTGTGCTACGCAGATTTTGTTGTCCATGCTATGGTGTGACTGTTATCGCGAACCGTGCCCCCTGCTTGCTGTTGCCTTACCTGATATCAATGGGCTGCTTCTTTGACTCCGGCTGGTCGCAGTGCGTGCCAGGGAGCCAGCGGGACAGGCCATGGGTGGAGGCCTACGCGCGATGGCACGTTTGCGCTGGCAGGCCGTCAGTGGGGACCGCCAAGCCCAGCAGAAGCGCCCTCCCGGCTCGGTTGTGTTACACGGTTGTGTTACACAGTTGTGTCACACAGTGATATATCTAGGACTCAGCAGCGTCGAGGCAACAGACCAGGCAACAAGCAAACAGACAGACCGGCCACTGTAAGCACCAAGGCCACGCACCGCACGAGCAAATGCCAGAACGAACTAGCACCAGCGCGAAAGCAGACACTCACACACCACGCAGTACCGCGCAGGCCACGCGCACACCAAACACACAGCTAGCACTCGCCGGGTCCACAAGCGGTCGCCGACTCGACACTAGCAGTCTGCACGGGCGCGCCAGTGCGCGCTACGGCCATTTCCGAGGCCGCGAGGCACCGGTCCCAGGAGCTGCAGCCACAGCCAGCCCGGCAGCACGAGCGGTGTCCGGGGAAGGGGACAGAGGAGAAACGGCGAATGTGCGGTGGGAGGAGGGAGGAGGAGGGACGGGTACCGGGGGGTTGGGGGGCTGTCATTCTACACGGTTGTGCAGAATGACAGCTGCAAGCCTCAAATGGGTACGACTCCACGTTGCAGCTGAAGCTGCCTCAACGCACCTTAGCACAGCAATACGATATCAGGCACGCTGTGCTGTGCTGTGCTGGGCTGTGCTATGATGTGCTGTGCTATGCTGCGTTGTGCTGTGCTGTGCTGTGCTGCGCTATACTGTTGTTCTAGATCTGCGCTGAGCCATGCCAAGCTGCGCCTCGCTGCGCACCATGTAGCTAGCACATGTTCCAGCTCACAATGAGGCATGCATGCCTTGGGTCACCCCCCTGTGATGATTCTGGTAGAGTGACTATCTACCAGAATCATCACCCCCCCCCCCCCCTCCCTCCAACCCCCCTTCACTCCTGAGTACTATCACCGTCAGCAGGCTGCACTGCTGTACTCGCAGCTGGGCACAGCGTGTTGCAGCAACTCTACAGATATGTGACCATGCACAGCGGTGTGTTATGCCAGAGCCACCATGCATGCATATGCCATACGTTGTCTAAGCTGCAGGTTTGCAGCTGCACACTAATCTCAGAACACGGGGCAGAACATATGCATCGGGCTTCAGGATGAGGGGTTGACTACCAAGAGCCAATGCCAGGCAGCAAGCCATGCTCAATATTGATTAATACCAGCCAATCACTGTGTCTTACACAGTGATAGATCTAGGACTCAGCAGCGCCGAGGCAACAGATCAGGCAAAAACCACTGTGGCACAAGAGGGGGAACATTGCGCTACTAATGCGTGCGGGCAGCCCCAACCCCCACAGAGCAGTCATGCTTGGATGGTCCTCAGGTGCAGAAGTCCACAGAGCATCTGCACTGCCCACATGCAGGTAGATTAATTCTGCACGGTTTACTGACTGCGTAGCCACTGCACTGGTTACTGACTGCATAGCCACTGCAGTAACATGCTGCCTGGACTTTCGTTGGAGACGCACGCACATGTGTTGCATGGATAATAACACACTCCCACAGCAGCCCAGAAGAATCTTGAAGTGCAACGTTATGTAAAGTGCAGTAATTGTTTTGATAGCATGCACGTGTGTGATACACAGTGATAGATCTAGGACCCAGCAGCGCTGAGGCAACAGACCACGCAACACGCAAACAGACAGACAGGCCACCGCAAGCACCAAGGCTGCTCTCCACGCGAGCAAATGCCAGAACGAATGCGTTTAAACTAGCGCCGTGTACGTGTGCACATAATCATTCCCAGCAAGCGGCCGGCAGGAATTGCAGCAGTAAGCCACATTCCACAATACCAGCAACAGAAGCACAAACGTGCAAACACCATCACATCATCCACCTGAGCCCCACCTCGCATGCACATCATGATATGCTTGAATTCATAACATGCTACAACACTGAAATTGCAATGCTAGCACACTAGCTGCACATGTGGTGCTGGCGCAACTGCTGAGGATCCTCAAGGGCTAACGGCAGAAGCTTCCACCACAAATACCAAATACGGTGCACCACCACAAATACTAAATATGGTGCAATCACTGGCGCCCACTGGTGCTGATCATGCATGAGACATACGGCACGGTCGGGTTCGCTGCCGTTTCTGGTCCGGGTGAGTGCAAATCGGGCTGATGCGGACGGCGACCGTGCTGCTTGTGATTGTTTGTTTGTTTTGTTTCCTCCAGAAGAAGGATCCCTCGGCACTGTTGACTCGGAGGCCTTGATCAATCACAGAGTAATTACGTCATAACACGTTTGGGGCTGCATGTCAATAATTATAACGAAAAATCCCATCCTATTGGGACACCACCGGTACCTCGAGAGCGTCCACCCGGCTGATGTGCTAGCACGCTGCTGAGGTATACGTACCTGTGCATGTGGCTGAGACATCGATCACGACTGCAGCTGTGTGTTACACGGTGATAGATCAAAGGAGCCACCGGCCGGCGCGAGGGAAGAATGCACAGAACAAAACAAGGAATCACAGAGTTAAACAGCACGCGTACGTTCACCTACGCAGCAGCAGGAACCGCAAGCAAGACATTCAGCAGCGCAAACACACAGCACACCCACACAGCGCAATGGTGTGCCATCACTGGTGCAACACCCCTGGCACTGCTTTTCGGTACCAGAATACAATGCATTGTATGATTGTGCGCAAATTGTAGGTCATGGACTAGATTCGCCTGATGGTGTGTTACACAGTGACAGATCTAGGACTCAGCAGCGCCGAGGCAACAGACCAGCTGGCAACAAGCAAACAGACCGGCCACCGCAGGCACCAAGGCCACTCTCCGCACGAGCAAATCCTAACCCCTAACCCCAAACCCCCCAAAGCAGTTGTACTGATGTGCCAGGGTCGGTAGCAGCGTTGCAAACAGGCGTCTAAAGAACTTGCAAGCATGACGTCGACGTCACGTCCGCGCACGTTGGCTTCCCAGCGATTTGCATCGCCGATCGCGAAATCGAAGCAGCACAGCTCCGCTGCGTTTCAAGTGGATCCGAGATACTCACAATCTTGAGTGCGCCTACTCAATCGCGACTTCGAAATCGCTACGTGGACGCACATGTGCCGCGTGCAAGAGACCCTAAGTATACGAGCGAGGAGCAGGGGCATTGCGTTGCGATTCAACTTGCGAACCGCGGCAATATTCACCGCAGCCTGCCGGGTGCGAAAATGTCAAAATTCAATTGCACTGCGTATTACAGCATTATGCATGCCATTACAATACTCCGCGCCGGCCGCTGCCTGTGTCCGCTAGCGCTCGCACATGGCAATGAACAATCCCTTTCTAAAATTGGAATTATCATTTTTTGGTACCATCTCTCGTCAGCGCATGCAGTTGCATGCCGACACCGAACAGATAGCTGTTGGTAGCAACTACGTGCAATCCTATTCACGCACACAGTGGCACTGCTTATGCACCCCGGAACTAATTATAACTGTGTTAATCAGCTGCAGATCTACAAGTCCGGAAATCTGCACATGGCATACGTATACACGCAAGCGAGCGCGCGACGGCGGCGCCAGCTGCAGCCTTACTATTGGTGTTACACGGAGATGAACGCAATAGCCCGGCAGCGAGGGCAACGGAAGGAAAGTAGACGGCCAAAACCCCCGAAAGTAGACACCAGCAAAAAGCAATCACTTACTATTGGTGTATGTACGTACATGTGCAGCACGTGAGGTCTGGTCGGGGTCGAGCGTCGCAGCGGCCCGGAGGCGATCTCGCCTGTGCATCGCGATGCTCCAAAACGTAGGTGATCAGTCACTCATGTAGATTATCAGTACCCCCTTGGTGCATCACTTTTGAAGATCGATATTGCGCTGGCGACACATGTAATGCCGCGGTGCACGGGATACGTCGAGTTGCATCACGCGCAGCTTCACTATCGCACGCATTATTGTCGGGGCCGGTCCTCCATCAGCTTATGCGCATGCGCCGCTGGACGATGGCACCCGGTGGCCACAATTGGGTTGCAAGCGCCACGGCAACTTCGAACGAGCTCGCGAGTGAAGCTAGCGCAGTATATATGCCGTGATCCCACGGCTATGGTCTACAATCCAACTTTTATCAGCCTGCAGCCTGAGGACTCGGAGCTACTAGTAGTACAGAAGGCATACGCACAGCTGCAGGATATCTGGAATCCCGTAACAGTGCGCCACCCCCCGTTGTGTGTGGTCAATCATGGCTAGTACCACTGGCGGTCGGCAGTGCAGCCACAGCTCAGTATTGATGGGGGCAAAACCGTTGGGTAAGATGTGATTCCGCACATCAGTTTGCTTGTTGCCTGGTCTGTTGCCTGGCGCTGCTGAGTCCTAGATCTATCACTGTGTAACACAACTGCGGAATCACGTCGTACCCATACATGCGAGATCGTCAAGGTGATGTTTTAGCTGTGTTGACCTGCGATATGGCATGGTCACAGCATCGTCGAGGGAAGAAAGCACGGAACAATCAAACATGCAAGATGTGATATGTTCAGGAAAGTCCGGAGCTCCAGCCTCGAGGGCCTGCACGCATGTGGGCCCAGGGCTGCGCCCGATGTGCATTTGCATCTATGGCCATGGGCCTATAAGCCTATACCGGCCTGTTAACGTCGTTTCAAGTTGAGCCACACGCGCGTATTTGTGTACCTTAAGAATTCTGCAGGTTGAGAGAATACTCACTGTCGCTCGCTGCAGAACATCCTCGGTCCACCGCCACCTGCAGCGACTGTGCCTGTCGTTGTCTTATAGACAGCCTGCAGCGATTGCGTGCATATGCCAACATTCCTCTTTCCCATTATGCACATATGGGCTATATGTGCATGTATGGCTGTGGAGCTGAAATACGTCATCTGCATGTTAAGTTCTGTGGACCGGGGTTTTTTTAACTCTGTAGGGAGTTGTATTGACCACATGCACAGGTGCTGCATAATTGACTCAATTGACTGGTGCGGTCACTGGCATAGGCACGAAGGCTCCCAGCACCACTGGAGACTAAAGCCTCCACATGCATACTTGGCCCATGTTCAAACGCGTGCTGGTGGATGGCGGTGCGTGGAGGAGCGGACGGTTTGAGTGCGTGGCCTTGGCTTGGTTGTCGCAGTGGAGTGCATACACTGGTGTGCAGTTACATCGAGGGGCTCCGATCCAGTGCACCAAGCGAACGTACAACTAGATTCTAGACTCACATGCTACCCAGCAGATGCAAGCCGGCCAGGCGATCACCTGGCACAAACTGCGCACCCGTGAGCCGTGCTACCGTGGACATGGTCTTTCTGATCACAAACCCGTTTCCTTTCACTGTCGCCGCACTGAACTCCCGCAAGGAGTTCTCAATCCAGCGAGCCTTTGCTCTCTTGTCGAACGGCCCAACCAACGACACTGCCAGCGTGTTGAGGTACTGCATGGCATGCGACCCTAGTCTGCCATATGTCTCGTGCACAACCGGCACATACACTGGTGTGCATATATACACCAGTGCCAGCACGCAGAATTGCATTGCGGAAGCTCAGTACTGTAGGTGTCATCAGGGCGTGGGTCTGCGGGGCCGTGCATAAACATCCCGCATATGCACCGAGTCCTAGCTGGAGCAGCCAGACTTGCTGCATGCTCCTCTGCACAAGCAAAGCAATATTTAGCGGAGTAGTATGTTTGCTGCAAATGATTGATATACGCACTCGCCTTTCCAGGCCTAGCAGCGTCGCCGGGTTGAACATGTTTTACAGCATCATGGCTATTTACGTTTCAAGTTGAAGCTGCTTTGCTATAGCTACACTGCGCCTTGCCAGACTCACTTACCATGATGTTGCTGCGAGCCCCAACCACATTTGACTTCAAGTCTGAATGGGGCAGTGTGGCCGTGCAGGAGAGCAAACATGATGTACGCTGCAATCGCTGCTGTTGCCCTGCTGCTTGCGCCGTCATCATCAGCAACGGACTCCGGATGGGAGATCGCGACGTGCGGAGAGGATGGGCGCGTCTGCTGCGACGGCAAATTCTACACCAACCCTGCCGTCACGCTCGGGTGCTCTGCTACCCTCTCCTGCATCAAAGGCATCTGCCTGCCTGGCAAGGACCCCATGCCTGTGCCGGAGCCGGAGCCGGAGCCGGAATGCGGCGGTGCGGGAGAAGTGTGCTGCCCCATCGACAGCTGCGACTTACACAGCCTGGGCTGCGTGGATGGCGTGTGTGTGCCATGCGGTGAGTTCGGCCAGCCCGCCTGCACTGAGGCTGGCGTGTCCCCATGCGTTGAGGGCCTGATCGTGGACTCCACCAGCATCTGCGTGGAGCCGGTTCCGGTGCCGCCGGTGCCGACGCCGAAGGAAGGTGACGACGAAGGCGATGAGGGTGATGAGGGCAAGGAGGGTGATGACGAGGGCGATGAGGGTGATGAGGGTGATGATGGAAAGGAGGGGGATGAGGGAGACGAAGGCAAAGAAGGCGACGACGAGGGTTACGAGGGTGACGAGGGTGATGATAGTGAGGGCGATGAGGGTGATGACGGCAAGGATGGTGATGACGAGGGCGATGAGGGTGATGAGGGTGATGATGGAAAGGAGGGGGATGAGGGAGACGAGGGCAAAGAAGGCGACGACGAGGGCGATGAGGGTGACGAGGGTGATGATGGCAAGGGGGGAGATGAGGGAGATGAGGGCGACGATGATGGCGGCAAGAAGGGCGGCAAGAAGTACTACTTCTTCTAGGCCTGCCTGGTCGAACTCCGCTTGCAGGGCGCTCCCAATGTGCGCCCGACAGCTCTCTGGTTGAGACCATGTGCAGCGGTCGTTGCACGTGTGACCTGACCGCAACAGTGGTCCATCGCGCGTACGTGCTGCATACCGAACGGGGGGTAGTGCGCACAACGTGGGATCGCCTTTAAGCAGCTGCAGTCCCTGCTGCCTTTCCGTGTCTCCTATAATGTCACTGCGACAAATCACAGAAGGTTGCAACGCTGCATTGGAATAGCCAGTGGCAATGCCACTATTAGTGCTACTGAATGAAATTCGTACGTTCAGAGAACCTGTGTGATGTGCAGGTCCTCCTGTATGAATGGCGGCACTGGGGACATTGCATGCAAATGGTCAGCCCTCGGGGGTGATCAGGCAGCCCCGGGCCCAATCTGTGTTGGACTGGCTGAAGTTGCAGCTCTCAGGGACCAGCAGCGATGTGTAAGGCAGGTGAGGGTGTCTTGATCAAGATCGAGATGGAGAGTGTGCTGCTGGAAACTGTATAGAGTTGGTTGCTGTTTGTGGCACATAGATTCTGTTTTCACGCTTTGACTGCCGCCTGTGGCGCATCACGAGGCCACTGAGATTCTGTTCCGGGGCGCGCATGTCGACCACAGCTTACAGATCAGTAGAAAGAGAGTGTGACTGTCTTGCCCATACAAGGGCGCTGATGTAGGACTTCATGATGTAAATCTTTATCACAAGGTCTCTCAATGTACTGTACAAACTTGTACTGTGCACGTGCTTATGCTGCGGTTGAGAATGATTAGCAATAGAACAAAGGGGCTGTATGTTTTGGCCTGCCCTGTGCTCTGGTTGTCATCGGCTACCTTGGAAGGGCTGTGGGCTCGATGGATGCATTGGCTGTAGAGTGTGCTGTGTGCGCCATCGCGTGCCGCTGGTTTACGGTCTGGCACGAAGCGCACCGATGGCTGACCACATCCCCCCCTTTTTTGTATTGTAGTACATCCATACAGATCAGGAGTATTGTGGAGGGATAGAAGTTATGCGTATCGAGCCTTGGGGATTCACTCACCGGGATTGGCTCCAATCCCACAACGTCTGCCATGGATGCTGCACGCACTACCCAAACCGATCACTGATGTGGTTGCGCATGCACCTATCCAGCAACAACTCCATCTCCAGAGTTCGCATGGGAAGTACCATCTGTGGCCCCAACAACGATCGATGCCGCCCTAGCTGACCCCTGACCCCTGACCCCAGGTTTTCTGGGTTGAACTGTGGAGCTAACGAACTCCATTTGTGAGCCATTTGCAGCAGGGTCACCCCTGGTAGACTGGCAACGACTGGCAAGACTGGAATATGACATTGCAAGTCGATTAGGATCTGCAATCGGCGACATGTTCGCGCAGCGTGCGTGGACGAACAAGCATCCGCACCGTGTCGCGGAGTGACACACGAACATGCTTGTCAGTGCAGCACTTGATCAGCAATCCGCTCTCTGGCGCGATCGCCCACACCGCCCTCCTTAAAGCCAGCCGTCTGATCGCCCCTGCCAAGCGGCCAGGAGGCCGCTGCCCGATCCCAATCTGCGAGCTATGCGCCTGGCGGGCCTCCGTTGACCTACACTGGCATAATCTACACACCCGCATGCCCCAGCGCACACTGTAGCCAGCCAGCCACTACCCTCACCCCCCCCCCCCCCCCCCCCCCCCCACCCCCGGAAACCCCCTCTTGCGCCTCCCGCCCCGGCCTGTCCTTGTCCGCCGCTCGGGGTACGTCGTTCGCTGGCAGTGACTCCAGCACCAGGTAAGGGGGGCCTGGGGCCAGGGGCCATGGCTGCCGCGCGTGGCCGTGGACCTGCGCGATGGCATGTCGTTCCCGGGTCCATCCGAGCTGCTGTAGCTGCATTGCATGGGATCTTGTGCTGTGCCGGGTAGTACCGGCGGGCACACTTGGTTGCAAGTGGTGCAGTTCACGTCGTGATGACGGCCTGGGTGATCGCGCAGCCTGACCTGAACACAGCGCTGTGTGCGTGCTGTGTGCGTGCTGTGTGCTTCCCTCAGCGGAAGCAGGGCTCATGATCAGCCTGGTCTGGCCGTGGCAACACAGAGCTGAACAGTGCTTGCACATGCAGCGAACGCTTGAGTTTCCCGACATCAGAATAGCGCGATTGCGTCGATCTGCTTATACCAGCACAAGTGCCGTGCGAGGTCAACATCTGAGCTTTACCTGGCTGTTGGGTGCGAGATCGGAGCTTTTCCCGGGCCCCACACGCTCTAGGCGCAAAAAGCATGACAGAATCATAGAATTATACTAGGCATTTGTGAAACGCATTACCTTGAATTTATAATAGGCATTATTAAAACCCCCGTGGCTTCGCTGGCTCATGCCTCGTCCGTCACCGATGCCACAACAGTTGGTCAGGCAGGTGTACGACGTCGTGCTTCAATCTCAGAGAAATTGCCTGTTCTCTATGGTGATATGATGTGGCGAAATCATCTGTGCATTGCGGCAGATCTAGAGCCAGGCAATGGTCCGCCGAGCTTAACATGACACGCGTCACTCAGCGCTAGCTAGCTATGGCCGATCGCGATGTGCAGACAACAAGCACACGTATCAGAAATTCTGTACTTGTGGAGGGGCTTTGGCTATCGATGTTGGTGGGCATCAATGCCACCTTGAGGTCGCCGATCAGGAGCACCTGGACGACCCCAGCTGCGTGGTAACATGCAAAATGCGTCGTGCGAAAGTACGACGCTGTCACATACCTACGCTGGTTAGCCAGATCGCGCGAAACTTGTAATTGAAGCGCTCTCGAAGTCAGGAGAATGTGCAAACCACTGCACGGGGCCACAGGGGTTCAGAAGCAGCGCTCGCGCTGCAGCGCGCCACGCACGAATGCATCATAATCATTCCTGTTGATGTCCTCCAGAAATAACAGGCTTTTGAGATTGTAAGCGGAGGGTATGTATCAGGTGTGTATACAGCCTCTCCCTTACAGAGTCATCCGGGACCAAACTGGCTGACTTCCAGTAGATGTCATGTGCAAGGAGCAGATCATGTGGCCGGCCCAACCCCCAAAATCGGCAGCAAAACCGCGTCTGTGTGGCTTGTGCAAGTCCCAACTGCCTATTCCAATTCAGCTTGATGCATTTTGTGGTGCCCTGGAGGTCCAATTTAACACAAATCACTAGCTACCCATCCCCTCAGGGCAGCAATGCTCCCCAAACGACCCCTGTCCACCTGCTCTCATGGTCTGCAACCTGCAGTGCCCGTGGCCTAGCCCAAAACTTCATGTGCTCCATCTGCCAATGGCTCCCTCCCTGAACTGCATTAGCTCCATGCTTGATCATTGCTGAGCAGTTGCGCCTCAGAAGCTGCAAACCTCCCTCTAATTCCATTTCTCGTGCATCATGACCCCCGAGTTCGCGCCTGGTTGACGCTTTTGTTCGCGGAAAGCTGCTTGGCACTCAGATTCACAATTCAGCAACATTCACCGGAACGGAATCACTAATCAATGCGATTCCACCGTACGTGGAGAGAATGATGACATGTTAGTCGACATGGGCAGTGGCGGCAATCATGGCGACGCGTCACGCACATGGCATGCGTGTTTCGAGCGTCCCGGATGTGGTCGCTAAGGGCTGCAGCAGTAGCAGCAATGCGCAGCGTTGTTCTTCCACCTTGTGGAGCATACATCTGTAACGTATCTCATGCGCAGCGAACCCGAGTTTGGCACACATGCATATGCGCACGTTGGGCCGTTCAACAAGAGAGCAAAGGCTCGCTGGATCGAGAGCTCCTTGCGGGGGTTTAGTGCGGCGACAGTGAAAGGAAACGGGTTTGTGATCAGAAAGACCATGTCCAGGGTAGCACGGCTCACGGGTGCGCAGTTCGTGCCAGGAAATCGCCTGGCCGGCTCGCATCTGCTGGGTAGCATGTAAGTCTAAACTCTAGTTGTACGTTCGCTTGGTGCACTGGATCGGATCCCCGCGATGTAACAGTGCATATGCGCACGTGAGGCTGGCGCGACCGCCGAGAAGGGCGAACGGCAAAAGCGCGACAAATATGGCGCCGTCACAGGTGCCGCCCAGTTCATCCCGCTCGCACATGAGACGTACGGCAGGGTTGGACGGGACGCGTACCGCTTCCTCCAGACGGTCGCGGAGGTAGCTGCTGGACACGGCGCGGTGTCAAAGCGTACTTTCCTGCTCAATGCCATGCGCGACCTGTCCACAACATTGTGCCGCGCGCCAAGCCCGCGCGGCCGCGCCCCTCCGTGCTATACTGGTCGGACGGGCGCTGCTGCCGGGCCTTCCTGTCCCCACAGACGGCCTGCCGGCGCTGACAGGCCATCGCGCATAGGCTTGCGTCGCCCCCCCCCCCCCCCCCCCACCCGCACTCGATCCTCCTCCTCCCTCCCTCTTCCCTCCTCCCAGCGCACATCCACCGTTTCTCCTCTGTGCCCCTCCCCGGACACCGCTCGGGCTGCCGGGCTGGCTGAGGCTGCGGCTCCTGGGACCGGTGCCTCGCGGCCTCGGACATGGCCGTAGCGCGCGCTGTCGCGCCCGTGCAGACTGCTAGTGTCGAGTCGACGACCGCTTGTGGGCCCGGCGCGTGCTGACTGTGTGTTTGGTGTGCGCGTGGCCTGCGTGGTACTGCGTGGTGTGTGTGTGTCTGCTTTCGCGCTGGCGTTAGTTCGTTCTGGCATTTGCTCGTGCGGCGCGTGGCCTTGGTGCTTGCGGTGGGCAGTCTGTCTGTTGCTTTTTGCCTGGTCTGCTGCCTCGGCGCTGCTGAGTCCTAGATCTATCACTGTGTGACACATGCATATGCGCACGGCCACTCCAGAACACATTTGGGACAAGAGTTCCACCTTACAATTGAGGCAGCCCTGGACACAGATTCGCAATAAATCAATACGATTAAAACTGACCTGGTCAATCTACTGGTCAATCAATGCTTTGTTTGAATAGGCAAAGGCAATCACATAGTATTGTATATACCATAGTTTAGTACGTATGGGGCATTGGCGCCTGCACCGCGACGCGTGTGCCGTCTCGTGCCAGGTGCTACAATAAAAGGGGGTCATGGTTTGGTCTGCCATGCGCTTTGGTTGTCCTAAACTATATTGGAAGGGCTGTGTCCACGATGGATGCATCGGCTCTAGGCTGTGTGCTGTGTGCGCCATCGTGTGTGACTGGGTTTGGGGCCTTCCCGAAGCGCACTCATGGCTGACCATATCACCCCGTTTGTGTAGCTGCATGTGCAGCTAGTGCCGCCTGATCTGAAGACGTACGTTTGACCGCGATGGCGCGGGCGCATTTGCGTTAACGTTACTAGTGACATTCCTGAGTGAGGTTGCTGACTCGAGGCCGCCGCCTCCGGCACTGTGTTCAAACTCATGTTGCTGACTTTACCACCGCCTCCCACCGTGTCTAGACACACCTGTGTTCCTGCAGAGTACTAATTCCATCTGCGACCTTTCCACCATCCTCCACCTGCTGAGGATGACTGTTGGGAGTATGGTGGTGGCCGAGACTGCTGGGGGCGGACGGCGGTGCGGGGAGCGGACGGTCGGTGTGTGCGGCTTTGGCGTGGTTGACGCGGTGGTGGGGTGTGGTGGAGTACGCGTGTGTGGCTGCGCGAGTGTGATTGTGTCAGTTGTGCCGGTTCGTTGTGGCTTTTCGCCTGGGACTGTTGCTGCTTTTTGCTTTATGCTTTATGCTTGCGGAGTTTTGGTCATCTGCTTTACTGCTGTTGGCCTCGCTACCGGGCTCTTGCACTCATCTCCGTGTAGCACGTGCCGAGGTGTCATCAGGCACACGTAGGTTCTTGCGACGGCTCTGCTGCGCAACCAGCTTGCTGGAAGGGCTGTCAGGCCGCACGGTCCCATCGAATGGGTCATAGGCGGCCGCAACCCGCGACGTGATGAGTTGGAGTTAGCAGATGCTGCCATGGTGCTTGATTCTGCGCCAGCACTGCAGTTGCTTGCCTCAGCATTCCTGACCTGCAGTTGAACCGTGGGGCGCGCCATGTGCGAAAATTAATGTACACGTGCAGAGAAGCATGCATGGTATCCACTGGCTGGCATCCCTACTGAGCCGCTATGCAGGGGTAGCTATAGGTGCGTCCTGCGCCGGGGGGCGCACGAAGGGGGGTTACTAACATGCGAGATATCGGAGGGCGCTGCAGCTGGGTGCAGTGTTGCACAGAGATGTGGGTGGAGCTGGGTCGTGTGTGGCTATGGGCGTGTGCTGGGGCTGGCGCTGGTGTGGCTGGGTGACAAGCATGGGTGTGACTGGGTTGCAAGCATGGGGCACACGGTGTGGCGTGGACGACATGCATGAGCCCAACCGCGAGGGCAGAAACAAGCACGCAAGCAAGCAACCGAATCGCAGCAGCAGGTTGGCTAGCAAGCAGCTACTCGCAAGAACTCAGCATCCGCCATGCACCACCGCAACCGCCACAACCGCACACCACCGCACACCACTGCCGGGCAATTGTGTTCATCTCCGTGTAACACACACCACCGCACACCACCGCCACCACAAGCAGCAACATGCAAAGTTTCATCAAAGAACGCATTGGAACAAACGCACACCACTGCCACCACACCCACGCCGACGCCACGCACTCCACCCAGCCGCACCGCGCATCACCCCTCAAGACGCCCAGAGGATCTACATGTGGGAGTAATGCTGGGGCCCCGCACACAGACACCGACAACGCCACCTACGCACAAAACAAGTCACGTGGGGCACACGCCAGGCCATGATTCGATTCCTTCATGCGAGCCCCGGTGGCAAGCGCCCCCGGGGCCGGGAGCACCAGCTCCAGGACGGCGGCCCAGCAGACGGAGGAAACTGAGGACACCGCCCCACGCGCGGCAGGTCCAAACCACCGCTGTGATTCATGGTGTGTCCTTGTTTGCGATTGCTGCAGTGGACAATAGCTTGTTGACTGCCTTTTTCCACCTCCTACCGGCTGATGTCGATTCGGCTGTTTGCTGAGGCAAGGAAGCTTAGTAGACATTGCTCTTGCTCGTGTTGCTGGGCTGCTCCGTTGGTCTTCGTGTAACACGCGCAGCATGCGCAGTTGAGCGCACCGGGGCAGACGTACAGTCCCAGGCACTTGGGCCTCGCCTTGAGCCTGCGTACTACGTGGTAGTACTTTCGCACGATGGTCAACGTCTACAAATTAGAGCCTGACCACCTAAGCAGCCATGTTGATGCCTACAGCGAAGGGGTACAGCGCGTGTGAGATCACAGATTGGCCGTGCTGCTCGTTCACAATTACAAGCGGCGACGCCATGTGTTACACAGTGATAGATCTAGGACTCAGCAGCGCCGAGGCAACAGACCAAGCAAAAAGCAAACAGACAGACCGGCCACCGCCAGCACCATGGCCACTCTCCGCACGAGCAAATGCCAGAATGAACTAGCGCCGGCGCGAAAGCAGACGCCATGTATGATTTGCCCGACCAGCACGTGCACACGCGACTCGAGCTCATGACGCGATCGTACGCGATTGACTCCCCGGGGCCCGACGGTTAAGTTCTGCATACAATCACGGACATCACCATACTTACAAGAGCTGCTTTGACATGCGTGACACCAGTGTGCACGTGGGCTAATCCGGTGGGCTATTCCTTCTGGCCTGCCTCAGGAACAAGAGATACGTTACAGATGTATGCTCCACAAGGTGGACGAACACAGAGACTCGATTCATGGCAATGCACCAAAAATCAATCACCATGGCCAAGCGCCGTACACAGACAGAAACACTGGCCTGCCTCAGGATGGTAGGCAACCATCTGCATGTGTGTGCACAGTTTTCAGCCTTCAGTCCTGAACGCTACATGTACCTTTCGTTAGGCCTGCCGCGAGAGACGTTATTGATTCTACTTTCTTGGCAGATGGTCTTAGACTTCGTACATGCCCAGGTGTGAGTGCTTTTCGAGGCGCCTCATTTCACCAGGAACCTTGTCCAGACGCACCACCGGCATCCCGAGCTGGCCATGGCCTGAACGGATCAGGGCTGCATCGGCATCAGCCCGCGCTAAAGCGCATCTAATCATTCCTCATGATGCAAATCAGTGATTCTGGGTTCCTGGGTTGGTCTCCGTCAAACACATCAGTCATGCTCACTAGTCGTGCAGAACCCCGCAGCCGTTCCACATCACCGCTCAGTGGAACACATCACCGGAGCATGCGGTGCCGGTCAAAAGTGCATCTGACTGATGCAATTCATCAAACGTTGTTGCGTCCTCTGCGTAGCGCCGTACCACTGTGATACCGTGCCTTCGCTTCGGGAGCAGATCATGATGATAGTGCGCTGCCATGCAGCGGGCGCTGAGCACGCTGACGTTGTCGCTGTGGCAACATCGCTGTGTGCATGCGCAGACTTCACAACGAGCTGCGCGCTGGCGTGCACCGCAGCTGGGGGCAGCAACGGCCAAGAATCTACAGCATGCTGGTCTACTTTAAATGAATATGGGGAGATTGTAGTAGAGTGCAGCAGATCTGTACATGTGCTGGATATGCCTCGTGTCGCTTGGAACCGCTTCAGGCCTGGCCAGCGAACGCTCCTCGGCGCTACGAAAGCTGTAATCCAAGGTGAGCACCAACCGCAACCACGCTGCCGTACTGGGTTTAGTTTATGCTGTGGGGGGAAAGAGGCACTGTGCGCAGAAGCCACGGCAGCCATGGGCTGCGCATGCAAATTTGAACGCAGGTGGCAGTGCGTCGAACCGTTGTCGCGTTGGTTAACCATTTAGTCGAGAGCACAAACTTCAGTACGAATAGCTCGTGTATACTGCACAGTCATTCTTGCGTGAGTCCTAGTGGACAGATGTGCGCCTGCCGGGCTTCGTGGGGCCGATGCTAGCCAGTCGCTTCTGCGGGCTGGCGGGCACCACCAACTTTGCTTCTGCACGCTTGCTGGTCTACGAGAGGTAGGGCACGTGGTTTTCATGGCTCAGAAAGCCGCAAGTTAGCTTCTGCGTCTGTCCACACGTGCAGGGACATACTGTGGCCTCACTGGGCATGCACTACGATCTAGCAGAACCTAGCATGTCGCAGGGCTCTGTAGAGCTGGCCCTGGATGCGACAGTGCACATGTAGATAATAGAGGATGTCCGCCGGCGACATCTCCTTGCTGCGATATGTGCCGTGTCAAGCAACCTTGACTAGTGCTTCTACAGCTGCAGGGCATGGACGTGCGCATGCCTGCTTGTGACACCAAGATCATGCTACTAGTAACACAGTGTTCGGACCCCCGAGGCACGGCATCTGCAATGAACAGCTAAGCAATATTGCTTATCTATAGGCACCACCGGCAATATCATCATACAAGAGATACATATATGTGGAGCCCCTTGGTGTAAATGTACGTACATGCGCGCGCGTGTGAATTGCCCCCACTGTTGCCGTGCGCTGACCACGCTCACCACGGGGCTTGCGTCACAATTTATTCGTTCAGCTGGTGTTGAATGAGTGTTGTTTTCAACTCATTCGTGGCGCGGGTCCACTGATGTTTGGCCAGAACAGGCTGCGCAAGGGCACAAGCTTGAACCTATAGCCAAACGATCAAGCACGTCACGACAATCAACGGGTGTGTTACACAGTGATAGATGTAGAACCCAGCAGCGCCGAGGCAATGTTTGTGTGGAAACGGGCTGGTATGTGCTCTGAATTCCATGAATTACATTGCACGGCCCGGGACGCATGCCGGTTGCACAGGCGTGCACGTGCGACGTAGCGCTGTGCAAGCCTGTGTGCCACTGGCTTTGTGAAGAGCACGACAGGCAATGCAGGTTGACCATACACACAGTTTCATGTAGAGCATGCATGGTTGCCGACACCCTACGGCGCATGTCGCTTCGTGTCCCTGTCGCATGAGACGTTTGGCCGTGTGGGCACGGGTGCGTTCGCCTTCCTGAATAAGATCGCTGACTTTGCTGCGGCTTCGGGGGCCGTGTCCAGGCGAGCGTTCTTGCAGAATGCCATGTGCGAACTCTCCACCACTCTGTGCCGTGGTGTGACGCGCCAGGTCCTCGCTGCGGCTCCGCTGCGTATGCGGCTGGCGGGCAGGGCGGTGGTGCCTGGCCACGATGTCCCGTCGGACGTGCTATAGGCGGCCGCTGGCCGCCTTGCTGGACCGGGTGCCGCGGCTGCAGCAGCGCAGGCCGGCCCCGCGTCTAGTCGTGTTGGCCCGCCCTGCCTTCCCGCGAGCCACCGTGGGGGGAGTGATGCGGCGCCGCTAGTGCCCTTCGCGCCCCGCCCTGAGGCCCCTGTCGGGCGGCCGGAGGGGGAGGGCTGGTACGCCTTACACTGTGGGGGGCGTGCGCCCCCGGGCTCTCATGTGCGGAGGGCCCGTGATGGAATGCTCCAGTGGGGCAGGATGGAGTGGGGGTGCTGCTGTTGGGGGGTCGGTGGTGGCTGGTTTTGCTGGGGTGGGCAGTAGTGCGGTGGTGGGCGTTGCTGTGCGCGGTTGTGGCGCGGGTGCCGTAGTGGAGGGGTGCGGGAGTGCGCGTGCGTGTGGGTGCGTGGGTGTGGTTGTGTCGGCTGTGTCGGTTCGTTGTGGCTTTTTCGCCTGGGAGAGTGATTGCTTTTTGCTGGTGTCTACTTTCGGGGGTTTTGGCCGTCTACTTTCCTTCTGTTGCCCTCGCTGCCGGGGTATTGCGTTCATCTCCGTGTAACACCCTACGGTACCAGAGCTATCTGTGACACCCTGTCAGTGCACGCATGTGCACGCTGAAACCCCTCTGTGCTGCAGCTGTAATGCTGTGTGTTAACACACTATCGGTGGCCTGTCTGTCTGTTTGCGTATTGCCTGGTCCTGGTCTGTTGCCTCAGCGCTCCTGAGTCCTAGATCTATCACTGTGTAACACAGCCAGTGGGGAATGTGTACAGCCGCCTCGAGCTCTGCTGCTCCAGCGTCCACTGCACACGCAGCTCATGCATGCTTGCTTTGTAGTCAGTGCAATGTGCATTGTCACACCCTGCATGCATGCAGGTCCACCAGAAGCGCACTCCAGCAGCCCACTCTGGGGGAACCTTCACGTCCACTGTGTATGAACGCCTCTCTCAGCCCAACAGGTGGTAGCTACCAACTACACCACACAAAACGATCTGCAACATTCGGCGCCACCGACAGCAATCAACATGGTCGCGGTCATAAGGTTTATCACTGCTATGCTGTGTGCTATATATATGGTAGGTATGGCTTGGGGCCCAGCACCTGCAGGAGCCCGCGCAGCACTCAGCGCTGCGCCGCTGCGCCGCAGCATGGTAGGAGATGATGCCGGTCTTGACTCCAGTGCTGCCAGTGACGCAATCACTGTCGCGGAGACCGGACAAGAAGGCGGAGGGGACACGATCATGCTAGAACATGGAGTCGTAGCGCTTGAGGAGGGCGGCGCAGGGCGGGATGAAGGGGAGGTGCCGTGGGTTGAGAGGAGGGACAGGATGAGAAGGCTGCATCGCAGACGGCGGCGGTGCAATCGGCCAGGCAGACGGTGTGTAAAAAATTTCCCACGTGTGTTGCAGTTTTTGCACGTGTGTTTGAACTTGAATTTTGCAATGTGCACACTACGCCCTCAGCAGAGCACAGCTGAATGCACAAGATCAATACGAAGTCGAGGTGACTGGTCGAAGGCTGAGCACAGCATGCGTCGCAAATATTCAAAGATTCAAATATGCAGACACAGCACGTTCTAATCATGCATGCATGCGGTAATCAGTCACATTCCGATGCATAAATCCACCTTGACCTGTCTGATGTGTACAGTCACTGGTAGAGCACTATGCCACACGAACTTGAGCCACTTCAGCACCACTTGCGTGAACCCCCGCAGTTTCATGCGCAGAGACTGCTGAGTATCTACCCCACATGCAAGCATGCATGCATGCCCCCTCGATGTAACAGTGCATGCATGCCCCCTCCTGCTCACCAATGTGTTACACAGTGATAGACCTAGGACCCCGCAGCACCGAGGCAACAGACCAGTGCGAGATCAGTTCTTTCACACTTCATCATGGTACTCACTGATCCCGCGCACTGCATGCAATACACTTGGTGCACATGCATATGCTGCCGATGTTGCACTCAGGGAATTGCCGACCCTGCTGAGGGAATGTTTTTCAACAATGCAGGAGGCTTCCCTGCTGCCCCACCTGCCAGCGTGTCAGAGGCAATGAGGGCCGCTGTCGGCAACGAGGCACCACAATTATTCGACGGTGTCGCATCCGGACGTTTGCCCCTGCGCCCACGGCGGGAGTCTATGTTGGCGTGAAGCCTGCAGAGAGCCCCTCCAACTCCGCAGCCGCACATGATCGGCCGGATGGCGCAGAGTCAGTAGATGATATGCGCACGGGATACATGCTCACGTATTATGACGGCGAAGTCGTTGGAGCTGACGGCGAAGTCGTCCAATATGATGACGAGATCGAATACGATGACATCGAATACAATGACATCGAATACGACGGCATCAAATACGATGGCGCAGGCCTTCAATAATATTATCATGAAGACGTTCAAACAGCAGACAGTGTGTGAGGTCAGTGCGAACAGTGCAGGACGTGCAGACGCCAACAGCTGGATTGCAAGTGAGTATGAGACGACTGGACAATACTCTCAATCGCAAGGGCAGCCTCCGAGTTGCGGGGGGCTGGCATGAAACGTCCTGATAGTCCGCATGGCACGCAACGATGGACGTGTCCGTGACGGATCTTTCCTGAGTACTGGGAACGGTTGGCCTCACGTTCGTGGCCACGAATGCGTGTTACCAAATGCCGTCTTTCCAATGATATGCAGAAGTGACAGCAGGGGGGAGGGGGCGTGAGTGGTACCAGCGGCAGGATCAGTGCATTTGCTGACCGCCCGTATGTGCGCAGCACACAGCATGCATGTGTGTGGCTGCTTGTTTGGAACCCATGTCTGGCTTCTTTCCACTGATTTCAATCTGGAATATCCATGGCCCTTGCCCCATATTTCTCCAAGTACGGGTGCACGCATATGCCATGTAAACGATCTGCGGCAGCTTGTGCATGATGTACCTGCGCTGCGAGCGCGTGATACGCACTGCTGTCACTCGCCGCGGCTGGCAAATTTCCTCGTGACCACCATCGTTTGCTAAAGGATAAAGCATAGCATACAAACTAAACGCGTTGTTTGTGTGTCCTGTCAGTCCAAGCTGACGTAAACATCGGCAGATTGATCATTCACTCGTGCCGACTTGGACCACTGTCGGCAACGTTGCTGGGTGCGCCTTCTGTGTACGTGTCACACACTGTAGAGTTGACAACAGCTTCTCTCCCGACTCTCCGAGTCATGCGGGTCGGATTACAGCTGAGGTAGCCCCTCCACGCACAGACAAACTCTGCATGCGCGCACAGCCTAGCGCTCCCTTGAACTGAGCCAGCAGAGGTAGTCAAACACCCACACGCACTCACATATGCGAGCTTGCTGCTATGTCAGGCCCTGGTCAAACCATGCCATTCAAGATTGGCTATTTTTCAACCTCAGTGGGATTCACATGCACCGCCTCAATAGCGTCTGTCTAATTGCAAACGCCTCCCTAGTAACAGTACCTCAGCCTCGCAAATTGAAAACGACCATGCACCACCACCCCATCCAATGCCATGAACTGCTCCAGCGCGACTGATACTAACGGCTGGACGGACTGGTGGCGGTTCACACACAGTAGCACTTGCAAACAACTATCACCTCTCCAATGGAACTTCCCCAGCTTTCAACAGACGTGGGCGCTTAAGCGCCCGCGGAAGCTTCGCGGCACGTCCGGCGCACTGAGCAACGCCGCAAAACTGCAGGCTGCACATCATTACATGCCCGCCGTTCTGGAGTTTCAACAGGACCATGTTCTGGGAACTGTGCCGGTCACGTCACGCACTAGCGTTGCTCATCGATGTCTCCCACATGTGGTGCCCCTGCACCGCCATCTACACCGCAGGCATACGTCATTGATGCGGCTGACGTGATCCACTCTGCTGACTGCCAAGCACTGAAACAGACCCCGTAAAATGCACTGACCCACCCAAGACAAGGATGGGGACGTGCGGAAACCCAAACATGGGAGATTAAATACAGGACGTGCATGTATGTTCAAGTCGGCGCTGCCTGATGATACTTCACGCCTTGAATACGTTGCCGGTCACCATGGCGTTGGTGTTGGCTGCGATGATCCGGGCGTAGGTGCTGTTCTCGATCTCGTTGGCGTATTTGCCGACCTTGCGTATGAACGTCTTCCAGTGGCTGCCCTTGGGACCGAAGAAGCTGCGGTGGAACTGCTCGACGATGATCGCTCGCAGTGTGGGCGGCAGCGCCGCGTCGGCCGCCTTGGGCTCCCGCAACAGGCCCACCCACGGGTCTGGAGTCTCGGCCTCAACCTGCGCACACAATTCTCCCCTCAAACGGAAGCATTGCATGTGGCAGGCGGCAGTGATATCGTTTAAGTTGTGCTGTGTGCTGCTGCGTCACAGCCACGATGCAGGTACTGTCGGATTCGCAACCGAAGGAAATATGCACCGGGTTGAAAAGAAGCAGGGAACAAATTCACAGCAGCCGCTGCGGCGTTCCATCATCGCAGAATTATCAGACGTCTCATCGAGGGACAGCGGCTGACACGCAAGGCATGTCCTGGACAGCGCTTAAGCAACTGCCAATGGTACACACTCGTGGAAGCATGCACAGGAGACCTCAATACACGCACACACAAAATCAGTCTGGAAAGGCAGCTGTGGCGGGCAGAATCCGCCCGTTTGCAGAGTGGTGAGGTCGTGCGTCGGATGTCCTGCTGGCATGACTAGAGCATAACGACACTCTGTCATCACACACATCAGATCTCAGCAGACCCTGAGTGCATGCCCCAAAATAAAAACAGCGACGGGTGCTCGAGTAAAGGCGCACCGTGGCATCGTATTCAAGGCCAAAGCACTTAGCCAGGCCTGCATAGGTGGGAATGCCGAGCTCACGGCCGCGGAAGATATTCCGGCCGGCCAGGTCTTCAGCGTCCGAGCGGCCAAAGAGCAGGTTCCGGAGCGCGTCTGAGAGTTTGCCGTCGACCTCGTTGGCAGTAGTGGTGGACAGTTTGGTCATGATGTTGGCGATGTCTGCTTCGGCGCCGTCCTTGTATGTCACCTCCGGCTCCTCCATCGTACCCGTTCTGTCAAAGAAGAAGTCCTGCAACAGGTGGTCGCTGTCATTGCAGATATGCATGTACGCTAAGCCTAGTTGGACATGCACACCTTGCAGTACCCAGTCGACACACTACATGGCTACTGTATGCTCACGAGAACTGATGTGGTTGAGATTGTGCACGAATGCAAGCAAACACCCAGCTGTGATGTGATTCCACGCATTGGCCGGGGACCTGTGCCACTTCGCAAAAGCCATGTGCATCTTCTGGTCGACCCAGACGGGCCAGCGGCTAGCAGCTGCTAGGATCAGCGGCATATTTATGCGAGTGCAGTGCAGGTCCGGAGAGCGGGGGAGCTCGCCTCGGCATTGAACGCGTCTGCGATGTCGATGCCACCAACGTCGTTCCCAATAAGGTCATGGCCTAAGCGGTACGCAATGCTGAACTCAACAGATACCCCACCAGCCTGGATCATCGGTGTCGCATCCTCGACATCCTTCTGCGTGATCCCCAGTGCCGGCAGGAACTCCGACAACACCACCTGCTGGAATTTCGCGATCACGACTCTCCGCACGAGCTCAAACTTGTCGTCCGCCGTCATGTCAGCGTGCGCCGGATCCGCCTCCACATCCTCACAGATGCGGTTGTGCTCGCGCACCCACACGGTGTGCTGTGCTGCGAGGAAGGCGTGCTCCGAGACGCGGACGTCGCCGGCAATCATGAAGAAGCGGCCCTCGTCGTCGGCGGACGTGGTGATCGGCAGGAAGCCGCCGTCAGCGGTGCGGAGTAGGCAGGTGCCGGGCTCGCGGAGCGTGTTTTGCACGTACGCCTCCTCGGTGCCGTAGACGGGGCCGGCGTCGATGTGGTGGGTGTGCACGTTGAGGGTGTTCTTGCAGCCACGGCGGCGCGTGGTCACGGTTCTGTGGAGGCCCATCACGTCCGTCTCGGTTTCTACGTCGATCGTCGGGCCTTCCTCGTCCTCGATCGACAGCGCTAGGTCGTGATCTGCATGCATGCATGGGTGAGGTTGCATGCATGGCAGAGCGCCTGGGCCCAGCCAAAGGAGCAGGTGCGTTCACTCAGTGGTGTCTTAGGCGCGTTGATCAGGCGACTTAATGTGTGTGCCAAGCATGCAGCGGGCATTGGAGGGGGCATAGGAGGAGGTGTGGACTGGCCAGATCACAGCACAGCACGCAGCACACAGCACAGCACGCAGCACACAGCACAGCACGCAGCACAGCACGGAGCACAGCGCGGAGCACAGCACGCAGCACAGCACGGAGCATAGCACGCATCACAGCACGCAGCATAGCACGCAGCGCCGCCTGCAGCACAGCAGGCAGCACACAGGAAACCTGTTGATGTGCATCGCTTATAATCGCATGCATCACAGGACACACAGGAAGTGGCTATACATGGTGGCGTGCAGTGTGATACAGTATGATCCGTGGCGACATCAGCTGGCAACCTGGCTGAAACCAGCCAGGGCCCAGACAGTCTGTCTGCCAGCTGGCTGCAAGCTGGTTCATCTCCCGGGAAACCAGCTGCAGTGATGTGGTACGGTGAGTTGGAGCAGCGCACCCACGAATTGCCCAAAGCCCCAGACCATGTTGGACAGGCCGACAGCGCTCTTGGCGTTGCCATCGGCACAGAACTCGTCGCTAATTCCTCGGATGTCATCTACCTTCTGCACACAGTACCCCATCTTGAAACCGCGTGCCCATCGTTCACGTGCTGAGCATTGATCACGGTCAGCCATTACCGCACATCTATCACATTGGAACACATCCCTCCTGCGCATCATGTTGCAGGGTAGGGCATTATGGCGCCACCGCTGTGTGCAAGCTGCGCGCAAGGTGACTCAACTGTGGAAGGGCATGTAGATCTACAGATTTGAAGGGCACATCGTGTATGCCAGGGCATGCATGTGCCACGCCATGCAGTCGAAGCGGCAGGTGAACCAACATTGTCACGCGCTGCACAGTCGGCTGCTCAAGCATCAAAGGTGCCACCCCTATGCACATGTGTGTTACACTGTGATAGATCTAGAACCCAGGAGCGCCGAGGCACAGAGCAGTACTATTGATGTCAACAGGCAAACATACACAGCATCACATGTCCCAAGGCCGCTCAGACACATGTGAGCAAGAGGACCTGACTTAACGATTCATTTGCACAAACCTCGGACCAACGGCATGGGTGCTGCCGCTGAACAACAATCGCGACGACGATGGTCGTGCGCAGGGCCAATTAGCTATGGAGGACTAGGTACAGTTCGGGCTTCATGTATCCACTGCGAGCTGATAACAGCTCAGCTATGGTGTGTGTGCACAGCTGTGGTGTGTGTTGCACGGAGATGAACGCAACAGCCCGGCAGTGAGGGCAACAGCAGGAAAGCAGACGCCCAAAACCCCCGAAAACAGACAGCAACAAGTAGAAACTGTCTCAGGCGAAAAGCCACTACGAACCGACACAACCGACCGAGCTGCTGTGTGCACATGTGCAGCCCTAGCAAGCCTGCAGCACTGAGCCTCAGTGCAACTGAGGCTGCGGAACGCAGGACAGCGTGAACCGAGCGTCATGGGCAGTCACGTGCTACACTGTGATAGACCACAGCTCCAGCAGCGCCTAGGGTAAGAAGCAGAGCTGAAAACCACCAACATTCATGTGTGACACTGTGCTAGATGACAGTCACGTGTGGCACTGTCATAGATCTAGGACTCAGCAGCGCCAGGCAACAGAGGCAACAGAGCAGTCAACACTGTGATAGACAGCAGCCATGTGTTACACAGTGATAGACAGTCACGTGCAGCGCAGTGCACCTATAACCACCAGCACTGGCTGCCACAGACCATGATGCCGAAAGGACGAGGGGCAATGGCGGGCCACTTCTGCACCACCTCCTATGCCTGCTGCAGCGTAGCAGCATGGCTGTACTGGCATGCTGGTCATTGGATGTAGGCAGCAACACTGGGCTTGGCATCGAATGGAGTGGCATGGAATGGACAACTGAATGCATGCATTATGTACCGACAGAATGCCTGTCAGCGCAGGCTGGCTGGCACACCAGGCATGAGTCACCCTTGGCAAGCATCTGTGTTGCACAGACACCTGTGTTACACTGAGAGCTCAGCTGTGCACTGTAGCCTTGCTCTGTGCAGGCTTGCACTGTGAGTTACACAGTGATAGATCTAGGACCCAGCAGCGCCGGCGCTGTGGCAACAGGGCAGTCAACAATACTATACTAGTACTGCAGTCAACAATAGTAGTATTACTGTAGTACTGTGCACTGGAAAGGCAGCGGTGGCTTGCTCTGTGTTACACAGTGATAGATCTAGGACTCAGCAGCGCCGAGGCAACAGACCAGGCAACAAGCAGACAGACCGGCCACCGCAAGCACCGAGGCCACGCGCCACACGAGCAAATGGCTTGCTCTGTGCAGGCAGGAGAATGGCAGGCGTACAGGTTCCAACCCCGCATGCCTCGGGTGGGCTGCCTGGGCCCGGGCCTGCCTGCCAGTGGGGCTGCCGTGATGATGACCATAGCAGTGCACAGATGTAATTCGTGACACGGCATTAATTATGTACGACAGAATGCCGTACATATTAATTAATTTTGCATTGTTTAATTTTGCACTTGCGGCCTAGCAGATGTATGCCATGCATGAGGCCTGTCACATTGACAGGCTGGCAGCCCATAGCTGCGGGCTCCCTGATGCGCAGTTCTGCAGGTGGGCCACATCTTCCTAGCAGGAGAGGTGAATGATCACAGGATGGCGAGTTGCGGGTGGTGTCTGTGAATCCACACAGGAACATGTCAGAAGTTCGATCTGGATTCAGGATGACTTTCTTTGTGGCAGATATTGGGTGGGGATACAACTAAAGTAGACAGCATGCCTCAAGCGTACTGCTATAGCAGCATTTGGTAAGCAGCCTGAGGGACAGCTGCGGGTGGGCTGGAGAAAGATGGTAAGTGGAAAAGGCGTACCACGATTTTGGGTGTGGAGCAATTGCACGTGCGGGGAAATTGACTCACAGGTATGAGGCTTTGCCGCGCTAGGTCAGGGACTGGCCCTGGGCTATCGTCCCAGAGACCTCCTGGGCTGCTACATTCTCAGCACCTGCATCAGCCTGGGCTCCACCGGTGTTGTCAACAGCTACTGCTGCATCTGCTGGGAACACCAGCTCTTGGGCACAGGCTCTTGTGGAGAGGATGTGCAGCCCTGCGAGCAACGCGAACGCCCCGAGCATGGCTGGGTGGGGTTGATTTGTCAGCTGGTCGGGCACGGGCACGGACTGTACGTAGTGGTCGCTGCTGCGGGGGTGGCGGACCGAAACAAGCGCTGGTTTGATTGATATCTACCGCGTGAAGAGCTGGAACATGGCGGAGGCCAAGGCAGGCTGCGGGCTTATATGCAAGCACTGAGCGCATTCCCCTGGCCGCTAGTACTCGCACCCACTTGCTCGACGATAACTACAAGACATGGAAAAGATGGCGGCATCTTGCACCACGAGATTCGCCATGTCGTCAGGCCACGCTCGTCGACGTGGAAAACAGCGGGCGGTGACGTTCCTGGCCGGGCCGGAGTGTTGGCGCTGCCGCGACCAGAGCTGCATAAAGGTCGGCTGTGCGCCTCGGCGGTAACATCCACTGCCCTGTGCGCCATGTGTAGACAGATATTAGTAGCTCAGAAGGGAGGAGAGGCTATGTACAGGGGAGCACTGACCGGGACAGCTTCGGACGTGCCGTGCATGTGCGAATCCGCAACTCGCGATGCGGCCGCGCGCAAGCTTCGAAACAGGCGTGTCCGGGTCAGACACGTAGTTGACGAAGTGTACGAAGACACGCACTGAAATGCGTGCTGTTCATATATCGGGGCAGACGCATGCGCACCTTCCTCCCGCCTGTGATTGTTGGGGCCGATCCACCTGGCCGCTGCGCTGGCTGCATGCGCCGGCCGCTCGGCATCTCGCAGTCACGGGCAGCGATTGACATCGTTGTTGCACGGAGCAGACCTCCAGATCAGCTGTAGGTGTTACGCAGGAAGACTCCGCAGACTGCAGCACTGATGCCTGTGTTTGCTCGCCGCAAACTCACAGGACGGACCCGTGCATACACGTGTACCCCTGCAGAGCCCTGCGGAATCGGAGTGTCTCAGCCTCGTAGCTTCAAATTCTCCGAGCTGCAGCGTGGCCGTTGTTTGATTTGGTGCATGTCCCCAGAATATGTGAATCTAATCCTGCGTAGAACAGGCGCACGTGGCCACGTGCGAGCAAGATCTCCTCCATCTTGCTCGCAGGACTGACTAGGAAACCGCCCATCTCGTCGACGTCGTCAACTTTTGCAGCGCTGCCACAGGACACGACCTGAGCCACTCAAAAAGCTTGAAAGGGTATGGTAGCTAGCTGTGGCGCCGCGGCCGGTGCGCCCGGCTAGCACTAGCCACATGGACCAAAACCATGCAAGTAAAATGATTGTGGCTGGTTATGAGCTCCAGACGGCCCAGCACGCTGCCGCATGCCATGCACCATGCAGAGTGACACGTGAGATACATCAGGATGGTGAAGTACGTCCCACGGATCCCGACCTTGTGGTCAATAAGTTAAAGACAGAGCACCATCCTCGAGGCTTGTAGCCCGACACGGCTAACGCATGCGCATGTGGGCCTCCGCGTATCCGTGCACAACCTCAAGCCCCTGGACATCGACTCGGAGTCCCTTCGCCCACCAGAGCAGTTGCATCTGCAAGCACATTATGATCACTGCGCCGGCCGGACCACCGTGCGCTAGCGTCTTTTGGTCGACCGATGACAGTCAGGAGGGCGCGCCGTGCAGCACTACCATCCTCTGCACGTGGTGCGCATCAATCCAAATCATGATCATTTGAATCTGTGTCACCGGTCTCGTCTATATCTGGCATGGCGTGCCAGGTTGGCGCTGCGCAACTGGGCAGCACGCCAGCTGAGCTGGCGACCAGTAATATGACGTGGACACACCAGGCCACGGCCCGCTGCGCCGAACTGAATGAGTGGCAATGTGAGCTTGTGCGAGCGGCGCTGTGCATAGCGTTGAAACGACACATCGCCGCCTGGGGCAGTGATTGCTTTTGCTGGTGTCTACTTTCGGGGGTTTTGACAGTGTACTTTCCTTCTGTTGCCCTCGCTGCCGGGCTATTGCGTTCATCTCCGTGTAACACATCGCCGCCTGTTGCTTGCGGGCCGGGCTTTGGTCGTGCGCTTGCGTGCTGCTGCTTGCTTGCGGGGTTTTGGTCGTCACGACCGGACTGGTACCAGCACGGTGTGCTTGCATGCCTGCTGTTGCCATCGCTGCCGGGTTCTTGTGTTGATCTCCGTGTAACACATCTCCGCCTGTTGAATCTTCATGACGCGTCAGGTGTTACACGGAGATGAACGCGTCAGGTGTGTGTCAGGTGTGAGTCTGGGGAATGCCAAACGAAGCCAATACTTGTGGTCCATGTCCCAGAAGTGGCGAATGATCTCCCCCTGGGAAAGTACCTCACATGGCCTGCCCTGAAGGGCCTCTGTCAGGACCATGCTGGTCCTACCTTCAGACCATACTGTAGCAGCAGCCTGAGGCACACGTGGTGCTTTGGATTGGTGGCCAGTCTGTCTGTTTGCTTGTTGCCTGGTCTGTTGCCTCGGCTGCGCATGCTGAGTCCTAGATCTATCACTAGGTAACACATGGTGCTTTGGATTGATGACACTGTGCAAGCCCACCTACGACGTACACTATGCCAGGAATTTGAATCAGTGGAGGAGCACACACGACCGGTACCTGCTGTTTAGTAATGTGGGTGGGAACTGCAGGGCTATCCAACATGCCACCTGTCCAGTGTCAGCTGCTGTACATGTGAATTGCTATGAAAACTTGGCTGCATGTCCACTTGCACACTGTGCAAAGAGGGCTGTCCCCAGGCAGTGGGAAACCTGTGCCAGAATCTTCTCTCACAGTGAAAAACCAGCACACCACAGCACTGCACTCAGAATCATTCCTCATTGAAGATAAGTGCATCACACCGCTTGTAGGAGGTGTCAATGTAGGATTGTCAATGGGCATTGACACCTCATGAGCATTGACACCTCATGGATTCGGCTGAGGAGGCCTACTGCTAGTTAAGTTTCCTATGGCAACAGCCCTTAGCGACCACATCCGGGACGCTCGAAACACGCATGCCATGTGCGTGACGCGTCGCCATGATTGCCGCCACTGCCCATGTCGACTAACATGTCATCATTCTCTCCACGCACGGTGGAATCGCATTGATTGGTTATTCCGTTCCGGTGAATGTTGCTGAAATTGTGATTCTGAGTGCCAAGCAGCTTTCCGCGAACAAAAGCGTCAACCAGGCGCGAACTCGGGGGTCATGAAGCACTAGAAATGGAATTGGAGGGAGGTTTGCAGCTTCTGAGGCGCAACTGCTCAACAATGATCAAGCATGGAGCTAATGCAGTTCAGGGAGGGAGCCCATTGGCAGAATGGAGCACATGAAGTTTTGGTCTAGGCCACGGGCACTGCAGGTTTGCAGACCATGAGAGCAGGTGGACACGGGTCGTTTGGGGAGCATTGCTGCCCTGAGGGGATGGGTAGCTAGTGTTCGTGTTAATTGGACCTCCAGGGCACCACAAAATGCATCAAGCTGAATTGGAACAGGCAGTTGGAACTTGCACAAGCCACACAGACGCGGTTTTGCTGCCGGTTTTGGGGGTTGGGCCGGCCACATGATCTGCTCTTTGCACATGACATCTACTGGAAGTCAGCCAGTTTGGTCCCGGATGACTCTGTAAGGCAGAGGCGCACGCGCACGCGCACGCGCACACACACAGGCATAGCTGGTACGCCTTGCACTGTGGGGGCGTGCGCCCCCGGGCTCTCATGTGCGGGGGGCCCGTGATGGAATGCTCCCAGTGGGGCAGGATGGAGTGGGGGTGCTGCTGTAGGGGGGTCGGTGGTGGCTGGTTTTTGCTGGGGTGGGCAGTAGTGGCGGTGGTGGTTGTTGCTGTGCGCGGTTGTGGCGGCGGGTGCCGTAGTGGAGGGGTGCGGGAGTGGCGCGTGCGTGTGGGTGCGTGGGTGTGGTTGTGTCGGCTGTGTCGGTTCGTTGTGACTTTTCACCTGAGACAGTTTGTTTGCTTTGTTGCTGTTGTCTGCTTTCGGGAATTTTGGCCGTCTACTTTCCTGCTGTTGCCCTCGCTGCCGGGCTATTGATTTCATCTCCGTATAACACCATACCCATGTCACCATTGGCAGACTGTACACTGGCATGTTACATGCGGCGTGTATCCATTAGCAAACAAGCGACCACTGCGTATACACCGCGTTGCACGGGGAATCACGCCATGGCCAGCAGCGAGTGCAGAAGCACCAAATGATAACCAACCCAGTCTCAGCAAGCGCAAGCGCACTGCAGTACGCTTGTAGACGGATCATGTGTGTTACACAGTGATAGATCTAGGACTCAGCATGCTAGCAGCGCCGAGGCAACAGACCAGGCAAACACGCAAACAGACAAACCGGCCACCGTAAAGCACCAAGGCCACGCGCCGCACGAGCAAATGTCAGAACGAACTAGCGCCAACTTGAAAGCAGACACTCGCACACCGCGCAGTACCACGCAGCCCACGCGGCGCACCAAGCACCACAGTCAGCACGCGCCGGTCCCACAAGCGATCGCCGACTCGACACCAGCAGTCTGCCACGGGCGCGCCGGCGCGCGCTACGGCCATGTCTGAGGCCCGCGAGGCACCGGTCCGAGGAGCTGCAGCCACAGCCAGCCCGGCAGCACGAGCAGGTGTCCGGGAAGGGGGGCAGAGGAGAAACGGCGGACGTGTGTTGAGAAGAGGGAAGAGGGAGGGAGGACGAGGAACGGGTGCGGGGGGGGGGGGGGGGGCGCCAGGGCGAGATGGGTGGAGGGGGGGGGGGGGAGGAGGGGGGCACGACACAAGCCTATGCGCGATGGCCTGTCAGCGCCGGCAGGCCGTCCGTGGGGACAGGAAGGGCCGGCAGCAGCGCCCGTCCGACCAGTCTAGCACGGAGGGGCGCGGTCGCGCGGGCTTGGCGCGCCAGCGCTAGCACAATGTTGTGGACAGGTCGCGCATGGCATTGAGCAAAAAAGTACGCTTTGACACCGCGCCGTGTTCCCGCGGCTACCTCTGCGACCGTCTGGAGGAAGCGGTACGCGTCCCGTCCAACCCTGCCATACGTCCACGCACAAGCGAGATGAACTGGCGGCACCTGTGACGGCGCCATATTTGTCGCGCTTTTGCCATTCGCCCTTCTCGGCGGTCGCGCCAGCCTCACGTGACGTACCGCGCACATGCGACCTGGCAAGCGGGTGCATCACCTTCAGTCCAGCAGCGCCATGCGCGTGGTGAGGAACGCCAGGAGGTCGCCGCGCTGCGGAGGCCGCTGTGTCGGGGCGGCGGGGGCGCGGGAGGGGGCGCTGCCTCCCGGTCACGGGCGGGGGGCGCGTTGCGCGTCGGGGCTTGGGCCGCGGCGGGGGGCGGTAGCGGCAGGGGGTGTGGGGAGGCTGGAGCCAGGGCTTGGGCGCCATGAGGGGTGTGGGGCTCGTACCGAAGCTTGGGGGCCTGCGAGAGATGGGGTGGGGGTTGGACTGGCGCAGCATCAACTGGAGGGTCCGGTGGCGGTGGCGGCGGCGGCGGCGGAGGCGGAGGCGGCGGAGGCGGCGGCGGCGGGCGGCGGCGGCCTCGCTGACATGGCGCGGCGGTGCCCTTGCAGACGGCGCAGCCGGCGGGCGTGAGATGTCCGCCGGCGGCGCGGCTGGTGGTGGCTGCCGGCTGCCGCGGAGGGGGAGCACGCGTATGTCTTCGGGGAGCTTTCACAATGTGCGGCTCAAGCGATGAAGCGAGCGACGCGCGCATGAGCACCCGCCTCCAAGTCACGGTGATGAGGTTGTGCTTTAGGACTGAAGTCGCCCATAGCTGGCCGCATACTACCCTGTGCGTACCCGACGCAGCCACGCGGCCGCAGGGGCAGGCCTCATCCGAGTCCAAGACGGGTAGCAGCGGCTCACCCAGTCGCAACAGCACAGCCACCTGGAATTCATGGTCGGCTCAGGCCGGTCACCGGCTGGGGCAGTGAGGAACGCCGAGGCCAGCGAGCCAGAGCAGCTGAGGAGGCGAGCGAGATCAGCGCACGCCGTCTCCGCCAATTGGGGATGCGGAGCGTGCTTCAGGGTCTCGAGATGGTCGCGCGTCGCGGTCCAGCGCGCGGTCGGCCTCCGCCCGGCTGAGCGCACTCTAGAGCTGCGTCACGCGCAGCTTCCGCGCCAGTGTCACACGCCCAGGCGTCGGCTGGGGTCAGGCTGTCTGAGATTCCCCGCACGGCTGGCCGTGCCGTCCGCAAGCGTGGGAGACGGGCTTGATTGCTCGATCAGCGCCACCGCGGAACGGCTTGCCGCCGTCGATGCCGTCCGCGAGCACCGCGTGCGCAACTGCTGCCGACGCGAGGCGCGCGGCGTCAGCAACGTCGGCTGTGTAATGTCGCAGATCCATGCCGCCGTGTCCTATGAGGGAGCAAGGCCTGCTCATGCTGTAGGTCGGTAAGCTGTTGCGTTTCGATGATGCGGCACATGGCGTGTATGCTGGCGTTCTCGACGCCCATGAGCGGCTGTTCGAGGTGAGCCCAGTCGGTAGTGCGCAGCAGGTGTGCTTCACGATGTTGCAGGCACTGGAAGAGGACAGCTCACCGTGTCTGGGCTGCCAGCGGGAGGCCTGCCAGCTTTAACATGAGCTCGATGGTGCGTTTGCGTCTACGGCGCACATACGCCTCCACATAGGCAGGGGTGCCCAGTGGCGCGCCGCATGCGACCATGCCGTCAGTGGCGACCGTGACGCCTAGGCAGTCGGCTGCGCGCCGAGGCCTTGGCGGGATCGGTGCAGTTGACGAGCGTCTTCTGCTTGTTGCGCTGGTGGCCGGATTGCACAACTCGACCCATAGCGACCACTTGTTCGACGGAGCCCTGCACCGTCAGGTCATTGTGGCACGCGATGGCTAACGGGTCGGGGGCCGCTTCTTGCGCCGCTAATAGCGTGGGCCGGAACGCGATGGCGAAGTAGAGGGGGCCGATGGGGTCGCCTTGCTTCACGCCAGATGCACTCCACAAAACCGCGTTGGACCCGTCTTGCTGACGTGCCAGCAGCGGCGATGGCGCTCCATACGCCATGCGTGCGAATGCGGCCAGGGCGGGGAGTTGCACGTCAATCTCCGCGATGATGGTCTCGCGGTCAATCAGGTTGAACGCGTTCTGGACATCGAGCTGCACTGTGACCGTCTCCGTATCTGAGAAGTTCGGGCCCAGCGTGTGGCTCGGAATCTCAGAGCCGCCGCGAACACCGACCCCAATCTGGTGTGGGGCAAGCAGGCCCGGCGCTTCTGGGACGCACGCCAGCGCGCAGATACTGGCGAGGCGCATGAATACTTCGCCGATAGCGATCGGGGCGAACGCCGCCGTTCGGTTTGGCGATGGCGATCAGGCGGCTGGCGAGCAGGAGGTCGGAGTGGGGGATGGTGCGCGGCAGCAGGAGGTTGACAAAGCGGCGCATGGCCTCGCCTGTGCGCTCGTTATACAACCTGACGCCGCGGACATGCTCGTATGTCGCCCGCTGAGGCCGGCCGCTGAGCCCTGTGTCAGGTTCTGCAGGATGGCCTCAAATCGCGGCGCTGAGACTTCCGCTGAGCGGCTGCCGGCTGGGGTAGGCTGCGCTGCGTGCTCTGGAGGCGGCGCGGCGGGGTGCAGCGCTCGCAGGCGTGGCAGTGAGTTCTGGTCAATGGGAACGATGGGGCTGCTGTCCAAGCTGCGCGCAGCGCAGCCAACATTGCCGTTGCATGCATGTCGGTGCATGCGCCCTGCCATTGCGATGTCCGCCAGGACTTCTGTGCGAGTGCGGCCGGGGTCGCTGTGTTCAACGGTGTCGAGCAACATCTGCTCCCTGGTCCGCTTCCGGACCTCGCGCACGCGGGCATTGACTCGCCTGGCGCGCCCCCTGCTCGCATCAGTGTTGCCGAGGGCCTGGCTGGGCAGCAGGAGTAGGAGCCGGAGCTCTGTCTCTACACTGGGCCGGTGACCGCGCTCGGCCGCATCGGCGGTACGTTCCAGCGCTGTGGCCACAATGTCGGCCCAGCTGGATCTGCATTCGTCCGGCACACCCTCAGGGATCCGCACGTCCGGGTAGGGGTCTCCAGTGATGGCGGCGCGTCTGGGGCTGGCATTGGATACACCTGGGTTTCGCTGACGAGGTCTGGTTCCGTCAGATTGCGCATGTGGGAGTCAACCCGTGGGCCAGCGCTAATGGTGGCGCGGGAGACGTCTCAGGTTCTCTCTGGTTGATGAGGTGGAGAATGGCGTCTCTGGTCTCGGTGCTGGTGGATGCGGCAGATCTGACGTGTGCGTACGTCCAGCCGCTCAGGCGGGGTGCAGAGGAGTTGGGAAGGTTGCCAAGGACACGTTGTAGGTCGTCCTCAGTGATGCGTGGTGTGGCTTTGTCGATGGGAGGTAGCTGGGCTGGGTCTCCTGGGGGGTGGAGGTCTTGGAGATTGGCGAGGTCTTTGGGTGTGGGCTGCTGGACGATGGATTTGGGGTTGAGACATCCGGCTGCTCGGGAGAGGTTGTGCATGGTCAGCTTTGCTCGGATGCGGGCTGCTGTGCGCTGGTCGGATGTCTGCTTGGCTGGGTTGGTGCGGGGTTTCTTGCGGCGTTCTTCGTACTGGATGGGATCCCTAGGCCTGCCTTCGCTGTGGGCGTGGATCCGTGCTGCTATGCGGCGTTCGAGTCCATTGTGGCTGTCGTCGGTCAGGATCTGGGCTGGGTACCCCAGCATGGCCGTGGTTGCAGCTTTGGCTGCGGCGTGGTCTGGGGCATCGATCATGGCTGTGACGAACTTGGCCAGGCCTTCCCCAAAAACGTGTGCGGAGGCTTTTGGGATGGTCTGTCTTGATCTGGATCGGTCAGTCGTTGTCAATGTTGGGGGTGTGTGGTGGGTGGGATCGCTGGTCTGCTGGGGGGGTGGGGGTTGCTGGGGTGGAGGTGCATGGGATGTGCTTGCTGGCGCTGTTGGGCTTGCTGGTGGGCTGGTGTTAGGATGGGCTTGGCTCTGGCATTCACTGCCTTCTGGTGTCTGCTTGACTCTTTGGTGGAGGTCTTGTGGGTGCACGCTGCGCTGCCTGCGCCTGCTACTTTGTGTGAACGGATGGGGTAGCTGAGGACTTTCTGGAACTTCGGGCATTGTACAGAGTCGATTGCTGCTAGTTGGTCGGGCTGCCATTGGGCTATCGGGTGATCTTGGTTGATGTGTTGGCGGAGCGAATTGGAATCCTGGTGAGCACAGTTGCAGGTTTGATGCGGACATCGTAGTCCTGTGGCTGGTGTTTGTCGTGTCATCTGTTGTGGGGGGTGGATGCTGTGAGTGGATGTGGCGAGTTGCTGGCATGGTGGTGGTTGCTGGGAGGGACGCCGTACGGTGGGCGGGGGTTGTCAAATCTGTCAGCGAGGAAAGTTCATACAAGCTACTGACTACCCCGTTTTCTTTCGTAAGTCTTTGTGCATGCTTTCTTTTGGCACTTTCCTAAGGTCCTACTTGCTGTGCTGCGGGGTACAGCGGGGCATGACTACGTACGTCGGAATGCGCACGAAACAGCAGTCAGCTGTTGATACCATACTAATCATCATCTACGTGGGACTGATTGGCGCGCGGACAGCCGGCCTGGTTGGTCAGGTCGGTCGCAAAAAATCTAATCCAGAGATGTTGCATGGCTGCTTCCTCTTCTGGGGTCAGGGGGCGGAAACGGGGACAAGGACATCTACAGTCTACCCAGATGCGTAGTTTCCTTTTTGCATCTGCATGCGCGGGTTCTTTTGGCGTGTTCCTACACAATTCTGCGATTTCACAACCAACATGGTTGTATCGCGCACACTCGCTAATTTTTTCAGAGAAACTGCACAGACACTCTACAACATTACATAAACCGTGTGTGTATCTACTCTTACATCGAGGGGTCCGAGCCAGTGCATCAAGCGAATTCGAATGTACAACTAGATTCTAGACTCACATGCTACCCAGCAGATGCGAGCCGGCAAGGCAAGCACCTGGCACGAGCTTCGCACCCGTGACCTGTGCTACCCTGGACATGGTCTGTGTGCGTGCGTGCGTGTATGTACTGTTACATCGAGGGGCTCCAATCCAGTGCACCAAGCGAACGTACAAGTAGAGCCTAGACTCACATGCTTCCCAGCAGATGCGAGCCGGCCAGGCGATCACCTGGCACAAACTGCGCACCCGTGAGCCGTGCTACCCTGGACATGGTCTTTCTGATCACAAACCCGTTTCGTTTTGCGTGTATGCACGTGTGTATGTATGTATCTGACGCGTATCCTCTCGAACCTTCGAGACCAGTGCCTTCCGTGCCATGTCCTTCTTGACATCTCTCTCTGTGTGCGCATGTGTTTTCCTTTTGGGTGCTACGGCATGCTGCCGTCTCGTCTCGGACTTGTCCGACACGGGAGTGCGCACACGCGTTGCCCTAACGAGCAGCTAGACATCACATTTTGCGTTACACTAGAAATTCTGTGTTTCACGTGTTGTTCCAAGTCGACTCTGTGTCAAGAACGCTGCCCACGCCCTGTGCAACTGTGTCCAACGATGTACAATTGTGATCAACGATGTACACGTCAGCGCCTGGCCACGCCTGGCCACGCTGTCCCGTCGGGTGTACTGCACAACTGTCACCTCTCACTTGCTTCGTAGCAGTGGCAGTGCTAGTGGCAGTGCTACTTGCATATGTTTATCGATCTGTTTGACATCATGATGTCCCTCATGCCGTGCATAGCCATCATGGCCGGCTATGCGGCCAGCGGCCGCCGTGATGGACTGGGGGCCGCGGTTGCAGCGGTGCAGGCCGGCCCCATTGTCGTGCTGGCCCGCCATGCCTTCCCGCGCGTGGCCGGGGAGAGTTATGCGGCGCCGCCAGTGCCCTTCGCGCCCCGACCTCAGGCCCCTGCCGGGAAGCCGGAGGGGGAGGGCTGGTACGCCCTGCGCTGCGGGGGGCGTGCGCCCCCGGGCTCTCTTGGGCGGGGGGCACGTGGTGGAGTGCTAGTGGCCGGCCGTGGTGGGGGTGCTGCTGTTGGGGGGTCGTTGGTGGCCGGGTTTGCTAGGTTGGGCGGTAGTACGCGGTGTGGCTGGCGGTTGCTGCGTGAGGCTTTGGCGTGGGTGCCGCGATGGTGGGGTGTTACACGGAGATGAACGCAATAGCCCGGTAGCGAGGTGTGTGTGTGTGTGTGTGTGTGTGTGTATGTGTGTGTGTGTGTGTGTGTGTGTGTGTGTGTGTGTGTGTGTGTGTGTGTGTGTGTGTGTGTGTGTGTGTGTGTGTGTGTGTGTGTGTGTGTGTGTGTGTGTGTGTGTGTGTGTGTGTGTGTGTGTGTGTGTGTGTGTGTGTGTGTGTGTGTGTGTGTGTGTGTGTGTGTGTGTGTGTGTGTGTGTGTGTGTGTGTGTGTGTGTGTGTGTGTGTGTGTGTGTTACACGGAGATGAACGCAATAGCCCGGCAGCGAGGGCAACGGAAGGAAAGTAGACGGCCAAAACCCCCGAAAGTAGACACCAGCAAAAAGCAATCACTCTCCCAGGCGAAAAAGCCACAACGAACCGACACAGCCGACACAACCACACCCACGCACCCACACGCACGCGCACTCCCGCACCCCTCCACTACGGCACCCGCGCCACAACCGCGCACAGCAACAACCACCACCGCACTACTGCCCACCCCAGCAAAACCAGCCACCACCGACCCCCCTACAGCAGCACCCCCACTCCATCCTGCCCCACTGGAGCATTCCATCACGGGCCCCCCGCACATGAGAGCCCGGGGGCGCACGCCCCCCACAGTGCAAGGCGTACCAGCCCTCCCCCTCCGGCCGCCCGACAGGGGCCTCGGGGCGGGGCGCGAAGGGCACTAGCGGCGCCGCATCACTCCCCCCACGGTGGCTCGCGGGAAGGTTCGGCGGGCCAACACGACCAGACGCGGGGCCGGCCTGCGCTGCTGCAGCCGCGGCACCCGGTCCAGCAAGGCGGCCAGCGACCGCCTATAGCACATCCGACGGGACATCGTGGCCAGGCACCACCGCCCTGCCCGCCAGTGTGTGTGTGTGTGTGTGTGTGTGTGTGTGTGTGTGTGTGTGTGTGTGTGTGTGTGTGTGTGTGTGTGTGTGTGTGTGTGTGTGTGTGTGTGTGTGTGTGTGTGTGTGTGTGTGTGTGTGTGTGTGTGTGTGTGTGTGTGTGTGTGTGTGTGTGTGTGTGTGTGTGTGTGTGTGTGTGTGTGTGTGTGTGTGTGTGTGTGTGTGTGTGTGTGTGTGTGTGTGTGTGTGTGTGTGTGTGTGTGTGTGTGTGTGTGTGTGTGTGTGTGTGTGTGTGTGTGTGTGTGTGTGTGTGTGTGTGTGTGTGTGTGTGTGTGTGTGTGTGTGTGTGTGTGTGTGTGTGTGTGTGTGTGTGTGTGTGTGTGTGTGTGTGTGTGTGTGTGTGTGTGTGTGTGTGTGTGTGTGTGTGTGGTTGTGTCGGTTCGATTAGACAATTTCTGCTTGTTGCTTTTTGCCTTCGGGGGGTGTCAGCCGTTTGCTTTCCTGCTGTTGCCCTCGCTGCCGGGCTCTTGCTGTCATCTCCGTGTAACACGTCAGTGCCACGTTATAATTAGCTCACGATATCCGGTCCGCGCGCGGGACACCTTGGCAGAATTCGTGTTGCCCAACATTTCATGACCATATGCATCATGCATTGCGTGCTGGCGCTACGTTCCCTCGAGCATGGACTGCGGCCGCATAGCCTATCCGTGCCACTGCACGGCGGTCAGCACGCCTTTCCTCAAGGGGGAGGCGAGTCCTGTCTTAGTAATAGCAACAGCGCGCGTGTATGTATGTATCTGTCGCATATCCTATAGAGCCTTCGAGACCAGTTGCTAGTGGCATTCTGGACCCTCCGTGACAGCAGTATTACCAGCCATGGGTGGCTGTTTTTCTGCAACATGTAAGATCGAGAGCAAGAATGACAGAACACAAAAAACTTTTAGTTTTTGAGTGGGTTTCCAACATTACCACTGCTATGATGTGTTGAACTGTGACAGATCAATCCTCCAGCAGTGCTGATCATGAGGGAAGAAAGCAGGGCACAATTGAACAATCACAAGCAGCACGGTCACTGTCCGCATCAGCGTGAACCGCGTCACACCGAACAGAGCTGTCAGCATACATACACAGCGCACTGTGCGAGCACAGCATAGGTCAGTCTATGTACATGCCATGCACGGGCAGCAGGTGCTGGGGGCCGTAGCGCCCAGCCGGCGTCAAGCCGACCGCAGCAGCCTGGATGGACATGGGAATGGCGTCTTGCGCCATGCCGCCCTGGAGGTCCGCGCCAATGTCTGCAGCAACGCGCGGCAACGCGCAGCAACGCGCGGCGACCTTGGCCCCTAGCTCCAGACCACCTGGTGCCAAAGTCCACCGGTGGCCGCGGTACAGTGACGCAGGACGTGCCGGGACGAGTGGTGGAGGAGGGTTGATGGGGGGGGGGGGGGGGAGGGGGGGGGGGAGAGGGGCGCCTGGGGCGGGTGGTAGTGGGGGGTTAGGGGGTGGTGCAGGCTGCAACGCGTGCCAGAGCGAGAGGGGGCTAGGCCATGGATGACGACCCACGCGTGATGGCAAGTCAGCGCAGGCAGGCCGGTAGTAAGGACCTACATGCCCAGCCAGCCTGGCGCTGAGGGGCTCGGCTGCGCGCGCCTGGCAGGCCCGCCCGGCACAACGTCGTAGGCAGATCATCATGATTTTCCGCACAGAAGCTGACATGGACGGACATCTGTTCTGAGCAGTTCCGACTCAGAGCACTGAGCTGGACTAGATGGCTTGTGACAGCAGCCACAGTGTGTTGAGGGCACAGCCACATGTACAGTGTGGGTGCTGCAGATCAGATTGACTGCTGTGAAGACCGCAACCAGTGCTATAGGTTCTGCTTCGGTGTCAGCCATAGAGAGATGCTATTCTCATGCTGACTTGTGCTGTTGATCATTGCCACGCAAGTGCTGGGGCTGCAGCAGCTGTTCTACACGCCCTTCGAATGCTTTGTGCGCCAGCTTGTCGGTTGATGGGCACAGACAGCACCCACCTGCAGTCCTGCTTACCCAGTCTCCATGGCTCACCGTGCTTTGGTCACATGCCCTGGAGAAGGGGTTGTAGAAGGGGTGTGCGCAGAGGGGGTTTGCGCAGAAAACAGACATCGGCCCACAATTGTCTGCACGCCCACAGCGGCTGGCATTCACAAACTATCCCAGCATAACAAGGCTGGGTGCAGTGGTGCCGATACTGTCCGTGGGAGGGGCCGTGTGTGGATTCGCTGATTGTGGCCGAAATCGTGTGCTCGTGGGCAGTGGTGTGTATTGCGGACATGTGGCGTGCATGGGTGTGGCGTGGATGACATAATGCTGTGCACTAACGTTTCCTAGTTAACGTTCTGAGTGATCCATCGCGCACATCGCTGCAAGCTGTCGCAGTGAGATTGGGGCCTTCATGCGCCGCCAATACGCGCTATGCTGTCTCAGGGGCCGTGTGAGGGCAAAGGGCGCAAGCGTTTTGGGTGCGAAGGCCAGAGGGTGGGCTGGAGCCCGTGTCTGCCACTAGGGCTGACCGGCTGCTGTACGAGACTACATGGACCGGATCAATTGCAGTGGTCACCGACACAGTCCGCGTTGGTCATCCTAGGTTTCATTGACCGGCATGGCGGCCACTAGTGGTCTCTGTGCGCGCACATGCATCTGCAGCGGCTGCATCGGCCCACCTCGGGGCTGGCTGTGCTACAGCCTGCCTGACATGGGTCTGTGTAGACTGTGCACAGAACTCAATGGTGCAAGAGCTAGGGGCTCAGCCTGGCAGTGGCTGGAGCAACGCACTTGTCGATAGCGCTACGTTCGAGTCTGTAAACATGCCGTTTCTGCACAGCACTGGCAGGAGTGGACAGTAACGGTTGTGAATGGGTACTAGATGAGGCTTTTGGGAGCGTTCGCTGTGTCTTGTGTGTGCAGCGTTGATGAATCACCAGAGCAAGCAGGGCTATGCTGCCTGCGGCTACGCAGTTGCGAGAATAAGCCCCGAATTCCTACCGGGCACTGCCGCCATCACCTTGCCTGTGAATAAACTGGGTAGGGCAGTGTATTGCGTACATTGTATGTTGAAAACGTACATGTTTCAGTCTAGACAGCGACTCACGTAGTCACCGGGACAGCAGGCCTATTCTGAGCTGACAGCTGTGGTTGATCCATGCCGCAGCAAGTGGTTTTCCATGCCCTGAACACAGAGAACTTGAGGAGGCCATGCCATGTGGCATACCGGAATGTCGCAAAATGTGGTAGATCTGTGTTGATCGAACACATAATGGCTGATCAGAATGTCTGCTAGGCTGTGCTGATGAATGCTTATGGAGAGAATACTTGCTGTACTTGGCATTCAAAAAGCGTCTGCTATGCTTGTCAGCATTGTTAAGCTGGAGGTGCTGTTGGCAGCATGGTAGGATACACTCTGATGTGTTACACAGTGATAGATCTAGGACTCAGCAGCGCCGAGGCAACAGACCAGGCAACAAACAAACAGACAGACCGGCCACCGCAAGCACCAAGGCCACGCGCCGCACGAGCAAATGCCAGAACGAACTAACGCCAGCGCGAAAGCAGACACGCACACACCACGCAGTACCACGCAGGCCACGCGCACACCAAACACACAGCCAGCACTCGCCGGGCCCACAAGCGGTCGTCAGCGCGACACTAGCAGTCTGCACGGGCGCGACAGCGCGCGCTACGGCGATGTCCGAGGCCGCGAGGCACCGGTCCCAGGAGCAATAGCCTCAGCCAGCCCGGCAGCCCGAGCGGTGTCCGGGGAGGGGCGCAGAGGAGAAACGGCGGACGTGCGCTGGGAGGAGGGAAGAGGGAGGGAGGGAAGAGGGAGGGATCGGGTGCGGGGGGGGGGGGGGGGGGGGGGGGTGGGGGGGCTGCAGGGTGATACACTCTGATGTAGTTGATTATCGCAAACAACCGCACTGCAGCACCTGGTGAAGCCATGCACTATAATGATGCTGCCAGCCCGAGGAGGACGTACACGAGGGATGTGCGGATGGCACGAAAGTGACGGTCGGATGACGGCGGAGGGACGTCATCGGGATAATGGCGTGGCGTACTCAAACTAACGAGTACGGTATCAGGACAGGATGAGGACACGTGGATGATGCCAGGCGGATGCTCCGATGACGATGTTATGCGGACGGCTGGGTGACGCTCGGATGACAGGAGGATGTCGTCGAAGTGACGTCAATGATAAGATTACATGTTACATGATGACGTCACTATGGCGAGGCACGGGCGTCATGATGGCATGGGTTGTATAAAATATGGGTCACCTAAGCGTCATCATGGCGTCCTCGTCAGAGAAGCAGGTCCGCCTGCCACCAAGATGACATCCCGATGGCGTCCGTAGGAGGACATCCTCCTCGGACTCGAGTCCCCCACCCGCGTCACCGAGGACGTCCTCCTCGGATCGCAAAACCACACTGCTGGCGCACTGTGCAGGGCTCCCTGGCAACAACGCTCGTGTCACTGAGACACACCAGCTCACTACATCACACCTCCCTACATCCCCGCATGCTCCTCTATGCATGTCCAGACTCCATTCTGGCAGCCAGCTCATCCTGCTGCTACCATGGCCGCCAGCCATGCCGATCCTGTGGGATCGAAGGCATGGCGTCCTCCAACGCTGCGTCGATCTGCTTCTGCAGTGCAGCCAACTCTGCCTGCAAGGTTTTGTTCTTCAGGTGGGTGGAATTGGCTGGTCGTGGCAGGGATTCCATGTGAAACAGCATATACTATGGGCTCCAACCTGTCAACGTCGCCCATGAACGCTCATCAACACAAACTCGCGCAGTTTATGCATCTAGCGAGGTGGATCTTACCTCAGCAGTTGCTAGCAGGTCCCACATCGGCGCAGTGGCGCCTACAGTTGTTGGAGTTTGGTCTTTCAGCATTCTTTTTAGCATGTTAACCCGCTCTTGAAGGTCTTTCCCACGCTCGACTGTGCGCTGCACCACAGCTGACTCTGTCAGGACAGAAGATGTTAGAGATATTGTGCTGGTTGTGCCGATAAGCAAGGCAAGTTTTGCGCCACGCTGCCTGGTTTGCACAGCACTGACAAAATCAATGAAAAGTCAGTCAAGTCTTACCTGAGCGGGCGGGTTGAAATCGGTGGTCAAAGAAGCCCCGTGTCCTGATGATCGAGTACTTTCACGAGCCTGGACATTAGAGCTTGGTACAGGCGAGCTCATGGCGCCTTGCTGACTGTTGGGCTTGGGCTCGCTCTGATCAAAATCCAGCCTCCGGCGCGCGGCACCTCTCTACACAGTGCAACGAGTTATTGGCTGGCAGTTGCCTTGGTATCATGTCAGCGATCAGTCAACACAATTGCTTGTGTGCAATCAGGGCGCATCGTTGGGTTAGCATGGTAAGGTAAGCAGGCTTGCAGAGGAGCTGATGACATGCCTGCACCCCGTCGTCCTCAGGCGAGCGGCTGCTTTCGCTGGCGACTCTGCAACATCTTCAGCGGCCTCTGAGTTAACACAGACTGGTGCCTTCACCACCTTAGTGGGTGGCTTGCGCTTCTCCGTACCCCTCCTGGCGCTGTTCCCCCATTTGGCCGGAACCGCATAGACACCACGCATTGCCCAGTCTTCGCATGTCCGTGCAGGTGCCTTGGGGTCAGCTGGGTTTCGCACCTGCAGGAACGGAGACTGTCAATCGCTGACATGCGATGGTCAAAATGCATCAGATGCCCCTGGATGACAGTGCCTTGTACCTGCATGTCGATGCTGTTCCTGACAGTCACAGCAACACTGACACATCCACACGTACGCTTTCCTTCGCTTTCCTTCGCTTTCCTCCGGGCCTTCCTGTCCCCACAGACGGCCTGCCGGCGCTGACAGGCCATCGCGCATAGGCTTGCGTCGCCCCCCCCCCCCCCCCCCCCTCCCTCGCCCATCTCGCCCCGAGAGCCCCCCCCCCACCCATTTCACCCTGCAGCCCCCCCCCCCCCCCCCCGCACCCGATCCCTCCCTCTTCCCCCCATCCCTCTTCCCTCCTCCCAGTGCACGTCCGCCGTTTCTCCTCTGCGCCCCTCCCCGGACACCGCTCGGGCTGCCGGGCTGGCTGAGGCTATGGCTCCTGGGACCGGTGCCTCGCGGCCTCGGACATCGCCGTAGCGCGCGCTGTCGCGCCCGTGCAGACTGCTAGTGCCGCGCCGACAACCGCTTGTGGGCCCGGCGAGTGCTGGCTGTGTGTTTGGTGTGCGCGTGGCCTGCGTGGTACTGCGTGGTGTGTGCGTGTCTGCTTTCGCGCTGGCGATAGTTCGTGCGATAGTTCGTTCTGGCATTTGCTCGTGCGGCGCATGACCTTGGTGCTTGCGGTGGCCGGTCTGTCTGTTTGCTGTCTGTTTGCTTGCTGCCTGGTCTGTTGCCTCGGCGCTGCTGAGTCCTAGATATATCACTGTGTAACACATCCACACGTACGCTTAACACGAATGAGTTGGTATTTGCCAAGTCCAGGTGACGGTGCGGGCGGCATACCAGATGTGTTGTGAAAGCTTTCAGATTGACAGCATATTGCGAGGTATGTGGTATCTCTTTCTTCGTGGCCTTGCCAAATTCTTTCTCTCGTCGGTTATTGCGATTAGACAGACCAGTGCGCAGCTGGTCGTATTTGCAGCATACCCAGTGTAACTGTGTGAGGTGGCAGTCGACCTGGGGGTAGAAGGCAGGTGAGCAGCATGCACACACGTAATGTTCTCTTTTAGAGCTTCTTGCATCATAGCCCGCCACGCGCTGCCTAGGTTCTTGCACAAGGTGACACCCTCCTCAACGGCCGTTCGATTGGCAGCGGACATGGAATGCTCCGCAAAGAATGACTCGAGGTCCTGCACAACACCGGTGGGCTGACTGAAGTACGGCATGCCACCTATACTTGGCGGTGCCTATCGATCATGCGAGATGTGGGCCGAATTGAGCTAAGTGCTGTCGTCGGGACGAGTGTCCGTATAGGCCTATTCGGACTCCATGCACTTGTCGCCACAATGCTCGACGCGGCCCCACCCAGCCGCGTATTTAGCTAAGTGCCGTCGTTGGGACGAGTGTCCGAATAGGCCTATTCGGACTCCATGCACTCATCGCCACAATGCTCGACGCGGCCCTACCCAGCCGCGTATTGACTTAAGTGCCGTCGTCGGGACGAGTGTTACACGGAGATGAACGCAATAGCCCGGCAGCGAGGGCAAAAGAAGGAAAGTAGACGGCCAAAACCCCCGAAAGTAGACAGCAGCAAAAAGCAATCACTCTCCCAGGCGAAAAAGCCACAACGAACCGACACAGCCGACACAACCACACCCACGCACCCACACGCACGCGCACTCCCGCACCCCTCCACTATGGCACCTGCGCCACAACCGCGCACAGCAACAACCACCACCGCACTACTGCCCACCCCAGCAGAACCAGCCACCACGACCCCCCAACAGCAGCACCCCCACTCCATCCTGCCCCACTGGAGCATTCCATCACGGGCCCCCCGCACATGAGAGCCCGGGGGCGCACGCCCCCCACAGTGCAAGGCGTATCAGCCCTCCCCCCCGGCCGCCCGACAGGGGCCTCAGGGCGGGGCGCGAAGGGCACTAGCGGCGCCGCATCACTCCTCCCACGGTGGCTCGCGGGAAGGCAGGGCGGGCCAACGCGACCAGACGCGGGGCCGGCCTGCGCTGCTGCAGCCGCGGCACCCGTCGGGACGAGTGTCCAAATAGGCCTATTCGGACTCCATGCACTCGTCGCCACAATGCCCGACGCGGCCCTACCCAGTCGCGTATTGAGCTAAGTGCCGTTGTCGGAACGAGCGTCCGAATAGGCCTATTCGGACTCCATGCACTTGTCGCCACAATGCTCGACGCTGCCCTACCCAGTCGCGTATTGAGCTAAGTGCCGTCGTCGGAACGAGTGTCCGAATAGGCCTACTCGGACTCCATGCACTCGTCGCCACCATGCTCGCCGCGGCCCTACACAGCCGCGTATTGACTTAAGTGCCGTCGTCGGGACAAGTGTCCGAATAGGCCTATTCGGACTCCATGCACTCGTCGCCACGATGCTCCATACATCCGCACGCGCAAGCTGTCGTAACAGATCACCTATGACGGATATTGCATGCCATGCTGCAAACTTGTACCACCGATTGCAATGGGATGGGCCTACGGGCCTGTACACGTGTTTCGCCTGGCCAAACTCGCGTAACAACCGCGCGCCCATGGCATGACAACCGCTCTGACACTGCAGCTTTGGCCAAAGCTGCACGTACCGATCGGTACTTCTCTGATTAACACCAAATTGACTCAGGGATCTGGAACACTACACGCCTCTCGAGTTTAATCGGGATGGCGGTATTCGCGTCGTTGATGACCAAGTGCACCGCGACATAGCATGGACGGACAGTGTAAGCTGTCAGATGAACCGCTAGAATATATAGCATTCAGGTTACTGTTGTCTGGCCCGTAACGAGACAGGGAAGAGAGGCATCGTACCGTTGCGCCTAAAAACTCGCAAGCTTCAACGGTTGCCAGGATTAGATATTCTCCCGGCTTCCTGTGGACAAACTTTTCAAAGCATTCAGTCAGAGTCTTGGCGTCTTGACAGGCCGCTAGGGTGTCCTTCAACGCCGTCGGGATGTCCTTCAACGTGCTCTGGATCCTGTCTGTGGACATCAGGCACCGATCCCGCCACATCACCCACGGCGACTTCAGTCGCAGAGCGGGACGGCGACTATGGTTAACGCTGACATAATCTGCGTCCATCGACACTACGGATGCACCCGCAGTTGAAGTGGGCTGAGGAGCTGGTGGCTCGGGCTCTAGCAGCGTGCATGCAAAAGGCGGGTGCAAACCGTCCATGATCGGCTCCGCCGAAGTGCGAATAAGGTTCATTACCTGAGCAAAGTCGTGAAAGCCAACATCTAGATAAGCGTCGGGATTGGCCTCGCTGACCAGTCGCACCGACTGCATACAGTATGGCTGCATTGCACCACACGCACTATAGAGGGTGGCTTTCATGCTCCGGGCCAGCGGCTCACTTTTGAGAGCAGCAGTCCACTGGAACGGTGTGGCTGAGCCAGCTCTGCAGCAGGGACGACTGGGGCGTCAATGCACGCAGCCGTGGAGTTGTTACGCAGCGGTGATTCACAACACACGCTGAACATAAAGCTCGTGACTGCTCTCCATCACTTGTAAACATATTATCTCAGCCGCTATGCGATCGTACCTCAGCGTGATCGTTGTGTCTTTCGTGGGATCCTGCATCTTGCGTTGCTGTTGTGCTGTGGCCGCGGCGGTAACGTATAGTAAGTCCTGCTGTTCAGAAATCAGATAAGCGTTGATGAAGTATTCTCCGGCAGGCAACCAGCTTATTTGTTGAAGTCGGAACCGATGGGCCCACTCTGATTTTTTCCTACACGGCATGGCCCCGCGATGTCGAGTATGTGTCTACAGGCGCAGTTCGGCAAGTAAGTCGGGCAGTACGGGAGACCACTGAGTCCGCGGAGCCCGCTGAATCGCGCATCGTTTAAAACCATGCACTGCATCTGTACGTTTCTCGGCAGCGGTGACTAAATGTCCAGCGGAGGCGCCCCAAAGCGCCGTCGTTCGGCCCGTGAGATCGGCGAATTGTGTGATCTGTTCAACGTGTCTATTGTTCCTAAGAGCGGCTCCAAACCAAAACATTACGTATGTAATTATTGTACCACTTTTCTCCGTGATGTCACCAGGTTGGAGGCGCATTTCGTGCCTCGAGCATGTCGCCAGCGTATGTTCGCGGCCGGAGACGCGCACAAGCAACCGATTGCAAAGCCAGTGCGGCAAGACAATGCGGTCGATTTTGATGGCTTGCCAGCGGCAAACGACGCTAGTGCCAGTGGCAATATGGATGTCGATCAGCCCGCGGGCAGTGGAGGTGCCGACGTGCCCCTCTGCCTCCCATCGCCTTCGCAGCATGTTCCGCACCCCGTCCCGGATTGGCCCCTTATCGGGGACATCTTTCCAGTCGGGGACCCCGAGCACCCACAAGCTCCGGTACGTTGCTGTGGTCAATCCGCATGGGGTCAGAGTTGAGCGTCCTCGCAAGTGCAGGCTCCTGACGAGTCCTCTGCCACGTGACTTGCTCCCGGCAAGGCTGCCCGACCGAATCTTGTATGCAGGCGCATCTCGTGCCTGCGGCTGTACCCGCAGTTGAAGCCGACCCCCATCTATGATGGGTTCGACCCCCTACAGGACAATTACGAGGAGGTGTAGTTTGACGCCGAGGAGGGCGATGACGAGGACTGGGAAGAGGACCCAGTAGACGACGAAGCCCTCCACCCCCCTCTGCATCCCCCTATGCTTCCCCCTCCTGAGGATGACGAGCCTGTCAAGGTGCCCAGACGAGATACCGGGGCTTATCTCCACTACAGCCTCGCAGAACCCATCACGGATGACCATGATGTCAAGGTGCACGAGGTGGCGGTGTGGTTGAACAGGCTGGCTTCACAGCATCGCATATCCCAAAATGCAGCTATGGACTCGCTCTGCCAGATGGTGCATTCTTGCTATTGCCACCGGAAAATCTATTTCCCCCGTTCCTACCACATGCTCCAATGTGCACTGGCCGCAGAAGACAGCCATGACTGCGAGAGTCACGTGTGCGACTCTTGTTGGCATGTCTTCCCGGACATCCCGTCAGACAGTAGATGACTGCCAAGCACGATACCTGGGCTCCGCTCGGCGTTGTGGAGGGGCCAACCGAGCCCACTAGCCTTGACAGCATCTTCTCTTCGCTGGCAGACTTCTTCCTCGCACACGATCCCGGTATGGCGTCCCCTACCGCCGACCGTGTCACGCTCTGTTGGCCAGGGTTATTGAGCTGCTTTGTCTGTTTGCATACCTAATGCTCTCAGCATCGGCGCTGCTGGGTCCTACACATCTCATTGTGTACCACACTGTGTTGGCCAGCACCTGTTCCGCCGTTGTAGACCATTTGTATGTGCTGCAACCCGTTTCTGCAGGCAGGGATAGTACGACTCCAATAACAGTGGAGATCTGGAATGACCCAGATCGACCCGAGTTGGGCAAGAGGACGGTGAAGCTGTGGCCCGTGTGTGGCTGGGCGGAGGGCGACATACCCATCTTGGAGAAGATCGCCAACTCTGTTGGCCATGGGGCCAAGGCAGCTTGCCTGCGTTGCGCCTTCCGAGGCGTCACAGTGAAGGAAGCAAACACAGTCCGGTGTGACATCTCGCAGTTAAGGGTAGTGCCCTTGCTTGTCGTCCATACGCCGCTCTGTCTTTGCGAAGCCACAGTTAAGCTGGGTGCAGGTGGCTGTGCTTCCGCGACATTGTTCAAGCGGTTCCCTGTGACTCGAGAGGATGCACGCTCCCACCACAAGACGGCGCAACACAGGGTGGCTTTCCCACCAAGCCGCGCATGCCCCTGGTTACATGACCATGGACACGAATGTCCATGATGTTCGCAAGGGGTACACTGAGGAAACCACTGTCACTGCAGAGGGCACTTGGTGCGATGATTGCGTTCTGAAGTGGTCTGGCGCAGAGATCACAAACACAGCTGAGACAGCTGCAGAGATCATGTCCCAGGTTCGCCATGCATTTGTGCCCTCCGTGCTCCCCACACCGGTCCTCTTGGTGCACCGGCCGTCCTGATGCGTCCATGCGGCGTCCATGCGGCGTCTTTCTGTTAGGGATGTCATACAATGCCCGGATGCGGCCATCCTAACTGCCATTGCATTGCACCTTTCTCTTGTGAAGGTGGACACCCCTACACGTCCGCCGGTATAGTGGAATCGCTGCCCGTTCTACCCGTCAGAATCGCGCACGCGCCGAGTGCCTGGAGCTGGGATTGTGGGGGCGGCCACTGTTCCACAAAACTCTCCTACTTCAAGTGTGCTCCTACCCGCATCGCTGGTCCTACATCCTTTTGCTTTGCTGGTCCTACATCCTTCTGCTTCCCCCCCCCCCCCCCCCCCAATTACTTGTGGGAGAGCCACCTCAATCATTGACCCTCTCCCTGCACATGTGCAGCCCCTGTACTTTTTCTACGCTTTGGCGTCGCCCACATCCTTCCTTTTGGCATTCTGAAGGATTCTGGACGCAGTGGTTACCTGGCCCATCGGCAAAGCGACAAGGAGCGGCGGCGCGATACGTTCTTCCCGCTAGCGATCCGGCGGAAGATCACACACCGGGGAGTGCAAGTGGGGGTGAGGAAGATCGCACTGATGAAGAACACCTACCGAGATATTGTCCAGTACGCTCCCTCCTTGCTTCAGTAGCGCCTGATCCGATGTTTCATGTGGCATAGCCCCTTCTGTTATCGGCTGTGCTCAGCGCGCTGTGGTTTTGTGGACGCGCGTCCTCTCAGCGCGACCCCTACACCCTCCGGACATTGTCAGAGGCAGTAGCCCGCCATGTGCAGGCATCGCGGCAACTACCTCATGGAGGATGGATGACGTTTGTGGAGACCTAAAGCACGTACATCCTGCACGACGCCATGGAGAACACCCGAGAGCATTCACACCTGCGTGCCGTCTTTGAAGGGCTGTGGGGGACTTGCGGCAGGGGTGTCTGTACTTCATGCGCTTCATGAAGGGGCAGCACACTTGGGAGAGGATCCTGGAGGCACAGAAGCACTTGTTATCGTACGGGAAGCGGGCCAGGAGGTGCATTTCCACTCAATCAGCCGCCTTGCTTTGTCCTACGGTGTGCAGCAGGTTGTCGTTGTGCTGCGCTGATAGGCGGGCGGTGCATCTGCGGTGCGCAAGTTCGTCTGCATCGACAGATGGTGATCTGCTGCAGATCTTTGGCGGGCAGGTGCTGACCACCTTCAAGCTGCACCTGGCGGCTGTTCACGTGCCCGATCAAGTGAGAGCATGCGGCCCATCCTTCTTCTTCCTAGAGTACTGGATCGAACGTCTCATGCAGTACTTCAAGCGGCTGATCAAGTACAGGGGCACGGCCGGCGCAGAGCGCATCTTTGTCAACGATCTCCTCATGCGGCGGGCATGCGACCGCCTGGTCCTAGAGCTTGGCCACAAAGCTCTGCCCCTGCTTTCCGAAGCCATTGCTGACGCCAGAGCGGGACGGCGGAAACGCATACGTGCGCCTGCGGGACAACAGCCTCAGCATCCAACCACCGGCAGCCGGGCTGCTGCCGCTCCTGCCGCCGGGCTGCTGCCGCTCCGCCCGCCTCGGCTGCCGCTGCTCCAGCCGCCGAGCCTGCTGCCGCGCCGGCCGCCGGGCCTGGTGCCGCCCCTGCCGCCGTGCCTGCTGCCGACCTGCCGTAGGGCCTGCAGCGCCTGTACCAGCGGGGTCCTTCATCCCTCCAGCAATGTTGCGGGCTGGCAAAGACCTTTCCACAGAAGAGTGGAAGGAGGAATTATTAATTAATGCCTGTACCCACTGGTCCGCGTCGTGAACTGGGTGGCTTGCCATACCTCATATGTGCAGAGCATGAGAAGTTTGCCGCGCGAGGCTGGCCCAGTCATACAGATCTGGATGTTGCTGAACGGCGCCCAGCCGTTTGTGCATCACTAGGTCTAACTGTGGCGGGCCAGGCTGCAGAAAAATCCAAGGTCCACCTCCGGAAGCATGTGCGTGCCTTGCTCCCGATTAACGAGGAGGCGCCCTGTCTGCAAAACACCTCTCAGAAGGTGTCAGACAACACATGGTTCTTGATAGAATATGTTAATGGCGATGATCGTGAGCTGTATGTGGGCCAGTTCAAGTATTTTGTGGAAGCTGAATATGAGAAGGTCAATGAGCATGGGCTTCGGGATGATGTTGCTAGCGATGCGGCAGAAGTCATCGACGCCGGGGTGTGCAATCTGTACCATGCAGTGGTTGTTCCCAGCCCAGGCTCGAGACCCCCAGACGCAGAGCTGGGAAGGCCATCAGAGTTGTATAAGGTGGTGTCGGTGTTGCCAGTGGCAGGCAACCGCCGTTTTGCTGGCAGCTGGGTCATTGACCTCCGGTCTGTAACATTGACTCTAGCAGCCACTAACTCCGTGCAAGGGGGGCATATGTTTATGACAGCGTACAAGGCGTCTGGTAGAACGCCTAGTACGCTCATGGTTTGATCGACTTACACCTTGCAGTGAAACGGTGACGGTTGCACGTTTGGGCGGATCTTATCCATTGTTGCCAAAGCATTCGGGAGGACGGGGAGTGCTGCGGCAATCATCATGTTGAGAGAAGCTGTCAACTGTGTAGTGCTGCGTGGGTAGTGCGAGTGGCTATTGCAAGACGTACCAATCCGTGCTATTTGGGTATCAGAGCTGTGATTCCGGGACGTAGGTTGCTTATTATCTAGCTGTGGTTCGTGAGTAGCATGTAGCGCTCATGGGCATCTCGCTTTCATGACATATCGACAGTCAATGTGATCGTAATATGTGGCAGAATGTGCACTGTGAGTCTACGATGTTCGCCCGCAGCAACATGCAACGTCACAGCCTGCCATTCAGCCAGTAAAACACAACTGTTACAGCTTCACATATTGTACACTACTTAAGCTGTATGGATCTCACCTGTGGCAGAATGTGCACTGTGAGTCTACGATGTTCGCCCGCAGCAACATGCAACGTCACAGCCTGCACTTCGCACACAGCACAATCAATGTCCTAGGTATCAATGCCAACTCACAGCAGTATGCAAACAAAGTCCAAGAGACACGTACCTGCCATTCAGCCAGTCAAACACAACGACTGGTGAACTGGCAGTCAGTCCTATATGTGACAGCGAACTTGCTGATCACCATGCAAATCTATGCATCAACATCCTACTCCGCAGTCTCATGCATGCATTGCTGCACTGCACCTGCGGCCACACCAACGACTAGCTTGCACTCAGTTGCCTAAAGCCTAGATCTGCCACACACCCCCTCAAGCACTGTCGCTTGGTGGTGGCTTCAAATATCCAGCAATTGCATTGGTCAGCATAGGCCCGGACAATGCCTTTGTCAGCATGTCAGCCTTCTGCTCCTCAGTAGACACAAATTCCACCGACACCTCACCACGCAAGTACCTGTTCCTAATGAAATGGTACTGCACATCAATGTGCTTGGACCTGCCAGCTACTCCAGCAGTCCTCTGCTTCATCAGCTGAAGCGCACTCTGGTTGTCACAGTACAATGGCATGCACTGAACCTTACCGTAGACATCACTCAGCAGCTTCCTCACCCACAGTGCTTCCTTCACAGCCATTGCTGCTGAGATGTACTCCGCTTCACTCGTAGACGTCGCCACCACCGTCTGCAGCTTGGATGCCCACAGAATCGGCCCTCCGTTCATCGTCATCAGCATCCCTGAAGTGCTCTTCCGACCATCAAGCTCTCCTGCCAGGTCTGCATCTGAGTAGAGCCGCATCACCGCCTCTCTTGGCATGCCCAGCTCCTTGAAGTCCGCCTCAGTGTATGCCCGCACCCCTGCTCTCCACGTGGAGGACTGTACTGGTACATCAGCCCCCAGTCCCAGGTCCCTCGCACGTATCTAAGCACACGTTTCATTGCCGCGAAATGCACATCTGTGGGGCTCGACATGAATCGACTCAGCACCCCCACAGGATATGCGAGATCTGGCCGTGTGTGAGTGGAGAGGTACAGCAGTGCACCCACCGATTCTGAGTAGCCCGCCTTGCGCTGGTCATCATCCGTCAGTGGCGAGCCAGACGTCTTCTGCAGTTTGTGTCTTTCCTCCATCGGCGTCGCCTTGGGCTTGCAGTCCCACATGCCTGCCTTCTCCAGCATGCGCTTGGCGTACTGCCCCTGACTCAGCATCACCCCCTGGCCCTTCCCGGAACCACTTCATTTCCCGACCCGCAGACATGTCATCTTTCCTCTTTCTGCATGCTCGCCATCTGTGGCCATCCTTACCACAGTAGTGGCATGGCCCCTGCGTCGGAGCCCGCGCCGCGGCCGCATGCCCTGTTAACTTTCGCTCTGGCAGAAATGTTACGAGATCCTTGAAGGTATCGCAGATGACCTCCAATGACGCTCCACGCCGCACATCCGCGCCCAGTTGTGGCCCAACCACATCCCAATGTCGGCCTTATGCCCTTGACAAACTGACTGACAAGAAGAGTTTCCTGACCCTGCATGCCCGCGTCCTCGAAGTCCTCGCGGAGCATCAAGACCTCATCAATGTACTTTTGGACACTCTTATCTCCTTGTCGCAGGTCGTTTGCTTTCTGCAACAGGGCGTGTCTGCGCATGTATTGGTTCCTTCATGCTCATGATGCAGCGCCTGCCACGCCGCCATCGTTGTTTGCGCGCCCTGAACCGTTCTCAACAACGCTTCTTTCAGACCGAACTTAATGACCGCCCTAGCCTTCCTGTCCTCGGCTACCCCGGCGTCATCATCCTCAGCTGGCTCCTCGGTCAGCCATCTTCCCACCCCTTCATGGTGAGGGCTGCCTCCATGTGGGCGAACCACTGACGGAAGTTACCGTCCCGCCCCAACTGCTGGATCCGACCCACGCCACTGCCAAATCCGATATCCCCCATATTGCCACCCAGTTATGGCCTGGCCACGCAAACAGTTACGTATTGCGTCGGGTTTGTTGCCCAGTTACGGCACAACTACGGAATTTGTCTGCAGCGGGTTCACACTCTCGTGACGGGCCCCATAACCTGTGGCAGAATGTGCACTGTGAGTCTACGATGTTGCTGCGGGCGAACATCGTAGACTCACAGTGCACATTCTGCCACATAATACCTCCTCTAGGTCAGTGGCATGACCGGTGACTCGATGCACTGATCAGCCACACGATGAGACACGAACGCAGGCTCGCGCTCGAAGGCCGCCTCGGTCCGCAGCACCCCGAAATCTACATCAGCCCGGCTAAAAGACGTGTCTAAGGCCACGGGTGGAGCCACAGTCCTGTCCATCGGCTCGCAATCACAACAATCTCGCTAAGCGATGAAAGCGGCATAACATGCAGCCTTCCCGCTGCACTACAGAATCAGTCGTCCCACTGTTGCATCTTGCTGTAACATATCCTTCCTCCGCGGCGTGACTGCATCACACTCGAGTGTCTTCGTCGTGTGCATCCAATGGACGGCACCGGTGGACACCATACGACGAACATGACAGAGTCCCATGGCAGCCGGGAGGCCTGTTATCCAATACAACGCGGCCATTACCGTTTTTTCCCGACTCGTCAGCTGGAGACGCTGAACGGTCTATAAACGTTGTCCAACTCTCCAAGTTAAAATGAGGTGCCCCACGCAAGGACCCTCCCCAACCAGGTGGGGCAACCTAGGTGTGGACGCCGTGGCTACATGTGGTGTGCTACCACTGCGGTGCACTGGTGTGCACGGTGATAGCAGCCCCTCGCTGCACGCAACATGAACTTGGAGCGTGCTGTGGCATACAGATTCCATCGGTTTGCCTGATTTGTTGTACTACTGTATCCATAACACTTTACCATGTCGATTGATATGTTTTGTGTCGAGTTGGAGCGCGTGCAACGCCTGCCCAGCAAAGCACTCACTACAATAATTACCTTAGATTTATCAGATTCAACGAGGTGCCTCGGTAGTTAGCGATCCGATGGGGCCACTAGTAGACAAGCCCAGCGACATGGACGCTCTCATACACCCGGAAGATTACTTCAGCGCGACTGGAACCATTCACAGACCGAAGGTCCACCACCCAGCAACCTGCGAACCACCTGTTCCCGGACTCGGGCAACAAAGACCTAACCATGTACAACTCAGGCGGACGACCCAATTCCGGATCGGGCGGCAGGGCACCTGGACTGTCTACCACTACAGCATTGAACAGGTTGCACACCGCAGTGTCAACTGCGCCTGCAGCGTACGTTGCATCATCATCCTGATCACCCAATTCGGTAAACTTCTGATATCTCACCTCAACAAAGTACTTAAACTGGCCTACATACAGTTTCGCGTGGTCTGGGAAGACGTACTCTATTAAGAACCAAGTATTGTCCTTGACCCGCTGAGTCGTGCATTGTTGGGAGCTGACATTTTCGCCGATGGGCAGTGCCGCTCGCACATGCTTCCGCATGTAGAGCTTCACTATATCAACAGGCTTCACCGTCTACCGCAACCCCCAGTGAAGCACACACGGCCCGGCGCCGGCACGGTCCCCCAGGGTCGTGTGGACTCGGCCAGCCACGCTTGGCAAAGTCAGCGTGCTCGGCACAAATTAGGTAGAGCAGCCCTTTCAGGCACGCCCGTTCGCTGGTGGGCGCAGGCAACACCTCCAGCCGCTCCGCACCTGTGAGGTCAGTGCCAGCACCCAGCATCACGGGTGGGGGACTGGGCCCGCGGCCGCCATCAGGCAGGCGCGGAGGCGGCGGCGGCGCCGCGTTGGGCTGCTGTTGTACAGCGGGCTTGCGGATGCGCTTCCGCTGCTTCTCCCGGGCGGCAGCAACAGCTTCAGTCAGACGGGGCAGAGCCTTGGGCCAAGTTCCTGGACCAAGCGGTCACACGCTCGCCGCAACAGGAGGTCGTTGACAAAGATGCGCTCAGAACCGGACGTGCCTCGATACTTGATCAGCCGCTTGAAGAACTGCACGAGCCTTTCGATCCAGTACTCAAGGCAGAAAAAGGCAGGGCCGCAGGCTCTCACCTGATCTGGCAAGTGGACGGCCGCCAAATGCAACTTCAGGGTTGCAAGGACCTGACCGCTGAACACCTACACCGACATCATGACTGCGTGAGACAAACCCGTCGGCAGGAACTGCCTGTAGTACACACTGCACACCCGCAAACTTCTCCTCCTCGTAAAACGTACGCGTGGGCAGGGAGCCGGCGATGGAGACAGTACCTGCTGTACCCTCTTCCCATATGCCAGGAGGTGTTTTTGGGCGTCGAGGATTCGCTGCCAGGTGTGCTGCCCTGGCGTGTACTTCATGAAGTACATGACTCCGGCCCGCAAGTCCGTCCACATCGCCTCAATTGGTCGCGCACATGAACTTCATCAGGGTTGGTTTCATCCCACGGCAGGTCGTGCAGCAGCTGGAGACTCCACGCGTCTGTGAAATTCATCCAGTCCTCCATGAGGTAATTGCCGCGATGCCTGCACGCCGATTGTGACCATGGTTGAGTAGGCAGGCCTGCAGGGGGGGCTGGGGGTGGGCCTCAAAATGTTGACAACATCAGAGTACACGACAGAACGGCTCGAGCAGGTGGCTATGTGGCTGTCGCCAGACAGCAGCCCCCGCCACAGTACAGTTGTACATGTACCTACGACTGGTCATACAAGATGCAGGAAGAGCATACTTGACAATATCTCGATAGGGTTTCTTTATCAGCTCCGTCTGGTTCTGTAGGGCAGCTCTGGAGGTTATCTTCCGACGCACCACCACAGGTAGAACATACTTCGCAGCCGGACCATGCCGTTTGGCAGTGGGGCCTGGTAGCCACTGCTTCCAGAAGTCCTTCAGGAGACCCAGGAGGAAGATGTGGGCGACGCCGAACCGGAGGAATGTACACGGACTGCACACGTCACCGGGGCCCGGGTCAAGCACTGACACAGAAACAGGTCTGTGCACACGTATGGGTCAGGGCTGGGAGCGCACTTGAAGTAGGACAGCTTATGGAACAATGGCAGCCTCCACAAGCCGATCTTCAGGCGCTCGGTGTGAGCGCGATTTGCACGCGTACTCCTGGCTGCGATACCAGTGTACGGCGGCCGAGTCGGATTGTCAACCTGCATACAGGATGCCAACGACTGCGACGATGGTGGTGTCCATAGCAACCGACGGCCTATGCAAGGGGCAGACACAACCCCGCCTTGGGCGCATAGCCTTGTGCATCACAGTGCTGTTGGTAGCTCGCCGAACCTGGGACTCGATCTCGGCAGCCTTTTCCGCCCTGGACATGATCTCCGAGCCTGACCACTTCAACACACCATCTCCTGTCCACGTGCCCTCTGGGGTGACAGTCGTGGGGGGAGTCCATTCATCTCTGCAGCCCTGCTCACCTGTGTCAAAGGACATGTAGCCAGGTGGCATGCGTGGCAGTGCGGGCTGCCCGCCCTGCGTCTGTGCTGAGGAGGCTGGCAGGGATCCGCCACCCGCGTAAGCAGGCACGGATTGAGTGATGTGGCAGTAGCTTTCCCACCTGCACACGGACCACCAGTAGTAGACCACTCCCAGACGCTGCCAGGCAGAGCCTGCCAACCACGGGCATCGCGTTGCGAGATCGCGCGCGGGACAAGAGGGCGAAGCCGTATCAAGGGATTTGTAATGCGATTATAGAACAGCTGTGTATCACTATGTTTACAGCTATCAAGTGTTATTTGCATAGCCATGGATATTGCCTGAGTGTTCTCCCTACTAATCGAAGTGGAGCCTATCCCTGCAGTGAGTCACACCGGCCTATGGTATCGTGCCTGTCAATGGCCAGACGGGGGTGACGCACCGGACCGTGTTGGCATCCTTCACGGTTGCACCAAGGAAAGCGCAACGCACACAAGCTGACTTGGCCCCATGACCAACGGCGTTTGCCAGCTTCTCGAGCACAGGGATGTCTCCCTCTGCCCAGCCACAGACCGGCCACAGCTTCACTAGCCTCTTCTTGCTGTTTGGATCAGCAGGGTCCTCCCAGATCTCCACAATGATCGGGGTGGTTCCGTCCCTGCCTGCAGAGGCTCCCTCACATGGTGGGAGGTGCGTGTGAGGGCGACAGGCAAGCACCGGCACGCAAGTGCAGGCAAGTGTACACACAGTTCAGCGCCTGATTACCGATTCGCAGTTGGCACACTAATGGGCAGTGCACCAGACAGGAGTGTATACCGCACCGGGGTCGTGTGCGAGGAAGAAGTCCTCCAGAGACTCCAAGACGCTGTCCAGACGGTTGGGCTCGGTCGGCCCCTCCACAACGCCCAGGGGAGCCCAGGTGTCATTCTTCGCGGCCATCCCGTCGTGCAGCTCCTGGAGCCGGATGCCCCAGATGAGGGCGCCATGCTGCTTATTAACAAAGAGCTGACCACCGTCTGCCCCTGCACCGGGAGTCACCACCTGAGGACACGGTTGCAGGCAAGTATCACGACAGGCACTCGTCTGAAGATCAGGAGGAGGACACGCATGCAAAGGCGACGCACCTAGGCTCACGAGCACTGCAAACTCGTCAGCTTTCATAGACGTCTCGTCGAATTTGTTCCCACACCGGGCGTTCAGCTCGCGGCCGGCGGGCGAGTTCCAAAAGGACTCTGGATCCTCGAAAGCCTCCTTGCGGTGACTCAAGATGGCTGGCAGCATATCTGGCTTGCAGACGAGGTCCACAAAGGTGCCCTCATTCCCGAAGTAAAATGCGCTACGCTTGGAAGAGACATGACCTCCCGGGCCACGCTTGAATCGGGGGTTGTTGCAACCCGGCCGCTGGCAGACCTCATCCGCATGGACCGCGTGTGAGTCACCCGGGATGTCCGGGAAGAGTTCCCAGCAAGCGTCACAGATGTGCCGCTCACAGTCATGGCTATCTTCAACAGCGAGCGCACAGCAGAGCATGTGGTACGATTTGGGGAACAGGTTTCCCTCTGGTAACAGCAGGAAATGCACCATCTGGCAGAATGAGTCCATGGCCGAATTCGTGATACGATGCTCTGATGCCAGCCTTGCCAGCCACACAGCAACCTCACGTACCTTGACCGAATGCCCGGCCACGATGGAATGTGCCAGGCGGAAGTTGAGATAGGCACCGGTGTCTCGCCTGGGCGCCTTCACGGGCTCCTCCTCCTCCTCCTCCTCCTCGTCTGGTTGTTCATCATCTGGCTCCAGGGCGTCATGCCATTCCTCCCCATCTTCGTCGCCGAGCTGATCAAGCCCATCGTACTGGGGGTCTACCTCGACGGGAAGCGCAGCCGCAGCGATGAGGTGTACCTGCAACTTATTGCTGGATTGCATATGTTGAAGGAGCGGTATGCGCGGCTGACACCATCATGCGATATACACATGTGCACAGTGACAGGGCAGTATCAGCTTACCGGTGCCTGTGGGATTGCGGGGTCTCCGACCGGGACGAGGTAATCGTGTGGATCTGATTCCGGTGGAGGGAGGGGTACTGGTGGAGGGAGGGGTGCTGGTGGTGGTGGCAGGGGTGCTGGTGGAGCGAGGGGTGATGGTGGAGGCGGGGGATCTTGGGGCATGGGTCCCCCGATATCTCGCGGGTCTTGTGTAGTGCCCGCGAGCTCTCTTGCTCCAATGCCGTCCAGGATCGCATCAGCACTTGCCTCGCGAGGGAAGCGCAAGCCATCATCAACTACCGCACAGTGATTGAGCAGAGGCGAATCAACGGACCGTGCAGCAGCTGATCTCCACGCCGCAGCCCGCTTAGGACAAGCAGTGACTCTAAAATGGCGCTCCGCATGAGCGACATTATTGAAAAAACCTAGACAGTGATCACACTTGAACAAAGACCTAGAGTCTTTGGTTTCCGTAGGCACACGGCGCATCCCATACTGGGCGAAGTCATCATCGATCTCTTGAGCCCTGCGACGGACCTTCTTATTGGGCTCGCCTGCCATCGTGTCACGACTGGTGGGATGAAGTTAAAGCCTATATAAAGGTTGATGACGGGTCCGCGCAAGCTATGTCGGAGCGCATCCGGAAAGCCACCGGGCAGCAGAGCGTCACGCACTGCACACCACTTCCTGTAGACACACCCCGACTTGACGGGGGTGGTCGAAACGACACCCTCTGCCCACACCCGCGTGTGAACGCTTCCTTTGAGGGTGGAGCATGTACAGTCTTCTACGCCCAGTCTTCTATCATGCCTATTGATATATCTCGCATAACTAAGTTTTGTTCGACTCGATTTTGCCAGGGTCTACCGTCGTCGCCACAGGAGTACGTTGTGCAAGATGGGCCAGCCGACGGACGAGACCACGATCATGCTGCAGTACGATATCGTCTACTATCAAATTGCGTATTGTGTGAATTCTGCTGCCCTTATTATACGACTGGGCCCCAACAGCCGGCCCGCGGTAACGCCAAGTAACAACTGCACGGCTTGTCAACTAGCCGGCGCTTGTTGCAGTGCCGGCGATGCTCCACTGTTTGAATGGAAGTCTGCTTATTCTAACACACCATGGGGGAGGGCTGTGGCAGACACTATCTTTTCGGCGTGTGGTGCGAAGCGGCCCTTCAGCAGCTCGACGCTGCGGGTGACAAGCAGGCCTAATCCCACATATTACATCGAATTACAGTATGCTGACTTCAATTCGCTTATGGATGTCGCTATGTCAACTGCCGCAGCGGCTGTGGGGAAGCAGGCGGTATGGTTACCGCCCTTCACCTGCACGCTGGCCCAGGAGCAATCCCCGGTGCTCACTGCCACCGCAACCGCTGTTTCTAAGGACACTGTGCGTATGATATCAACCGTGAGTGGGCGGAAGGCGTCTGTGTCGCCATGGGTTACGTGGAAGCCACGATTCCTGCGGTCGACCGACAAGATACAGAGCATCTTGAAGGACATCCCAGAAGGTATGAAGGCGTCGCTGGATCGCTGTAATGATGCGAAGATTGTAAAAGACCTCTTCGTGAAGTTCGTGAGGGCAAGCAAGCCAGGGGCCATCATGCTACAGTCGGTTGTTGAGGCGTTCGACATGTTGGCTGAGACGGTGCGCTTGCCCTCCTCCCGCACGTACGCTGCAACGAACCGACAATCACCGTGCTGTCTATGTTCCTAAACGTGCACGCCGCACGTCCAGCTGATACAGCCGTTTTCCTGCCACCGAATCCCATCCGGACATTGCGTCAGTATCTCGATCGGCCGGATGAAGTGACTACCACAGCTCGGTTTTGCTGATGCAGTGGTCGATGTACTTTTTCCAGCGCACTGGTCTCGCAGATGTGGAGTGGTATTAACATCGAGCACGGGGGCTAGCGGTCCAGGTCATTCTGTTCTGCCATGCATCCCATTCGGCGGTTGCATTGCCATGCCACGATCGTCGTTTCAGATGGTAGGCACGACAGCGGCTGTGTGTGGTGCAGCTTCATGTGTCACAGGTGAGCCTGGTGGCGTCCGGCGGGTCGTGGTCGATTGGGTACAATCGACCATCGTGGCGTCCGGGGTGTCTTGGTCGATTGTAGCCGTGCAGGGCCCACATAATGTGTTCGTGCTTGATGCGAGTCACCATAGATGCATTGCCCCAGAACATGGTGTGCATGTTCCGCAGGACCACAAAGACTTCTTTGCCGGCTCCACCATGTCAGCCGCTGAACAGCAGGGTGCAAGGAACGCCATCGAGCTCTGCCGGAATCTATCCAAAGCCTGGACGAGCATGTGGAAGGTAGCTGCAAAGGAGCATGGTATTACGTACGCGCCGTCTATCTCACCTGTCGTGCGGGGCAACTGTTCGGAGCCATGCTTGTATTGATTATGGGTCCGACGCAGGTATGCTGATGTGCGCAAACGTGCATCAAGTGTTAACAGCGCCATAGATAAGGAGTACGGTATCAGCACTGGGCAAGAGATGCCTCCTACCCGCCTCGAAGCTAAGCTGTTGAGGGCCTTCACTACAAAGTTGGTATGCTGCCCGTGCAGTGTGCTACGATTGGCTGGTACTTGGGGTATGCGTGTAGAGTGTCAAAGCGTGTACAATGGACGTTGCTGAATCTGATTACCTATGCAAGCCGCAGTAAGCCGTAGCGATGTCCTGCTTGCTGCTTTGCGCGGCTCTGTGCCTAGACACGTCAATGTATGTGACCTGCAGGTCCCGAATCCAGATGATCCAACTGCAGCCCCCCGCACGTGCGAAGAGTGGGCCATGGATGGGATTTATGCGGTTCCTGCTGACCTGTTGGAAGATTCAGAACAGAGACCTGTGAAGCGCAAGGCATTGAAGAAGGCGCCGCAGGTGGCAGGACAGACTGCAGCCGAGGCCGCAGAAGATGTGGCTGAGTCACCCGCGAAAGCATCCGAAACGTCACAGGATGTGGATGAGGCTGATCAGGCACGCTTCCATCCATTTGCTAGTATCGCACGCTGAAGTTGCCAATACACTGAACCTGACAGGTAAGTGGCTGGTACAGTGTCGTGCGCCTACAGGTTGTATGCATTCAGGTCGAACACCAAATCACTTGTAGCGTTGCCAACCCAGTGTCATGTGTAGGGAAAGGCCGTCCGCCGCAAGCTGAATGTTACCGACGATGTTGAGCAGAGCCAAGCTGTGGCAAACAGCCTGTCAGCTCCCGCATGTTCGACAGCCGTACAGGCCTCAATTACCAGGCCCTCACACCAAGCTGCAGTTTATCCAGCCCCAACAGTACGTCCTGACTTACTTTTGTGGCTGCTTTTGATACTCCTCCACCTGTACCCAAGCCTGCCATCCACCACCACCTGCCAGGTCAGACCGGAATACAGCGGACAATATCCAACATCAACAGCACGTTGCTGTACAGGCCACATGGGCGCGTGCCTCAAAACTGCAGGACACAGTGACTAAGCTGAAGAACTTGCTCGGACCTGCAGCTGACGGGCCCCCTGAAACATCAGGGCCATACGCCGGGATATGGCAAAAGCTACTCGCTACTCAGGTAAGATCCCTCTCGCAACATGTACCTTGCATCTGTGTTGGGATCTGGTCTGTTGTGATGTGAATCACAATTACTGTGGTGTACAAGTCATCGGGAACAGGTGCAAGCTAGTACAGTCGCCTCACACACATTATCTTGCAGGAAGAGTTAGCCAACCTTGAACGCGAGATTGCGGCAGCGCTGGAAGAGGCTATGAAGTAGAAGTCCTGGAGCCATTGCGGCGCACACAAGGCCTGCAGGCTTGCTTTCAGCCACCAACGGCAGCAGTGTTGACGTCGCAGCATTGGCGTGGCCGTGAACAGCATGTTAGGAGAGCAGATGAGGGTTATGTGCAGCAAGGGGGCAGGGGGCAGGGGGCAGGGGTAGGGTAGGGGGGGGATGGCTAAGGCAAGGGGCATGTGAGAGGCCGTGCAGCGGTCTGCAGCGGTCCTCGTGGCTCCATGGGGGCTATGTGGTCGATTGGGCACGATCGACCAAAGTGGCGCCCGGGGTGCCTTGGTCGAATGGGCACGATCGACCAAAGTGGCGCCCGGGGTGCTGCGGTCGATTGGGCACGATCGACCAAAGTGGCGCCCGGGGTGCTGCGGTCGATTGGGCACGATCGACCAAAGTGGCGCCCGGGGTGCCTTGGTCGATTGGGCACGATCGACCAAAGTGGCGCCCGGGGTGCCTTGGTCGATTGGGCACGATCGACCAAAGTGGCGCCCGGGGTGCTGCGGTCGATTGGGCACGATCGACCAAAGTGGCGCCCGGGGTGCTGCGGTCGATTGGGCACGATCGACCAAAGTGGCGCCCGGGGTGCCTTGGTCGATTGGGCACGATCGACCAAAGTGGCGCCCGGGGTGCCTTGGTCGATTGGGCACGATCGACCAAAGTGGCGCCCGGGGTGCTGCGGTCGATTGGGCACGATCGACCAAAGTGGCGCCCGGGGTGCTGCGGTCGATTGGGCACGATCGACCAAAGTGGCGCCCGGGGTGCTGCGGTCGATTGGGCACGATCGACCAAAGTGGTGCCCGGGGTGCCTTGGTCGATTGGGCACGATCGACCAAAGTGGCGCCCGGGGTACTGCAGTCGATTGGGCCCAATCGACCAAAGTGGCGCCCGGGGTGCCTTGGTCGATTGGGCACGATCGACCAAAGTGGCGCCCGGGGTGCTGCGGTCGATTGGGCCTCCAGGCCTTTCTTGCATTTAGGATGTCCCTAAGCTGACCTCGTCCCCTAGGACTCCGTAAGGATTCATGCATGCCTGACTTAGAGTCCTCAATCGTAGATGTAACAAATCTGAGTGATGCCCTGGTGACGTCACACTCCATCATCGGGATGTCCCATGACTGTTCCGTGACATCCCTGTTATGCAACCTGTGTCCCCCAAGGATCCTCAGCCCATCTGGCACAGGTCCCGCAGCTGTCCTTGCTCTGTCCCTCGTCAACTCCACGTCCTCTCGGACAGTCCTCATACCGTCCTCTAGCAGTCGCTCCACTGTCCTTTCAGAGTCCCTATGGTGCCCTTCCGGCGTCCTGTAAGGATGTCCCGAAAGTGCTGGCACCATAGTTATAGTGCAGACGGATGGTGTGCAGTCCAGCAGTCAACGGCGATCACGAGCGTAGGGCTCCTAATGTAGTCCTCGACGGTGTAGCTGTCTCAACCTGCTTTTTTCCATCACCAGATTGAGAAACAACATGAGTCCGGATGACGGGATCGACGTGTCCACATGGCCCACAGGCGTGAGCAATGCGCGCAACACGCATGCAAGGCATGCATGCATAGCAGCATCTCATCCTACGAAACACGCAGCCGCAGCTACACGAATAACGGACAGGCCCAGAGGTCACTTGGCAAGCGCACAGAGAGTCTCAGTCATGAAAACAGCTGTGCCTGACCCACCGCGCAGACGTGAGCGGCGGGCGCTGGAGAATCTGGAGCCAGCATACGGCGGCCTCAGCGAGGCACAAATAAACCAGACTTGGGCACAAACGCGCTAGCAGGACCCAATATGTACAGTCAGCAACAATCAGAGAAGTTGCACCCAAACCCAAGCCCAGGCCATCACGTGGCAGCTGCGAGCAAGCGCAGAAAGGCATCCCTGGCCTGATGGAACCTGTCCTCAAACAAACCTTGGAAGGAGAGAAGAGCGTTTGTGATCAGCACTGTGCATGGTTAGCCCTGCAAGGCAACGTGCATCAGCCATCGCAAACTTTGCTTGGCGTTTCAGCGACCCTTCGCATATGCATCTTCAGCGTGTGTGTTTGCACATGCGTCCTGATCCAAGGACGGCAGAGCGTGCGAGCAAGACCAGACCGTCGACCAACCACCTGGCACCGTATCCAACGCATGCCGGCCCCTCGTGATAGACATCAATCAAGTGTCTGCTGTAAACTGCGTCAGCAGCGGAGACAGCGGGGTGTTGTCAGTGCACAGCAAACCAACGGGTATCGCGCGGCTGAGCACACGTTCGTCCGCATGTGCAGCGGGTCAGGTACAGACATCTTCAGCCTGTGTACATGAGCAGCCTGTCAGGTATTCGTGACAAGCTTTCCTGCCATTTGAGCTGGCCAATCCTTGCATGGGGCGACGTGTTTGCGGTGTTACACGGAGATGAACGCAATAGCCCGGCAGCGAGGGCAACAGAAGGAAAGTAGACGGCCAAAACCCCCGAAAGTAGACACCAGCAAAAAGCAATCACTGTCCCAGGCGAAAAAGCCACAACGAACCGACACAGCCGACACAACCACACCCACGCACCCACACGCATGCGCACTCCCGCACCCCTCCACTACGGCACCCGCGCCACAACCGCACACAGCAACAACCACCACCGCACTACTGCCCACCCCAGCAAAACCAGCCACCACCGACCCCCCAACAGAAGCACCCCCACTCCATCCTGCCCCACTGGAGCATTCCATCACGGGCCCCCCGCACATGAGAGCCCGGGGGCGCACGCCCCCCACAGTGCAAGGCGTACCAGCCCTCCCGTGTTTGCGGTGTCTGGACATGTCTAGCACCGCCTCGCCCGTTCCTTGCCGTGGGCAGCGTTCAATGCGCCATGCCCTGCCCGTGCAAGGCTAGGCCCCGTGAAACCTTTACTGACCTTTATTACAACCTTGTTTTCAGTGCGAAAATAGGCGCCCACACAGCCTTCACTTGTTAGCTGCTTGCATCACTCACGCTGCGCAGCTGTGTGCGCTGAGCGCTCGGTGCGCATTTGTGATGCAGCAGCGGATCGATGCGGATTGAGCATTTTGTGAAATCGTTATAAGTACTTGGTTGGCGTTGTCATGGACTCGCCTGCATCATTTGGTGCAAACAGTGCTCGTGCTAGCATGTGCATACAGCAGATGGTGCCTGCCATACGTACGTCTGTGTCACCATGAATAAAGAATTATAGCAGAACCAATCTCACTGACACAGTCGCCCCCCCGCTCGCAGCGCGACCCGGAATGGGGTGATCTGCTTGTGATGTTGCCCTGCGATACCATTGTGGCCGATGTGTGCGTGACCTGTCCGGTGGCCCCCTCCCGGGTCGTCGCCGCGGCAAACACGCCAGGCGCTACCGCCCAGCTGATGGACGACCAGAAGCAAGACAAGTACGGCCGCTCCGGCACTGCCGCGTGTCGCTTTGTGTCCCTGTCGCATGAGACGTTTGGCCGTGTGGGCACGGGTGCGTTCGCCTTCCTAAATAAGATCGCTGACTTCGCTGCGGCTTCGGGGGCCGTGTCCAGGCGAGCGTTCTTGCAGAATGCCATGTGCGAACTCTCCACCACTCTATGCCGTGGTGTGACGCGCCAGGTCCTCGCTGCGGTTCCGCTGCGTATGCGGCTGGCGGGCCGGGCGGTGGCGCCTGACCACGATGTCCCGTCGGACGTGCTATACGCGGCCGCTGGCCTTCTTGCTGGACCGGGTGCCGCGGTTGCAGCGGCGCAGGCCGGCCCCGCGTCTGGTCGTGCTGGCCCGCCCTGCCTTCCCGCGAGCCACCGTGGGGGAAGTGATGCGGCGCCGCCAGTGCCCTTCGCGCCCCGCCCTCAGGCCCCTGCCGGGCGGCCGGAGGTGGAGGGCTGGTACGCCTTGCGCTGTGGGGGGCGTGAGCTCCCGGGCTCTCATGTGCGGGGGGCCCGTGATGGAATGCTCCAGTGGGGCCGGATGGAGTGGGGGTGCTGCTGTTGGGGGGTCGGTGGTGCCTGGTTTTGCTGGGGTGGGCAGTAGTGTGGTGGTGGTGGTTGCTGTGTGCGGTTGTGGCGCGGGTGCCGTGGTCGAGGGGTGCGGGAGTGCGCATGCGTGTGGGTGCGTGGGTGTGGTTGTGTCGGCTGTGTCGGTTCGTTGTGGCTTTTCGCCTGGAACAGTGATTCCTTTTTGCTGGTGTCTACTTTCGGGGGGTTTTGGCCGTCTACTTTCCTTCCGTTGCCCTCGCTGCCGGGCTATTGCGTTCATCTCCGTGTAACACAGTCGCCCTGTGGCTTGCCTTTTGGCTCACCCCGTGGCTTGCCCTGCATCATACAGACACCAGAGTTCTTGACCCCACCGCTAGCCGTAGATGCACTGCAGTTCTGGCAGTTCTGGATGGCAAGCTGTGTCTGACACAGAGACCAATCAGGGCTTCTGCAGCGCCACAGAAATTCTAATGGAAGCAAGTCACACCAATATCACAAGCAGCACGGCTTAGAACATGGACCCATTCTGGCTGTGCACAGCCCATTGTTTACCTGGGATTTTCACCACTGCTTGCGCCGTGTCTATGCCCGACCCATCCTGCCGGACCTGACAGCACATAATGCCACGTCTCAAGACTGCAGCCCTCTCAGCATCGGAACTTCAACACATGTGTCAATGTGTTACACGAAGATGAAAGCAAGAGCCCAGCAGCGAGGGCAACAGCAGGAAAGCAGACAGCCAACACCCCCCGAAGGCAGACAGCAACAAGCAGCAACTGTCTCAGGCAAAAAGTTGAAACGAACCGACACATCCAACATAACCACACCCTCGCATCCGCACACACGCGCACTTCCGCACCCCACCAGCGCGGCACCCACGCCACAGCCCCACACAGCAACCACCGTGTCAATGCGTGAATGTCCACTCCAACTCCAGTCCATGTGTGACTTCACTCTGCGGAATTATCCCATTCATGCTGGCCTGTCATGTTTGCCGCCCTGTCCTGCGGTTAAATCTCCGATCTTTGCTCTGATCCACGCTGGAATCTGGCATGCTGCACAGAGGTTTCGTTGTGTGTTTGCACTGCCATTCGTTTTCTTTGCCAGTGCAGGTCGTGCTGGCGCGGAAGGTGACCCTGCTGCTTGTGATTAAGCAAATGTTTTGTTCCTTTCGTTCTACTAGTGGCACCCTCGGCGCTGCTGGGGCCTTGATCTATCACAGTGTACGACACATGCACGACCGCACGCACAAAAACGCAGCAGCAGGTACTCTCGCCCACAGCCCTCGGCACAACCTTGCGCTATTGGGACGTCCCGCGGAGGATGGCCCAGCCAGCGCTGCTTCCATGGGCTGCTGTCTGTTGCACATGCATGTCCACAGATCTGGGCAGGCAGACTTCATGGAGCGCCGGCGGGTGTGCCGGGCATTGTGCACAGCATGCACAGCGTGCACAGCACCAAGGGGGCCAGCGGCGAAGACAGGCTCATCTGTGGGGCTGCGGACGTGTGGTGTGGGATGGACTACCTGGTCTGCACTGTTTCAGCTGCATGGGCTGCCACAGTCATCAACAAAACTGCCTCAATGCTGGTGCATGCGGTGCATGCAAGGCCAGATTGCGGTGGCGCATGCGCTGCATGCAAGGCCAGATGGCGGTGGCGCATGCAACGCCAGATCGGTATTGCGGCTCCGAGTCATGGATCTTTGAACACGCAACAAGCATCACATGCGCACACAGTACCGGGTTGCCAATTACTGTTTGTGTTCAGACCTGCTATCACTCAGGCTGTTGTCTCTGACAGGCACTCACCAGGGATCATCAGCTGCAACCCGCGCACTGCTCCGGTGCCGGGTATGGAGTCACCGGGGTGACGAGCCCAGCGCCAATTGGAATTCAGTTCCTCCTGAATACACTTTCAGGACACTCTTTCGAGCGAACGCTTCTGCTGAGTTGTCCCGAGAGACCTCCTACAGTTTAGCCGGAGTGGAATTGGGTTGGCAAGGTGGAGGTTGGTGGAGTACAGCTGGGCGCAGTCCTCGTCCCGTCTCGGCCGCTAGCTTGTTAGTTTTTAGAGCTGCGTATTTGATACATGCATGCACCTTCACATTTACAGAGATATATCTAGATATGACAGGAGTTGCGCTATCAGCTAGCTATAGCACAAGATGCGCATACGTCCTCCAGGCCTTGGTTCCATAATCAACCAGTGCCCTACAGCCACATGGACAACCCGAAAAGCTCCGCGGATGAGGCTGATGCAGGGGGGACATGTAGTATGATGTTGCCAGATGCGATCGCCACAGCAGCACACCAGCTGCGTGCTACGTGCTGCCGTCGGCGACGCCATGCGCGGCCGCGCCTACGTCAGCAGCAAAGCCGCCACTGCCGCAACCGCATGCGCGGCCCATGGCACCTCGGCACGCACATGGCCGATTTCGGCAGGTCCATTAACGTCAAAGCCCCCCTCCGTGGAATAGTCTTCCTACTCAGTCCTTGCCGTCTGTAAATCTGGTGCAGCCACAGGTCCCTCGGCAGGCGGCGCCGGGCGCTCCGGGCCACCACTGCCGGTGATCACAACAAAGCCCGGCCCGATGTCAACGTCCGGCGGCGCCGCCACCGGCACCTCCGCTGAGTCCGGGCAGCCGTCGTTAACGCAGCCAGGCGCCTCGGGCGGAACGCCTTCGACAGGCTCCACCGGTGCGACAGGAAGGTCGAGGGGCCAGCGGATGGGGATGTCGTTGTGAAGCTCCGCAATCGTGTCGAGCACCGGCGTGGCCGCCTGCAGGCACTCCATCTGCACAGTACGCAGCACGCGTGATGCCGCGTACGCTGCTGCTGTTCGGCAGGCATTCCTAGATGCGGGGGTGGCGATTTGTGATGATTCTAGTAGATAGACACTCTGCCAGAATCATCACATGATTGGTGGTGATTGCGTTGTACACCTGTGGCATGCACCTGTAGGGCAGCTGCACACACTGCAGGCAGCCAAGGCAGCCATGGCTACACGGGGAACCGCAGCAAGGCCCCAGCGGAGGCCGCACCAGAAGCGCCTAGAGGCTCCAGCGTAAGGGCTGTTGCAGGGTGCCAGAATGCAGCAGAGCCATGGACGGTGTGCATGACGTGGCACAGACAGGCCGAGGACCCACATGCATGGAGTCGCGTCTGGCCACAGGCGCACTGCGGCTGCATGCGGGGATATGCCTGTGTACACTCATGCATGCGGGGATATGCCTGCAGGTGCATGCGGTACATGCGGTTCATACATGCGCAGGCCGTCCAGCAGTGCGCTGGCTGCTGTACGTGTGCCGCCCGCACGTCGGCCAGGCAGGCAGGCCGAGGGGGAACTCGAGGTGAGGGGGAACCCAGCGCCGCACCTCGGTGGTCACGGCTGCACATGCATCTTGGATGTTTTTCACATTGGCCGCAATGCTGACAAGGGGCGTGGCGTCGGTGACGGTCCACATGCGTGCGGCCGCGGTGGCGCAGTCGGTTGAGGTGACGATGTAGTGTCCGATCCCCGAGAAGCAGTCGGGGTTGAGGCCAAACGGGGGGGCACATGCGAGCACCACGGCCAGCAGGTTCCTGTACAACATGGCTGCTTTGTTGTTTTTTGGTGTTCCTGCACGACACGGCGGCCCCTTGGTCGGCTGCCCTCCACAGCTGCAACGACGTGAATGCATTCCACAGCAGCAACGATGGCATGCATTTCACAGCTGCAACGATGTGAATGCATTCCACAGCATTCCACAGCAACGCTGCTGCTCTCCCACAGCGTGGCAGGCAGCGTCATGCATGCAGGTGTCCTGCACCGCAGCACGCAGCATGAGCCAGACACAGCTGAATGGGAGCGCAGCACCGTCCCACAGCCCAACCGCAGGATCAAAGACAGTATCGTTGTTTAGAACACGTACAAACCTCTGTGCGATCCTGTGACTGCTAATCATTTAAACCCCAGCATTTAAACCCCAGCATTTAAACCCTTTAACCCCAGCACAGAGGCCTGCGGCAGCATGCCAAGGTCCGGACGCAGGGCAGAGGGCCAGGGCAGAGGGCCAGATGCGGAGCGCACCTTGCAAACTCGCCATATGCGCCAAAGGTGTCAACGCACTGCATCATCGTAGACTCACTGTCCAGTGCAGCCCGGTCTTCAGGGCTCAGTCACCAGCTGTACACATGTAGTCCCACGCCCGCGGTGCCTTTATGGTGTCCGTCGCGCAATTGCCGCTGATGTACTCGGCGACGCGGCCGGGGTCTTCCAGCCATGCCACCAGCCACTGATACGTGTTGGGCTCGTTCAATATCCACGCGAATTCTTAAGATCGAAACTGTCGAGATCGGATGGCATCAGCTCACCTGCAGCGCAGGCGCGCACAGATCAAAGGCCAGTAGTCGCGTGCCTAGCACGCAGCACGCAGCGCAAAGGCTGCAGGATGTACAAGGAGTCGTGCTGGCGCAGATGTGCAGATGTGTCGGGCGGAGGGAGGGCGCTTGCGTGTGCATCACATTGATGTCGCATATGTGGCCGCGGGGCGCTACTGCATGTGAAACAGGTTGTGCGCTACACATGCGGGTGTGTCATGTATACACCCGCATCATGGCCATGCATGACGTCCGAAACTCATACCCGATGCGTCGACCTCGAAGACCTTGCGGAAGTTGGCGACGTGGGTGTGAACGAGGGGAACCGCCTCGAGCTCCTCCACTTCGGCCGGTGTTGGAGACGCCTACACTCGCCCCTCGTGCCATGTGAGACAACAAAGCACATCACAGCATGGCGCCCCCAGCACACTGGGCGGTCACTGCTGAGCGGCCTCGCAGTCTGGGTGAATGCGACAGCAAAGGTGTCACCCGGCTGTGCACCTGTGACCACAGCCGACGGATGACATGCATGCATGTATATGCTGCGATCTGTTTCGGTGCACGTGGTGGAGCTGGCTGGTCACTCCAGACAGCAGTGCCATCGTGTGTGCCATGCATGTGCTGTCCCTGCGTGTCTCGGGCGCGGCGGCCAGGGCTTCAAGCGAACCCTCAGTCATACAGGGAAGGCCAGGCAGAGCATGTGAATGCACATTTAAACAGATTTCAGAGCGGCACGCTGTGCAGCAGCTGGGGCTGCACAGCACAGCGGCACGGACGTTGGGGCACATTGTCAAGATACATCGCAAGATCCGGGTTTGTGGCCAGAAGGGGAACAGGAGGACATGGGGGCGCAGGGGTGGGAAGGTATGTCAGCTGAGATGCTGCCGTCAGCCGCCGGGCTCGGAGCCGGAGCGGCTGCATCAATTGCAATGAAGTCCAGCAGAGAGCGGCTGGCGGCGCGGCCGCTGTGTGCTGTGCTCTCCGCTGCCCTATGCCCCATGCGTGTCGACTTGATGGCTTCCACAGCGTCCTGCATGCACAGCAAGCACGCGTGGTGCGCAGCACAGCAGCGAGCACACAGAGCACGCAAGCACAGCAGTGCTGCTCTGAACTTTGGCGGGTGGCGCACGGTATGCATGCTGGGGCGCTGGGGCAGGTCTGCACACTCGCAGATGGTGTTTGTTTTGTTTGTTCTAATTCCCGCTTTGTTTCCTCGGCGCTGCTGAGGCCTTGATATGCATAGATCAACCACAGTGTAAAACTCTAAGAGATAAGGCCGTTCGCGCCTGCAGGTCCTGATGTCTACGCATCATGCATACCGGTACCACTCATGTATACACATGCACTCCTATATCACTGATACAGTATCATACAGGTGAGTATGTGTGGTCCACCTAAGGGGTGTTACACCATGATAGATGGTGGCCTCAGCAGCGCCGAGGGAAAAAAACCGGAAACAAAACAACGAAAACAGCCCAACAATCACACTTATGGTGTGTTACACAGTGATCAACAATCAACAATCAATCAGATCAACAATAAGATCAACAATCACACATACGATTTGTGGTCCTCCTGGCCAGGTGAGGGGGGGGGGGGGGGGGGGTGGGGGGCGCACAGCATGCGCAGCGGCCTCCGAAGTTTGATTTGGGACGTATGATGTGTTCGGCGAGAACAGGATGCACGTGAACGCGGTGTCGAAGCGAGCGTTACAGCCGTATGACGTGCTGAATCTGTAGTCTCAGGCGTGCCGGTGCATGCCCGAGGTGCTCCTGAGTCAGGCGCGCGTATGGCACCGCATGCTGGCAGTCACACAAATGCATGGAATCCTAACATGAGGCAGTGCAGGCTCTGCGGGTAGCGCACAGCCTGGGAGAGCAGGCGGCGGCTGGTGCCGCGCGCGACGCCCAGCGCGAGGTTCACCCACTCCGCTAGTATGGGCAGGCGCTGTAGAAGTTCTCGCCGACGGAGCGGTCCAGCAGCACAACCCAGCTCCCCGTGACGGCGACGTTGGTGATGCACTTGGCCGAGCAGCCCGGCCGGCTGCAGTCCCCCGTCCACACACATGCCTGCAGACTGAGAATGCCGGCTTACTTTCAGAGACAGAGCTGAGCTCGAGGCAAGTGTGCCTCGGATTCAATGCAGGGTGGCGGCGTGTCACGGCAATGCATGCATGCATGCATGATGCGGCTCGTGGGAGCCGACTGCAGTGTTGCCACACCTTGTCAGGTGTGAGTGAGATTGCGTAGCTGTGTTGTGGCGGGCTGATTGTGAGTCCGTTTGCTTTCACGCCGGTGCGGGCAACGGGGACCAGCCAGGCCGGTGTGACAGCATTTCCCAGAGCACAAACACGTCATACTATAGCCTCTACAACTCCTATGACCATGCAACGCATGATACTCAAAGGGGTAATGGTATACATGCCATGTGCATATATACACGCCAGCTGTGCCAGTCCGGAGGCCTATGCAAGCTACGGAAAGATGCGCTTGAGAGGGGTTGCCAACATTCCACTGTGTCTACAGGCACCTTAAGCTCGGCCCGGCCGTGGCGGCGGTCGGCATCAATCACGATTGTGGCTAGGGTGATACAGATGCACTTTGCTGCAGGCACGCAGCACGCATCACGCAGCACGCGTCGCGTAATGACTGGCAGTAGGCGGCCACACATACATACACACGCACTTCACCTGTGGCCGCCAGCAATGGATGCCGTCGTGTTTCTCAAGCATACGCGGGATGCCCAGCTCTACAGTGTTGCGTGAAGCTCGATTCAGGCCGGCTAGCAGGGAGTGGTCAAGCATGCAGGCAGGCCTGTCCCTGCCAATTGCAAGCGTGATGTGGACCACTATAGCATACGTATTCTATGACGATGGTGAGTGTGCAAAGCAGGCGGGTGTATGTATGGCATGCTGTGTGGCATGCTGTGTTACACAGTGATGGAATCTAGGACTCAGCACCGCCGAGGCAACAGACCAGGCAACAAGCAAACAGACAGCAAACAGACAGACCGGCCACCGCAAGCACCAAGGTCATGCGCCGCACGAGCAAATGCCAGAACGAACTATCGCCAGCACGAAAGCAGACACGCACACACCACGCAGTACCACGCAGGCCACGCGCACACCAAACACACAGCCAGCACTCGCCGGGCCCACAAGCGGTCGTCGGCGCGGCACTTAGCAGTCTGCACGGCGCGACAGCGCGCGCTACGCGATGTCCGAGGGCCGCGAGGCACCGGTCCCAGGAGCCATAGCCTCAGCCAGCCCGGCAGCCCGAGCGGTGTCCGGGGAGGGGCGCAGAGGAGAAACGGCGGACGTGCGCTGGAGGAGGGAAGAGGGAGGGAGGGAAGAGGGAGGGATCGGGTGCGGGGGGGGGGGGGGGGGGTGGCATGCTGTGTGCATGCTGGCCGCCAACGGCAGCTGCACACGCGCACTGGCACCGGCAGCTGCACACGCTGTTGCCAAAGCACAATCAACATCACTCATCCACAATATCTGGAGATATGCGAATTCAGGGTGTGGGGTGCGGCCAGGGGGGGAGCTCAGCCAAGCTGCACGCGGCGACGTGAACAAGCGGCAAGTCGAAGTTTCATCTAGAGATACCAGCAGCGCAGCATTGCAGAATTGTCAAATTGCCGTGCCCAGTTAGGGTGTAAGGGGATTCCCATTCCGCTGACGATGCTTGCGACTAAAACGGGAATGGCAACCACAAACACATGCGATGCTGGCTGGACACCGTTGCATGTGACAAAACAAGATCCAATCATTTGATGTCCGGTTCCACCCTCGCCAGCCAGCCAGCTGGTACGGCCCATGCAACCCCGAGCCATGAGTTTGCGGACACTGAAGCCTGCTACCCACTGTGGTGCATGGTCGCGGGTGGAAATATGGCAGCGCCCCAACTACCGTCAGCCCTATTGGCTAGCGGTACGGAAGATCTTTTTGCAGGGCCATGTTCATGCGGATCATTGTTTTTGGCGAATCTGCGCCATCCGCCGACGCTGCTTGCACTTGGGGCACTGGACCTGCCCTTCCAGCTGAAGCTCGTCGGTGCCACACTTGGGCAGCTCAATTGTGGCCCGACGAGCTTCATTCAAGGCGGGAAACGGCGGCAGATCGGGCAGCATATATATACAGTGATATTGGACGACGCCTATGTCCTTGAAATGCCGGGGCCGCTCACTGAAACGCGCAGCGACAAGCGACGGAAAGGATGCAACGCCACGACACCCAGCAACAGTCGGGATGGACGCCGGAGAGCTGCAGCGATAACATTATCAACGTAGGATAGCGTGAAAGCAGTAATTGGAAACATCACGCAGGCAGATGTCTCTGTCAGCAGGCCAGCACGCCTGGCAGCCTCCCGGTACACCGCACAGCGTGGACAAGATCACTGCACACACCAACGTCCGCGAAGCTGAGTTGAGCACATGTATGATGAGTAATCCTGCAATTGCAGCTACTGCATTGGCGTTCAGGGGCTCATCGACGTCTCTGACCATTCTGGCAGGCAGCGCGGGCTCGTCACAGGCGTTTGCCCAGAAACACGCGATATGCAAGCCGCCAGCAGGAAGAAGAACGCGAGGCTAGTTTGCCATATGAATGACATGATGAGTAGGTGGCGGCAGGGAGTATGAACAAACGTTCACGCCGCGACAAGACGTCGGCTTGTTCGATCTACAAGCTTAAGACAGCCTGAGGCCCGGATGCGCCACACATCCAGGCTCCGGCGCTGGAGGAGCAGGCACCTGTCAGAGGATGCTCCTGTTTCCGAATCGTGAGGTAGCTGACCTTTTCGATTGTTGTGCTCAGCATGTGAGTGATCACGAGATTGATCACAAGAACATTGCATAAAATGTCGGAAAAACAACCACAAACAACAAGCCCCTTAGTTTTTCTGTTATCTACTAGTGACACACTCATTGGGTGGAGGGGTCCTAGGGACTAGGAAGGGAAGAGTACTGAACACAATGTCATGGCAACACAGTGTTGAATAAGGCATTGGGTTCACAACAAACCCTGTAGTCACTGCATTTCCTTAATTTGAAATCATGATGTTGTTTTGGTAATCTTGACATTTTCCTGCCAGTGTCTCAGGCGTAGGGGCAATTCTTGATTGGCAGCATGCTGGCTCTGACAGCCACATGTACACAAGCGGCCTGTTTCTGCATGTGCTGCTCTTGTTCCCGCTTGTGTGAGCATTATTACACAGATATTGATCCTCGAGGCAGGAGTGTCAGCTCAATATGTTTACTAGTCAGCTGCGCTTCCGCCTTCTGTTTCCCGTGCTGCCCGCGCCCTTTGCATTCGTTTGGTGGCTGCGTTTGTGCGGGCGTTGCTGCGCGGGTCTGCTGTCTGTGCGTACAAACCGGTGGCGGTGGTCGAGGTGTGGCTGCCTCCTTGGGCCCAGTTGCGGGCGTGGTTTGTTGGGGGGCTCCCAACAACTACGGGAGTTCTGGTGTGGCTGTGCCTGCTGCAGTCGTGCGTGTTGTTCGTTCTAGGAAGATCTTCCGCCCCTGTGATGTGGCTAATCAATGTTTGGGATGTTTGGGTGTGGCGTGATTCCCCACTGGGGGGTTTTTTTTAACAAGGGAAGGAGTATTCCAGATATACTATATCTAGTTGGGATCCTAGGGGAGGAATTTTCCAGAAACAGGGCGGGCAGATGCAACTTGCCTGAAAGCAGTGGTACATACAAAGTGCACAACACAGCTTATAGTTTGTGGGATGATCAGTTTGAACTGGCAATATTGCTGCTTGCTGCTGCCAGTGGACACCTGCCGGATTTGAATGCTTACTTGCTACAGGCCTGCCTGCCTCTTGCATCCCCGTGTAACACCTTGTGTTACACAGTGATAGATCTAGGACTCAGCAGCGCCGAGGCAACAAGCAAACAGACAGACTGGCCACGGAACACCACATAACACCACATAACACGTGTAACTCCTTGTGTGATGCTGTCAACACCATCAGATAGATAGATGCATGCAGGTGGACATCAAATGGGCATGCATGTGCAACCTGGATGCAGTGTGCATATGCATGGGTGATCCAATTATTCCATCCTGGAGGATCACCAGGCCTCCAGGGCACAGCAGCTGCCAACTTAGAACTCCCAATATAGATATGAGCAACACCAATAGGAATCAGGAGGCATCACCAGAGCCAGGCTTGTTTCTAGGTCTGGCCCATCCTCTAGCTAGCCTCCAACTTGAACCCACCTTGCAGCCAGCTCCGGATCCTGCCCAACCACCAGCCTCCCAGCATTCTACTGCAGAAACGGCAGGGCCTGCCTCTGTAGACACAAAACAAACGTTTTGTATTGCCCTCAGTGTATCACGTCACAGTTTATCACTGTGTAACACAAGAAATGTCCTGCTGAGTAAGAAATATGGCACTTCTGGAGGCCTGCCACATACCAGGACATGCATGCTGTAAACACAGCTGAGAATGTTATAACATGTTAGCAACATATAATTATAAATGTGTGTGTGTGTAATGAATCCATATGCAAAAAAGGGTCTAATGCCATATGGTGCTGTGGTTGTGTAAAAGCATCATGCAAGAGGCATGCTGCACAAGATTTGAATGCATATGTAGCACAGTAAATGTGTCTTCACACTGCTTCCATCATAATGGATATGCAAAGACATGTGTCCGTTGGCACCTTACAGCAGCCACCAGGCACCAGGCACCAGGCACCAGGCAGGCTGTAGCAATCAACAAAGGCATAGCTGGGCACTTGCTTGTGATCATTGTTTTCTTACCTGCTTCATTTCCTCCTGCTTCTTTGAGCTCGTGCTGCTGGGGCCTTACTCTGTCTCAGTAACCCTTTGTGTCACTGTGTTACACAGTGATAGATCTAGGACTCAGGCAAGAAGCACCGAGGCAACAGACCAGGCAGCAAGCAGACAGACCGGCCACTACATGTGTGTTACACAGATAATATGATAGATTTAGGACTCAGCAGCGCCGAGGCAACAGACCAGGCAACAAGCAAACAGACAGCAAACAGAAAGCAAACAGACAGACCGGCCACCGCAAGCACCAACTACCGGCCACTACATGTGTGTGGTTCTCTGAGTGGTGCAGCCACTGGCGGCATGTGCACATGTAGCCATGGCTGCAGCACCTCTGCAATCACTACGGTATCTGGCATCCAAATCTGGCCAGAAAAAAAATTCTTTTACAGCAGTCATGAGCATCACTAACCACATGTTCTAGTATTTTAGCAGCTAGTAGGAGTGATGTGCATATGCATGCTCGATCCCACACATGCTATACTCGTGCAGGATTCTGCCATCCTCGTTGACGTAAAGTGCCATGTTTAACTTTTGCCTCCGTTCGCGTTGCAGCTCGCACACTCCTCTCGAGCACCTAGTCGCCGCGGGTTCGCGTGGATTAATGATACATCAATCTCCCAAGATGATTGGTTTAACGCGTGCCCTATATCGCAATGTTACACCTGCAGGCGTCTCGGTTCTCACTGTCGATTCACGGTGCTGCACAGCACCTAGTCATTGCGATCAGGCAGGAAACTTGTGAAAGAAGGCCAGATCCGCCAAGAGCTTAGATATCTAAGCTCGTGAATCGATTCACGTATACACGTGCCACAGCCTAGTGTGCTGCCGCACACCAGCACACGGGATCACGAGATGGATGCATCCCTGTGAAACAGACCCAACTGGATTGAAGTCAAGTACTCTGTTATAATTGTAATTGTAATTATGCGGGTACCGGTTGTAGGACGGACGGTCGTGCCAGCCCATGGCACTTGAGCTTTGCACCCTGCATCCATCCATATGGCCAAGTGCAGCCGGCTATTACCCACAATTGCATGGATTTCCAAGCTGTCGCGGGTCTTGACACGACCCCCCACCACGGCATGCCAAAGTCTGACATGGCTCGGAAGCGGTTGTGGGGGCCTGAAGCCGTGAGGCGCATTCCACCGGCTATGACAGGGTCATCACTGTGCATCAAGCTTTCCCGCCCGCCTGTCTTGCCTGTGCCCCCGAAGCCACGCGAGCCTTCCAACAGGCGTCAGGCAGGTTCGGTGCACACATTGCAAGGCAAGCTGACGCACACCATGGCCAGTCACGCGTGTGCAGCATGGTCAACGCGTCATACTGGTTTATATTCACACAGCCAGCGACAAGCTTGATTGTCGCGGAATTACAGAGACCCGGTTGCGCCTGACAAGAGCACCGTGTGACCTGGCCGGCGCCTCAGGTACTGCTTGTCATCCATGCGAACTTCAGACCTCTCGAACCGCTGGACATCGCGACAAGTCCAAATGGATCCCCGCACGGATTGCAAGCGCTGTGCAGCTCGCTAAGCATGGGCGCCTCGAAAGGTATATATACCCCGTGACCCTTCCTCCAAAACACCGCATCACTTCGCTTCCACTCCTCTCCAGCATAAGTCTCGTCGACGTCGTAGCACTACCTACTCTTCCATCCCTTCCAATCTTGACGTCATGTGCGATCCCCGAACCACCGAGCAAGCGACTTGCGCATGCAAGTTCATGCAAGCCAAAGCTTTCATGGTGCCCCTTGTTTCATTGTCTGCTGCTACACACTGCTGCGTGATCCTTCATATGCGCAGGCTGCCTGCTGCTGTACGCAGGCCGCAAGCCAACCCGTATAACGTACCTTGGCCGCCGATATGCATGACCAGTACACGGTATCGATGTCGGGACATGTCCTTACCATGCGACCTTAAGCTTGCACGCAGCGCGCCGCTCCAGTCCTAGGTGACAAGCCAATACGTAGCCAAAGATGAAGCTGACCTGAGGGCAGATTCTGCTTTCAGCCTGTTGGCATTTAGGATTGTGGGGAACGGCAGAACATTCAGTACTAATGATACTTCCTGGCCCATGCATATCATATGATGCTGAATTATTAGCAGATGACAAAGATGACATGTCTGGGCACCTCAGAGCATGCTCATGCTCTAGCTAAGAGCTATATATGGCTTTCTCCCCAGACCCCAACCCTCTGGGCCCCATGAGCTGAAATGCTGTCCGGCCATGCAGGATTTACGCTGCAGCTGCTGTCTCCCTGATGGTCGCCGGAGCCGCCATGGCCCCCGAGCGCGCCTCCGCCGCCATCTCCACCCGCTCCGCCTCCGCCACTTCCCGCACGCTGCTCGCCAAGGACAGCGATGGCGACGAGGGCAATGAGGGTGACGAGGGCGACGAGGGTAACGAAGGCCTCGACGGCTTCAAGTTCCCTAGCGGCGGCGACGAAGGCGACGAGGGTGATGAGGGCAACGAGGGTGATGAGGGCGACGAGGGTGACGAGGGCAAAGCACCAGAGGACGAGGGCGATGAGGGCGATGAGGGCGACGAGGGCGACGAGGGCGATGAGGGCGATGAGGGTAACGAGGGCAATGAGGGCGGTGGCTTCACAAAGTCAATCGGCTCCACCTTCTCCGGCGTGACCTGCACATCCCAGGCTACCGCAGCCACCTTCAGCGCAATGAACAACGCCCACGCAACCGCTGTGGCTCAGGTGTTCACCGAGTTCTGCCGCCCCGACTTCGATGGTGTTGTCGCCACCGCAGTCCAGATCGCAGAGGACTCTGGTTTCGCCATCGCCGAGGCTCTTGCCGCGTCCCAGGCCGCGTGTGTGTCCACCGGCATTGCCTTCGGTTGCTCTTCCGCCTCTGCCACCGCTTCCGCCTGGGCTGAGGCCACTGCTGAGGCTCACTCCACCGCCGTTGCTGCTTCCGCAGAGGACTGCGACTGCCTGGCTGATGCCGCTGCCCTCTCTGTCGGTACCGCCTCTTCCTTCGTGGAGCTCATCGCTGATGCCTTTGCCCGCGCTGAGGTGACTGCCTGTGTCGAGGGCGATGCTGAATCCTTCGCCGCAGCATTCTCCTTCTGCTCCGCCCGCGCCTACGCTGTGGTCTTCTCCAAGGTGTGTTACAGCACACAGATGTTTCTTTGTTATCAATGCGCTGCTCGTCTCGCTCTGCCTTATTATCAGCCTTCCTGTTTGCTTTTTTGATCAGCTCAATGACACTCACACCCATTAGAACCTCGCACAGCCACCGCAGCACACATTCTGCTCTGCAGGTACATGAACAACGCAGCCAGCTGCATGGAATTTCCGGATTTCAGTGACTCGTTGCAGCTTTCACCAATTCCATTGTCTTGTATTGATGCCACCCACTCACACGTGTCCGTCGCATGTGCAGGCCATCGCCCAGGCTCTGCTCGAGGGAGAGTGCTTCTCCACCACCGTCGCCACCACCATCACCGCTGAGACTGGCGCTGCGTTCGAGGTCATTGAGGGCTGCGAGCAGGCCGACTTCTCCTTCGGCGACGCCTCCGGCTCCACCGATGGCTCCACCGCCGAGGGCGTACGCTCCTGCGTCCTGTACACCTTGCCAATAGCCATGCATGCATGTGCATACTGGACAAGCTCTACAGCGCTGCTCTGTTGTGGAATCATTTGACCAGCCTGCCATGCCTGATGCCGCTTGTCACTGACCCGTGCGGTCGATGCGATTACACCTGCATGCATGCAGCGATGCCTGCTAGCTCTGCGCTGCGACACAATGGCATTTGACACTGCATCTGCCTTCTCTGTTTTGCAGCCGCTCCGAGTGTGAGCCGGTATTGCACAGCTATCTGACATCCAGCGTGTATGTGTGCAGCAGGCCAACGACTCCCACTAAGCGGCCAGCAGTCCTGATCAGGCCATGCAAAGTCCCATGGCTGGGCTGGTGTCCACGGGTGGATCAGATGCCCATCCAGATAATTGCGCACTTCGCAGACCTTCAGTTTGGCACAGGTGCCAGTAGATCAATGCTGTGAAAGGCGTCGGACTGCTCTTTGCATTTTCTCTCGAGTTGCTACATTTTTCGATCGTCTATTGCCCCTATGCCTGTGTTCACATACATGCTGGGATGCATTTACAACAGGACCGTGGCATGCAGCATGAGTCGTCATGATGATGTATTGCTGTACCTGCCACTGGTCAATCTAGTAGTATAGCCTTCCAGCCAAGCTGATGTTGTGTATGCTGTCAAAAGCAGTGTAACAGACGCTTGAACGAACTGGCCTCATTGCAGCAATCAAGTTTCACATGCACTTTAAGAGCTTGCACGTGCACTAATGATGCTCTGAATTGCCTGATATAAATCAGGAGAATGCTGACTCAGTGTGTAGGCCTGATGAATGAGACATGCTTACATGCGCACGTAATGCACCCTCAAAGATTTCTGTTTCTGATGAAAAGTTCCTGACACATTCCCCCTGAGTCTTATTCCTGACACATCCCCCCTGAGTATTCATCTGATTTGTTGACACAGTGAAAAGTGAAGATCTAGGACTCAGCACAACAGACCAGGCAACACGCAAACACCAAGGCCAAGGCCACTCTCAGCACGAGCAAATGCTGAACGAACTAGCGCCGGCACGACAACGCACAGACCACCTCAAGCACCAAGCTCACTCTCACCTCAAGCACCAAGGCCACACACACACACACACACACACACACACACACACACACACACACACACACACACACACACACACACACACACACACACACACACACACACACACACACACACACACACACACACACACACACACACACACACACACACACACACACACACACACACACACACACACACACACACACACACACACACACACACACACACACACACACACACACACACACACACACACACACACACACACACACACACACACACACACACACACACACACACACACACACACACACACACACACACACACACACACACACACACACACACACACACACACACACACACACACACACACACACACACACACACACACACACACACACACACACACACACACACACACACACACACACACACACACACACACACACACACACACACACACACACACACACACACACACACACACACACACACACACACACACACACACACACACACACACACACACACACACACACACACACACACACACACACACCACACACACACACACACACACACACACACACACACACACACACACACACACACACACACACACACACACACACACACACAAAACGCCATTTCTCACAGGTGCCACAAGTGAGCATGATGTGGAGGAGAGGGACAAGGCCTTCCCCGAATGCCGTTGGTGGGGGCGGGCGCCATCAGCTGGGTTGAGCTGGGGTTGGGGCTGGGGCCTGGGCTGGGGAAAGGGCTGCTGGTCTGACTTAGTCGTTTACCGCCTTCCATCATGCCGCATGATATTGTGGATGCAGTTGTGGGTGCAATGAACTCCCAGCTTGTATTCTGGCACACACTGAGCATTGGTCCCCTCGAATGCCACCCGAGACCCCTGGGGCCTGGGCTGGGGAAAGGGCTGCTGGTCTGACTCAGTCGTTTACTGCCTTCTATCATGCCGCATGATATTGTGGGTGCAGTTATGGGTGCAATGACCTCCCACCTTGTATTCTGGCACACACTGAGCATTGGTTCCCTCGAACGCCACCCGGGACCCCTGGGGCCTGGGCTGGGGAAAGGGCTGCTGGTCTGACTCAGTCGTTTACTGCCTTCCATCATGCCGCATGATATTGTGGGTGCAGTTGTGGGTGCAATGACCTCCCAGCTTGTGTTCTGGCACACACTGAGCATTGGTCCCCTCGAATACCACCCGGGACCCCCCAAACGCGTTTGGGACGTCCATGGGGCATCTACATGCTCCGGGACTGCCAAGGTCCTCAGGTTGGTATAGCATATTCCTGACTAATACATTAGTTTCGATTTGCAACTGTCAGCCGTAGAGTAATGGAGGCAATACCCACAGTCTCCGCAGCAGCAGCAGCAGCAACACCACCGTCCGTGCCTCTCTCCTCAATCTAGCTGATGGCTGTGCACATTGATGCTGATGCCAATCCGGAAGTCAACTATAAACCTGCAGGAATAGTATGGCCGGCGCCACTGGGGCGGCACAATCATCAGCCTTCATCCAGGGGCTACAAGTGCACGTGTACGGCTTGCATGTGGCAATTGGCCATGCAAGAATTCGTGCCGCTTATACGCACCAAGATAGTGGAGTGGAGGTCACTAGCAAGTTCGCACGTTCCTGTGTGTTACACGGAGATGAACGCAATAACCCGGCAGCGAGAATAGGGCAACGATGATGCAAGAATCGAGAAGCTGCGGAAATCCGACAAGCAGGCTGACAAGGAGTTTGCTGCAAAGCACTTTCCAAGCGGCACTGACAGAGATGCAAGAGAGTTTGACCCCAGAGCATTCCTGGTATGTTGCTTGCTAGCGAGATCATACACAAACTTCATTGCAAAGCTATGTACTTGCTGCAATGCACTGCATCTCAGCTTGCTACTGCATTGCAGCATCCTTACTCTTCAACAAGGCACATCAACCAACTGTAGCATACACTCTTTCTCATAATCCCTGTCCTGCTCTTTCCTATTGTCATGGCTTGCTCCATCAAACTCAAATGCAACAACCCGCCCACTTGAGAACACAACTAGTAAGTCAATGCTATGGGTGGGGCTAGATGCAAACCCAGGATGCCCTGGGCATCACGCTTCTCTATCCTGATTCTAACCTCTGGAAGCATGCAAGCACCCTTGTCCATGCCTATGAGCACAGCCATGGCACCCGGCAGCTGATCCCACAGTCACCAGCATGCAGTGGGCAGGGCCTAGGAGTGAGAAAGGGGCTCCTCCACCTGCCCTCAAAACAAATCACCCCACCAGGACAGCCCACCCTACCATCAGGCCCCAACATGGGGGTGATGTGCACCTTGAGAGGCACCAGCCCCCTCAGCAGTGCTGACAGGCGTGATGCCTGCCTGCCAGCCTTGATTGCCTTGGTGAGCACCAAGAGCTTCCTATACAACCAGATTGGAGTCAAATCATGATTACAGGGTGGATGTTTACACAAGCATGATGCAGCAGTGGGGGCTGCCATGTGCTAGACCACATCACCTCACCACACAGCAGCAAGAGCTGCAAGCAATGCAAGTGACAGTGTACAAAATTGCAACTCAGGCATGTAACATAGCAATAGGGCTGACATTGCAAACCAAAACATCATGTCAGCCCAGAAACAAGTGGCAAGAGGCTGACATTCACACCTGCCACTCTTGCTGCCTTGCTTCCTTCTGGCACCTGCCCTCTCCCTTCCAAAGTGGCCTTCAACACTTGCCATTCTCACCTGCAGCGAGCATGAATGGATCAACATGGGCACATGCAATCTTTTATGGCTTTGCTTGCCTACAAGGCAATGGAGCTTAAGCAGCTGATGCCTGTCTGCAGAATTCGCCCAAGGGCTCCAGCCTTTACGCAAGCGGAACAAATGTTGCGGAGTTCGGCATGCTGATGTGGGCTTATGCCCTGCCCGAGTTCATGCGGCGAGTGCTTGGTGGAGCCCTTTGCCCAGCGCTGAAAGCAATCTGGGATCAGAAATGCAAGGACTACTTCAAGGCAATGGGCTCGCCAAAGCATCTAACATGGATGCATGTGCTCATTCCTTTCGGACTCAGCCTGGACTGCGCACCCATTCATTCTCTCTTTCGCAACGGCTCGCTGTTACCGCGTGTGACTCGGCATGAAGAATTCAGGACTTCCTTTCAGCATGCTGCCACAACACTGAAATACGACATCCAAAAGCATCTAGAGCCCGCATTCAAGGCGGTGATCGCGTTCAAGAAGGAGGCACAGAAAGTGCTGCCGAAGGAGTGGAGGCCGCTCAACAACAGTCAAATCAAGCGGCTCGAGCAGCTACAATCTGACCATCCATGCGCGATTGATTTCTATGTCAAGGCTCAGTTCGGGCGGTTTGGGGTGGCAGATGGAAAACTTGCGCTTGATGTGCTTGACCAGATGATACTGCCGTTCAAAGAGGCCAAGAAAGCGTACCGCGAGAATGGAGTCGCTGTTGACTGGTATGTCTCCTTCAGGCGCCAGCAGGCGCTGATTGATCCCCGGTGGCTGTGCTTCCTGCCCGAGCAGTTCATGACGCTCGGACGCTCGACTTGCGATCTGCACCAGACAGCAGAGATGCTCGTCAGTCGAAGCAAAGGAGATCCAGAGGCATGGGTGAGGAGCAAAGATCCATGCAGCCCCGAAGTTACGGTGACAAAGAACTACGATGAAAGGTTGCACACCGCGTGTGCAGTGCGCAATGACGACACTCCAAAGCCCTTCAGCTCCGACAAAGACGCCATCAAAGCGTCTGTCGCTAAGACGTGGTTGACTGCACAGATAGTCGCTCATCCTAAGGGCGAACGGTTCTTTCCGTTTCTGCCTCCGGACCCACAAACAGGAGTGATCGTGCAATCGAATGAAGAAGAAATTAACACGGGTGGCTACTTTCCACCAAAATCAAAGTGTTGATCTTGTTAGCTGCTGTAATTGCTGTTTTTGCGAGGAGATGTTGTGCATTTCCTCAACAGGCACCCTGGAAGCCACAGCCCTCTCCCTACTGAAGGCACGTTCAGTGAGCATCGATTCACGCAATGATGGCACCCAATTCGCCATGAACTGATCATATATTCCATACATATTGCCATAGGGGGTGTGGGATTTTGTTTCGTGCCGGCTTGGTTGAGTGAGCATCGTGGAGAATCACTGCCCGGTGGCATCCATTGGAAATGGCTGGTACGTATTGATCATGCGCACGCAACCGTTCCAGTACACTCACAGAGGCCATGAATGAACGCTTGGACCACTACAGACGACGATGAAGCGGCGGCAATGGATGTCGAGGGTGCCTCGTGTGCACATCGCCTACGCCCGGAGGAGCGCATGCTGGTTCTGTTCTTTTACGTGCGATCACTCGATCTCAAAGACCTCCCCAAATTCATTGTCTCGTCGGAACTGCCGAGTGTCCGTGGCAAATGCGACGAGTATGAGGAACTGGAGACTCACATGCTAGCGCTCTGGTGACGGCGTTTACTCAAACTGGAGATGCAGTGGGGGCTTACGGCCAGAGTGGTCTAGTAACTAACGGCCCTCGCTGCTTTGCTCCTGCATTGTTCTCCGTCAAGCACATATGCATGTGCAACTAGTGCCACTAGTATCTCAAGCTACAGGTCTACGTATTTAACATATACATATGCGGGTATGACAGACAGACGCTACAGGGACGACAGTAGGGGGGACATCCTAGCAAATGGTCCGGACGTGGACGTGTATGTACTAGATGTCAGCTTCATCCACCCATCTGGGGTGGCTGTGGTGGGGAAAGCATCGGGGGCACAGGGGCACGCGGCCGCCGTACGCGAACAGTTCAAACTCAACAAGTACAAAGAGAGTGCACTATGAGAATGCTGCCAGCACTTTCGGGACGTCCTTTGCCCAGATTTCCAGAAGGACGCCTGGAGGATGGCACGACGACCAATTGGTGTCACCGGGAGGGCGGCCTGAAGCCGCCCTGGCACAGCGGGACGCCCTCATGCCAGTACCACGAGTTCGATGACTCATAGAGGTCGTCACTGGGATGACCTGAGTAGTGGGCAGGTGACGCGCATAAGCCGCGTCGAGTGACGTCACGTCGGCGGCGGTTCAAGCCGAAATGACGTAATCTAAGCCGTTCACCTTGCAGGACGTCCTGCGGACCTCCCATGCGCGCCAAGGGAGATGTCCTCTCCAGCACCCGCATGAGAGGTCCAGGAGTGGGAGGACTGCTGAGGGCGTCCAGGATGGAGTTGTGTGGGACACGTACACGATGGGATAGTAATATGCACATATGCGGAAGATCTTGCCTACGACATTGACACAGTATCGTCCACTGTGAGGCACGAGGGTTGTGGCCCATGGCTGGTCGATTGGGCCCAATCGACCATCGTGGCGTCCCGGGTGCTGTAGTCGATTGGGTACAATCGACCATAGTGGCGCCCGGGGTACTGCGGTCGATTGGGTTACAATCGACCATAGTGGCGCCCGGGGTACTGCAGCCGATTGGGTTACAATCGACCATCGTGGCGCCCGGGCTACTGCAGTCGATTGGGTTACAATCGACCATCGTGGCGCCCGGGGTACTGCAGTCGATTGGGCCCAATCGACCATCCACCTGTGCAGACGGTTCGACTGTCGAGAAACTGGAATCAGACAGGACAGGTGACTTGGACATCAGTGGCACGCGTATATACGAGTTGAGGTCACGAGCGTTCACATGGACTTCACTGTGCTCAAGTGCGCATAGTGGCCTGTGGTCCATGACTGGTCGATTGGGCACAATCGACCATAGTGGCGCCCGGGGTACTGCAGTCGATTGGGTTACAATCGACCATCGTGGCGCCCGGGGTACTGCAGTCGATTGGGCCCAATCGACCATCCACCTGTGCAGACGGTTCGACTGTCGAGAAACTGGAATCAGACAGGACAGGTGACTTGGACATCAGTGGCACGCGTATATACGAGTTGAGGTCACGAGCGTTCACATGGACTTCACTGTGCTCAAGTGCGCATAGTGGCCTGTGGTCCATGACTGGTCGATTGGCACAATCGACCATAGTGGCGCCCGGGGTACTGCAGTCGATTGGGTCACAATCGACCATAGTGGCGTCCGGGGCACTGCAGTCGATTGGGCACAATCGACCATCCACCTGTGCAGACGGTTCAACTGTCGAGAAACTGGAATCAGACAGGACAGGTGACTTGGACATCAGTGGCACGCGTATATACGAGTTGAGGTCACGAGCGTTCACATGGACTTCACCGTGCTCAAGTGCGCATAGTGGCCTGTGGTCCATGACTGGTCGATTGGGCACAATCGACCATAGTGGCGTCCGGGGCACTGCAGTCGATTGGGCACAATCGACCATCCACCTATGCAGCTCAGACTGTCAGACTGTCGAGCAAGTCGAATCAGACAGGACAGTGCATACACGCGTGACTACGTTAATTCACGGCTCGATCTGGTCGCCGAGACAGTGTGGGGCAGACAAGCCGAGCGATGGACTGTGGCCGCGTCCACAACGCAGCACGGCAGTCCCCGGCGCACGGCGGAAGGATCCCACATCGCACAACGGCTAGATGATGTTCATGAAACGTGTGCAGGTGGGAATGTCACCTGTCCTGTTTCCGGAGGCTGGCGTGCTGTGTAGAGCACCCGCGGCGAAGCAACAACCGCTGCATCCGACGAGTGCGCCACGCTTCTCAGTCCAGCAAAGCAGACCTATGTATAAGAGTATCTAAATATAAAGGTGCGATGATCTTATGCTCCGTCAACGGCTCACCGGCGTCAAGCATCCCGCCATATCCGGGCAGGCACTCAGAACTCGTATTATCGCCCTAGAACCTGATAAAACTCTTAAACAACAGGCGCAAGGACATTATAGAGATGAGATAGAGCGTGCGACGAGGTCAATATCGACCTGTGATGGACTGTCGACGTTGTTGCCGGAGTGTGAAACATCGCTCGCTGCACGAACGTAGATCAGCGAGAGGCCAACCATGATCGACATACTGTTTCATTCTGGTTGACTTAAGGCTGAATATTCGTCTGGGGTCGCGTGATATTTCGAACAGTCGGCCCGCGTGCCTCAGCAGCCGCGCCATGCCGCTTATCCCCTGTCACCACAGAACACATGCATGGATGTCGGTCGCGTGTCACCTGTGCCTGTCCAATGCCACCTTCCGCAGTGCAGTGAACTTTCGCAGAACAGAGCGTGCAACGGCGTGTCACCACGTCGTGAAAGCAATCCATCATGGTTTCCTTGTCCGATCACGAGCATGCAAACAAAACGAGGCGGGACTTTACATGTCCCGCGTGGCACCTATAGATGACCAAACACAAACCAGCAGTGTGACGTGCTGTTCTCATAACTGTCAGTCAGTGCGCTGTGCCTTGCATGCGCTTCTGTCACTCACATCCTATCAGCCCCCTCTGCCTCTTCAGCACCCTGCCCAGCGCCTTTGCGCTTGCCCGCATTGCCTGCGCCTGCCCTGCCTTTGCCAGATCCGCCCGCCCCATTTCCCTGAGCACCCTGCACCGCAGCAGCCCGGCCTTCCGCCTGGCGTGCTCCCCCCTCGCCTGCTGCGGCATGTACTCCACCTGCCTCCCCCGCGGCCACGTCGTCGGCCCCTACCTTGCCCTCGCCACCTGCAGCCTCTCCCTCTGCCTGAGCACCCTGCACCGCAGCACCCCGTCGGCTCGTACGGATGGGACTGGGCTGCTCCTTCAGCCGCCTTCTCGCCGCTGGGCCAGGATTGAAGGTGTCCTCGTCCCCACTGGTTCCCTTGTCTGAACTGCTGGCAGTGACGCTGTCCTCATCGGCTGCGCTTGGGTTGCCCATGTCCCCTCCGGCTAGGCAATCCTCATCATTGTCTGCCAGTGGCCCCGAGTCGGAAGGCTGTGTTGGCTGCGGGCCGTGTTGCTCCCAAGCTGCCCGGATGTCATCGCGGGAGACACCCTCTCCCTCAGCCACTTCCATGGCCTTGTACAACAACTCCAGCCACTTGTCATCGCGGTCTGGCTTGTACTTCCTCGCGGCAGTGAATAACGCCACCATGGTGTCCAGACAGCCTTTGACCCGGGCGCTCTCTTCATCTGAAGTCAACTGGGTGTCGGGCGGTACCGGTTCTTGCAGCTCCATTGAGACGACGACCCTGTTGTCCGGCGTGAGGTCCACCCAGGCACCCCCGATCTCAGTACGGCCTACATGGGCATGAACCCCTGGTTGGAGCGGGTGACATTACATCAAACACATGCAGTGTGCATGCATGTAAACTCAAGGAAAGGCCATGCATTAGCACCTACTGGATCAAAACACTTCCTGGTATACAGTGGGCATATTGCCATGACAGTGCACACCTTTTGCAATGCCAGGCGATTTGGCATCCATCTTCCTTGGCCCGTCACTTGTTTTCTTTCTGTTCCCGGCCTTTGTTCTTGTTCTTCTTTCCCCTCCCAGACCCTTTCTTTGCCCCTGGCTTTGCGCCTTTGCTCCCCGCAGCACCCTGCTGACCCTCATCACCGTCATCATTGTGCCCATCGCTCGCTGGGTCCGCCGGAGGTGGAGCCGGAGGCGGTTCATGCAGGCCAGCACTGCGTAGATCCACCCCTCNTGCACTCCAGCAGCCCACTCTGGGGGAACCTTCACGTCCACTGTGTATGAACGCCTCTCTCAGCCCAACAGGTGGTAGCTACCAACTACACCACACAAAACGATCTGCAACATTCGGCGCCACCGACAGCAATCAACATGGTCGCGGTCATAAGGTTTATCACTGCTATGCTGTGTGCTATATATATGGTAGGTATGGCTTGGGGCCCAGCACCTGCAGGAGCCCGCGCAGCACTCAGCGCTGCGCCGCTGCGCCGCAGCATGGTAGGAGATGATGCCGGTCTTGACTCCAGTGCTGCCAGTGACGCAATCACTGTCGCGGAGACCGGACAAGAAGGCGGAGGGGACACGATCATGCTAGAACATGGAGTCGTAGCGCTTGAGGAGGGCGGCGCAGGGCGGGATGAAGGGGAGGTGCCGTGGGTTGAGAGGAGGGACAGGATGAGAAGGCTGCATCGCAGACGGCGGCGGTGCAATCGGCCAGGCAGACGGTGTGTAAAAAATTCCCACGTGTGTTGCAGTTTTTGCACGTGTGTTTGAACTTGAATTTTGCAATGTGCACACTACGCCCTCAGCAGAGCACAGCTGAATGCACAAGATCAATACGAAGTCGAGGTGACTGGTCGAAGGCTGAGCACAGCATGCGTCGCAAATATTCAAAGATTCAAATATGCAGACACAGCACGTTCTAATCATGCATGCATGCGGTAATCAGTCACATTCCGATGCATAAATCCACCTTGACCTGTCCTGATGTGTACAGTCACTGGTAGAGCACTATGCCACACGAACTTGAGCCACTTCAGCACCACTTGCGTGAACCCCCGCCAGTTTCATGCGCAGAGACTGCTGAGTATCTACCCCACATGCAAGCATGCATGCATGCCCCCTCGATGTAACAGTGCATGCATGCCCCCTCCTGCTCACCAATGTGTTACACAGTGATAGACCTAGGACCCCGCAGCACCGAGGCAACAGACCAGTGCGAGATCAGTTCTTTCACACTTCATCATGGTACTCACTGATCCCGCGCACTGCATGCAATACACTTGGTGCACATGCATATGCTGCCGATGTTGCACTCAGGGAATTGCCGACCCTGCTGAGGGAATGTTTTTCAACAATGCAGGAGGCTTCCCTGCTGCCCCACCTGCCAGCGTGTCAGAGGCAATGAGGGCCGCTGTCGGCAACGAGGCACCACAATTATTCGACGGTGTCGCATCCGGACGTTTGCCCCTGCGCCCACGGCGGGAGTCTATGTTGGCGTGAAGCCTGCAGAGAGCCCCTCCCAACTCCGCAGCCGCACATGATCGGCCGGATGGCGCAGAGTCAGTAGATGATATGCGCACGGGATACATGCTCACGTATTATGACGGCGAAGTCGTTGGAGCTGACGGCGAAGTCGTCCAATATGATGACGAGATCGAATACGATGACATCGAATACAATGACATCGAATACGACGGCATCAAATACGATGGCGCAGGCCTTCAATAATATTATCATGAAGACGTTCAAACAGCAGACAGTGTGTGAGGTCAGTGCGAACAGTGCAGGACGTGCAGACGCCAACAGCTGGATTGCAAGTGAGTATGAGACGACTGGACAATACTCTCAATCGCAAGGGCAGCCTCCGAGTTGCGGGGGGCTGGCATGAAACGTCCTGATAGTCCGCATGGCACGCAACGATGGACGTGTCCGTGACGGATCTTTCCTGAGTACTGGGAACGGTTGGCCTCACGTTCGTGGCCACGAATGCGTGTTACCAAATGCCGTCTTTCCAATGATATGCAGAAGTGACAGCAGGGGGGAGGGGGCGTGAGTGGTACCAGCGGCAGGATCAGTGCATTTGCTGACCGCCCGTATGTGCGCAGCACACAGCATGCATGTGTGTGGCTGCTTGTTTGGAACCCATGTCTGGCTTCTTTCCACTGATTTCAATCTGGAATATCCATGGCCCTTGCCCCATATTTCTCCAAGTACGGGTGCACGCATATGCCATGTAAACGATCTGCGGCAGCTTGTGCATGATGTACCTGCGCTGCGAGCGCGTGATACGCACTGCTGTCACTCGCCGCGGCTGGCAAATTTCCTCGTGACCACCATCGTTTGCTAAAGGATAAAGCATAGCATACAAACTAAACGCGTTGTTTGTGTGTCCTGTCAGTCCAAGCTGACGTAAACATCGGCAGATTGATCATTCACTCGTGCCGACTTGGACCACTGTCGGCAACGTTGCTGGGTGCGCCTTCTGTGTACGTGTCACACACTGTAGAGTTGACAACAGCTTCTCTCCCGACTCTCCGAGTCATGCGGGTCGGATTACAGCTGAGGTAGCCCCTCCACGCACAGACAAACTCTGCATGCGCGCACAGCCTAGCGCTCCCTTGAACTGAGCCAGCAGAGGTAGTCAAACACCCACACGCACTCACATATGCGAGCTTGCTGCTATGTCAGGCCCTGGTCAAACCATGCCATTCAAGATTGGCTATTTTTTCAACCTCAGTGGGATTCACATGCACCGCCTCAATAGCGTCTGTCTAATTGCAAACGCCTCCCTAGTAACAGTACCTCAGCCTCGCAAATTGAAAACGACCATGCACCACCACCCCATCCAATGCCATGAACTGCTCCAGCGCGACTGATACTAACGGCTGGACGGACTGGTGGCGGTTCACACACAGTAGCACTTGCAAACAACTATCACCTCTCCAATGGAACTTCCCCAGCTTTCAACAGACGTGGGCGCTTAAGCGCCCGCGGAAGCTTCGCGGCACGTCCGGCGCACTGAGCAACGCCGCAAAACTGCAGGCTGCACATCATTACATGCCCGCCGTTCTGGAGTTTCAACAGGACCATGTTCTGGGAACTGTGCCGGTCACGTCACGCACTAGCGTTGCTCATCGATGTCTCCCACATGTGGTGCCCCTGCACCGCCATCTACACCGCAGGCATACGTCATTGATGCGGCTGACGTGATCCACTCTGCTGACTGCCAAGCACTGAAACAGACCCCGTAAAATGCACTGACCCACCCAAGACAAGGATGGGGACGTGCGGAAACCCAAACATGGGAGATTAAATACAGGACGTGCATGTATGTTCAAGTCGGCGCTGCCTGATGATACTTCACGCCTTGAATACGTTGCCGGTCACCATGGCGTTGGTGTTGGCTGCGATGATCCGGGCGTAGGTGCTGTTCTCGATCTCGTTGGCGTATTTGCCGACCTTGCGTATGAACGTCTTCCAGTGGCTGCCCTTGGGACCGAAGAAGCTGCGGTGGAACTGCTCGACGATGATCGCTCGCAGTGTGGGCGGCAGCGCCGCGTCGGCCGCCTTGGGCTCCCGCAACAGGCCCACCCACGGGTCTGGAGTCTCGGCCTCAACCTGCGCACACAATTCTCCCCTCAAACGGAAGCATTGCATGTGGCAGGCGGCAGTGATATCGTTTAAGTTGTGCTGTGTGCTGCTGCGTCACAGCCACGATGCAGGTACTGTCGGATTCGCAACCGAAGGAAATATGCACCGGGTTGAAAAGAAGCAGGGAACAAATTCACAGCAGCCGCTGCGGCGTTCCATCATCGCAGAATTATCAGACGTCTCATCGAGGGACAGCGGCTGACACGCAAGGCATGTCCTGGACAGCGCTTAAGCAACTGCCAATGGTACACACTCGTGGAAGCATGCACAGGAGACCTCAATACACGCACACACAAAATCAGTCTGGAAAGGCAGCTGTGGCGGGCAGAATCCGCCCGTTTGCAGAGTGGTGAGGTCGTGCGTCGGATGTCCTGCTGGCATGACTAGAGCATAACGACACTCTGTCATCACACACATCAGATCTCAGCAGACCCTGAGTGCATGCCCCAAAATAAAAACAGCGACGGGTGCTCGAGTAAAGGCGCACCGTGGCATCGTATTCAAGGCCAAAGCACTTAGCCAGGCCTGCATAGGTGGGAATGCCGAGCTCACGGCCGCGGAAGATATTCCGGCCGGCCAGGTCTTCAGCGTCCGAGCGGCCAAAGAGCAGGTTCCGGAGCGCGTCTGAGAGTTTGCCGTCGACCTCGTTGGCAGTAGTGGTGGACAGTTTGGTCATGATGTTGGCGATGTCTGCTTCGGCGCCGTCCTTGTATGTCACCTCCGGCTCCTCCATCGTACCCGTTCTGTCAAAGAAGAAGTCCTGCAACAGGTGGTCGCTGTCATTGCAGATATGCATGTACGCTAAGCCTAGTTGGACATGCACACCTTGCAGTACCCAGTCGACACACTACATGGCTACTGTATGCTCACGAGAACTGATGTGGTTGAGATTGTGCACGAATGCAAGCAAACACCCAGCTGTGATGTGATTCCACGCATTGGCCGGGGACCTGTGCCACTTCGCAAAAGCCATGTGCATCTTCTGGTCGACCCAGACGGGCCAGCGGCTAGCAGCTGCTAGGATCAGCGGCATATTTATGCGAGTGCAGTGCAGGTCCGGAGAGCGGGGGAGCTCGCCTCGGCATTGAACGCGTCTGCGATGTCGATGCCACCAACGTCGTTCCCAATAAGGTCATGGCCTAAGCGGTACGCAATGCTGAACTCAACAGATACCCCACCAGCCTGGATCATCGGTGTCGCATCCTCGACATCCTTCTGCGTGATCCCCAGTGCCGGCAGGAACTCCGACAACACCACCTGCTGGAATTTCGCGATCACGACTCTCCGCACGAGCTCAAACTTGTCGTCCGCCGTCATGTCAGCGTGCGCCGGATCCGCCTCCACATCCTCACAGATGCGGTTGTGCTCGCGCACCCACACGGTGTGCTGTGCTGCGAGGAAGGCGTGCTCCGAGACGCGGACGTCGCCGGCAATCATGAAGAAGCGGCCCTCGTCGTCGGCGGACGTGGTGATCGGCAGGAAGCCGCCGTCAGCGGTGCGGAGTAGGCAGGTGCCGGGCTCGCGGAGCGTGTTTTGCACGTACGCCTCCTCGGTGCCGTAGACGGGGCCGGCGTCGATGTGGTGGGTGTGCACGTTGAGGGTGTTCTTGCAGCCACGGCGGCGCGTGGTCACGGTTCTGTGGAGGCCCATCACGTCCGTCTCGGTTTCTACGTCGATCGTCGGGCCTTCCTCGTCCTCGATCGACAGCGCTAGGTCGTGATCTGCATGCATGCATGGGTGAGGTTGCATGCATGGCAGAGCGCCTGGGCCCAGCCAAAGGAGCAGGTGCGTTCACTCAGTGGTGTCTTAGGCGCGTTGATCAGGCGACTTAATGTGTGTGCCAAGCATGCAGCGGGCATTGGAGGGGGCATAGGAGGAGGTGTGGACTGGCCAGATCACAGCACAGCACGCAGCACACAGCACAGCACGCAGCACACAGCACAGCACGCAGCACAGCACGGAGCACAGCGCGGAGCACAGCACGCAGCACAGCACGGAGCATAGCACGCATCACAGCACGCAGCATAGCACGCAGCGCCGCCTGCAGCACAGCAGGCAGCACACAGGAAACCTGTTGATGTGCATCGCTTATAATCGCATGCATCACAGGACACACAGGAAGTGGCTATACATGGTGGCGTGCAGTGTGATACAGTATGATCCGTGGCGACATCAGCTGGCAACCTGGCTGAAACCAGCCAGGGCCCAGACAGTCTGTCTGCCAGCTGGCTGCAAGCTGGTTCATCTCCCGGGAAACCAGCTGCAGTGATGTGGTACGGTGAGTTGGAGCAGCGCACCCACGAATTGCCCAAAGCCCCAGACCATGTTGGACAGGCCGACAGCGCTCTTGGCGTTGCCATCGGCACAGAACTCGTCGCTAATTCCTCGGATGTCATCTACCTTCTGCACACAGTACCCCATCTTGAAACCGCGTGCCCATCGTTCACGTGCTGAGCATTGATCACGGTCAGCCATTACCGCACATCTATCACATTGGAACACATCCCTCCTGCGCATCATGTTGCAGGGTAGGGCATTATGGCGCCACCGCTGTGTGCAAGCTGCGCGCAAGGTGACTCAACTGTGGAAGGGCATGTAGATCTACAGATTTGAAGGGCACATCGTGTATGCCAGGGCATGCATGTGCCACGCCATGCAGTCGAAGCGGCAGGTGAACCAACATTGTCACGCGCTGCACAGTCGGCTGCTCAAGCATCAAAGGTGCCACCCCTATGCACATGTGTGTTACACTGTGATAGATCTAGAACCCAGGAGCGCCGAGGCACAGAGCAGTACTATTGATGTCAACAGGCAAACATACACAGCATCACATGTCCCAAGGCCGCTCAGACACATGTGAGCAAGAGGACCTGACTTAACGATTCATTTGCACAAACCTCGGACCAACGGCATGGGTGCTGCCGCTGAACAACAATCGCGACGACGATGGTCGTGCGCAGGGCCAATTAGCTATGGAGGACTAGGTACAGTTCGGGCTTCATGTATCCACTGCGAGCTGATAACAGCTCAGCTATGGTGTGTGTGCACAGCTGTGGTGTGTGTTGCACGGAGATGAACGCAACAGCCCGGCAGTGAGGGCAACAGCAGGAAAGCAGACGCCCAAAACCCCCGAAAACAGACAGCAACAAGTAGAAACTGTCTCAGGCGAAAAGCCACTACGAACCGACACAACCGACCGAGCTGCTGTGTGCACATGTGCAGCCCTAGCAAGCCTGCAGCACTGAGCCTCAGTGCAACTGAGGCTGCGGAACGCAGGACAGCGTGAACCGAGCGTCATGGGCAGTCACGTGCTACACTGTGATAGACCACAGCTCCAGCAGCGCCTAGGGTAAGAAGCAGAGCTGAAAACCACCAACATTCATGTGTGACACTGTGCTAGATGACAGTCACGTGTGGCACTGTCATAGATCTAGGACTCAGCAGCGCCAGGCAACAGAGGCAACAGAGCAGTCAACACTGTGATAGACAGCAGCCATGTGTTACACAGTGATAGACAGTCACGTGCAGCGCAGTGCACCTATAACCACCAGCACTGGCTGCCACAGACCATGATGCCGAAAGGACGAGGGGCAATGGCGGGCCACTTCTGCACCACCTCCTATGCCTGCTGCAGCGTAGCAGCATGGCTGTACTGGCATGCTGGTCATTGGATGTAGGCAGCAACACTGGGCTTGGCATCGAATGGAGTGGCATGGAATGGACAACTGAATGCATGCATTATGTACCGACAGAATGCCTGTCAGCGCAGGCTGGCTGGCACACCAGGCATGAGTCACCCTTGGCAAGCATCTGTGTTGCACAGACACCTGTGTTACACTGAGAGCTCAGCTGTGCACTGTAGCCTTGCTCTGTGCAGGCTTGCACTGTGAGTTACACAGTGATAGATCTAGGACCCAGCAGCGCCGGCGCTGTGGCAACAGGGCAGTCAACAATACTATACTAGTACTGCAGTCAACAATAGTAGTATTACTGTAGTACTGTGCACTGGAAAGGCAGCGGTGGCTTGCTCTGTGTTACACAGTGATAGATCTAGGACTCAGCAGCGCCGAGGCAACAGACCAGGCAACAAGCAGACAGACCGGCCACCGCAAGCACCGAGGCCACGCGCCACACGAGCAAATGGCTTGCTCTGTGCAGGCAGGAGAATGGCAGGCGTACAGGTTCCAACCCCGCATGCCTCGGGTGGGCTGCCTGGGCCCGGGCCTGCCTGCCAGTGGGGCTGCCGTGATGATGACCATAGCAGTGCACAGATGTAATTCGTGACACGGCATTAATTATGTACGACAGAATGCCGTACATATTAATTAATTTTGCATTGTTTAATTTTGCACTTGCGGCCTAGCAGATGTATGCCATGCATGAGGCCTGTCACATTGACAGGCTGGCAGCCCATAGCTGCGGGCTCCCTGATGCGCAGTTCTGCAGGTGGGCCACATCTTCCTAGCAGGAGAGGTGAATGATCACAGGATGGCGAGTTGCGGGTGGTGTCTGTGAATCCACACAGGAACATGTCAGAAGTTCGATCTGGATTCAGGATGACTTTCTTTGTGGCAGATATTGGGTGGGGATACAACTAAAGTAGACAGCATGCCTCAAGCGTACTGCTATAGCAGCATTTGGTAAGCAGCCTGAGGGACAGCTGCGGGTGGGCTGGAGAAAGATGGTAAGTGGAAAAGGCGTACCACGATTTTGGGTGTGGAGCAATTGCACGTGCGGGGAAATTGACTCACAGGTATGAGGCTTTGCCGCGCTAGGTCAGGGACTGGCCCTGGGCTATCGTCCCCAGAGACCTCCTGGGCTGCTACATTCTCAGCACCTGCATCAGCCTGGGCTCCACCGGTGTTGTCAACAGCTACTGCTGCATCTGCTGGGAACACCAGCTCTTGGGCACAGGCTCTTGTGGAGAGGATGTGCAGCCCTGCGAGCAACGCGAACGCCCCGAGCATGGCTGGGTGGGGTTGATTTGTCAGCTGGTCGGGCACGGGCACGGACTGTACGTAGTGGTCGCTGCTGCGGGGGTGGCGGACCGAAACAAGCGCTGGTTTGATTGATATCTACCGCGTGAAGAGCTGGAACATGGCGGAGGCCAAGGCAGGCTGCGGGCTTATATGCAAGCACTGAGCGCATTCCCCTGGCCGCTAGTACTCGCACCCACTTGCTCGACGATAACTACAAGACATGGAAAAGATGGCGGCATCTTGCACCACGAGATTCGCCATGTCGTCAGGCCACGCTCGTCGACGTGGAAAACAGCGGGCGGTGACGTTCCTGGCCGGGCCGGAGTGTTGGCGCTGCCGCGACCAGAGCTGCATAAAGGTCGGCTGTGCGCCTCGGCGGTAACATCCACTGCCCTGTGCGCCATGTGTAGACAGATATTAGTAGCTCAGAAGGGAGGAGAGGCTATGTACAGGGGGAGCACTGACCGGGACAGCTTCGGACGTGCCGTGCATGTGCGAATCCGCAACTCGCGATGCGGCCGCGCGCAAGCTTCGAAACAGGCGTGTCCGGGTCAGACACGTAGTTGACGAAGTGTACGAAGACACGCACTGAAATGCGTGCTGTTCATATATCGGGGCAGACGCATGCGCACCTTCCTCCCGCCTGTGATTGTTGGGGCCGATCCACCTGGCCGCTGCGCTGGCTGCATGCGCCGGCCGCTCGGCATCTCGCAGTCACGGGCAGCGATTGACATCGTTGTTGCACGGAGCAGACCTCCAGATCAGCTGTAGGTGTTACGCAGGAAGACTCCGCAGACTGCAGCACTGATGCCCTGTGTTTGCTCGCCGCAAACTCACAGGACGGACCCGTGCATACACGTGTACCCCTGCAGAGCCCTGCGGAATCGGAGTGTCTCAGCCTCGTAGCTTCAAATTCTCCGAGCTGCAGCGTGGCCGTTGTTTGATTTGGTGCATGTCCCCAGAATATGTGAATCTAATCCTGCGTAGAACAGGCGCACGTGGCCACGTGCGAGCAAGATCTCCTCCATCTTGCTCGCAGGACTGACTAGGAACCGCCCATCTCGTCGACGTCGTCAACTTTTGCAGCGCTGCCACAGACACGACCTGAGCCACTCAAAAAGCTTGAAAGGGTATGTAGCTAGCTGTGGCGCCGCGGCCGGTGCGCCCGGCTAGCACTAGCCACATGGACCAAAACCATGCAAGTAAAAATGATTGTGGCTGGTTATGAGCTCCAGACGGCGCCAGCACGCTGCCGCATGCCATGCACCATGCAGAGTGACACGTGAGATACATCAGGATGGTGAAGTACGTCCCACGGATCCCGACCTTGTGGTCAATAAAGTTAAAGACAGAGCACCATCCTCGAGGCTTGTAGCCCGACACGGCTAACGCATGCGCATGTGGGCCTCCGCGTATCCGTGCACAACCTCAAGCCCCTGGACATCGACTCGGAGGTCCCTGCGCACCAGAGCAGTTGCATCTGCAAGCACATTATGATCACTGCGCCGGCCGGACCACCGTGCGCTAGCGTCTTTTGGTCGACCGATGACAGTCAGGAGGGCGCGCCGTGCAGCACTACCATCCTCTGCACGTGTGCGCATCAATCCAAATCATGATCATTTGAATCTGTGTCACCGCGTCGTCTATATCTGGCATGGCGTGCCAGGTTGGCGGCTGCGCACTGGGCAGCACGCCAGCTGAGCTGGCGACCAGTATATGACGTGGACACACCAGGCCACGGGCCCGCTGCGCGAACTTGAATGAGTGGCAATGTGAGCTTGTGCGAGCGGCGCTGTGCATAGCGTTGAAACGACACATCGCCGCCTGGGGCAGTGATTGCTTTTTGCTGGTGTCTACTTTCGGGGGTTTTGACAGTGTACTTTCCTTCTGTTGCCCTCGCTGCCGGGCTATTGCGTTCATCTCCGTGTAACACATCGCCGCCTGTTGCTTGCGGGCCCGGGGCTTTGGTCGTGCGCTTGCGTGCTGCTGCTTGCTTGCGGGGTTTTGGTCGTCACGACCGGACTGGTACCAGCACGGTGTGCTTGCATGCCTGCTGTTGCCATCGCTGCCGGGTTCTTGTGTTGATCTCCGTGTAACACATCTCCGCCTGTTGAATCTTCATGACGCGTCAGGTGTTACACGGAGATGAACGCGTCAGGTGTGTGTCAGGTGTGAGTCTGGGGAATGCCAAACGAAGCCAATACTTGTGGTCCATGTCCCAGAAGTGGCGAATGATCTCCCCCTGGGAAAGTACCTCACATGGCCTGCCCTGAAGGGCCTCTGTCAGGACCATGCTGGTCCTACCTTCAGACCATACTGTAGCAGCAGCCTGAGGCACACGTGGTGCTTTGGATTGGTGGCCAGTCTGTCTGTTTGCTTGTTGCCTGGTCTGTTGCCTCGGCTGCGCATGCTGAGTCCTAGATCTATCACTAGGTAACACATGGTGCTTTGGATTGATGACACTGTGCAAGCCCACCTACGACGTACACTATGCCAGGAATTTGAATCAGTGGAGGAGCACACACGACCGGTACCTGCTGTTTAGTAATGTGGGTGGGAACTGCAGGGCTATCCAACATGCCACCTGTCCAGTGTCAGCTGCTGTACATGTGAATTGCTATGAAAACTTGGCTGCATGTCCACTTGCACACTGTGCAAAGAGGGCTGTCCCCAGGCAGTGGGAAACCTGTGCCAGAATCTTCTCTCACAGTGAAAAACCAGCACACCACAGCACTGCACTCAGAATCATTCCTCATTGAAGATAAGTGCATCACACCGCTTGTAGGAGGTGTCAATGTAGGATTGTCAATGGGCATTGACACCTCATGAGCATTGACACCTCATGGATTCGGCTGAGGAGGCCTACTGCTAGTTAAGTTTTCCTATGGCAACAGCCCTTAGCGACCACATCCGGGACGATCGAAACACGCATGCCATGTGCGTGACGCGTCGCCATGATTGCCGACACTGCCCATGTCGACTAACATGTCATCATTCTCTCCACGCACGGTGGGATCGTATTGATTAGTGATTCCGTTCCGGTGAATGTTGCTGAATTGTGAATCTGAGTGCCAAGCAGCTTTCCGCGAACAAAAGCGTCAACCAGGCGCGAACTCGGGGGTCATGATGCACGAGAAATGGAATTAGAGGGAGGTTTGCAGCTTCTGAGGCGCAACTGCTCAACAATTATCAAGCATGGAGCTAATGCAGTTCAGGGAGGGAGCCATTGGCAGAAGGAGCACATGAAGTTTTGGGCTAGGCCACGGGCACTGCAGGTTGCAGACCATGAGAGCAGGTGGACACGGGTCGTTTGGGGAGCATTGCTGCCCTGAGGGGATGGGTAGCTAGTGATTTGTGTTAAATTGGACCTCCAGGGCACCACAAAATGCATCAAGCTGATTTGGAACAGGCAGTTGGGACTTGCACAAGCCACACAGACGCGGTTTTGCTGCCGGTTTTGGGGGTTGGCCGGCCACATGATCTGCTCTTTGCACATGACATCTACTGGAAGTCAGCCTGTTTGGTCCCGGATGACTCTGTAAGGGAGAGGCAAAACAGCAGCATCAGCACCCATGCCATGATCACGCACCACCAACACAGAATTGCCACCACAGAATCAGAATCAGAATTGCGGCGATGTGACCCAATCACACGGGGATCGGAAGGAAGATCGGCCTGCCTCACAAAGACCTGGATGCCCGGGTGTGACTGCCCATGCCCCAATGTTACACAGTGATAGATCTAGGACTCAGCAGCGCCGAGGCAACAGACCAGGCAACAAGCAAACAGACAGACCGGCCGCCGCAAGCACCAAGGCCACGCGCCGCACGAGCAAATGCCAGAACAAACTAACGCCAGCGTGAAAGACACGCACACACCACGCAGTACCACGCAAGCCACGCGCACACCAAGCACACAGCCAGCACTTGCCGGGCCCACAAGCGGTCGTTGACGCGACACTAGCAGTCTGCACGGGCGCGACAGCGCGCGCTATGGCCATGTCCGAGGCCGCGAGGCACCGGTCCCAGGAGCCGTAGCCTCAGCCAGCCCGGCGGCCCGAGTGGTGTCCGGGGAGGGGCGCAGAGGAAAAACGGCGGACGTGCGCTGCGAGGAGAAAAGAGGGAGGGAGAAAAGAGGGAGGGATCGGGTGCGGGGGGGGGGGGGGGGGGGGGGGGGGCTGCAGGGCGAAATGGGTGGAGGGGGGGGGCTCGCGGGGCGAGATGGGCGGAGGGGCTGCCCATGCCCCAGTGTGCACTGCCCATGCCCCAGTGCGCACTTCCCATGTCACAGCCTCCTCAACTTCTGACTCATGTGCGCAGCCGCTCTCACCTGTTGCACCACAGGCCTGTCATTTGCAGCAGAAGCCCCTCAGCCCCTCCCCCATTGCCAGGCCTTGAGAAATGCCCCCCTGCACGGCCCTCGGCCCTGTGTACGTGCAGCATAATTGATGCATGCATGGGCACGTACAGCATAATTGATGCATGGGCACATCAGTGATACGGGCAAGCCCACTGTTGCCTACATAGTCTCATCCTGTCAATAGGTGAAATCTGGCATCTACCAAAGCTGCGCATGCATGGTGAGGTGTAGCAGAAGCTGCATGCATGATGAGGAGTACAGTGTAAAAGGTGGTTTCAAAAGAGTGCATGGGATGCATAGTCTGCTATAGTAACACACTGAACCAACCTGCATGCATGATATGGAGTACATTGTAAAATGGTGAAATTCGACCTGGCCACAGTCAAAGAGCACATCCACAGCTTTGGCAGTGCCCCATATCATGCAGTCGTACATGCAACGGGGTGTGTTACACAGTGACAGATCTAGGACTCAGCAGCGCCGAGGCAACAAACCAGGCAACAAGCAGACAGACCGGCCACAACGAGCACCAAGGCCACTCTGCGCACGAGCAAATGCCAGAATGAATAGCGCCAGGTGTACACATCCCATGCAATGGGGTGTGTACACCATGGGGTTATTGAGGCTCTCAGGCTGTTATCCATCATCACACTGCCGCATGTGCCAAATGCTCAAGAGCCTGATACTGAGGACCTCTGCATGGCATTGTTCTTCAAGTTGTCCAGGGGGCAGTGCGTCGTCCCCAGTCTGCAGAGGCCCATGGGTACACCCATTTGCACTTGACACTGTGACAGATGTCAGAGCCAATGGCGTCTGAACGGGCTACCCAGACAAGGCTGATGATCTGGATGAAACAGGGGTGTTTGCGTGCGCTTGTGTAGCATGACCCAACCCGGGTTCATACTAGCTGGCTTCATGGGGGCTAGCTGGGTTTGTTACACCCTTCTCACCCTTCACATTCCCCAAGGGTCCCAGCTGTGTGTTACACAGAGAAGAAAGAGCCTGGCAGCAAGGGCAACAGCAGGAAAGCAGACGGCCAACACCCCCCCGAAGGCAGACAGCAACAAGCAGCAACTGTCTCAGGCGAAAAGCCGAAACGAATTGACACAACGAACACAACCACACCCACGCATCCACACACACGCGCACTCCCGCACCCCACCATCGCGGCACCCACGCCAAAGCCGCACACAGCAACCACCAGCCACACCGCGTACTACCGCCCACCCCAGCAAACCCGGCCACCACCGACCCCCCAACAGCAGCACCCCCACCACAGCCGGCCCCACTCGAGCACTCCACCACGGCCCCCCCCGCCCATGAGAGCCCGGGGGCGCACGACCCCCGCAGCGCAGGGCGTACCAGCCCTCCCCCTCCGGCTTCCCGGCAGGGGCCTGAGTGCGGGGCGCGAAGGGCACTGGCGGCGCCGCATCGCTCTCCCCGCGGCAGCCCACGGCCACCCGCAGGAAGAGAGGGCGGGCAGGTCCTAGCTGTTTAAGTCCCAGATTGGTTTGAGCTGTGGTCTGGGCTGCAGACATGTGCACAACTGTCCTCTCAACTGCCGCTTTCCCACACTTGCTTCGTAGCAGTGGCAGTGCTAGTGGCAGTGCTACTTGCATATGTTTATCGATCTGATTGACATCATGATGTCCCTCAAGCTGTGCATAGCCCTGCAGCTGCATAGCCCCTTGGACTTGACCAGTCTGGTTGGCTCGGCCCACATGCACGCCTGAACCACACCACAGGTGGTTGCTGCTTGTTGCTGTCTGCTTGCGGGGGTTGGGAGTTTTGGTCCTCGTTGCGTTCATATCCGTGTAACACCACAGGTGGCCTGGATGAGTCTGTGTTTGTGTGCTGGTGGCGAGTGTCCACAGGTGGCCTGGATGAGTCTGTGTGCTGGTGGGTGAGTGTGCACTGTGTGGCTGGGTTGTCGGCGGTTGGGTTGTCGGCGGCTGGGGCGGCTGGGGCGGCTGGGTTGTGGGCGGCTAGGTTGTGGGCAGCACTTGTGGTTGATAGGTCTTCGCATGTTGCGGCTGGCCGCTTGCTGGGGTTCGGTTGGTTGCTGGCTTGCTTTTGCTTGCTGGCTTGCTTTTGGTTGCCCTCGCTGCTGGCTTCCTGCGTCTCTGTGGAACACAACAGGTTACCTCCCATGATCCGGCCATGATGAGCTCGAGTAGCAAGGCGTGATGCGGGTAGCCAGGCGTGATGCGAGTAGCAAGGCGTAATGCATGTAGCATTCGCCATGATCGGTGTGATGGCGCAAGAGTTTTTGTGTGTCGTTCTTCAGGCCCATACCATTGCCAGTCGCCAAGCTGAACCTCCTCTGAGCGCAGGATCTGTGTTCATGCATATCTGTTACATAAGATGGGACCTGAGCAGGCACAGCTGCGCCTGTGGCACCCTTGCCCATGTGTAATGCCCCGCATGGTCCAGGGTTTGGTCCAGGGTCTGCAAAACATGGTCCCCATGTATAATGCCTCGCATGGTCCAGGCTTTGGTCCAGGGTCTGCAAAACATGGTCCAACATGGTTCCATCAATGCGCATACCTGTTCACGCCTGTACGCTGGCTTACAGGGCGGGCGATGCTGCCTGGCCACACTGTCCTGTCGGACGGTCTGTAGGCGGCCGCAGGCCGCTGCGCCGGGCTGCAGCTGGGGGCTGCGGTGGCTGAGGCAGCAGCCTGCCCCGCGTCTGTGGGAACTCGCCCACTGCTGCTTCCCCACATTTGGCATGGGCACCCAGCGTGTCCGCGCTCTGTTGCGCCTGCTGGGCCCCCGCCGCGGGGCTAGTCCGCCCCGCATTGAGGGGCGCGCGCCCCCGGGCTCGCATGGGGCGTGCATGTCGGCGCGCGGGCGTGCGAGTTCTCGGGTGGGGCTGTATGCAGTGGCGCTGGTGCAGGGGTGAGTTGGTGGGGTGTGAGAGTGGAGGCGGCCAAGCGTGCTGGCGGGCGGACGGTGGTGCATGGTGCGGGCGGTTAGAGTTCGTGGCTTTCGCGTGGCTGACGCGGTGGTGGTGGAGTGCGCTGGAGTGCGGTTGTGTTCGTTTGTTGTCGCTCGGGCACCTGGGCGCCTGTGCATGTTGCTGTGCGTGGCTGGCTGCCTGCGTGCAGGGGTTTGGTTGCTTGCTTGCTTGCTTGCTGTTGCAACAATTGCCCTCGCTGGCGAGCTCTTGCGTTCACTCCGTGCAACACACCTGTACACTGACGTACAGTTGCATGCAAGACAGCGCCAGCTGATTGCCACAGCCTGAGGAGCTGCTGCTGGATCAGGTGTGCGTGGCATGGGTTAGTGGCTGAAGTGTCAGCAGTGCCAGCACAGGTCCGGCCTATTTTATACTTAATTACAATAATAATTATGTGTTCAGACCAGCTGTCCACTGGCAGGCAGACGCGTGACTAGGTGTCCAGGGGACCGGAAGCTGCAAGTCCAGATGGCCATGGGCAGTGCTACGCATGGAGAGAGATGCGTGGCCTACTAGTGTAGTGTCTAGATCCTCCAAACTGCACTAGGGCACTATCAGCAGGCTGGCCAAGCGCCGAATGCAGTGCAACATCAGATTGCAGAGCCATTAGACCAATGCCCTGCCAAATTGCCTAAAATGAGGCATGAGCAGTGGCTTTGCCACTGGCCACAGTGAGCAGGGCTATTGCGAAGGTGTGGGCACATGCATGCGGGAAGCCTCGGGGTATGTAGGAGCCCTCAATGAAGGCTGCAGTGTTTGCAGCAGATACAGCAGATGGGCACGGGGCGGTGCCAAAACATCTTGTTGTGCGGGCAGCCCGAGTGTGAGCGCATGGGTGTATGCATGGTGTGGTGCTGAGGTCTAGACTGGTGCGGCAACCCACAGATGGCAGTGCAGCTGGCGGCAACACATGTAGTCACACTTTGCATGCCCAGTGATTGTCTTCCCGCCTGATGCATCGTTCTGGGCACATTGGACTGGAATTCCATGGAATGTGGCTGATGAGTACTGTGGGAGCGACTCGTTCTGCTGACTCCCTCGTGGGACTGACACAGGGAAGCATCAGGTAGCTGATATGGGTGGACTCGCACAGGAAGACAAGGAGATTGTGAAAGACCAGCATCAGAAGCTACGGTGGTACTTGAGCCCAAGCTGTGACGAAGTCATGCGAAAAGGGCAGGTGCGGGTGCCCCCCCCCCCCCCCCCCCCCCCCCCCCCCCCCCCCCCGCACCCGATCCCTCCCTCTTCCCTCCCTCCCTCTTCCCTCCTCGCAGCGCACGTCCGCCGTTTCTCCTCTGCGCCCCTCCCCGGACACCGCTCAGGCTGCCGGGCTGGCTGAGGCTACGGATCCTGGGACCGGTGCCTCGTGGCCTCGGACATGGCCGTAGCGCCCGTGCGGACTGCTAGTGTCGAGTCGACGACCGCTTGTGGACCCGGCGAGGGCTAGCTGTGTGTTTGGTGTGCGCGTGGCCTGCGTGGTACTGCGTGGTGTGTGCGTGTCGGCTTTCGCGCTGGCGTTCGTTCGTTCTGGCATTTGCTCGTGCGGCGCGTGGCCTTGGTGCTTGCGGTGGCCGGTCTGTCTGTTTGCTTGTTGCCTGGTCTGTTGCCTCGGCGCTGCTGAGTCCTAGATCTATCACTGTGTAACACACTGAACCGGGTGACCTGTGACCTGCGCAGTCGGAGGCACGCAGCAGCACCTGTGCACAGAAAGCGACACGCACGCGGCATTGGCGCGTGATGATCCAATTCGTGATTATCCACGGAACAAAGCCAATGCAAACACTTAAAGACATGGCAATTGACGGACGCGTGCGCTCAAACAAGTATGCGTGAACCCGACATGTACAGAGGGACTCACAGGGACTCCCACCTTCGATGTTCCGAGGGCGGTCCCAGAGCTTGCGCCAATGATCAGGTGGCCCCTGCGAGCCTTGATGAGATTTATGTATTCCTGTAGCTGGGATGGCTTCAGCGACTCGGTGATCCCGGGCGGTGTGCGGAAAACGCGTCCCTGTCGAGCGTGACCTCGGCACAGACTTTCTTGCGTGGCCTGGCTTCGCCTTTGCTCAACATCACACACGTTGCAGCCTGAGGAACACGACCGCTACGTTAATGCGTTCATAACTCTGGCCTTTTGAAAGGGGGCAGTATTTGATAATATGATGGGTTGGTGCTGAACCGCGATACGACTGAACAACACTCCCGGAAACTGAATCAAGGCCTGCTACGCTACATTAGGTGATGCTTGGTGTTCTGAATCATGGATTCTGATATCGTATGCCGGACCCCGCGTCTTGCGTCTGGCTGCCTCGGCGCGCGTGCACAGCTCGACCCGGCTCAACAGACACCTTTGCAAACCCGAAACATCACAAATCCACTCTCAACTGTGAGCCATGCGAATGTGCACAATCGAGCCGAGCAGTTCAACGTGCAACAGCGATGCAGTGGCTTCACGGGCGCTGACCTGTTCGTCTCTGTAGCTAGCAGTTTTCCCGTTGTTGGAACAGCGTAGCCACTGTGGCGCATGTGCAAGAGCATGCTTCGTGAGCTGGATGCCGAAAACCCTAGTTACATCGCTGGATTTATGATAGGTTCTCTCACACCATCACCTGCTCCCAGCTGCAGGGCTTCCTCACGTCGCCTATTGTTGGCCCTGTTGGCGCCGTGTCGTCTTCGCTCCGACGTTCGTCTCTCATTGACTGCTGAGTCCGTATTCTGGCTATGTCTTCGCTAGCTCGTCTTCGCCATGCAGGCGTTCGTCTGCGTTGTCGGTTTGGCTGTGCATCCGACCAAGGTTCGATGAAAACCGCAGTTCCCAGAAGAAACAGACGCACCCAGTTCAGGCCATAGGTGACGATGATGTTTGCAGCTGTACCCGGTGTCGGCGGACCAGGGCTTGCCTGCAGCAGGGTGCCCTGAGAAGGAAAACAAGCTGGCTTCCCTCTGTACACAGCCCGAGGTGTAGTCCTGCCGCTCACAAAACAACAGTCACAATGCATTCTCCGCTATAGCCCCTGCCTGCAATAGAGAGTCTGACAGTACTCTCCCGGGCATGTTCCCCATCCCGAGCACATTTGGGGTGCCCCCACCCCTAGTGTGCACTGCATGACTGACTGATCGAATGTCTGCTGATCAGCTGCTCAGCGTAGTCTGAAATACACCCTACCAGCTATGTCAATACTAGATTCACTGACGGATACCAAGGTTGCTGCAGCCTTGGTATGGTTCAGCTGCACTGCATGGCAGCACGTTTCAGTTTGACACAGTCACACAGCACAGTCATCCTTCGTGTCTAGCATGCCTCTAGCATGCCTCGTTGCAACCAAGCAACCAATGACCGTGCCAGAGCTGCAGCACACCTTTGGCAGGGTGTGCGCCGAACCGAACTAACCATCGCACTCGTCGGCGCCGCGGGAAGTAAGCACACAGAATCCCACCTGAGTAGTCCTGTTGGGCCTGTGGGGCTGTGGGGCACAGTCTGAGGTGGCCTGGGGGCCTCACCATGTCTGTGGCCCTGTTTGGACCACCCCAGACAAAGCCCAATCCGTTAGTTATCCAAGAGTTAACTGTCACAAGCACATGCATGTACAGCAGCACATCAACCACGTGCATGTACAGCAGCACATTAGCCAGCCGTATTGCTGCCAGCAACCCACAGTTCAAGCTCGCGCAAGGCACCCCACACCACCCCACACCACGGATATAACACAACCCCTTGGGTTGGGCGCGTTTCTGGTTCTCGACAAGCAGCCACCACGCACGCGCTGCACGTGCTTCATGTGCTTGCGTGCTTCCTTCCCTTCCCATTGCGCTGCATGTGTGTCCCTTGATCTGTGTGTCCCATCATGCACCACACTCCAAACCCGTGCACCACACTCCAAATACAATGATGCACTGTTAGTGCCCCTCTGTATCAGCATGAGCGTATCAGGGCTCAGGCTCAGTGTGTCAGGGTTCAGGTTCTGCATTTGGCACAGCAACCAGAGATCTATCACTGTGTAACACAGCAACCAGAGAGGTCCGTCTGAAGTGCTGACCCTGCTCACATGCATTCAATAATTTCACTGACCCAGAATCTGGAAGCATGTGGGCATTCCATAACCATTCCCCGCCGTTTTCAGTGCTACTTTCAGTATTGCGAAGATCAGCTGCATAGCCTAGTGCAAGAAGGGACCTCGATCATTTGGTGGATATGCCAGGTTGTCGCAGCCACCTCCGGAGTGCGGCAGTTGAGGACCTCCACCGCTGTCTTCACCCAAGAACTCATGTACCTGTCCCGCAAACGGCGCGAAATGGGACTAGGCCTGGTCTGGCACATCCACAATCGCTGGCCTGTGTCCAGCGTACGCTCGTCTGATCATCCGATTGTGATGCGAAGAATGCATATAATTACTGCCTGCTTAACTTGACGTGTGATGGTATGGTGGGAAGAATGCATATGATTACTGCCTGCTTGACTTGACGTGAAAACAAATTGGACGTTGTCAAACGAGCCCATGGATATATCCAATGCAACCCCAAGGACGTCCCCAGTGTGTGTGGCTGCAGAGCTCCCCAGTATGTGTGGCTGCAGAGCAGTGTGGCTGTGTTGAGCTGAAGGCTCATGAGGGCTGTGCTGCATCGCCTTGCCGTGTCAGCCCAGCGCCTCCCCACCACCCCCTCATGTTCGTTGTGGCTCGGGAACGGTTTGTTCTGGCTTGGGAACCTGTGCATGTTCATGCTTGGTGCTGCCTGCTTGCTGGAGTTCAGTTGCTTGCTTGCTTGCTGGTTGCTGGTTGTTGCCGTCGCTGCCGGGCTGCCGGCCATTACGTTACAACACCCCTATCATGGTGTAATAGCTCATTATATCTGCAGATGTGCACCAAATGCACATGCGCACTGTTGCACCTGCAGATGCTCGAGCTCTCGCCTTTGGCTGGTCCACTGGCTGGTCCATTGGCTGGTCCATTGGCTGGTCCATTGGCTGGTCGGCCCCCTCTAGTCGGCCCCCTTTAGCCGGCCCCCTCTAGCGGAATGGTGTCACCACACAGCACCGCAGTCTATGTTTATGCCAGTCAATGTCTCTGTCCTCTGGGTGGCATCGAGTTGGCACATCTTCTTCTGTTGGCAGCAGCCACTAACGCTGCCACACTCCTGCTACACTCCCACTCCCACTCCAATGGGCCATGTCCATCTGGGCCATGTCCATCTGGTTATATATTGTGTATGCTGGCCCCCTGCATCTGTAACGGGCATGCCACATGAAGCCACGTTTCCGGTATCGGTATCGTGCTGTACTTGTGCTGTACTTTTACGAAGCGTAGTTTCTGGGGATGTGAACTCCATTTTGGAAATCATGTGGCATGCTGTGTTACACAGTAATAGATCTAGGACTAGGAAATCATGTGGCATGCCGTTCAATCTGTCTGTCAACTACGTCCCGTTGCTGACTCAGCTCGGATGGATGGATGCAACCCGTTAAGGTTGTGAATTCCATGACTTCTAGGAGTTCCATGAATCTCATGATAAGGTCATACAATGCTCAACCTGGGATTGCTATGTGGATTGGATAGAACCCTTTGTGCACAAGGGTGTGCTCAACAGTTCTGCAAGAAATATGACTGCAGGAAGCCATTATGTATGAAGTACTTGGTTGTAGGAATCCTTCATGGACCAGCACAAATCTCTGCTCACAGGCATGGCGTGGTCATCGCCACTAGTGGACGTCGCTTCCATGCAGAAATCTGTGATGAATAATTCACGGCAGTGGTTTCCCATGCCGTGGCGCTTGGCCATGGTGATTGATTTTTGGTGCATTGCCATAAATCGTGCCTCTGTGTTCTACCACCTTGTGGGGCATACATCTGTAACGTATCACATATGTTTCACCTGTCGACGAGGACACAAAATGGGCCGACGAGGACACTAAATAGACACACTAACCCCGGCTCCGAAGCATGCCGGTGTATATATGCCGGTCGCTGTTGCCTAGCATGTCCGCCCTCCGCGGAGCTCAGTTCGCACGAAACAAATACTGCGCTGCTAAAATACGTGCTCACTGGGTTCAGTCAAGCGACACAGCGTTAGTGCGCATGTGCGGACCGCCGCCTATAGTGCGCCAAAATTTGCGCTCAAGCTTGCTAAAGCGCGTCATTCTGGATGCAGCCGACGACTACGCTGGTCACGAATCTGCCAACCGGGTGGGCGCCGCAACTGCATGACGTGGGTTAGACCAGTACGAGGACATCCGATTCGAATGCGTCGTCGCCTCGGTCTATAAGGGGGTTTTGGCCGTCTACGAAACCATGGTGGACCTGCATGCACGTCAAGCGGTGCCCCTGCTTATTCTCCTCATCCCAGCTCCGCGTTCCAAAGGACTACAATATGCAATCTGCGTTTACCAGTGGCTTATCACTGCCACTTCGACGTTCTATGAGGGCCTGCCTGAACCGCTGCAGCACATCATGCACAGGATACTCGCCTTAGCGGCTGCGCTACCACCGCTAGCCCACATAGCACATGGTCAAGGTCTCACGTTTTCTGCAGATACGTCCGTAGTGATTGAGGATGCCGCTTCCGGAGAGTCCGGGGCGACAGCGGGCGCGGAGAATGTTGCTGCGCAGGAGGTCTCCGGCGACGACAGCCCGGGCCGGGTGCAGGAACTCGCGCGGCAAAACCTGATCCCTGTCGGTGCTTTTATTCGCACGTGTGACTGCGAGCGAGTCCGCTCTGTGGTGCGTTCCCCTCTGAACACGCGGTTGTGGGAGCGCTTTCCTGGCGATGAGCTCGAGCCGGCTTATGCACAACAGGCGTCACAATATTGCGAGAAGTGTACTGCCAGAGACGTGCTCAATGCAACAGTTTATGATATGTTCAGAGTTACGATAGACTTCGTGACCAAATTTCGACCGGTGCAAAGGCTGTCCTCAGACGGATTATGCGCTGTTCATTGAGACATATAGCTAGGCGTGGCACTCGTGGTCGACCTTGGGGTCCAACCTTGTGGCAGTCAACTTTATGAGTACATCCCTGCAACACATGTAGGCCTGTGTGTGCGAAGAGCTGCATGACTGACGGCCTGTGCTGTTTCGGGGGCGCGTCGGGCATGTGCATTGTAGACGTCGCCGCCGTCCGGTCTCGTAACACTCTGGACCATGCCGCTGCGCAGGCTGCCCTCGCTACACACGCAGCATACGTCCACATGTGCAAATCGCGCGTGTAGTTGGTGAATCATTGTTAATGATAAATTCGCTCCCGTGGGCCCAATCTGGGCGCTGTACAGCCCTGTATGCGCTGCCAGGCCAACGCCAATCTCGCTTGCGCTGCGGATGTTCACATGTGTAACTATGTGTCTACCAGGGGATCCATGCACTCCTCCACACCTCGCGAGAGCGCAACCGTCAGTAAGTTTGACGGCTCGGTATGACTTATGAGTTCGCACGTAGGCTAGGATTTGTGCCCACCTGAAACGCCATTGAATCGCCTGGTGATCGTACAGCGACGCTGTCGACTTGTTTGGACATCACATGTCCGCTGGTGCAGAAAGTAGATGACATCAGAGACATCAGCGACAAATTCGTTGCCGATGGCAACGACAAGAGCTCATCTGGCCTGTCCAACATGGTCTGGGGTTTCGGCCAATTTCTTGGTGCGCGATCATTTCGCAGCTGCTGCGACGCACTCGGCGCTGCATGCTGACAGATTAGCTGCCGCATACGCGCCTGTCCCGTCATACATACATAATCGCGCACGTTCCGAAGTCCAGCTTCAAGCGCTTCGCCCATGCTGTACTGCGGCCACTTGACTAATGCCGATGCGCAAGTTGACTGGCGGATGCGGAGGCATCCTAGGGCTCGCTTGCTATGGGCCACTGGGATGTATATGCAGTCATATGGGACCTTACCATATTCACACAGCAAGCACTCTTTACCACCTGCAAAGCCCTGTTTCCATAGCCATGCTTGCGCCACCTGTGGGAATGCCTTTTCTGTCAGTTGTGCACGGCTTGTGGGACCTGTGGCTTGTGGGACTGGAAATGTAGCATACTGCTGCTGCTTGCTGCTGCTGCTTCCTGCTGCGGCTTTCGGCTTTCTGCTGCAGGCTGCCTGGGAATATTGTGCAATCTGGCAAGCTCTGATGCGATTGCCCTCCATGCTGGTCCTCTGCGTTGATCTCCATGCAGCACCACTAGGCTGTGGGGCCGTGTGGTGCTGTCATTCGTTTAAGCATACATTGTGGTGATGTCATCAGCCATGCATGCATGCACAGCTGTGATGCATTCTGGCTGTTCGTTCTGGCATTTGCTCGCTCGGAGAGTGGCCTTGGTGCTTGTGGTGGCCGGTCTGTCTGTTTGCTTGTTGCCTGGTCTGTTGCCTCGGCGCTGCTGAGTCCTAGATCCATCACTGTGTAACACAGCTGTGATGCATTCCGGCTGTCTCTGCTGGTTGCAACACTGGCTTGTGTGTGCCTCTGCCTAGCACCTTTGAACTCAGCAATATATAGGTCATTACATTGTTAATCCTACGCTCTCAACCATATTCCAAGTTATATGCCTCAGCTGGGGCCCAGGCATGTGCCTGATTACATAACAACGATATGCCAAGTCAACTCCCCCCCCCCAAATCTCGTGCAACCGTCAAACCTCGCACAACCTCCCGCAACTGCCAAGCCTCCTGCCCACCCTCCTGCACACCATGCAGCCGATGCAAACCCTGACGAGACGACCCTGGCCGTGCAGATCACGACCTCGCGCTGTCCATTGAGCGGGAGGACGACCCCACCATTGCCGTTGGCACCGAAACCGACGTCATGAACCTGCACAAGGTCGTAACCACCAACCGCCGCGGCTGCAAGAATTCCCTCAACGTACACACCCACCGTGTCGATGCCGGCCCCATCTACGGCACCGAGGAGGCGTATGTCCAGGAGATGCTCCGCGAGCCCAACACCTGCTTCCTGCGCACCGCAGAAGGCGGCTTCCTGCCCGTTACCACCAACGCCGACAGCGAGGGTCGCTTCTTCATGATCTCCGGCGACGTCCGGGTGTCAGAGCACGCGTTCCTCGCAGCACAGCACACCGTGTGGGCGCGCGAGCACAACCGCCTCTGCCGTGAGGTAGGTAAGAAGTCGCGGTACAATGGCATGTCGGAGGATGACAAGTTTGAGCTGGTGCAGAACGTGCTCGTGGCCAAATTCCAGCAGGTCGTGCTGACGGAGTTCCTGCCGGCGCTGGGGATCACGCAGAAGGATCTGGAAGACGCGGAGAGCAAGACGCGTCTGAAGGGGGTGTCGGTGGAGTTCAGCATCGCGTACCGGCTGGGCCACGACATCATCCCCAACGCTGTCGGCGACATCAGCATCGCGGACGCCTTCAACTCCGAGGTACGCATGCATGCTCCGGCGTCCAGCATGTGTGTGTGGCGGCTGCAGCACCAGGGGAGGCGCAGCCCTCGCCGTGGGTGTCACTGCGCACATACATGGGAAAACGGAGCTTGGGGGTTACATCATGCTGGGTTGATGCCAGCCGAAGCATGCATGTGCGCATGCATGTGACGGCCGGCTCACAGGCGCTGCTGGCTTGGTTGGGTTGCAGGCAGGCAGCTCTGCAAGGCCGGCTGTGATGCACAGATAAATGCACATACAGGTCAAGGCCCCACAGATAGGTAAAGGCCCCAGGCTGCCAACGGGACGAAGCAGGGCCGGCTGTGCAAGCTGTCAACGTCTGCTGCGTTGTGTGCCAGCTGTCAACGTTTGCTGCGGGCTGTGCAGGATGTCTTCCTGAACAAGGTCGGCCCAAGGGACAGGCCAACAGTGACGTACCGGGACGACGCGGAGCAGAAACTTTCAAATGTGATGCGCCAGCTGTCCACCACCTCCGCCAATGAGATCGACGGCAGGCTCTCTGACGCCCTGCGCAACTTCCTCTTCGGCCGCGACATGGGCGAGGACCTGGCAGGCCGCAACATCTTCCGCGGCCGCGAGCTCGGCCTGCCGACGTATTCGGGGCTTGCCGAGTGCTTTGGGATCACCCCTGACGATAAGGTGCGCATCCGCAGGGTTCTGACACGCAGCTGCGCAGCACCACGGTGATCTGCACCGACGCATGCATGCAGCACAGGTCCGGTTCAGATCTTTCATGGCCTTGCCTCCCAGGAAATGACTTGTGACATGCATGTGTCAAAGCTAGCCAGTCGCCGGCCGGTGGAATGCTGAATCTGTCCAAGCATTGGTGACACAGCGCTGGCGCCGTGCCCTCGTCGTGGAGTCCGGGGTTGTGGAATTGCGATTTTCTGTTTGTGGGTCGTTGCAAGGGCGCCACGCAGTCTGCGGCGCTCCGCTCGCACGGGGTCGCGTGAGAGACTCGCGGCTGCGCGAGGAACGCTGCGCCATTGACACAGTAAAAGGCACGGTAGTGGCAATGGCAGCCATGCATCGGCACGCCTTGTGGCACAGGCGCTGACTGCAGCGCGAAGGACTGATGCGCATCCATGCTGGGTGCGCAGATGCACAGTTGATAGACGCACAGCCTATCGCCACCTGCATCGTTTAGACAATAAGGCACTGAGCATAAACAGTGCCCGAGCGCGCAGGGTGGGCAAAAACACAATGGGTCTCAGCCTACCTCTCGTGCCACGATACTGCAGGCTGGCCAGCCGTACCATTAGATGCGTACTTGCCAGCTGCATATTTACCAGCTGCACATTTGCCTGTGTGCGTGTGGGTTCCGCGTCGGAGGAGCCGCACCAGCGTGCTGGAGCCTCACCTACCTGTAGGTACGCTTCTAGAGCGTGTCGCAGCGCACCGCCGCGTCCGGCCGCCCTCCGCCGGCAAAGCAGACAGCAGCGCATGCAATGTTCCAGCACTAGGGCAATGCAGCCTTAGTCCTGGTTCTGACTTGCACTGTAGGCCCTTCGCTGTAGGCCCACAATGTGCAGCTATTGCAACACTCTGTGAGGAACTGTGCAGGGCCGCAGTGAACCCCCGCTGTCGTGCTGGTGGAGCTGTAAGACTAGCACTTGGCTTTGCGAGAAACATCATGGGGCTGCAGTGAAGGGTGGGGCCACAGTCAAATTCTTCCGTGGTGCAGGTGGAGCGGGAGACGCCGGACCCGTGGCTCGGCCTGCTGCGCGAACCGAAGAAGTCTGGGAGCCCGCTGCCGCCCACGCTGCGTGCTATCATAATCGAGCAGTTCCACCGCAGCTTCTTCGGCCGCGGCGGCTTCTACTGGAAGACGTTTGAGCGCAAGGTCGGCGACTTCCTGAGTGAGGTCGAGAGCAGCACGTACGGCGAAATCATCTCCGCCAACACAGACGCCAACGTTTCGGGCAACGTCTTCAAGGCGTGAGGGCGTTTGAGACGTGCAGCGTGCGCATGCTTGCTGCGTATGTTGGAATAGGGCGTGCTGTGGCGTGCTGGGCATGCTACGGCGGGCTGGGTACGCTGTGGCGTACTGGGCGCGCTTTGATGCGCTGTGCGTGCTGCGTGTGCTGTGGTGATGGCATGCTGGAGCGTGAGCAAGCGTGCTGAGCGTGATGGGCATGCTGGGAGTGCTTGGCACGCTCGAGCATGCAGGGCGCAGGGTAAGACCAAGCTGGAGCAGAGAGCGGTGGGGCTCGCGCAGGTGTGGAGCGGCACCGAGGCCGCTGCTGAAGCAGGGGCTACCTACGGATGCGGGCGACTGCCCAGCCTGGGCGCTCTGGGTGAGGCTGTCCAGGGCTGGACTGCTCCGGAGGATTGTGTATGGCGGCAAAGCATTTGTGCGCAACGGGCAGCTTGCCAGCATTACGTTGCAGGCCGGCCTTCCTTCAGATGATACAGATTTGAGTGCGGCAGCGTTTCCGCCTCGGAAGGATAAGTAGCAGCGGCCGAGTCCGCGAGGCAAATATGCCGACTCACAGTGGGACGCTCCCGACGTAGCGCAACGCGGCGTGTGCCGTGAGTTGACGCTCGTTTTTTCTCGTTACCTTCAAATACGCACTTCAGCTGGGGCATGGCAAGCCCATGCGCGTGTGCTGTGTGCTGCTCTCACGCGCATGTGCTGGGTGCTGCCCCGGGACCCTGCTGTAGCCCCCCGTCCTCGTCCTAACCAGTTGGTGAGAACCCTACCAGCTGCGTGAGAAATCTTTGGCTACCTGTAGCGTACAGCAGCAGGCATTTGATCGCCGCAAGCATGCAACACTGTACTAGATACCCAGCATTGTTGCCATGCATGTACATAAGAGTGCATAATAGCATGTAAAATAGTGTATGCTGACTGTGCTGCAATGTTATTCCCTGCCTGTTGACGACTAGCATTCGGCAACTAGAATGCCTTTACATTTGCTGCATGGGTGCCTGCCATTGTGTTGCTGCTGATGCGGTCAGAATGCCATGCATGACTCACGCACTGTGCCATACTGTGCTGCACCATGCTGCGGCATGGCATAGATGATGTGGTTGTCCCAGACACACACACACCAGCATCACTGCGGACAGTATGATCACGTGGTCAGATGGCACTGTGCTCCGACGGAACAGTGACCAGTGCATAGGAATGATGTTGACTGCAGTAGCACTTGGTAATAGCGTTCATGCCTCGAGTCAACGCCAGTCTGAAAACATCAGGTTTTGTACTGCCTCAGCCTTCCGAGCCTCTGCCATATGCGCAAGCACGCGCCATGCAGGCGTCACACCTTGCTGGCCGATACGTCCATCCGTACGTTCTTGCACATATGACTACCACTGTGTATAGTATCACATTCCTCAGATGGCAGTCGAAAACAGTTGAAGGGGCTCGAAGCAGCTAAACCACAGTTAACTGCAGTTGACTGCAGTCTGAGAATGGCTACGGCCGCGGGCGCGTTTCGGAGAGCATGGGCAATACTGACATGAGGTACAGGCTGGCAAGCGGCAAGCAACACATAGAGGAGTTTAGTGACAAAGTTGCACGCGGGAGATAGCTCCTCTCGTGAAGTCACCTCACAGTACGAGAGCACATGAGCATATGCATGGGGGCTGACACTCATGACCTCCAGTGGTCCCAGCGACGGCGCGGACCCCCTGTGAGCCCCAAACGAACTTCGGGGCGTCCATAGACCATAACTATATGTCCTGAAGCCTTCTGAAGGGTGTTTGGGCGTTTCGTCGAATCTTCCAAACATCCGCGCTCTTTTTGCGGAAAATAGCGCATTTCCCTTAACTCGCGCTACATGACGTCCATTCGCTCTCAAACACGCTCAGTCTGTTCCGAAGCATGTGCCACACCTCAAACAAGCAGTATAGATATTGATACTCGCATATTGATACTCGCATACTGATACTCGCATACTGATACTCGCATCTGCTGGGCAGCATGTGAGTCTAGACTCTAGTTGAACGTTCGCTTGGTGCACTGGGTCGGAGCCCCTCGATGTAACAGTAGATATTGACATGGTGTTACATATGCGATATCGACCTTCATTGCTGGTTGGGCCGCGGTCAGCAGCCAAGTTACGAAATGCCTGCCGGTGCAACGCACATTCACTACCCGCCGTTGGTGGAACTTCTAGCGGCGTTAGAGTTTAATTACGAAGTAGTACATGGCGCTGTTGACAAGGATGATTTGAGGACGGCATGTGTTGCGGTGTCGCAAGAAGGAGCACGAACACCACAGCTCACCTCACACCGCATTTGACTCAAAAGCAGCATATAGAGCATGGTGATGACAATGTAGGCTTATTCTCGTGTCCAAATTCCACTTCCACCACTCCATGTTTCATAGGCCTATACGTATGCTTTGGCCTATCACATGTGCAATCGGAACCTTGCTGCACAAAAAAATATCACGACGAATTTGTGTGAGCTCCACCTACAGACCTTCCAGCTGTCCACTCTTCATCTACTGGAAACAGCAAAGTCACGGCAGAACTTGCTCATGGCTTCACGCAGGCAGCAGCACCTGGCATTTTGTGGTATGCCATTACATGGGATGAAAGTAATGATGGTACTACCAGCCGTACTGGATGCATTCTGTGGGCCACAGAATGCCGACTCGTGGAGCATGTGGCGAGTGGGGATGGTGACTTGAGGCGCTGTGCATGAGACACATGATGGTGCATCGTGCTTGACCACCTAGCAAGCCCGATGATCACTTTGGGAGCCTGGCAGGCTGTTCGAGGGCCATAGAACGCCCCTAGCACTGTTTGGGGACGGTTTGGGGAAACATGCAGATTCCCCCAAGCATTTGCCCTGATTTGGCCTGATACTGCCTGTTTCTCCAAACATCGCAAATTAAGGTACAGGCGGTCAAGGACATACACAGTGATAGATCTAGGACCCAGCAGCGCCAAGGCAACAGACCAGGATCCTAGGTCGACCAGGCAACACGCAAACAGACAGACAGGCCACCGCAAGCACCAAGGCCACGCGCCGCACGAGGAAATGCCAGAACGCATGCGTTCGAACTAGTGCCGGCACGAAAGCAAACACACACGTGTGCATGCACACAAACACGAATCGTGTGTAGCTCAGCAGTCAACGGCAACCACGAGCGTAGGGCCCCTGATTATAATGTAGTCCTCGAGGGTGTTACACTGTGATTGATCTAGGACCCAACCGGGGGAACAGAGCAGTCAACAGGCAAACTAACAAACCATCACAAGCCCCAGTGTGCACAGGTGCAGGTGCATGTGGTGCGCTGGCTGCTGTGCTGTGCTGTGCTGTGCTGTGTGCATGCATGCATGCTTCCCTCTGCCCCAATGAGGGTGTGTTACACAGTGATAGATCTAGGACTCAGCAGCGCCGAGGCAACAGACCAGGCAACAAGCAAACAGACAGACCGGCCACCGCAAGCACCAAGGTCACGCGCCGCACGAGCAAATGCCAGAACGAACTATCGCCAGCGCGAAAGCAGACACGCACACACCACACAGTACCACGCAGGCCACGCGCACACCAAACACACAGCCAGCACTCGTCGGGCCCACAAGCGGTCGTCGGCGCGACACTAGCAGTCTGCACGGGCGCGACAGCGCGCGCTACGGCTCCAATGAGGGTGTGTACTATTGATGAGGTAGAAGATGGTGTGCTCTTTCTCACCTGAGATGCATGGATGTATGTTTACACAGCCTGGCAGGCATGATTAATCACCACTGCCGAGCCAGGCCTGTATGGCGGAAATGGTGCTTGGGTCGGTAGATCTGTGTCAGCTGCAGCTGCAGCTAGCGAGGTCCTGCGGGGTGCACTAAAAAAGCTATGGCCTGCTTTGAAGTTCTGACACACTCTGTGTGCTCCATCAAGTGATTTCTACTTCCCAAGTGACCATAGCAGATCAAAGGAGATCTCCTGTACATGTGCAGAGAAGTTGCACATGGCCACTGTGTATTTGGTGTGCGCGTGGCCTGCGTGGTACTGTGTGGTGTGTGCGTGTCTGCTTTCGCGCTGGCGATAGTTCGTTCTGGCATTTGCTTGTTGTCTGGTCTGTTGCCTCGGCGCTGCTCAGTCCTAGATCTATCACTGTGTAACACATGGCCACAGGCAGGGGAAACTTGTTTGCAACCACGATGCACCGCAGCATGAGCAGCACAGCACAGCACATGCTAGTGGTGAACGCAGCACCATCTCGATTGCACACTGTCTTCAAGTGAAGACTGATGTTGCAGGGATCCCTGCAACGTTGATGCGAACTGTTTGTACATGTAGCTTGAAGACTTCAAGGTCCGACTTCAAGTTGAAGACTGGGAGGTTTGAGAATGGACGACGACTTTGAGAAGGGACAATTGGTACAAGGTGTGAAGCAATCATGATGCAAACTCGGCGCTTTGATATGCTGGCGCTGTTAGTCAAGCCATTCCGGGATTCGGTGGGATGCACCCGTACTGCAGATTCGGCGGGCGCGTGTGAGACGGGATGCGCGCATTGGGTTGCGGGTAAGTGACGCGCCATAACTCAGAACTGTCGACAACCGCGGATCCAGATGCTCAGTCAGCCTTCGAGGCAGGTTCGCAAGCACACGTCAACGCGTTGCCGTGGTTGACGACCGTGACAGATGTCGCAAACGCTGCCCTTGCAGCGCCTTTGAAACCTCCTGGAACACATTAAAAAGTGGCGTATGCGAGATTTGACTATTCCTGGACTGCTTTTTTGCGCTGAGAGGCTCGTTGAAGTCTTTTTCAAGGCCTTATCCGGACGTCGTCATGTCGTACGTAACCGCGCCCAGTCGTCGAGAAGTTCACATGGCCGGGGCAGGCCACGCGGTTGGCATGAACTCCCACCATCCGAAGAAGCCAGCATGGATGCCCCTGCTGGCAATTGGCATGCAGAACCCTTGCACCTCCATTTAAGGCCCCTTTCTGGAACACTTTTACATCAAGCAGAGGCACACATTTACCGTCCTTATCTGCATAAGTTAGTGTACATATTCACCTTCCCACTGCCAGATTCCTGCAAAGTTCAGATATTGCAAGCAGATAGAGAGCATGCTCAAAGTCATTTCCGTATTTGCTGGACTCCAGCTAGTATCCACTCAAGTATTTGCCCAGACTCTCACCTTTTCAGCAGATGCAGCAGTCTCGATAGATGTCAGTGCAACGGGCGAGCCGGGATCTGAGGCAGGAGCAGAGAACACTGCAGCAGTTGAGGTCTCAGGTGGCTCTGTAGTGGATATCATGGGCGTTGCTCAGGTGTCCACCAGTGGCAGCCTCAGCATATCCACACCATTAGCACCAGACCTGGAGAGGCAAGACCTCATACCTGTGGGAGCGTACATTCGCACCTGTGACTGCACAAAAGTTAACACAGTGGTGTGCCTCGATTTCAAAGCCATGCACCTGCAGTTGCTGCTTGTATTGTCTGTCAGCATATTGTTCCCTCTAGCCACTTTAGCGATGCTGCATGCTGATGTCTTCATCAGGAGCAGGCACCACCCGTGCATACCGATATGCCCCATGGCTGAACTAATGTATTCAGCTATGTAAGCCTTGTTGCTATTGCATGTAGCGGTATCGCGGCTGAAGTCGGGGGTTCTTGTGATCGTGATGACACCCCGCTTCACGTTCGCAACGGGTTCCGCACGCATACGGGTTGTACACACCTCCAAGTCAGCTCACCGACCTACAGCGTGAGCAGGCCTTGCTCCCTCATAGACATGGCGGCATGGGTCTGCGACACTACACAGCCGACGTTGCTGACGCCGCGCGCCTCGCGTCGGCAGCAGTTGCGCACGCGGTGCTCGCGGACGGCATCGACGGCGGCAAGCCGTTCCGCGGCGACGCCGCGGTCCAGCACCAGGCCCGCCTCGCACGCTTGCGGAAGGCATGGCCGGCCGTGCAGGGAATCTCAGACAGCCCGACCCCAGCCGACGCCTGGGCGTCTGACGCTGGCTCGAAGCTGCGCATGACGCAGCTCCAGAGCGCGCTCAGCCGGGCGGAGGCCGACGCGCGCTGGACCGCCACGCGCGACTATCTCGAGACCCTGAAGCACGGTCCGAATCCCCAATCGGCGGAGACAGCGTGCGCTGATCTCGCTCGCCTCCTCAGCTGCTCTGGCTCGCTGGCCTCGGCGTTCCTCACTGCCTGCCCCGGCCCGGTGACGGGCCTGACCGACCATGAATTCCAGGTGGCCGTGCTGCTGCGGCTGGGTGAGCCGCTGCTACCCGTCCTGGAGTCGGATGAGGCCTGCCCCTGCGGCCGCGTGGCTGCGTCCGGTACACACAGTGTCATATGCGGACAGCTATGGGCAAGTTCAGTCCTAAAGCACGACCTCATCACCGTGGCTTGGAGGCGGGTGCTCATGCGCGCGTCGATCGCTTCATCGCTGGAGCCGCACGTTGGCAAGCTCCCCGGGGGCATACGCGTGCTCCCCCTCCGCGGCAGCCGGCAGTCGCCACCAGCCGCGCCGCCGGCGGACTTTACGCGCCCGCCGGCTGCGCCGTCTGCGAGTGCACCGGCCGCGCCGTGTCAGCAAGACCCGCCGCCGCCGCCGCCACCGCCGCAGTCACCGCCGCCGCCGCCGCCGCCACCGGACCCCCCAGCCGATGCCGCGCCGGTCCAGCCCCCACCCCATCTCTCGCAGGCCCTCCAGGCTTCGGACGTGCCCCACACCCCTCATGGCACCCAAGCCCCGGCTCCGGCCTCCCTTACCCTTACTGCCGCTACCGCCCCCCCCGCCGCGGCCCACGCCCCGACGCGCGACGCGCCCCTCGCCTCTGACCGAGAGGCAGCGCCCCCTGCCGCACCCCCGCTGCCCCGATCGCAGCGGCCTCCGCAGCGCGGCGACCTCTTGGCATTCCTCACCACGCGCATGGCGCTGCTGGACGTGAAGGTGATGCACCCGCTTGCCAGGTCGCATGTGCGAGGTGCGTCACGTGAGGCTGGCGCGACCGCCGAGAAGGGCGCACGGCAAAAGCGCGACAAATATGGCGCCATCGCAGGTGCCGCCCAGTTCATCCCGCTCGTGCATGAGACGTATGGCAGGGTTGGACGGGACGCGTACCGCTTCCTCCAGACGGTCGCGGAGGTTGCCGCGGGACACGGGGCGGTGTCAAAGCGTACTTTCCTTCTCAATGCCATGCGCGACCTGTCCACAACGTTGTGCCGCGCGCTGGCGCGCCAAGCCCGCGCGGCCGCGCCCCTCCGTGCTAGACTGGTCGGACGGGCGCTGCTGCCGGGCCTTCCTGTCCCCACAGACGGCCTGCCGGCGCTGACAGGCCATCGCGCATAAGCTTGCGTCGCCCCCCCCCCCCCCCCCCTCGCCCATCCCGCCCCGAGAGCCCCCCCCCTCCACCCATTTCACCCTGCAGCCCCCCCACCCCCCCCCCCCGCACCCGATCCCTCCCTCTTCCCTCCCTCCCTCTTCCCTCCTCCCAGCGCACGTCCGCCGTTTCTCCTCTGCGCCCCTCCCCGGACACCGCTCGGGCTGCCGAGCTGGCTGAGGCTACGGATCCTGGAACCGGTGCCTCGCGGCCTCGGACATGGCCGTAGCGCACGCTGTCGCGCCCGTGCAGACTGCTAGTGTCGAGTCGATGACCGCTTGTGGACCCGGCGAGTGCTAGCTGTGTGTTTGGTGTGCGCATGGCCTGCGTCGTACTGCGTGGTGTGTGCGTGTCGGCTTTCGCGCTGGCGTTAGTTCGTTCTGGCATTTGCTCATGCGGCGCGTGGCCTTGGTGCTTGCGGTGGCCGGTCTGTTTATCTGCATGTTGCCTGGTCTGTTGCCTCGGCGCTGCTGAGTCCTAGATCTATCACTGTGTAACACACCTCCAAGTCCACGCGGCCACAGTGTCCAGCGGTGCACTCTAGTTGTGGGTTGCACCTGCTAGCCAACCACCAGCCAGCTGCACATCCTAGATCTATCACTGTATGACACATCAGCACCTGTGGCGTACATTCCAGCCCTTGTATGCATAACCACTGCTGCATGACTTGCCGTTAGTAGCGCTGTTTGTACACACGTGTGATGATCAATGATTCAACACAATACGTGCAGTTTGTGGATGACATCCGAGACATCAGCAACGAGTTCTGCGCTGACGGCAACGCCAAAAGTGCTGCGGGGCTCTCCAACATGGTCTGGGGCTTTGGACAGTTCCTTGGTGCGCACATCCAAACCCTACACAGCGTCCACGGTTGTGGCTTTTTGCCTGAAACAGTTGCTGCTTGTGGCTTTCTTCTTAATTACCGGGGTTTTGGTCGTCTGCTTTCCTGCTGTTGCCCCCGCTGCCGGGCTCTTGCGTTCACCTCCTTGTAACACAGCGTCCACCATGCATGCCCTGCATCACATGCACATCAAGTGAGTCACATGCATTTGGGCGTGCTGCATATTTGAGGGCTTTAGACATTGACATACAGTAGCAGTAGCAGCAGCAGCATGCATCATGGTGGCCAGGTCTTCATGTCACCTCCGCTCAACCACGTGCGTCCAGCCGGCACATTCCAGCCTGCGATTCATGCCGACGCGCTGGGCGATCGTGCTGCTTGTGGTTGTTTGTGTTGTCCATTCCTTTCTTCCTCAGCGCTGGTGGGGCCTTGCTCGATCACAGTGTAACACATACCAGCCTGCAGCACTGCCGAAGGATGAATGACGCTCATGCATGTGCAGATCATGACCTTGCACTGTCCATTGAGAATGAACACACGCCGACCATCGCAGTGGAGACAGAGACAGACGTGATGGATTTGCACCGCGCCATCACCAGCAACCGCCGCGGCTGCAAGAACACCCTCAACGTGCACACACCCCACGTCGACGCTGGGCCCGTCTACGGCACCGACGAAGAGTTGTCATGAGCCATACTGTGCGCTCAAGAGTTTAGTGACACATATATACGACGTCCTACAGTCCAGGAGTAATACAACCCCTTGGGTTGGGCGCTTTTCTGGTTCTTGACTATATACATTCAACGTCCCGGAATCACAACTCCGATCATCAACTAGCATGGACTGGTACGTCATGCATTAGCCACTCGCACTATCCACTCAGCACTAGACTAGACAGCTTCTCTCAACACTCCCACGTAGTCTAGGGCACAACACCAAGCGTCTGGCGATGCCGTTCAAACAACAGTTGGGGCAATGGCTTTGTAAACACATCTGCTGGGTTCTCGGCCGTTGGCACCGGAACAAATCTCATCTGATGTCGCTGGACCTTCTCTCTCACATGATGATACACAATCTCTATGTGCTTCGTACGTGCAGCTGACAAAGGGTCCTCAATTAAGCACTTCGCTGCTCGATTGTCAATACCCACTGGTATACATGTAGACCCCAATCCCACTTGTGGAGCCAAATCAAAGAAGTATTGGACTTCCTTAGCAACTTCTCCCGCTGCTATATACTCTGCCTCAGATGACGAGCGGCTCAATGTTGGCTGCTTTGAGGACTTCCATGACACACTTCCTAGACCGCATTTAATCACAAAACCTGTGGTCGATTTGCGAGTCTGAACACAACCAGCCCAGTCAGAGTCACAATAAGCATGCAAGGCACATTCAGAACCACCTAAGCACAAGCTGTAGGAGACAGTGCCATGCAGATAAAGCAGAACATCTCTCAGCCGAGCGAAGTTGCTGCATGTTGGCTGAGCGGTGGACCTGGCCAGAAATGACACAGCAAAGGCAATATCTGGCCTGGTGTAGTTGGCAATGTGCAACAGTGCTCCCACAATGGACTTGTACTGTGAGACTGCTGCAACATCTGTGACATCTGACCCTGGTGGATCCTTGTAGACATTGGAGATCATGGGAATGGAAACAGGCCAGGCGTCTTTGAGCTCATGCTTATCAATCAACTTCTCAATGTGACGCTGCTGCTTCAAACAAATGGTCCTCTGGAGGCGGTTCCGTTGGATTGACATTTGGAGGAAGTACTTCGACTCTCCTAAATCCTTGCCGGGGAATTTGGACAGAATTGCCTTCTTGACGGACTGAACGCTGGACAACTTCTTGGCTGCGATCTGAATGTCGTCAACGTAGCACAAGATGAGCATGAAGCCAAGCTGCTCTGAGAACAACATGAACAATGCGCCGTCACTCTTGTTCTGGACGAACCCGAGGAAGACAATGTGGGCTGAGAGTGTCTTATTCCAGACACGAGGAGCCTGCTTGAGCCCGTAGAGGCTCTTGTTGAGGAGACAGGCACGGCCGGTGCTGTCAGCAAAGCCAGCTGGCTGTTGCATGAAGATCTGCTCCTCAAGGTCTCCTTGGATGAACGCATTCTTAATGTCAATTGCATGACAAACAAGATCGTAGCTGGCCACGATAGAGAAGAACAGGCGCACTGTGCTTGCGCGCACCACGGGCGCAAACACTGCATTGTAATCAATCCCTTCTTTCTGGTAGAAGCCTTTGATCACAAGCCGAGCTTTGTATCGCTCGATGGAGCCATCTGCGTTGAGCTTTCGCTTGAAAACCCACTTGCATGGAATGACTTTGTAGCCTAGGGGAGCCATCATGAGCTCCCACGCATTCATGGACACCAGAGAGTTGAACTCTTCTTCAGCTGCTGTGCGCCAAAATGGCGCTTCTGGACCAGCAAGTGCTTCTTGCATTGTCTTGGGCTCCGGAGGGAGCCCTACAGCTGAAAATGTACCTGTGCATTGTGCGGCAGGCCATGAAGGTACCTCTGGTACAGCTCCTGAGGTGGTTGTCTGTTGCGCGCTGGGTTGCGCCGAGGCGTGGTTGGCTGGGAGCTGGGCTGCGGCGCTGCTGGCGCGGGCGCCTGATCCGCTGCTTCATCAACATCGAACAGTGGATTGCTCGCCATGAGCTGCTGCATCTGCTGTGGCTGCAGTGCATGCTGCTGTGGAGCCGGCTGCAGCACGGGCTGCTGAGTCGGCTGTGTAGGCTGTGGTGACTGCTGCTGTTGCGCGACATGGTCCATCAGATCTGAAAGCTCTTCAAGGCGTGCATCACTCGCTGGAGCTGCTGACTCATCAAATCTGACATCTCTGGAGATCTCAACTTTGCCGCTGGGCAAGAGGACTCTATAGGCTTTGAAATTGGGCTGATCGTACCCAAGAAACTTGCCTGCTGTCGCTTTGGCCGGGAGCTGGCCTTTCTTGCGCTTCTCTGTTGGAATGCGCATGTGGCAGGTGCAACCCCAGACGTGCAGGTTGCTGATGTCCGGCTTCTTGCCCTTCATGAGCTCCCACGGGGACGCACTACCGTCACTGCTCATGATGTTGGACAGGTAAGCTGCATGCCTCACAGCTTCTACCCAATACATTCTGTTCAACCCTGCATCAGCAAGCAGGGCGCCACGAAGGTCTGACAATGTGCCGATGGCACGCTCAGCATGCCCATTCTCCTGTGGGCTGTACCCTGACGTCGGCTGGGAATCAATTCCTCGCTCCTCAAGATATTTCTGCACCTTCTGGGAGAGAAAAACTGTGTCGCGGTCATACCGGACAGCACCGACGTCTGCTTTGTACTTCTTCTCAAGATGCGGAATGGCCTTCAGCAGCACATCAGCCGCATCAGACTTGTTGGTCAGTGGAAGCACAATCTTGTAACCGCTGAAATCATCAACGATCACCAGGTAGTAGTGAGACCCGCTGGGCGATCTCACGAATGGACCTGCCATGTCGACATGCAAGCGCTCCAACTTGGAGGTCGCTCGCTCATGCGTGCTGGGAAAGGGAGCTCTCTTCATCTTCCCTTCCGCACATGGCGTGCAAACAGCTGTGGACTTCAGCTGCTTCTCAAATTCGTGCGCAGGAGGCAGTCCTTGCACGGTTTCGCCTCGAGACATCTTGGCAAGGGTGCTGAAGCCGGCATGACCATACCGGCGGTGCCACAGCACAGCATCTTGGACTTGTGACGCAAGTGCCGTCTCGGGCATCTGATCTGAGACCTGTGGCTCACAGTCGACTTCGTAGAGGCCATTGACATTGGTGGCAATCAACAGCTGTTTGGATTTCTTACGAAGGATGATTCTGCCTCCTCTGCCGGTGTAGGACATGCCCGCATCATCAGCGCGGCTGAGGGAGATCAGACTGTGCTGCAACTTTGGAACGAGCAATACATTCTTGAGCGTGACACGATCACCATAATGGTTGATGACCTTGACGGTGCCGATGGCAGTGACTTCTTCCGTCTGCTCATTTGCCACAGTGCATGTGGTCTTCAGCGGCTGCGCATCATGGAGATACTCAGGCCGGTTCACCATGTGGTCAGTGGTGGCGGAGTCAAACAGCCATTTGTCTCTGGCTGTAGACACTTTGCTGGTGGAAATGCAAACGAATGCACTAGCTGAGCTGGAGGTCTGGTTGGCGTTGGATCCTCGGCCACGACCTCTGCCGCCACGGCCACGGCCACGGCCTCTGCCACGGCCTCTGCCACGGCTGGAGTCATTGCTGTATGACTTCTGATCGTTTTGCAGCTTGAAACACTGCAAGATCTGATGGCCTGACTTGTGGCAATATTCACATTTTATCCGTTGCTGACTGGAATCAACTTGATATGCTCCAGAATGTGACGTGGCACCTGAGCTGTCATGCAGCTTCTGATAGAAGGTGCCACGTAGATTCTCAGTGATGTCGGCAAATGAAGGCAGCGATTTTTGGGCCGAAATCGCCTGCGCCCAGGCCATGTAGTCTGTTTCATCTAGAGCGGCAAGGAACATTAGACTGAATTCTGCTTCCTTGAACAGCTGTGCTGAAATGAGCTCAGCGCGGAGCTGCTCTGCTCTGGTCAGAAACTGATCAAGCGACTCATCCGGTATCTTGCGAAAGCAAGCTTGGCTGCGTGAGATAGCCATCTTTCTCGCATTGCTTACCCCACTGAACTGTTTCTTCAGCGCTTCCCACGAGTCTTTGGGAGGCTTTAAGGGGTCTATGACATGTATTAAATCATCGCCGACATTGCATGAAATTGCAAGTCGGGTGTCATTCAACTTTTGGTCATCCCCAGCACCAGTCGTAACAGCGTCCCAGCACTCGACACTGCGAAGCAGTATCTCCATGCGCTGAAACCACTGAACGGCATTGGCCTGGGTCAGCTCAAGGCCTAATTTAATATCCTTGGGGTGCATGATAACGCAGTGGTAGCGTGATGGGCCCATAACCTGTCGTGAAACCGGGAAGTCAGTGAGCACTCGACAAAATTACACAGAGGTGCGACATTGACATGCAGTGAGCCAGCAAACACACCTGTCGTGAAACCGGGAAGTCAGTGAGCACTCGATGATGCTCACCAACCACAGCTAGACTATATACATTCAACGTCCCGGAATCACAACTCCGATCATCAACTAGCATGGACTGGTACGTCATGCATTAGCCACTCGCACTATCCACTCAGCACTAGACTAGACAGCTTCTCTCAACAAGAGTACGTCCAGAACACCCTCCGCGAGCCCGGCACCTGCTTCATGCGCAGTGCGGAAGGCGGCTTCCTGCCGCTCACCACAGCCGCCGATGACTCCGGCCGCTTCTTCTTCATCGCCGGCGATGTCCGCGTCTCAGAGCACGCCTTCCTGGCGTCCCAGCACACCGTGTGGCTGCGCGAGCACAACCGCCTCTGCAACAAGGTCAACACGGATGCCGCATACAGCGGCATGTCGGAGGACGCAAAGTTTGACCTCGTCCGCAACATCGTCATCGCCAAGTTCCAGCAGGTCGTGCTCACCGAGTTCCTGCCCGCGCTGGGAATCACGCAGAAGACGCTGGAGGGCGCGCAGCGCAAGGTCAACAGCAATGGCATCTCTGTGGAGTTCAGCATCGCTTACCGGCTGGGGCATGACCTCATTGGCAACGACGTCGGGGGCATTGACATCGCCCAGTCATTCAATGCTGAGGTGTGCATCTGAAGCTCTGAACACACTGCTGGCTACTGCCAGACCTAGATTACTTGACCTGCCAGCGCCTGCTTTGTGCGGTCAGATTGCAGCCTAGGCCTGTACCTTGGGGAGGCTCGCCTCCACGCTTCCCTGGCCGAAACATTCCAAGCACCGAACCCAACAGTACATGTCAGTGCATGCATACTTCCACCTTGGACACCAACAAGAATATGCAGCAATAGACAGCAAAGTCACTCAGCCCTCGTGACATGCAGACGTTCTTCCTCGACATGACAGGCCCCGATGACGCTCCGTCCGTGACATACAAGGCCGACGCTGAGTCAAACGTGGCCAACATCATGACCAAGCTCTCCACCACCACCGCCAACGAGATCGACGGCAAGCTCTCCGACGCCCTCCGCAACCTCCTCTTCGGCCACTCAGAGGCGCAGGACCTGGCTGGCCGCAACATCTTCCGCGGCCGTGAGCTTGGCGTGCCCACATATGCCGGCATGGCAGAGTGCTTCGGCATCACCCCCGATGCAACAGTGTGCACCCCCTGCAACCATCCCCTGCAGCCATCACCACGATGCACCACATGCAAATTCATTGACTGCCATCGTGATCTGCATGTAAGCAACTCCAAGCCTGCCTACCAGGCAGTCCTAGTAGGCCTGCCCGTGGCGCATGCGAGCTGCCAGTACTGGTCCGCCTGTTAACATGTACACTTTGCCTTCCACTGCATCATGCTGCCTCGGTGTCACATGTACAGCTTCAAGTTCAACAGCTTCAAGTTGGCTCACTGCAGGTGGCTGTCCCGAGCCCTGCAGTGCATGTCTGTCCGCTCTTGCTGTCCGTTTCGACAATCAATGTAGTCTGCTCATGTTGGTACTGGGGCTGGATAGTAGACGACAAAATGCCGCTGAGTGCGCTGATTTGCTGACAGGCCTGATGCATTTGCAGGTCGAAGCTGAGACTCCCGATGCATGGGTAGGACTCCTGCGCGAGCCCAAGGGCACCAGCGCTCCCCTGCCTCCCACGCTGCGTGCGATTCTCATCGAGCAGTTCCACCGCAGCTTCTTTGGCCCTGGTGGCTTCTACTGGAAGACGTACTTGCGCAAGGTCGGCAAGTTCGCCAACGAGATCGAGAACAGCACCTACGCCAGGATCATCGCCGCCAACACCAATGCCAAGGTATCCGGAAACGTCTTCAAAGCTTGAAGCATGTCGCCGCGCGCGTCGCATCTGATGCGCGTTGAGAGCGCGCAGCGTGCATGCCACCGGCGTTCATAACTATGATGTTTCAGGAACCCGATTGATCTAAATGTGTCTGAACAGTGCATGGAGGATGCTGCCAAACGAAGGCAGCGCTCCAGACTTTTCCAAGCGTAAGGGAAGCACCTAATGGGATTTTTGCGATGCTGCAAGTTTAAGCAGCGCATGCCCTGCTCCACGGCCGCCGCCCGGTAACAGGGGCAGAACTGTTTCCAGTCCGTCGCCGGCGCTTTCAGCCGGCGCTTCAGCGTTTTCTGCTGCTATGAATTCAACGGGACGTATTTCAAAGTGGGCGTGTCTGTCCTCGTGTGAATAATGGGAATGTCGGTTCTGCACCATGTATGTGATGCATGGGCTGTGCTTGGTGGAGGTAGCAGGTCCGAGAGGGTTTGCAATTGCGTAGGTCCTTCAGTGCGATGACCTGCCTGTTCCGCCAGCGACTGCCAGGATGAACGTAGCTTTTGAGCAAGTTCGAATGCGGATGGGATGCTAAAAATGATTGTAAACTCACTTATCTGACTTGGTTGTTGCCAATGCTGAATGGGGCTGGATGTGTGTTACACAGTGATAGATCTAGGACTCAGCAGCGCCGAGGCAACAGACCAGGCTGGATGTGTGAAGTGTGGAGTTGTGCTTGATGTGACTGCGGCATCTCGTTGACCGCAGTACCTCATTGACTTCACCCATGCAGATGCTTCGCCCATGCTTTCTTTCCTCCGCGCTGCTGGGGCCTTGATGTATCACAGCATAACACACACATGCCGATGCCATGCCAGCAGACAGCTCAAAATTGTGCCAGATCACAGTCTCGGGGAGTGTGGCGCAGCTACACGTGAGTGAACTTGCAGCCGTATTGTACATGACACCTGCGATTACCTCGATTGTGGCATCTGTGCTAGTGCCACACGAACCAGGATTGTCAGAGCTGCACGACGTCTGCGCGGCAAGTAGTAGAGTCCCCATCACAGATCAAGAACCACGTCACGCCTGGACCGTGGACTCCCCGCCAATTGCAAGTGATAACGCACACAATCCATTTGTTCACGTTAGGCCACTCTTCAACTGGCACACTGTGTTTAGCCTGCGCCGGGGCAGATCCCCGGATTGTTACGCTCGCGACACACACCATCCTCAACTGCGCCATGATCCATTGCAGACCTTAATAAGAGAGTTGAACAGAACTTGGCACAGGCCGTGCATGCCTACATCGGCCCGATAATTTCGGGACATGTCCTCGCCCTGAAATCGCCGCCTGCGTCCGACCCCGGTTCGCATCATCGTGCTACTAGTACATGCATTTTCCAGTGCCTGCACCATGCCAAACACATCCGGTGTACCGCGTACGGCGAGGGTTCACCATCGATATCTCAGCAACGGCTGCAAGCACATACTGTCGCTGTGAGTGATAGGAGATCTAGAGGAGCAGCGTGCAGTACTAGTGCCAGTGTACTGGTTCACTGGTGCCACAGTGGCACCTCGTGTTGCAGCACGAGTACGGCTGCACCCGCCAGCAGGTGAGTCAATCACTCGAGTTCTGTGATTTGTCACGTTGCATGTTACTAGCGCTGCGCATGCTGCTGTCAGTAGTCTTGTCAACACTTAGTACTACTCAGTCTGCCCTACCCGGCAGCCTACAAACAGCTAGGACAGACTACTTGACTAATAGCGGCTGATAGTGCACAAGACTACAAGATTGCATGGTGCGGCGCTCGCTTCCCGCGTTTTTCGGGTCCGCTGTTGAGTCCTAGATCTGTCAATGTGTAACACACCAGCTCACTGACGGCCTGCCAGCGTTGACGTGCCATCGCGCGTAGACTGGTAGACTGGTAACAAAAAAAGCCGGGAATCACACCGCACCCAAACGGGCATTAACCACAGCGGTACTGTGTACGTGTTACCGGGTGATAGATCCAGGTCCCAGCAGGTGTGTGTTGTTACAGAGTCGTTATGCGCTAGTTATGCCAGTGGCACATCCAACGCACTACCTCTGTGGCAGAATGTGCACTGTGAGTCTACAATATTCGCCCGCAGCAACATGCAACGTCACAGCCTGCACTTCGCACACAGCTCAATCAATGTCCTATGTATCAATGCCAACTCACAGCAGAATGCAAACAAAGTCAAGAAACACGTACCTGCCATTCAGCCAGTCAAACACAACGACTGGTGAAATGGCAGAGGGTCCTATATGTGACAGCCAATTCGCTGATCACCATGCAAATGTATGCATCAACGTCCTACTCCCGCAGTCTCATGCATGCATTGCTGCACTGCACCTGCGGCCACACCAACGACTAGCTTGCACACAGTTGCCTAAAGCCTAGATCTGCCACAACCTCACAGTTTTGTGTGTTACACGGAGATGAACGCAATAACTCGGCAGCGAGGGCAACAGAAGGAAAGTAGACGGCCAGAACCCCCGAAAGTAGACACCAGCAAAAAGCAATCACTGTCCCAGGCGAAAAGCCACAACGAACCGACACAGCCGACACAACCACACCCACGCACCCACACGCATGCGCACTCCCGCACCCCTCCACCACGGCACCCGCGCCACAACCGCACACAGCAACCACCACCACCGCACTACTGCCCACCCCAGCAAAACCAGCCACCACCGACACCCCAACAGCAGCACCCCCACTCCATCCGGCCCCACTGGAGCATTCCATCACGGGCCCCCCGCACATGAGAGCCCAGGGGCGCACGCCCCCCACAGTGCAAGGCGTACCAGCCCTCCCCCTCCGGCCGCCCGGCAGGGGCCTGAGGGCGGGGAGCGAAGGGCACTGGCGGCGCCGCATCACTCCCCCCACGGTGGCTCGCGGGAAGACAGGGCGGGCCAGCACGACCAGACGCGGGGCCGGCCTGCGCGGCTGCAACCGCGGCACCCGGTCCAGCAAGGCGGCCAGCGGCCGCCTATAGCACGTCCGACGGGACATCGTGGCCAGGCACCACCGCCCGGCCCGCCAGCCGCATACGCAGCGGAGCCGCAGCGAGGACCTGGCAGTTCACACCACGGCACAGAGTGGTGGAGAGTTCGCACATGGCATTCTGCAAGAACGCTCGCCTGGACACGGCCCCCGAAGCCGCAGCGAAGGCAGCGAACTTATTTAGGAAGGCGAACGCACTTGTGCCCACACGGCCAAACGTCTCATGCGACAGGGACACGAAGCGACACGCGCCAGTGCCGGAGCGGCCGTACTTGTCTCGCTTCCGGTCGTCCATCCGCTGGGCGGCAGCGCCTGGCGTGTTTGCCACGGCGACGACCCGGGAGAGGGCCACCGGACAGGTCACGCACACATCGGCCACAATGGTATCGCAGGGCAGCATCACAAGCAGATCACCCCTTTCCGGGTCGCGCTGCGAGCGGGGGGGTAGCGGCCGGGCGCAAGCCGCGGCCGCGCGGCCAAGGCGACCCTCGGGCAGGCGTCGCGGCGGACCAGTGGCCACCGGGCCCACCTGTGGCAGGTGCTCACACCGCACCGTGCACTGGCCGGCCGGGTCGGCCGCCTTCACGGCCACGGCGGCGGCGGCGGCAGCTGCCGCGCTGAGCTCCCGCGCGCCACTGTGGCCAACGGCCGCCTTGCCGGGGACGTCTACGTCCATGGCGCCTGCCGTGCCGGCCGCGGCAGCCTTGACCTCGGACGAGGTCACAACGGCTGAGATGGCAGCAGCGACGAGTGCAGCCGCGGCGGCTGGTCCCTTTGAGGTCCCGTCCGCCGCGGCGGCGTCGCTGAGCGGGGCAGCGTTGTCCGCCGGTCCGGAGGGGCGCAAGGGGGCAGGCGGGGAATGCGCCAGCGTCTGGGTGCCATATGGGTTTGAAGGCACGGCCGAGGCGCTGGGGGCCGGGATGGGTTGAGTGAGCGCACCAGCGGCAGCACAGCTGGCAGGCTCACAGGAGGGGCCGGGCGGCTGTGCGGGCGGCAACGCGCCCGGCACATCCGGGTACTGGGGGAGGCTCTTGATGTTGGGCTCAAGAGACGTGGAGATGCCCGCCCGCATGATGAAGCGGCGCCATGCCTGCGTGATCGCATCATGGCGGGCGACCACCGTGCGCCACACCGCATTGCACACCAGGGCATGCGAACCATCAGCAGGCGATGCCCGGCCGCACACGCAGTCGCCGTCCGCCTCTTGGCCGGTGAACCGTGACTCACCTAGGCGCAAGCGCACATTCACGCGGAACTCTGTGGCAGTCAGCTCAGTCGCACCGGGCCTGGCTTTCAGGAATTCAGTTCTGTGTGTGTGTGTGTGTGTGTGTGTGTGTGTGTGTGTGTGTGTGTGTGTGTGTGTGTGTGTGTGTGTGTGTGTGTGTGTGTGTGTGTGTGTGTGTGTGTGTGTGTGTGTGTGTGTGTGTGTGTGTGTGTGTGTGTGTGTGTGTGTGTGTGTGTGTGTGTGTGTGTGTGTGTGTGTGTGTGTGTGTGTGTGTGTGTGTGTGTGTGTGTGTGTGTGTGTGTGTGTGTGTGTGTGTGTGTGTGTGTGTGTGTGTGTGTGTGTGTGTGTGTGTGTGTGTGTGTGTGTGTGCGTGTGTTCTCTATCGTGCCGGCGCTGGTCCGTTCTGGCATTTGCGCGTGCGCAGAGTGTCCTTCTGGCTGGTGATGATTTGTCTGTTTGCATGTTGGCTGGTCTGTTGTCTCGGCGCTGCTAGGTCCTAGATCTATCACTGTGTCACACAAGACTAACACGCGTTGAGGAGTCCTCAAATTGCTGGTCTTAGTCTTGTGCATGTCCATATGGACATGCATGTTCGTTGCCAACGGCGCCCGGCCTTCAAGCTGAGCACAAATTGGTGCATGCACAAGTGCGCTGAGAACGTCCTCTGGGTTAACATTCCTCAGGGCGCATCCTGCTGTGGCCAGGCCAAGGCCTCCGCATCCCGACGGGATGGTCTCAGAAGACAGCATGGGTTGCAGCCCATGCACATGGCGCCGCCTCCCACACAGGCTCCGACGCTGCCTTGCTGCTGCCCTGGTGCCCCCGGGGGCCCCTCATCCATTGCCACTGTGGTGCTTATGATCACCGCTGAGTTCCACCCTGTTGCTCCCTTAGATCTTGGGCTCTGGTCCTGCTAACCGCGTTGCGCTGATGCCATCACTAGATTCAAGTTGCAGTGCGCACACATGTGCACCACCGACTCTGGGTGCGTGTTATGTTGCGGTGTTTGGTCTGCTGGTTATCGTACTGCTGTGTGCTGTGTGCTCTTGTTGTGTATGCATAGCGCGGTGCAGCTGAAGTGGTGGTCGAATTAAGGTAGAATACTGCCATGTACTTAGGGATTCATATGGAACAGGACGGCGTTGTTGTCGGCCCACCTCCCTTGGAGCTTCCGCAGAATCTCAAATTTCATTGTGGTACGCAAACGTTACACTGCCTGCTTCAGTCATGTGCAAGCCCGCTCTATCTGCTACTTCCACTGCTTAAGGGCGACAATGGCATGTGGAGCATATGATGAACAGAGGCATATATAGGAGCACTATAGGAGCACTAGACTATCGAAAAATATAGACACTCTGATGTGAAATGCAAAGAGCAGTCCGGCGCCTATCACAGCATCGGTCTACTGGCACCTGTGCCGAAACAAAGGGCTGCGAAGTGCGGTATTATCTGGATGGGCATCTGATCCACCTGTGGACACCAGCCCAGCCGCGGGACTTTGCAGGGCCTGATCAGGACTGCTGGCCGCTTAGTGGGAGTCGTTGGCCTGCTGCACACATACACGCTGGATGTCAGATAGCTGTGCAGTACCGGCTCACACTCGGAGCGGCTGCAGAACAGAGGAGGCAGATGCAGTGGCAAATGCCATTGTGTTGCAACGCAGAGCTGGCATCACTGCATGCATGCAGGTGTAGTCGCATCGACCGCACGTGTACAGGCGCAGGTCAGTGACAAGCGGCATCAGGCGTGGCAGGCTGGTCAAATGTGTACACAGCAGAGCACCGCTGTAGAGCTTGTCCAGCATGCACATGAATTGGCAAGGTGCACAGGATGCAGGAACGTACGCCCTCGGCGGTGGAGCCGTCGGTGGAGCCGGAGGCGTCGCCGAAGGAGAAGTCGGCCTGCTCGCAGCCCTCAATGACCTCGAACTCAGCGCCAGTCTCAGCGGTGATTGTGGTGGCGACGGTGGTGGAGAAGCACTCTCCCTCGAGCAGAGCCTGGGCGATGGCCTGCATATGCGACGGACACGCGTGAGTGGCTGGCATCAATACAAGACAATGGAATTGGTGAAAGCTGCAACGCGTCACTCAAATCCGGAAACTTCATGCAGCTGGCTTCGTTGTTCACGTACCTACAGAGCAAAATGTGTGCTGCGGCGGCTGTGCGAGGTTCTAATGGGTGTGAGTGTCATTGAGCTGATAAAAAAGCAAACAGGAAGGCTCATAATAAGGCAGAGCGAGACGAGCAGCACATTGATAAAAACAGTATTATCTGTGTGCTGTAACACACCTTGGAGAAGACAACAGCGTAAGCGCGGGCGGAGCAGAAGGAGAATGCTGCGGCGAAGGATTCAGCATCGCCCTCGACACAGGCGGTGACCTCAGCGCGGGCAAAGGCATCAGCGATGAGCTCCACGAAGGAAGAGGCGGTACCGACAGAGAGGGCAGCGGCATCAGCCAGGCAGTCGCAGTCCTCTGCGGAAGCAGCAACGGCGGTGGAGTGAGCCTCAGCAGTGGCCTCAGCCCAGGCGGAAGCGGTGGCAGAGGCGGAAGAGCAACCGAAGGCAATGCCGGTGGACACACACGCGGCCTGGGACGCGGCAAGAGCCTCGGCGATGGCAAAACCAGAGTCCTCTGCGATCTGGACTGCGGTGGCGACAACACCATCGAAGTCGGGGCGGCAGAACTCGGTGAACACCTGAGCCACAGCGGTTGCGTGGGCGTTGTTCATTGCGCTGAAGGTGGCTGCGGTAGCCTGGGATGTGCAGGTCACGCCGGAGAAGGTGGAGCCGGTTGACTTTGTGAAGCCACCGCCCTCGTTGCCCTCATCACCCTCGTTGCCCTCATCGCCCTCATCACCCTCATCACCCTCATCCCCCTCGTCGCCCTCATCCTTGGGTGCCTTGCCCTCGTCACCCTCGTCGCCCTCATCACCCTCGTTGCCCTCATCACCCTCATCGCCTTCGTCACCGCCGCTAGGGAACTTGAAGCCGTCGAGTCCCTCGTTACCCTCGTCGCCCTCGTCACCCTCATTGCCCTCGTCGCCATCGCTGTCCTTAGCGAGCAGCGTGCGGGATGTGGCGGAGATGGAGCGGGTGGAGAGGGCCGCGGAGGCGCGCTGGGGGGCCATGGCGGCTCCGGCGACCATCAGGGAGACAGCAGCTGCAGCGTAAATCCTGTATGGCGGTATATCACTTAAGCTTATGGGTCCTAGGGGATGGGGATGGGGACGGCTAGAGCATGTGCATGTGATGGGCCCACCTGCAGGTGTGTTACACAGTGATAGATCTAGGACTCAGCAGCGCCGAGGCAACAGACCAGGCAACAGGTAAACAGACAGACCGGCCACCGTAAGCATGAGCAAATGCCTGCAGGTGTATCATCTTTGTCATCTGCTAATGGTTCAACATGGTACAGGAAGTATCACTAGTACTGCCATTCAGTGAATGATCTGTATACCGTAGTTCCCCAAAGTCCTAAAGACCAACAGGCTGAAAGCAGAATTCGTCCTCACGTCAGCGTGATCTCTGGCTACGAAAGTCCTGCCAGCTTCTACTGGAGCGGTGCGCCGCGTGCAAGGTCGCATGGGAAAGACATCGTTTATTGGTCGTGCATGCAAATGGGCGACCAGCACACGCGTTGGCTTGCGGCCTGCGTACAGCGGCAGGCAGCCTGCGCATGTGAAGGATCACGCCAGCAGGTTATAGCAGCAGACAATGAAGAAAGGGACACCGTGAAAGGTTTGGCTTGCATGAACTTGCATGCGCAAGTCGCTTGCTCAGTGGTTCGGGGAGCGCACATGATGTCAAGATTGGAAGAGATGCAAAGATAGGCAGTGCTGCGACGAGACTGATGCTGGAGAGGAGTGCAAGCTAAGTGGAACTGTATCTTAGATGCAGGATCGCGGAGTATATATACCGTTCGAGCCTCGAGGCACCCTGGGCCCTTGCTGCGCGAAGGCCAGCTGCACAGCGCTTGCCATCGATATCCGTGCGGGAATCCATCTGGACTAGCCGCGATGTCCAGCGGTTCGCGAGGTCTGAAGTTCGCATGGATGACAGCAGTACCTGAGCTAATGGATGCCATGTCCCACGGTGCTCTTGTCAGGCGCTGCGGTGTCCCTGTAATTCCGCGACAACCAAGCTTGTAGCTGGCTGTGTGAACATACACCAGCACGACGCATTGGCTATGTTGCGCCCGCGTGGTGGGTGTGCGTCAGTTTGCCCTTCAATGTGTGCACCCAACCTGCCTGATGCGTGTCAGAAGGTTCGCGTGGCTTTGGGGGGCCAAGCACGTGAGGCGTGCGTGAAAGCTTGGTGCATAGTGATGCCCCTGTCATCGCCGGTGGAATGCGCCTTACGGCTCTATGATCAGGCCCACACGACGGCTTCCCAGCCACGTCACACTTTTGACATGCCGTGGTGGGGGACGTTCCAAGACCCGCGACAGCTTGGACGTTCATGCACTTGTGGGTAATAGCCGGTTGCGCTTGGCCATGGAAGCAGCGCACGTGAAAAGGTCCAATGCCATGCCATATGGGCTGGCACGACCTTGCGTCCTTCTACCAGTATCCGCAAAACATAACACTTGACTTCAATCCAGTCGGGTACGTACGCGTATCACAGGGATGCATCCATCTCGTGATTCCGTGTGCTGGTGCGCGCGGCGGCACTAGTACGTGAATCTAAGCTAATGGCATCTGGCGTTCTTGCACAAGTTTCCTGCCTGATCGCGATGACTATGTGTTACACAGTGATAGATCTAGGACTCAGCAGCGCCGAGGCAACAGACCAGGCGATGACTATGTGCTGTGCAGCACCGTGAACCGATAGTGAGAACCAAGACGCCTGTAGGTGTAACATTGCGCGCTTCGGCACGCGTTAAACCGACCATCGTGGGGGATTGTAGTAACATGATTCCACATGCACCCGCGGCAACTCGGTGCTCAAGAGGAGTGTGCGAGCTGCAACGCGAATCGAGGCAAAGGTGAACAGCTGCAGGGCACTGACGTCAACGTGGGTGGCTGAAAACTGCACGATTATAGCATGTGTTACATCGAGCATGCATATGCACATCACTTCTACTAGCTGCTAAAATACTAGACGATGTGTTACACAGTGACAGATCTAGGACTCAGCAGCGCCGAGGTAACAGACCAGGCAATAAGCAAACAGTCAAACCGGCCACCTTCAGCACCAAGGCCACGCGCCGCACGAGCAAATGTCAGAACGAACTAGCGCCAGCTCGAAAGCAGCCACTCGCACACCGCGCAGTACCATGCAGCCCACGCGCACACCAAACACACAGTCAGCACTCGCCGGACCCACAAGCGGTCGCCGCCTCGACACTAGCAGTCTGCACGGGCGCGCCGGTGCGCACTACGGCCATCTGTGAGGCCGCGAGGCACCGGTCCAAGGAGCTGCAGCCACAGCCAGCCCGGCAGCACGAGCGGCGTCCGGGAAGGGGGGCAGAGGAGAAACCGTGGACGCGCGCTGAAAGGAGGGAAGAGGAGGGAGGGAGGAGGAGGGACGGGTGTGGGGGGAGGGGGGGGGGCACAAGGCGAAATGGGTGGAGGGGGGGGGGCGCAGGGCGAGATGGGTGGGGGGGGGGGGGGGGGGGCGGCACGACGCAAGCCTATGTGCGATGGCCTGTCAGCACCGGCACACGATGTGTGGTTAGTGTTGGTCATGACTGCTGTTAAAGAAATTTCTACTGTGGCCAGAGGTGGGTGCCAGGTACTGCAGAGGTCTTAGGCCTGCAGCCATGGGCTGTATGTGCACATGCTGGCCACATTACTCTGAGAGTCATACACAGTGTACAGCAGTTGCCCTTGCTGCCGGGCTCTTGCGTTCATCTCCGTAACACAAGTGTACAGCCGCCGCGCGTGCCCCCCACCCGCGCGTGAGGCCGTCATCTATCACAGTGCAACACACCCATCCAGTCTATAAAATGGGTGTGTATAAATATGTGGTATTCTTTGACATTATAAAAGTGCATAGCCTGGCCGGCGCTGACAGGCCATCGCGCATAGGCTTGCGTCGCGCCCCCCCCCCCCCCCCCCCTCCTCCCACCCCCTCCACCCATCTCGCGCCGCGGGCCCCACCCCTCCACCCATTTCGCCCTGCAGTCCCCCCCCCCCCCCCGCACCCGTCCCTCCTCCTCCCTCCCTTTTCCCTCCTCCCAGCACACGTACGCCGTTTCTCCCCTGCTCCCCTCCCCGGACACCGCTCATGCTGCTGGGCTGGCTGTGGCTGCGGCTCCTGGGACCGAGTCCTCGGAAATGGCCGTAGCGCGCGCTGGCGCGCCCGTGCAGACTGCTAGTGTCGAGTCGACGACCGCTTGTGGGCCCGGCGAGTGCTGACTGTGTGTTTGGTGTGCGCGTGGCCTGCGTGGTACAGCGTGGTGTGTGCGTGTCTGCTTTCGCGCTGGCGTTAGTTCGTTCTGGCATCTGCTCGTGTGGCGCGTGGCCTTGGTGATTGCGGTGGCCGGTCCGTCTGTTTGGTTGTTGCCTGGTCTGTTGCCTCGGCGCTGCTGAGTCCTAGATCTATCACTGTGTAACACAGCCTGGCCTGCTGCCTGCCGCCCACTGCCTGCCGCAAGCTGGATACATATGCATACCCATCATGGCAGGAGTGATGCTAAGAGCCGTTTATTGTGATGTATGCACTACTGTCAACGCTTACCCACAGTCTTTGCAGTAAGAAGAGAAAAAATTGGATTGATCATCATGTCAATTTTAAACCCAATCGGGCATCGGCCACAGCACCTGCGGGCACTGGCCACAGTATTGGCGATCAGCAAAATTTCCATGATTGTTGTGTGGTGTCCCCTCGCCAGACAGCTGTTAACATACGTCATGCTGGGCCATGTTACTGGGCCCTGTCCCGGGATTCCCGGGATTGTGTTACTGCATATCAGGGCAGTGACTCCCCTAGCTGCTGCACAGCTGGTAATGGGCATATGCTTGCAAAAACTGGGGTTCAACCCCAGTGGTCCCAAACTCTGCTCTCCTTGCAATCTGCTCTTGATTGACTGTTTTTCTGAGAGACGCCTGCAGTGTACAGGCCCGTTGCTGCAAACCTATGGAGTGGGGCTGTGACAAGGCCAGTGGTCAATGTGTGTTACACAGGTTGTTCTTTGGAGCATGCGGTGCACCACGTGGCCGGTCTGTCTGTTGTCTTGTTGCCTGGTCTGTTGCCTCGGCGCTGCTGAGTCCTAGATCTATCACTGTGTAACACAAACACGGCTCAGAGCTCCGAACAGATTCAGTATCGTAACAAGGGCCCCAACAACCATCACAGAAGCCCTCAAGGTTTGTCAACAGGGCCCTACGTTTTGCAGGACGGCGCAGGTTTAGCTTCGTGGCTTTGCAATGCAGCACAGACACGTGCACTCCATCCATGCCCACCTCCAACCATGGCCGGAGCCTGTGTGCTGTGCGATCCTATATGTAAGATCTAGACAGTCGCCTATCTATTGCACTTGTGACCACGCTCTAGCATGCATTTGTTATGAGTGTGTTACACAGTGATAGATCTAGGACTCAGCAGCGCCGAGGCAACAGACCAGGCAACAAACAAACAGACAGACCGGCCACCGCAAGCACCAAGGCCACGCGCAGCACGAGCAAATGCCAGAACGAACTAACGCCAGCGCGAAAGCAGACACGCACACACTACGCAGTACCACGCAGGCCACGCGCACACCAAACACACAGCCAGCACTCGCCGGGCTCACAAGCGGTCGTCAGCGCGACACAAGCAGTCTGCACGGGCGCGACAGCGCACGCTACGGCGATGTCCGAGGCCGCGAGGCACCGGTCCCAGGAGCAATAGCCTCAGCCAGCCCGGCAGCCCGAGCGGTGTCCGGGAGGGGCGCAGAGGAGAAACGGCGGACGTGCGCTGGGAGGAGGGAAGAGGGAGGGAGGGAAGAGGGAGGGATCGGGTGCGGGGGGGGGGGGTGGGGGGGCTGCAGGGTGAAATGATATTTGTTATGAGTGTGCAATTGGTGAATGTTCCAGCCGTAGCATTGGCCAGTGCTGTGCACACATACAGCCCAACAACGGAGGACGCATAGAGAAGCTTCAAGGCCTTCGTGGCGTAGTGAACCCCCCCTCCCACTGGCACTGCAACGTCAGCAGCACGCTCTATCCACCTCAATGGGTCATATGCATGCCCGCTGCCTGCAGCCATGGTACGCATGCGTGCCAGGAGCACATTCTCACACATGGAAGTTCCGTGTAACACACAGGGACGGAAGTTCCCCACTAGCAGCACCGAGTGAACCTTAGCCAGGCCTTACCCAGGCTTTATCTGGGCCTGTTATACTGAGTAAGGCATGTGTAAGGTCCACCCGAGGCCCGTGTAAGGAGAGCCATGCCTTAGCTGGACCTGATCCAATGCTAAGGCTAGGGCTGGATAAGGGAAAACTCGAATGAGCCTTATGCTACTAGGCTTGAGTCAGGTTAACGTGATAAGGCCGTGCTAAGGCCGTAGTGATGGCACCGGAACTGGTAATGGTTAGATAAGGACCAAGCAAGGCTTGGTTGGTGTGACAGCAGCCTGGCCATTCAGCATAGCCCTGTTTTGTTTCTTGCCCGCTGCTGTGGCATGGCTTTGCAAGAGACCATCCGTGCTTCATGATCAAGTGTCGTGAAGACCTTGAAACACGGATGGGCTGCCATGAAGACATCCCACGGCAGCATCTAGGCTTGGCTAGCCCAGAGCCAAGCACAGCTGCCATAGCTAGACTGAATATCATGAATGCTTTGAGTGTGCTGGCTGTGTATTCCACATACGGCGGTTGACTTCTGTGGAGAAGTGCTGCGGTCTGTGGTCTGCTGATCAGAGTGTCTAGTATGGTGCCTTTACGCTGCCAACTGGTTATTGCGGTGGTACTCACTGACAGCCATACGACTACTGCGACTAGTTATAAATGGAGCCTGCTGGCCAGAACCTGTGTGGTTGTCAAGCATGCAGTGACATTTGTGGAGCGCTGCGACTGCCACCTGCACAGCAACGCGATCAGCAACGTCCTGAAGCATAAATGTATATGCACTACAGTAGTCTATCTGAAGCCTGTGATGCGTGTCAGAGCTGCAACGTCGTCAATGCGCCTGTCGCGTTGCAAGTTGCGACTGCGAGTCGGCTTGATCAAGCCAGCAAGAACGCAGGAATAGTACATCAGTCCTGATCAAAACGAATGCTTGATGTACAATTATCGGCAACTGGCTGCTTGATTGGTGGCAGAGTTCGTACCGGCTACGCAAAGACATGCACAGTTGCACGCAGTTTCAGCGTCCTCGCTTCTCCGACTGAATGCGATCGAAGGACTCACGAACAAACAGCTGCAGTCTGGCTCTCAGACATGCTAGCAAGTAGCTTCATCGAATACAGACAGGCTTTCGCGTTCAGCAGACGTAGGCTGGCAGCGCGCAGCCAGGGCTGTGCAACACGTGTAACGATCGATATCTATGAAGCAGACCTGTACGACAAAACGTTTCACTGCAAAAGAGAAGTCTGTGTACACAGGAGATACAGTCATGTCCCGCTAGTCAGTACAAATGTATAGCTGGCTGTTGGTGACCGGCCCAGCGCCTCGTGGGCAGCCCACCTGCGGCACATCCACCTGCGGCTCACCATCATAAGGCGGCCGCACAAAGGCCTAACCGTACTCAAGAATGCTAGTGTGATATATTGTGCTGTTACACTGTGATAGATCTAGGGCCCAGCAGCGCCGAGGCACAGAGCAGTCAACCGGCAAACATACAAACTATCACCAGCCCCAAGGCCGATCAGACCTAAGGCCACGGCGATAGATTGTTGTGCACTTGGACGTCCTGTGACCTCTCACAATATTAAAGCTGTTGTGTAAATTTGAATGGCCAGCGAGGCCCCTGACCAGCTGCAAGTGGCATTCGAGCTACAACTACTAGTACACCGAGGGTACCGGACAGAGGCATGCATGACCTGCAGGCCCTCATCCTGCTGCCAGATGTGATAAATGTGCACTGCGATGTTGCCAGATGTGTTATACTATGATGGATCAAGGCTTCAGCAGCGCTAATGGAACAAAGAAGGGAACAAAACACACAAACTGAATAGACGATTTCAAGCAGCACGGGCGACGTCATGATCCACACCCATCCGGGAAAAAATTGGCCGCGCACAAACACACTCACAACGTGGAGCGACGTCTTCGTCTGCATGGTCACCTCCCATGTCCGCGCCACGGCGTGCCACGAGTGGAGATTCTGACTGATTCAGATGCTAATTTCTGTCAGTATTGATAGTCTCTTCGCCGGCTGAGCTCTGCGCTGCTCAGTTGGCACTGCGGTGAAGGCTGCCCGCGTAGCAGCGCGCGCCTGCCAGCCTTCCGAGCGCGCAGCACGCGCATAGCCCTCGCAAGTAGGTCTATATACTGCATACAACTAGGCGTTCGTAGTCTCGACGACAGGATACCCAGCGCCTGAGCCTACTCCTTCTGTGGGTGCGCCAGCACCAGGTGCACAGCACCACTTTCTGGCTCGCGCGATCTGGCCATGGATCCGCGCAAGCGTTGGACGGCGGTCCAGCCCACTCAGCATCGAATCAGCAAATCGTCCGCTGTGATTCCGCGCAAGCCGTGCCCATGCTGCGGCACACTGTTCGGGTCGCCGCAGCAGCTGCTGCAGCACTGCCGCAGGCAGCACGCTGGTCACACGTTCTCGACAGCAGACCTCGCCCAGCTGAACGGAGCCACGTGTCACTTCTGTGCGAAAGTGTACTCGCGGCTCGGCCTGGGCGCACACGAGAAACGGTGCCCGTCGAACCCCCAACGGCGCAGCAATAGCACTGCAGGGCACCCCACAGCACAGTGCAGCCTTGGCCCCGCACAGCCTGCTCACCGCCGCACCCAGCCTCCGGCACAACCGGCGCCCGTCACTCCGCACTCGACAGCCCGTCCCCGCTCGCAGTCGGTCACGCGCTGCGGCCTGGTACCCCGCGAGGCCGCCTCGGGGCCTGCGTCAGCACCGGCTGCAGATGGGAGGGGAAGCAATGTCCGGCCACATAGCCTGCCGCCCGCCAGCCGCCTCGCGCAGCACCTCCTGGCCGTGAATGGCGAGTACCACGGGAACGGCGGGTCGGCAGGCGGCCGTCAACCTCCAGGTGACGTCCCGCCGTCGCCTGCCCCGCCCCCATGTGATGCTATCATGCATGACGCCGGCGCAGTTGCCAGCCCGACCGCTTCGACCCCCACTGCGACACCAGATGTCATGCATGATACCGCTGCCGGCAACGGCCAGCGTGCGTGGCCAACACCGACCGAGTCCACCGGTCTGCCTGCGCCTGCCACGCTAGTCAGCCCTGCTCACGTAGGGAACCACGCCATGGTCGCCCCTGAAGGCACGCAGTCCAGCCTCAACGCCCAGCCGCGTCCGCCCGCGCCGCCATCGGGCCTGGCCGAGTCAAGCCTATCCGGCCTGCGCATCGGCTCCGCGCCCGCCGACAGCGTCATGCAGGACGTCGGCACAGACTCCGCCGGGGTGCCGGTGGCAACCGCACCAGCCGTGGAGGAGGCTTGCTGTCCGGGCGTGGCTACGCCATACCGCGACGTCAGGGTGCCTCAAGAACTCCCCAGGTCGGTCACTGATGTCTTTGCCGCGGCCGCGGCCGACTGCCTGGAGGCCATCCATGATGCCGTCAAGCGCGAGCATGATGCGAGCAAGCAGCAGCACATCAATGAGCTATTGATGCTCCCTACCGAGCTGATTGGGGACAACCGCGGCGGCAGCGGGCAGCGCCGGCGGGTCCTGGCGCGCATCCGTGACCTCCATAAACGCCGACGTGCTGCCGCGCCGGCTGATACTGACGCCGATGCGACGCCCCAGCGCACTCGGACAGCGCTGCTGGCTGACCATGAGCTGGCCGGGCGCATGTATAGGCACTGCCGCAACGGCAATGACGGGCGCGCGGCCCGCTGCCTGGACAGCAGCCCGCTGGCAGCCGTTGATGCGGCCACTATAGCAGCGTTGCGGGAGCTGCACCCGTCTGCCCCCCCGCCCGTTCTGCTGCACACCGCTGACCTCCCGCCTCCCGCCGCAGTGATCGGGGAGGAACAATTCCTTCAGATCGTGCTGAACCTGTCGCGGGGCACGGCAGCAGGGCCCAGTGGGTGGACAAACGAGCACATCCGCGCCGTGGCACTACATGACCCACGCATCCGCGCCGCGCTGCGCCACTTTGTCAATGACCTCCTGTCGGGGAGCATCCCCCACACGGCTCTCCTCCAAGCCAGCCGACTGATCGCCCTCGCCAAGCCGGCAGGCGGCGTCAGGCCCATCGCAATCGGTGAGTCGCTGATGCGCCTGGCGGGCATCTGCGCGCTGGCGACGCTGCCGGATGCAGCCAGCCTGTTTGCCCCGCTGCAGGCCGGTGTCGGCATCTCTGGGGGTGCTGAGATCCCAGGCCATGCGCTGTATCCTGACTTTCATGACCCCGATGTTGTGACCGTCCAAGTGGACCTCCGCAATGCCTTCAATCTGAGCGATCGGACCGCCATGCTGGCAGCCTTTGCACAGCACGCCCCGGGTCTCTTGCCATTCGTGCGGATGTCATACCAACAGGCATCGGCGCTGCTTCTGCGGCGCCCGGACGGCGCACATGAAGTGCTGTGGAGCGAGACCGGCGTGCGACAGGGCGACACGATGGGGCCGTTCCTCTTCAACCTGACATATCAGCCGACTCTGCGAGCAGCGAGCGAGGTCAGCGGCGGAGCGCTGGTCACGGCATGCCACGATGAAACGTACCTGCAAGGACGACCGCAAGATGTCGCCGCCGGCGCAGCACTGATCATGGGTAGGCACCCGTGCCAGCCGCAGAAGACTAACGTCTACTGCGAGGACACGGACACAGCTGCGCATGTCGCCGCCTTGCTCGGTGCGCGCGTCGCCCCGGACGGCATCGTGGTGTGCGGCACCCCACTGGGTAGCGATGAGTTCGTCACAGCACATGTCTCCCGCCGCTGCGCAGCCACTCGCGCGCAGATTGCGAAGCTGACCGCGCTGCCACTGTCCCCTCAGGTGAAATGGCTTGTCATGCACAACTGCCTGCAGCATAGAGAATCCCATTTGTTGCGCAGCACGCAGTGGCGGTTTCTGGAGCAGCCGCTGCACCAGGTGGAGATAGCGCTGCTGAAGGGCCTCGGCGACATTCTGGATGTGAGCAGCCTCACGGATGCACAGTGCCTGCAAGCCCTGCTTCCCCACCGCCATGGCGGCATGGGCCTACGCAGGTTCACCCAACCCATCGCCGACGCTGCTCGCCTGTCGTCCGCTGCACTCGCCCATGCAGCCCTCGCAGAAGGGACGGATCGAGGCCTGCCGTTCCGTGGCGATGCGGGCGTCGCCATGCGCCACACTCTCGAAGAGTTGCGCCAGCAGTGGCCAAGCATCCCGGGGCTGTCTGAGTGCCCCGCCGAGCCCGCGGAATGGGCGGGCCTGAGCGGCGGGGGGTCTGCCATCCGCATGTCACGGCTGCAGAATGCAGTCGGCCGGGCCGACTCTGACGCCCGGGCGGCTGCGCTGCTTGCAGCGCTGGATCAGGGGACGCGCAGCCCGTCGTCAGCAACACGCGAACAGAGCCTGACCAGCAAGGCGCGCTTGCATAGTTGCGCAGGCTCGATGGCATCAGCTTTCCTGAAAGCCAGGCCCGGTGCGACTGAGCTGACTGCCACAGAGTTCCGCGTGAATGTGCGCTTGCGCCTAGGTGAGTCACTGTTCACCGGCCCAGAGGCGGACGGCGACTGCGTGTGCGGCCGGGCATCACCTGCTGATGGTTCGCATGCCCTGGTGTGCAATGCGGTGTGGCACGGTGGTCGCCCGCCATGATGCGATCACGCAGGCATGGCGCCGCTTCATCATGCGGGCGGGCATCTCCACGTCTCTTGAGCCCAACATCAAGAGCCTCCCGCAGTACCCGGATGTGCCGGGCGCACGGCCGCCCGCACAGCCGCCCGGCCCCTCCTGTGAGCCTGCCAGCTGTGCTGCCGCTGGTGCGCTCACTCCACCCACCCCGGCCCCCAGCGCCTCGGCCGTGCCTTCCACACCATGTGGCACCCAGACGCTGGCGCATTCCCCGCCTGCCCCCTTGCGCCCCTCCGGACCGGCGGACAACGCTGCCCCGCTCGGCGACGCCGCCACGGCGGACGGCACCTCAGAGGGACCAGCCGCCGCGGCTGCACTCGTCGCTGCTGCCATCTCAGCCGTTGTTGCCTCGTCCGAGGTCAAGGCTGCCGCGGCCGACACGGCAGGCGCCATGGACGTAGACGTCCCCGGCGAGGCGGCTGTCGGTTACAGTGGCGCGCGAGAGCTCGGCGCGGCAGCTGCCGCCGCCGCCGCAGTGGCCGTGAAGGCGGCCGCCCCGGCCGGCGAGTGCGCGGTGCGGTGTGAGCACCTGCCATGGGTGGGCCCGGTGGCCACTAGTCCGCCGCGACGCCTGCCCGAGGGTCGACGGGGCCGCGCGGCCGCGGCTTGCGCCCGGCCGCTACCCCCCCGCTCGCAGCGGGACCCGGAACGGGGTTATCTGCTTGTGATGTTGCCCTGCGACACCGTTGTGGCCGATGTGTGCGTTACCTGTCCGGTGGCCCCCTCCCGGGTCGTCGCCACGGCAAACACGCCAGGCGCTGCCGCCCAGTTGATGGACGACCGGAAGCGAGACAAGTACGGCCGCTCCGGCACAGGCGCATGTCGCTTCGTGTCCCTGTCGCATGAGACGTTTGGCCGTGTGGGCACGGGTGCGTTCGCCTTCCTGAATAAGATCGCTGACTTTGCTGCGGCTTCGGGGGCCGTGTTCAGGCGAGCGTTCTTGCAGAATGCCATGTGCGAACTCTCTACCACTCTGTGCCGTGGTGTGACGCGCCAGGTCCTCGCTGCGGCTCCGCTGCGTATGCGGCTGGCGGGCAGGGCGGTGGTGCCTGGCCACGATGTCCCGTCGGACGTGCTATAGGCGGCCGCTGGCCGCCTTGCTGGACCGGGTGCCGCGGCTGCAGCAGCGCAGGCCGGCCCCGCGTCTAGTCGTGTTGGCCCGCCCTGCCTTCCCGCGAGCCACCGTGGGGGGAGTGATGCGGCGCCGCTAGTGCCCTTCGCGCCCCGCCCTGAGGCCCCTGTCGGGCGGCCGGAGGGGGAGGGCTGGTACGCCTTACACTGTGGGGGGCGTGCGCCCCCGGGCTCTCATGTGCGGGGGGCCCGTGATGGAATGCTCCAGTGGGGCAGGATGGAGTGGGGGTGCTGCTGTTGGGGGGTCGGTGGTGGCTGGTTTTGCTGGGGTGGGCAGTAGTGCGGTGGTGGGTGTTGCTGTGCGCGGTTGTGGCGCGGGTGCCGTAGTGGAGGGGTGCAGGAGTGCGCGTGCGTGTGGGTGCGTGGGTGTGGTTGTGTCGGCTGTGTCGGTTCGTTGTGGCTTTTTCGCCTGGGAGAGTGATTGCTTTTTGCTGGTGTCTACTTTCGGGGGTTTTGGCCGTCTACTTTCCTTCTGTTGCCCTCGCTGCCGGGCTATTGCGTTCATCTCCGTGTAACACTCACAACGTGCCTCATGATCACAACCGTGTCTGAAAAGGCTGACGTGGTGGACAGAGTCGGCCTGGTTGCTGAGCTGTGAGGTAGCGCTTCGGATGTGCTACTGGCATGACTAGCGCATAACGACACTGTGTAAACACAAACAACGACACTCTGTAACCACAGACACAAGGCACGGGCATTTCTGCCGGGCCTGAATGTCCCCACAGTCGGCCTGCCGGCACTGACGTGCCATTGTGGATAAGCCGCCGCCGATGGCACTTTCCTCCCATTCCCCGGCACACACTGTAGCCCGCGCCCCCCCACCCTCCTCATCCGCGTCTCGCCCCAGCCTGTACCCGGCCGCTGCTCAGGCCCCTGCGCCCAAAGGCAATGACTATGGCAGCAGATGGTCTGGGGCTAAGGGACACGTGTGCAGCCGCCGCGCCCGTCAGCAGACCCACGCGACGGCGTCTCGTTCCCGCGTCCGTCTGGCCTGCTGAGGTTGACTTGGCACCGGCTGGCCGCCGTGGTCCGTAGCACCTGGTGGCTGTGCACAGCGTGTGCATGGACTGCGTGTTGTCGCGTTCGCTTTGTACACGTTCGGTGTGTCAGTGCGTGTTTGTCTGTGCGTGCGTATCTGTGCGTGCGTGTCTGTACGCGCGTGTCCGTGCGCACGTCAGTGTGTTGCTGTTTCTGCCAGTGGGTGGTATGAAAACTACAGACAGACAGACAAACAGACGGTAGCTGCTTCTTCAGGTTGCGTTTGTTTGTTTGTTTGTTTGTTTGTTTGTTTGTTTGTTTGTTTGTTTGTTTGTTTGTTTGTTTGTTTGTTTGTTTGTTTGTTTGTTTGTTTGTTTGTTTGTTTGTTTGTTTGTTTGTTTGTTTGTTTGTTTGTTTGTTTGTTTGTTTGTTTGTTTGTTTGTTTGTTTGTTTGTTTGTTTGTTTGTTTGTTTGTTTGTTTGTTTGTTTGTTTGTTTGTTTGTTTGTTTGTTTCCTGCTTTCTTCCTCGGCGCTGCTGGGGCCTCGATCTGTCACAGTGTAACATACACAGGGCACAAACACTTGAAGGGACAGATCGAGAAGGGACAGATCGAGAAGGGACAGATCGAGAAGGGACAGATCGAGGCCTGCCGATCCCTGGCGATGCGGGCGTCGCCATGCGCCACACTCTCGAAGAGTTGCGCCAGCAGTGGCCAAGCATCCCGGGGCTGTCTGAGTGCCCCGCCGAGCCCGCGGAATGGGCGGGCCTGAGCGGCGGGGGGTCTGCCATCCGCTTGTCACGGCTGCAGAATGCAGTCGGCCGGGCCGACTCTGACGCCCGGGCGGCTGCGCTGCTTGCAGCGCTGGATCAAGGGACGCGCAGCCCGTCGTCAGCAACACGCGAACAGAGCCTGACCAGCAAGGCGCGCCTGCGTAGTTGCGCAGGCTCGATGGCCTCAGCTTTCCTGAAAGCCAGGCCCGGTGCGACTGAGCTGACCGCCACAGAGTCTCGCGTGAATGTGCGCTTGCGCCTAGGTGAGTCACTGTTCACCGGCCCAGAGGCGGACGGCGACTGCGTGTGCGGCCGGGCATAGCCTGCTGATGGTTCGCGTGCCCTGGTGTGCAATGCGGTGTGGCGCACGGTGGTCGCCCGCCATGATGCGATCACGCAGGCATGGCGCCGCTTCATCATGCGGGCGGGCATCTCCACGTCTCTTGAGCCCAACATCAAGAGCCTCCCGCAGTACCAAGATGTGCCGGGCGCACGGCCGCCCGCACAGCCGCCCGGCCCCTCCTGTAAGCCTGCCAGCTGTGCTGCCGCTGGTGCGCTCACTCCGCCCACCCCGGCCCCCAGCGCCTCGGCCGTGCCTTAAACGCCATATGGCACCCAGACGCTGGCGCATTCCCCGCCTGCCCCCTTGCGCCCCTCTGGACCGGCGGACATCGCTGGCCCGCTCGGCGACGCCGCCACGGCGGACGGCACCTCAGAGGGACCAGCCGCTGCGGCCGCACTCGTCCTTGCTGCCATCTCAGCCGTTGTGACCTCGTCCGAGGTCAAGGCTGCCGCGGCCGACACGGCAGGCGCCATGGACGTAGACGTCCCCGGCGAGGCGGCCGTCGGTTACAGTGGCGTGCGAGAGCTCAGCGCGGCAGCTGCCGCCGCCGCCGCCGTGGCCGTGAAGGCGGCCGTCCCGGCCGGCCAATGCACGGTGCGGTGTGAGCACCTGCCACAGGTGGGCCTGGTGGCCACTAGTCCGCCGCAACGCCTGCCCGAGGGTCGCCTGGGCCGCGCGGCCGCGGCTTGCGCCCGGCCGCTACCCCCCCGCTCGAAGCGCGACCCGGAACGGGGTGATCTGCTTGTGATGCTGCCCTGCAACACCATTGTGGCCGATGTGTGCGTGACCTGTCCGGTGGCCCCCTCCCGGGTCGTCGCCGTGGCAAACACGCCAGGTGCTGCCGCCCAGCTGATGGACGACCGGAAGCGAGACAAGTACGGCCGCTCCGGCACAGGCGCATGTCGCTTTGTATCCCTGTCGCATGAGACGTTTGGCCATGTGGGCACGGGTGCGTTCGCCTTCCTGAATAAGATCGCTGACTTTGCTGCGGCTTCGGGGGCCGTGTCCAGGCGAGCGTTTTTGCAGAATGCCATGTGCAAACTCTACACCACTCTGTGCCGTGGTGTGACGCGCCAGGTCCTCGCTGCGGCTCCGCTGCGTATGCGGCTGGCGGGCCGGGCGGTGGTGCCTGGCCACGATGTCCCGTCGGACGTGGTATAGGCGGCCGCTGGCCGCCTTGCTGGACCGGGTGCCGCGGCTGCAGCAGCGCAGGCCGGCCCCGCGTCTGGTTGTGCTGGCCCGCCCTGCCTTCCCGCGAGCCACCGTGGGGGGAGTGATGCGGCGCCGCCAGTGCCCTTCGCGCCCCGCCCTGAGTCCCCTGCCGGGTGGCCGGAGGGGGAGGTGTGGCAGATCTAGGCTTTAGGCAACTGAGTGCAAGCTAGTCGTTGGTGTGGCCGCAGGTGCAGTGCAGCAATGCATGCATGAGACTGCGGGAGTAGGACGTTGATGCATAGATTTGCATGGTGATCAGCAAGTTCGCTGTCACATATAGGACTGACTGCCAGTTCACCAGTCGTTGTGTTTGACTGGCTGAATGGCAGGTACGAGTCTCTTGGACTTTGTTTGCATACTGCTGTGAGTTGGCATTGATACCTAGGACATTGATTGTGCTGTGTGCGAAGTGCAGGCTGTGACGTTGCATGTTGCTGCGTGCGAACATCGTAGACTCACAGTGCACATTCTGCCACAGGTTATGGGGCCCGTCACGAGAGTGTGAACCCGCTGCAGACAAATTCCGTAGTTGTGCCGTAACTGGGCAACAAATCCCGACGCAATACGTAACTGTTTGCGTGGCCAGGCCGTAACTGGGTGGCAATATGGGGGATGTCGGATTTGGCAGTGGCGTGGGTCGGATCCAGCAGTTGGGGCGGGATGGTAACTTCCGTCAGTGGTTCGCCCACATGGAGGCAGCCCTCACCATGAAGGGGTGGGAAAGATGGCTGACCGAGGAGCCAGCTGAGGATGATGACGCCGGGATAGCCGAGGACAGGAAGGCTAGGGCGGTCATTAAGTTCGGTCTGAAAGAAGCGTTGTTGAGAACGGTTCAGGGCGCGCAAACAACGATGGCGGCGTGGCAGGCGCTGCATCATGAGCATGAAGGGAACCAATACATGCGCAGACACTCCCTGTTGCAGAAAGCAAACGACCTGCGACAAGGAGATAAGAGTGTCCAAAAGTACATTGATGAGGTCTTGATGCTCCGCGAGGACTTCGAGGACGCGGGCATGGAGGGTCAGGAAACTCTTCTTGTCAGTCAGTTTGTCAAGGGCATAAGACCGACATTGGGAAGTGTGGTTGGGCCACAACTGGGCGCGGATGTGCGGCGTGGAGCGTCATTGGAGGTCATCTGCGATACCTTCAAGGATCTCGTAACATTTCTGCCAGAGCGAAAGTTAACAGGGCATGCGGCCGCGGCGCGGGCTCCGACGCAGGGGCCATGCCACTACTGTGGTAAGGATGGCCACAGATGGCGAGCATGCAGAAAGAGGAAAGATGACATGTCTGCGGGTCGGGAACTGAAGTGGTTCCGGGATCAGCAGCGTGAAGGGGCAGGTGGTAAGGAGAGTTCTCAGCCCGGAAAAGCACTGTCGGTCAGGGCAGATGCAAGAGTCGCAGCGGCGACTGTAACGGTCCGTGCAGATAGGCCGGACATGCTAGTGTTCGACACAGGCGCGACTCACAACTTTGTGAGTGACCTGAGCTTGGTCCACGACAAGGAGGACACGCCGGTTGACATTGTGACTCTAGCCGGGAAGGAAGAGCACGTGGTGGCATGCGCGGGCAAGGCGTTGCTGGAGATGGAAAATGGGTCAACTGTGACGCTGAAGCATGTGCTATGCGTGCCGAGCATGGACATGAATCTGCTGTCAGGTGGCTACGTGAACTCCGTCAATGGTTCATGGGAAGGCAGACGAGGTCAGCTGACAGTTCGTGATTCCGATGAAGATGTGGTGCTGACGGGAACACTGCGGGACGGGCTGTACTATATGAACTGTCAGATGGTACCAGAAACGTCAGCCAATCGTCATCCAGCCCACGCGTACGTGGCCAGGCAGGCGGAGCTGTGGCACAGACGCTACAGCCATGTGGGCATGCAGAATCTGCGACGCGCCGAGAAGGTGGTGACCGGCATGGGCGAGGTGAAGTGGCCAGCCGATGATGCCAAGGCATGTGAGATTTGTCCTCTGGCGAAGCAGCCGCGGGCACACTACCCCCGCTCAGACTCAGAGGCAGAGGCGCCGCTACAGCTTGTGCACACGGATATGATGGAGATCCGGGTGCCGGGGCTGAAAGGAGAGAGATATGCGGTGACGCTGCTGGACGACTACAGCCGCTATGCTGAAGTCATCTGTGTGCGCACAAAGGATCAGGTCGCAGAAGCATTGGTGATGCGCCTGAAAGAGTGGGAGAGGCAGCTGCAGACACCGCAGAAGCCTGTAATGTGGGTGAAAATTATTCGCTCGGACAACGGCACTGAGTTCAAGGGTGAGCTGAAGTGGTGGTGCAGCAAGCGAGGCATCATCATGCAGCACAGTGTGGCAAGAAGACCGCAGCAGAACGGCAGAGCAGAGCGGATCAACCGAACGCTGTCTGAGAGGACGCGTGCGATGCTGAAGGATGCGGGTCTGCCGAAGCGGCTTTGGCCACAAGCAATGGACACGGCAGCATATACTCGCAACCTGGTGCCGACAGAAGGCCAGAACAAGACTCCGCATGAGCTGTTCTGGGAGAAGGTGCCAGATGTGTCACACCTGAGGGTGTTCGGGAGCAAGGCGACGGAGCACATTCCGTCAGAGCTGCGCAGCAAGCTGGACGATGTCAGCAGAGACGTGATCTTCGTCGGCTACCCCAGACACATGAAGGCCTGGACAGTGATGCACAAAGCGAAGGGTGTGTGGAAGCTGTCGGACAGTGCGGATGTCTCGTTCCGTGAGGACGAGAAGCTGCAGCAGCCCAGAGAGCCAGAAGAGGCGCTGCCGGAGACAGAGTACGATGAACTCATCCTGTTTGATGACGAAGCAGGTGATGAGGACGCAGATCACGTGACTCTGGAGGACAGTGATGAGTGGTCACTGAGTGACGATGATTCAGATGCAGGATGGGACGGCCAGGGTGAGGACCCGGGGGCCGGTGCTGATGCTGAGGGGAACCCTGATGATGGTTCCGGTGACGATGGGCAGGATGAACCCATGCATGATGATGGAGGCGGAGGGGCCGCTGGGGCAGGTGGCCAGAGGCGCTACCCGGCGCGTGCCAGAAATCCGCCGAATCTGCCGTACCAGGCTCAGCTGTTTGTGGCTGAGGGGGTGCAGACTGCAAGTGATGAAGACCTGCTGGTCGCACCGAAGTCGTATCAGGAGGCGATGACGCGACCAGACAGGGAGGTCTGGGTGAGTGCCAAAGATGAAGAGTATGGCTCACTCAGGGGCAAGGGCGTGATCGAGGAATGTGATCTGCCGCCCGGTCAGAAGGCGCTCCCGTCGAAGGGGGTGTGCGATCTGAAGTTTGATGAGAAAGGCAACCTTGTGAGGCACAAGTACCGGCTCGTCGCAATGGGCAACCTTCAGCAGGAAGGGGAGTACGGCGATTTGTTCGCGCCTACGGCCCAGAGCGCAACCTTCAGGCTGATGCTGGCTCTGAAAGCGGCAGATCCCAAGCTGAAGCTGCGGCAGGTGGACGTGAAGACAGCGTTTCTGCATGCAGACCTGAAGGAGGTGGTGTACGTGCGCCCGCCGCCCGAGCTGCGGCAAGGCAACAAGGTGTGGAGGCTGCGGAAAGCTCTGTATGGGCTGAAGCAGGCGCCGCGAGCCTGGAATGAAGAGCTGACAAAGGCGATGATCAGCGACAAGTACACGGAGTCAGAGCATGATCCGTGCTTGTTCATTCGAGGGACTGGACGCGACAGGGTGTATTTCCTGGTCCATGTCGACGATGCTGCCATCCTGGCAGCTGAGGGGGATGATGACAAGGCAGTTGCGGACCTCAGCAAGCACTTTGAAGTGAAAGACCTGGGCGAGCTGAGCTACTTTCTGGGGCAGGAGGTGGCAGAAGTGAAGGGCCAGGGGGTGATGCTGAGTCAGGGGCAGTACGCCAAGCGCATGCTGGAGAAGGCAGGCATGTGGGACTGCAAGCCCAAGGCGACGCCGATGGAGGAAAGACACAAACTGCAGAAGACGTCTGGCTCGCCACTGAAGGATGATGACCAGCGGAAGGCGGGCTACTCAGAATCGGTGGGTGCACTGCTGTACCTCTCCACTCACACACGGCCAGATCTCGCATATCCTGTGGGGGTGCTGAGTCGATTCATGTCGAGCCCCACAGATGTGCATTTCGCGGCAATGAAACGTGTGCTTAGATACGTGCGAGGGACCTGGGACTGGGGGCTGATGTACCAGCACAGTCCTCCACGTGGAGAGCAGGGGGTGCGGGCATACACTGAGGCGGACTTCAAGGAGCTGGGCATGCCACGAGAGGCGGTGATGCGGCTCTACTCAGATGCAGACCTGGCAGGAGAGCTTGATGGTCGGAAGAGCACTTCAGGGATGCTGATGACGATGAACGGAGGGCCGATTCTGTGGGCATCCAAGCTGCAGACGGTGGTGGCGACGTCTACGAGTGAAGCGGAGTACATCTCAGCAGCAATGGCTGTGAAGGAAGCACTGTGGGTGAGGAAGCTGCTGAGTGATGTCTACGGTAAGGTTCAGTGCATGCCATTGTACTGTGACAACCAGAGTGCGCTTCAGCTGATGAAGCAGAGGACTGCTGGAGTAGCTGGCAGGTCCAAGCACATTGATGTGCAGTACCATTTCATTAGGAACAGGTACTTGCGTGGTGAGGTGTCGGTGGAATTTGTGTCTACTGAGGAGCAGAAGGCTGACATGCTGACAAAGGCATTGTCCGGGCCTATGCTGACCAATGCAATTGCTGGATATTTGAAGCCACCACCAAGCGACAGTGCTTGAGGGGGTCTGTGGCAGATCTAGGCTTTAGGCAACTGAGTGCAAGCTAGTCGTTGGTGTGGCCGCAGGTGCAGTGCAGCAATGCATGCATGAGACTGCGGGAGTAGGACGTTGATGCATAGATTTGCATGGTGATCAGCAAGTTCGCTGTCACATATAGGACTGACTGCCAGTTCACCAGTCGTTGTGTTTGACTGGCTGAATGGCAGGTACGAGTCTCTTGGACTTTGTTTGCATACTGCTGTGAGTTGGCATTGATACCTAGGACATTGATTGTGCTGTGTGCGAAGTGCAGGCTGTGACGTTGCATGTTGCTGCGGGCGAACATCGTAGACTCACAGTGCACATTCTGCCACAGGTGAGATCCATACAGCTTAAGTAGTGTACAATATGTGAAGCTGTAACAGTTGTGTTTGACTGGCTGAATGGCAGGCTGTGACGTTGCATGTTGCTGCGGGCGAACATCGTAGACTCACAGTGCACATTCTGCCACAGGAGGGCTGGTACGCCTTGCACTGTGGGGGGCGTGCGCCCCCCGGGCTCTCATGTGCGGAGGCCCGTGATGGGATGCTCCAGTGGGGCAGGATGGAGTGGGGGTGCTGCTGTTGGGGGGTCGGTGGTGGCTGGTTTTGCTGGGGTGGGCAGTAGTGCGGTGGTGGTTGTTGCTGTGTGCGGTTGTGGCGCGGGTGCCGTAGTGGAGGGGTGCGGGAGTGCGCATGCGTGTGGGTGCGTGGGTGTGGTTGTGTCGGCTGTGTCAGTTCGTTTTCGCCTGGGAGAGTGATTGCTTTTTGCTGGTGTCTACTTTCGGGGGTTTTGGCCGTCTACTTTCCTTCTGTTGCCATCGCTGCCGGGCTATTGCGTTCATCTCCGTATAACACACAGGGCACAAAGCGAGCGCGACCCCGCGCGGGCCCCCAAAGCGCCGAACGAAGGCAGCTGGTAACCACCTGATGCGCGAGCTCTGGCAAGTATTGCTCCCCATCCACCTGGGAAATAGACAAATAGCCAACGTGTACACTTACAAGTTGTACATGCCGTATAATTATGAGACTGCCGTATAAGTATGTGGCAATTGCTCTTATGGTCATACGACGGCGGTGTTGAGTAAACACTGGTGCCCGGAGGCACGTGGCCAGAGGCTCCATCCCTTGAGGAGCTCCACTACTGCCTATAGATCCGCTGAGAGAGAGGCTATGGGCTTGATCCGATGGGGGGTCACAGGAAGATCGCTCCAGCTCCAGCAGCCCACACGCGGAGAAACCTCGCAGAGACTTGGAATCCTCTGCATCATCTATACCTGTACAACAGAATGGGCCCGGGCGGGCGGGGTCTTAGCTGAAAGCTACAAAGCACTAGCAACGAACACCCACTCTGCATGGCGAGCTGCTGCTTGCACCAGCCTAAAAACACCCAAACTCTGCACAGCCTCCGGCCCGCAGCAGATCTGCAGACCCCTGTAGACACCGAATGCCAGAGTCCTTCGGTTCACCGTCGCCACTCCCACAATAAGTGCGATTACGTTCCACGTGATCCACCTTGTGGTCGTACGACGGCGGTGTTGAGAAAGCATAGGTGCCCGGAGACACATGGAGCCCAGAGGCTCCACCCCTTGAGGAGCTCCACTACTGCTTAGAACCGCTGAGACCTGCGCAAAATGTACGGTAGCTCCACCACTGCTTAGAACCGCTGAGACCTACGCAGAATGTACGGGAGGGAGATCGAGCGCGTCCAGCGCGTGTCATGTGGAGGAGTGCACGGCGAAATGCCGAAATGGGCAGAGGTGGAGCGGGGGTGTGGGCGGGGCGGGGCACGACGCAAGCCTATGCGCGATGGCCCGTCAGCGCCGGCAGGCCGTCCGTGGGGACAGGAAAGCCGGCAGCAGCGCCCACCCGACCAGTCTAGCGCGGAGGGGCGCGGCCGTGCGGGCTTGGCGCGCCAGCGTGCGGCACAACACTTGTGGACAGGTCGCGCATGGCATAGAGCAGGAAAGAACGCGTAGACACCGCGCCGTGTCCCGCGGCTACCTCCGCGATTGTCTGGAGAAAGTGGTATGCTTCCCGCCCAACCCTGCCATACGTCTCGTGCACGAGCGGGATGAACTGGGCGGCACCTGTGATAGCGCCATATTTGTCGCGCTTTTGCCGTTCGCCCGTTTTAGCGGTCGCGCCAGCCTCACGTGACGCACCGCGCACATGCGACCTAGCAAGCGGGTGCACCACCTTCACGTCCAGCAGCGCCATGCGCGTGGTGAGGAATGCCAGGAGGTCGCCGCGCTGCGGAGGCCGCTGCGCTCGGGGCGGCGGGGGTGCGGGAGGCTGGGGCCGGGGCTTGGGTTCCATGAGGGGCGTGGGGCACGTCCGAAGCCTGGGGGTCCTGCGAGAGATGGGCTGGGGGTTGTACTGGCGCAGCATTGGCTGGGGAGCTCGGCGGCGGTGGCGGTGGCGGTGGCGGTGGCGGTGGCGGTGGCGGTGGCGGTGGCGGTGGCGGTGGCGGTGGCGGTGGCGGTGGCGGTGGCGGTGGCGGTGGCGGTGGCGGTGGCGGTGGCGGTGGCGGTGGCGGTGGCGGTGGCGGTGGCGGTGGCGGTGGCGGTGGCGGTGGCGGTGGCGGTGGCGGTGGCGGTGGCGGTGGCGGCGGTGGCGGCGGCGGCGGCGGCGGCGGCGGCGGCGGCGGGCTTCGCTGACACGGCGCAGCTGATGCATTCGCAGACGGCGTGGCCGGCGGGCGTGTGAAGTCCGCCGGCGGCGCGGCTGGTGGCAACTGCTGGCTGCCGCAGAGGGGGAGCACGCGTATGCCTCCGGGGAGCTTGCCAACATGCGGCTCGAGCGATGAAGCTAGCGACGCGCGCATGAGCACCCGCCTTCAAGCCATGGTGATGAGACCGTGCTTTAGGACTGAAGTCGCCCTGAGCTGGCCGCATATGACACTGTGCGTGCCGGACGCAGCCACGCGGCCGCAGGGGCAGGTCTCATCCGAGTCCAAGACGGGCAGCAGCGGCTCACCCAGTCGCAGCAGCACAGCCACCTGGAATTCATGGTCGGTCAGGCCTGCCACCGTGCCGGGGCAGGCCGTGAGGAACGCCAAGGCCAGCGAGCCAGAGCAGCTGAGGAGGCGAGTTAGATCAGCGCACGCCGTCTCCGCCGTTTGAAGATTCGGACCATGCTTCAGGGTCTAGAGTTGGGCGCACATGGCAGTCCAGCGCGCGTCCGCCTTCGCCCGGCTGAGCGTGCTCTGGAGCAGCGTCATGCGCAGCTTCGAGCCAGCGTCAGACGCGCAGTCGTCGGCTGGGGTCGGGCTGTTCGAGATTCCCTGCACGGCCAGCCATGCCTTCCGCAAGCGTGCGAAGCGGACCTGGTGCCGGACTGCGGTGTCGCCGCGGAACGGCTCACCGCCGTCGATGCCGTCCGCGAGCACCGCGTGCGCAACCGCTGCCGACGCAAGCCGCGCTGCGTCATCAAAGTCGGCTGTGTAGTGTCTCAGACCCATGCCGCAATGTCTATGAGGGAGCAAGGACTGCTCACGCTGCAGGTCGGTGAACTGCTGCGTTTCAATGATGCGGCACATGGCGTGTATGCTGGCGTTCTCGACGCCCATGAGCGGCTGCTCGAGGTGGGCTCACTCGCTAGTGCGCAGCCGTTGTGCTTCGTGATGCTGCAGGCACTAGAAGAGGACAGCCCACCGTATCTGGGCCGCCAGCGCGAGGCCTGCCAACTTTTGCATCAGCTCGACGGCGTGTTTGCATCTGCGGCTCACATACGCCTCCACATAGGCAGGGGTGCCCAGCGGCACGCTGCATGCGACCATGCCGTCAGTGGCAATTGTGGCGCCTAGGCAGGCGGCTACGTGCGAGGCCTTGGCGGGATCGGTGCAGTGGATGAGCGTCTTCTGGTTGTTGCACCTGTTGCAGGATAGCACAACTCGGCCCATGGCGACCACTTGCTCGACCGTGCTCTGCACCGTCCGGTTATTGTGGCACACGATTGCTAACGTGCCAGGGGCCGCTTCTTGCGCCGCTAACACAGTGGGCCGGAACGCGATGGCAAAGTAGAGGGGGCCGATGGGGTCGCCTTGCATCACGCCAGGTGCACTTCACAGAACCGCGTTGGACCCGTTTTGCTGACGTGTCAGCAGCGGCAATGGCGCTCCATACGCCATGCGTGCGAATGCGGCCAGGGCGGGGAGCTGCGCGTCGATCTCCGCGATGATGGTTTCGTGGTCAATCAGGTTGAACGCGTTTTCGAGATCGAGCTGCACTGTGGCCGTCTCCGCATCTGAGAAGTCAGGGGCCAGCGCGTGGTTCGGAATCTCAGGGCCGCCGCGGACACCGACCCCGATCTGGTGCGGGGCAAGCAGACCCGGCGCTTCTGGGACGCACGCCAGCGCGCAGATACCGGCGAGGCGCATGAACACTTCGCTGATAGAGATCGGGCGAACGCCGCCGTGCGGTTTGTTGATGGCAATTATGCTGCTGGCCCTCAGCAGGTCGGAGTGGGGGATGGTGCCCGACAGCAGGAGGTTGACGAAGCGGCGCATGGCCTCGCCTGTGCGCTCGTTATACAACCCGGCGCTGCGGACGCGCTCGCATGTCCACCCGCTGGGACCGGCCACTGAACCCTGTGTCAGGTTCTGCAGGATGGCCTGAAACCGCTCCGCTGAGACTTCCGCTGAGCGGCTGCCGGCTGGGGTAGTCTGCGCTGCGCGCTCTAGAGGGGGCGCGGGGGGGGTGAAGTGCTCGCAGGCGTGGCAGTTAGTTGTGGTCGATGGGAACGATAGGGCTGCTGTCCAAGCACCGCGCAGCGCTGCCAACATTGCAGTTGCATGCATGTCGGTGCATGCGCCATGCCATTGCGATGTCCGCAACAACATCTGTGCGAGTGCAGCCGGGGTCGCCGTGTTCAGCGGTTTCAAGCAGCATCTACCTCCTGGTCTGCTTCCGGATCTCGCGCACGCGGGCACTGACTCGCCTGGCACGCCCCCTGCTCGCGCCAGTGTTGCCGGAAGCCTGTCTGGGCAGCAGGAGTAGGAGCCAGAGCTCTGTCTCTACACTGGGCCGGTGACCGCGCTCAGCGGCATCGGCGGTACGTTCCAGCGCTGTGGCCACAACGTCGGCCTAGTGCACAAGCTCAAACATTGCCAACGCCATGTCCGCGCTGTCCACCACCACCGCCAACGAGATCGACGGCCGCCTCTCTGACGCCCTCCGTAACTTACTCTTTGGCCGCAGTGAGGGTCAGGACCTGGCCGGCCGCAACATCTTCCGCAGCCGCGAGCTTGGCCTTCCCACATACGCCGACATGGCAGAGTGCTTCGGTATCACCCCCGATGCAACGGGATGCATTTTCCGTCAATAATTTCGATATTTCCGGTAATTCTGGCTCGCTACGCCATTGCTATTATTACGTTGGTAGGTTGTGAATACCTTTGCCCCTGCTTCTGGCCTGCATGTACGCCGCTTCAATTTTACGAGTGCTATGCTGGCTGACTCTAAGAAAAGGTCCATCCGTCTGCAGTGAAGGTGTTGGTCAGGTTTCACGATTGGCTGTTGTTTACGACACAGATGTATGTGCAAGTTGAGCCAGAGACCCCTGACGCATGGCTCGGCCTGCTGCGCGAGCCCAAGGCCGCCGGGACCGCTCTGCCTCACACCCTTCGCCCCGTTATTGTGGGGCAGTTCCCACCGCAGATTCTTCGGCCCCAGGTGCTTCTTCTGGAGGACCATCCCCCGCCGGGTTGGCAGATTCCTGAGCAAGGTCAAGAGCAGCACACACTAGGACGATGCTGCCAGTCGGAAAATGACGTACTCCGAGGACGCAGGCGGCAAACAGCACCAAGGACGTCATCGTGATTCGACAGGGACGTCATCTAGAGATCACAACCCCATCCTCGGGAGACAAGGGCGCCAAGATGACGTAACTGGCTGGTGGCCGGCTGGGTATGACGTCACCATGCCATCATGCGCAAGGCTGGGGTACATCTTGATGACGTCACTGCCGCCGCCACTGAGACGGCTTACATGCAGATGACGTCCCGGGTTGTGCGCGTAGATGGTGACGTAATCCGGACGTCATCGGGGACGTCCTGCTCGGGTGAGCAGAAGATGCTCTGGCCACAGCACATATAGGACGTTCAAGTAAACTCTGTGTAGGAGAAATTACCACTACTGGCCGTGGAATGTTGCGACTGTGGCACATCACAGTAGAGACCTCGAAAAAACGGAAGTCTACGATTTTGACATGGATTGGATAGCCAATGATGGGGTTGCAATACGTCAACCTAGACGTGAGGTGAACCTGATGGAATGGTCCATATGCTCAATATGCTCACATGGTCCACACACAACGTTGCCAGCAGGCGAGGTGGAACACTGTGTGTCTGTTATGCACTGCATGTGTACGCGAGGGCGACATGAAGCACTTGTAGCGCAAAGGCAGGTGCCCATGCCACCTTCACCGGAGCGGTGGGTGTCCGAACACGCCTATTCGGACACCCACCTCTCCGGTCACCGCTGCACAAGGCGCGAGTGTCCCCCATCATTGGGTAGACATACCTAACATCCGATGTCGAGGTATCTATCAAGGATACCTATTGCAGCAGAGGACACTTGATTGTGCAGTCGCGGCAACGTGTGCATTCTGTCCACTCGCACCTAGCATGCTACAAGGCATCGGGAGCACAGCACTGCTACACAAACACAGACGATGTTTTACATGGGAAAGTAACTTGACCGCTACATGGAGGGCGGGGTTGCATCGCAGTCGACGATCTCGAAGTTGTGGCAACAACCGGAGCGCCCGGCCCGCAGACGTTTGGCTTGACTCACTGGACCTGCCTAACGTCGTACAAGAGACTCAAAGCATAAAGATAGGCCGATCGTGGAGCCCACCCGCCGCTCGTTGGACAGGCGGCATCCTGGTAGCTACCAACACGCAAACACGCGCGCCGGACACACATCGAGCTTGCTAGGGGGCAGTACTAGCGTAGCACTGCTACCTAAACACAACATATGTTCTTAGAAGGGAGGTGAGTCACCTGCCCGCTAGTTGGATGGCGGGGTTGCAATGCAGCAACCGACCGATCTCGAAGGAGTGGCAACAAACGGAGCACCCGGCCAGCAGATGTCCGGCTTGACGCACTGAACCAGCCTAATATCGTACACGAAAGTATAAGCTGAAAGATAGGCTGGTGTGGAGCCGGCCTGTCGCTCGCAGGATTGGCGGGATCCTGGTAGCTGCCATCGAGCAAACACGTGTGCCGAGGCCAAACACGTGTGCCGAGGCCTAACACGCAGTGACGTATCGTGATATCAATTGCCAGTACCTAAAATAAGATATGGTAAGGTTGGATCCACGTAAGATAGCAGACATGGTACCAGTCGTGGTGATTGAGTGGGCAGCGCCCTGCTGTCGTCATCGTGCGCGACAGGGGGAAATGTCAACGTAAACAGGATTTTTCATGGACTTGCATTCCTGTTTGTACTCGTCATGCAGGCAGCTGTATATTCATCCGTGGGCGTTGTAGCGATTCGAACGACGTGTACGCGTGCAAGCCGTTGTCGCGATGATCCGGTGGGCACTCGTCACCACCATCGATCGGTGACTGCTGCCCTAGACAGTCAACCCTGGTGTACATGTGGCCATTCCTGGAAAATATTTACAGATTAAACTAGCATCATCATGTGCCGCATTGCGCTCGATGCCTGCTTCTCCTATTGCATCACTTTATCCAGCGACCTTGCTGCCAGCCAATGGAGCGCCCTATGCGCAACAGGTCCATAAATCCCTACAGGGATTTCGAGTTATCAAAACGTTTTACTGAGACCGGTTTTCCGCGCGAATTGGATCGTGGCCTACACTGACATTGCGTGGATCCCACCGTAGTCGAGCCGCGGACATTTTCCTTCTCGTCGCCGGTCTCCTACCCCGACAACGACGGGGAGAGGCACTATTTGTGGACAAAGCTGGGCGCGCTGGCCAAGGCAATACAACGGCGGGAACAGATGGAGAAGATTCAGGATACGCTTAAATACCAGCCTGTATTCGAAGTGCTGCCAACTGTATCGCATCTTTACTTATACTTCGTGCTGCAAGGGACGACCCCGGCAGTTGATGGGGTGCGTGATACGCGTCGGAGAGTTCAAGAGTATGTGGCTTGGGCCTACCGGGGAGTGCCAGCCATTATCGACCTGTGCCTCAGGGAGGTTGGCCTTTTGCAAGGGACTTCCTCGAACGATTTCGAGGTAGTGGTCCTCAAGACTTACAATTTGTCCTGGTCGTGTCGCCAGTTGTTTTACTTGAGGCTGGTGTTCAAGCATCGAAAGCATATGTTTGCCAGTAGGGCGGACGTGAGGTCGTTGGCAACCGCAATCATCCGCCATGCCTACGAGGAGATCGACGACCTTGAGTGGCTAGGACTCCTGGCACAGAATGTCTACACCCGCAATGATACGGATCACGAACCACACGCCATCTGGGACAACCTCCCAAGGTCCGTGCTTGCCTCCTTGCCACCGAGTGAAAGCGTATTGCCTTGTTGTCTGTAGGTGCTGGGGCCCACCTTTTCCTGTCCAAGACCACGCACTGTGGCATGCAGGGGCTTGCTCATGCCGGATAAGTGCCATGAGCCCATGCTCGAGGGTGAGGGAATCAGGTCCGGCGATGTACAATGGGACAGCAGCCTCAGCCGAACCAGGCTTGATCCCACCACCTTCGGGGTTCCAGAGCAGTGGATGTGGAAGGTCTTTCCGTCATCGCCAGCAACCCCAGCGGTGAATGAGAGGGGATGTCGCACTGTCGATGTAGTGCCATTTCGGACTCAGGGTACATGCCTTGACGACTCAGAGACAGCCTGCTGCACGTGTTTCCTAAAGCCGGGCGGAACCTAGGCTCTTGTGCATGACAGTTTGGTGGTACTGCTGTCCGGCAAAACGCATACCTGAAACTGCCAATTCATGCGTGTGTTCAGCTGTCATGACTGTGGTCTCGAGGATGTATTACATGCACATGGAATAATCATCATTTCGCCTGTACGCTCTGCCTGCTTTGATTCGTGCAACCGTTGCACGAATAGCATGTACCGTATACGGTGTAGTGAGGGCATATGCAGCAGGAGGGTTGCATTAACCGCGATGATATCATCGGAACCGCGCTTATTCATCCGTCCTCCCACACTCCCAGGACCTCATCACGTGCCCCCAGCCGCGACACTACCTTCATCCGCGTATTCATCCGTCTGTCGGCACCGCCACTTTTCCTCCCGCCCCCCCGCTGACCTACCTCTTCAGCGGGCCGCTCGCCGTCGGGCGGCGGCGAACCAAGATCTAGTGCCGCAGCGGCCCCCCCCAGGCCCCTCCTCACCGGCATCAGTACCCTCATCGGCCACCTCGCCGTCTGCCGTTGGCTCAACACCATCTTGTGTCGCATCAGCAGGCCCCCCAGGCCCCTCCTCGCCCGCATCACCCTTTTCATCGGCCATGCCCCCCTGGGCCTGCGGATCACCAAGACCCGCGGTGCCGCATCAGCAGCCCCCCCAGGCCCCTCCTGGCCCACATCACTCTCTTCATCGGCCATGCCCCCTTGGGCCTGCGGGTCCCCACTGTCTTGTGCCGCATCAGCAGCCCCCCAAGGCCCTTCCTGGCCCACATCACTTTCTTCATCGGCCATGCCCCCTTGGGCCTGCGGGTCCCCACTGTCTTGTGCCGCATCAGCAGCCCCCCCAGTCCCCTCCTCACCCGCTTCAGCCTCTTCACCGCCTACCTCGCCGTCGGCTAGCGGCTCACCACGCTCTTGTGCCGCAGCGTGGCCCCCGCCATTCCCAGGATCAACATCGCCGGCGTCTTCCCAGGCCGCCTCGACGTCGTCCTGCAGCTCATCAGCGTAGTCTGCCACAGTAGGCCCCCCCCTTACCTTGTCCCGATGCAGTCGACGTCTGCTCCTGTCGCTCACATGAGCCCCGGTGCCCCTCAAGTCCTCTCCGGTTGATGCACCCTGACGTTCCCGCCTTTGCCTCGGCGAGGGCGCGGCCGGTGGTCCGTTCTTCCTATGCCTCTTCTTAGATTTAAGCGTGAACTCCTCCTCTTCAGGTGAGGTAGCGGCATCTAGTGGGCCGAGCGGAATGCGGTCACGGCCGCCTTGCCTGCGGGACGACACGCGGCCTTCATCCGTCTTGGATGTGATGTGGGGTGCCCAATCCTTAGTGGGCAGGGCCAGATCCTCCCATGCCGCCCTCAATTCATCTCGTGTCAGGGTTTCCCCTCCAACCCTCTGCGCTGCCTCACACATCTGGTCAAACCAGAAATCCCGGTGTTCGGGCAGTGCGGCAGCGTGCGCCGTGAATAGTGCAACTACTGAGTCCACTTCACTCTGTGCCCTTGCAAAGTCTTCCTCCTCCGTCAATTGCGTGTCAGGCGGCATCGGTCTCGATCGCTTAACATACACTGTTATCCGTTCGTCGGGCGCAGTGAGGTACACCCACGCTGTGCCGATTTCGGTGCGTCCTACATGAACAAGCACTGCGAATGACCAGGTGTGCAGCTGGTCCTAGGACCTTTGCGGGCATGCAAAGTGATAATCAGCAGTGTGATGATGGTGTGGCACATTTGCACGTATCTACCTGACGTACGGCAGTAGGATGGCTTTGGATCTGCGCAGCGTGAATCCTACGTCGTTCCTGGGTGGACGGGGCATGCCATGTGTGTCACGGTTCTTCTGAGCCGCATGCCATGTGTGTCACGGTGTCGCCCTGCACTGATGTGATCGCATCAACCCCGACGTGAGACCATAATCCCGTGCATGCGCTGCACTGCCAGGCAGGGGAATAGTCATGCTTGCTACAGAGCGAATGCCTGCATCTCAGCATGTGACCATTACTATTGCCACTGCAGGGGCTTGGGCAGTTCATGCAAGCTTATCGCTGTCAAATGTAAGGCACATCTTCCTGCCATGGCCAGGTGCACAGTGGTCAGAGCAACTGGAAAAGCTGACCCCTTTTGCGCAGCGGTGTTTTAACGTTTCGCGGCCTGAAGATCTCCGGTTTGATTGCGCGTCCGCATCTGGCGACCGGCGAACACAGCATGTGAACTGTGCGCATGTGAACTACTCGCATAACACAGGAATGCGCCCTGTGGCTTGCATGCGCGCGTGTGAGGGCGGTGTCGGGCTCGTTTGCGCTTTCTCCTCCAAGGTCCCGGTTCGCCGTGGATGGCAACGTTACAGGCCTGATCAGCTAGAACTCGGTAGCCTTAGTGAGTTCATATTAGCCATCCCTTTGCTAGGCATTAGGGGCCCATTACCTTGTCATCGTGTCATACGTAATGGTCAGGTAATGGTTGGGTGATGGCCCAGTGATGCACCACAGCCATTGTGGGACCATTATGTAATGTGCATATAAGGTGTGGGTAACCAAACTCGAACACGGCTAACATTAATGTGTCAGTGAGGGATATGCGTAATGGCTGGCTGGTGGGTGCATGAGGATGTATCTGTGCTCACTTAGGGCGCAAATGAAGGGCCTTTGGTGTGCGTAATGGGTGGCTAATGGGTGCATGAGGAGGTAAGCTGTGCGCTCTTAAGGCGCATTTGATGGGCCTATGGGAAGCTTGAAGTGTAGACTAGGCTTGCATGAGATGTGTATGAGGGGGTGTGGAGGCTGGGGTGCCCCTTACAGGCCCTTTGTGCAGAGGTGCACGTAGTGACCATTCAGCAGTATGTTTGTTGTTCCTGGGAGCTGATGTGGATGTATTTGCATCATGCCATCAGTGCACCCAATGCTGTGAAGACCTGGATGCACTGATGGGCATGCCACGAAGACACGCCACAGCAGCACCCATGAGCAATGGCACCAGGGTTTAGCTAGAGAAAAGCCAAGCCCGAATGCCATATTCTGACTTAAATGAATGTGTTGTATACGCAGTGCTGTAAGTGCTACGTGTCCCTCAGGCGGTGTGTTAACATTGGTGACGTCTGCTGATTAGACCGAACACTAAATGCTGTGGTGCAATTTCGCTGCAAGCGATCATCAGCGTCGGCTTTCACTGATGAATAGATACTGACCGTGATTATGTGAAATGCTAGCCGCTGGCTGAATCTGCGTGGCCGTCAAGGCAATAGCGTTTGTGGAGCGTCGCGGTTGAACCTGCACACAGCATCGCAATCAGCGATGTGATCAGACAGCCGCATGTTTATGCTTACAAAGTGTAAGCGTGTACATGTTGGACCTGCAGCGTTGACGATGTGACCCTCGTGTTGCAACGTGCGACTACGAGCCGGGTTGACCATCTGAACCGGCAACGACGCAGGCATGGTGCACTGTTTCCGACAGACAATATCGTTGCTGAACGCATTAATACATTGAGCCGATCATTGATTGGCGGGATGCATGGCTCGCACCAGCTGTACAAAGACGTGTGCAGTTGCACACAGTTTCAACGTCCTCGCATCTCCAGCTGAACAGATCCGATCAATAGCCTCCAAGACAATCTAGCATGCTGCGAGATAGCCTATTGCGGATGTATCTCGGATATCAATAGAATTGCGAGTTCAACGAAAGCTCTGGCGTCGGCCGACGTCAACTGCGCTACTCCGTAAAGTGCACGCGTATGGCGGACTCTGTGAAGCACCTACGAGGATAGTCAACAAGGCAAAGCAGTAGTATATGTACATACGTTGACGCTTTGTGTGGATATATAGCTGCTGCAGGCTGTGCATGTTGTCGAGTGTCTGTGGAGTTGCGCTCGAATGCACGCAGTATTTTTGCTGGTGTCTACTTTCGGGGGTTTTGGCCGTCTACTTTCCTTCCGTTGCCCTCGCTGCCGGGCTATTGCGTTCATCTCCGTGTAACACGCAGTAGAGCGCGCTCGAGCGACCCAAGTGCAGCCTGTGCATGCATTACGTGCAGGTGTCTACACGTGGACGCTCATATGATGCATGATCATTCCCTCGCCCACTGTTATAACCTTTTAACGTGCCTGACAGCACCATTAAGATACAAACGTCAACTGACTTACCTAAAGTTAAACCTGAGATGTACCTGCATGCACCTTGACCACCTAGCTACGTTATACACACTATACACACGTGCACTGTAGCTACAGACGTTACGAAGCCCTCAGCAATACTCCACAGTCCCCTCACAGCACCCTTACATACTTACCAAAGCCTTACGGTGACGCTGCACCTGAACCTTAGCTGCACCTCAGCTATCTACCTCACAAAGCCACCAAAGAGCCCGTACGGTATTTCCCCACGACCCTCACTGCACCCTTACGTACTTACCACAGCCTTACGGTAATGCCCCTGTACCCTTACCAAGCCCTTTTCTGACCCTCACCGCCATTGCATCTAATGGCTGCACGGTGCATCCATTACCGCTTAAGGCCCTTCCCTTCTTTACACGTAAGGGCCACATAGTGCATCATGCAAATGTAATGAACTGATAAGGGCTGCATGAGATGCCAATAACATAAGGGCTGGCGGAGGGCCGGCTAATGTAAACTCGGTAGGCTTAGTGTTAGTCTATACAGCGCGGACGGACTAAGCCGTGCTAATCAGTTGTTGCTGCGATCTGTTCTTTCTTACGATTTGTCCCTGTCTAGGACTGATATGACATACCTGCGATTCATGGATGATGCTATACTTCCAGTCGCGTTGGAGCATGCGCAAGCTTAAGCGCTGCTCATTGACCCTACGTCAGTAGGTCAGCAGACTCCCCACCTTCCGTCTTTTGCGGCTGCCATGCCGATGGACCAGTGCGTGGGAAATGTCGAAAACCTGTCATACTGGCAGTGTGCCCTGGAATGGGGTCCCACTCCCGCCGTGCGTGACTGTCTGTCGCCAGCGGCTGTTGCCTTCTACGCTTGGGTAGGCCCTGATATGTCTAAGCATATCTTGATGCTGTTAAAAGTGCTGTGTAACAACAAGCTGGACTGGGTCACTGCTTGCTCTGCGTGCCCACTGCGAACGGCGCATCTGGATCTTCCGAGACTCGACCGCCGCTTGCAAGATTGTCTGCGCGCTGGTGCGTTCGACACTGCCGCGGCAGCAGTCATGTCGCTGTGTACCCGCGCCCTGCCAGTACTGGAACGGGCGTCCCAGGCACTCTTGTGCGTGGCGTCCAACTTTCCTGAGCTGCCCCAGGCACTGGGCCTCGGGGGTGTCATCACCCATCCAACCACTGCGGACTTGGTTGCGACAAGGGCAGCGCAGTTCTCTGCACCAGCGCCAGCATGCGAAGATGCATCCATGGCGGTACTACTAACTTCTTCTTCCTTGCCGTGCTATATATATGTCCCCAATTTCGTGCGCGACGACAGAATCAATTGGATTCGTACCGCGGAGCACAAGTTCAAACATGTCACTTTTCCGCATGATGCGATCGCGGCAGGTGACATAGATTCTGAACTGTGCGTCCATCGCTGCTGTTGCAAAGTGTTGAATAGTCGTGTGCTTTGCAATTGTTTGGTGTGTCAGAGGCGCGAATAATTGAACACTTATCCACGGGCTGGCAACAGCGCTAGCATGACGCACAGTTCACAGTGGCCAAAGCGCGCGCGTGCACAAGCACCGAATTGCACCGTTCGTTCCTGGCTTGACGCGATCAGGTCTGCGTTCTTTACCAGTGGCGAGTTCCGTATGAGCATTGAAACTGCTTGGAACAACTATAAGATAGGACAGATCCGTGACTTCAATGACCTCCTGCACCATATCCGTACAGACATGTACTGTGACAAACCCATCGCTACCCAGCGGGGCGCCGCACACCACGATGCCGTCCAGGGCGACGTGCGCACCGAGCAAGGCGGCGACATGCGCAGCTGTGTCCGTGTTACACGGAGATGAACGCAATAGCCCGGAAGCGAGGGCAACAGAAGGAAAGTAGACGGCCAAAACCCCCGAAAGTAGACACCAGCTGTGTCCGTGTCCTTGCAGTAGACGCTAGTGTTCTGCGGCTGGCACGGGTGCCTACCCATGATCAGTGCTGCGCCGGCAGCGACATCTTGCGGCCTTCCTTGCATGTACGTATACGTGTTACACAGTGATAGATCTAGGACTCAGCAGCGCCGAGGCAACAGACCAGGCAACAAGCAAACAGACAGACCGGCCGCCGCAAGCACCAAGGCCACGCGTCGCACGAGCAAATGCCAGAACAAACTGACGCCATCGCAAAAGCAGACACGCACACACCACGCAGTACCAAGCAGGCCACGCACACACCAAACACACAGCCAGCACTCGCCGGGCCCACAAGCGGTCGTCGACGCGACACTAGCAGTCTGCACGGGTGCGACAGCGCGCGCTACGGCCATGTCCGAGGCCGCGAGGCATCAGTCCCAGGAGCCGTAGCCTCCGCCAGCCCGGCAGCCCGAGCGGTGTCCGGGGAGGGGCGCAGAGGAGAAACAGCGGACGTGCGCCGCGCATGTACGTGTCATCGTCGCATGCTGTGACCAGCGCTCCGCCGCTGACCTCGCTCGCTGCTCGCAGAGTCGGCTGGTACGTCGGGTTGAAGAGGAATGGCCCCATCAAGTCGCCCTGTCGCAGAAGCAGCGCCGATGCCTGTTGGTATGACATCCGCACGAATGGCAAGAGACCCGGGGCACGCTGTGCTACGGCTGCCAGCATGGCGGTCCGATCGCACAGATTGAAGGCATTGCGGAGGTCCACTTGGACGTTCACAACATCGGGGTCATGAAAGTCAGGGTACAGCGCATGGCCGCGGATCTCAGCACCCCCAGAGATGCCGACACCGGCCTGCAACGGGGCAAACAGGCTGGCTGCATCCGGCAGCGTCGCCAGCGCGGAGATACCCGCCAGGCGCATCAGGGACTCACCGATTGCGATTGGCCTGAAGCCGCGTGTCGGCTTGGCGACGGCAAACAGTCGGCTGGCTTGGAGGACAGCCATGTGGGGGATGCTCTCCGACAGGAGGTCATTGACAAAATGGCGCAGCGCGGCGCGGATGCGTGGGTCATGGAGTGCCACGGCGCGGATGTGCTCGTTTGTCCACCGACTGGGCCCTACTGCTGTGCCCGCGACAGGATCAGCACGATCTGTTGGAATTGTTCCTTCCCGATCTCTGCGGCGGGAGACGGGAGGTCAGCGGTGTGCGGCAGAACGGGCGGGGGGGCAGACAGGTGCAGCTCCCGCAGCGCTGTTATAGTGGCCGCATCAGCAGCTGCCAACGGGCTGCTGTCTAGGCAGAGGGCCGCGCGACCGTCGTTGCCGTTGCTGCAGTGCCCATACATGCGTTCGGCCAGCTCAAGCGCAGCCAGCAGCGCTGTCCGAGTGCGCTGGGGCTCTGCATCGGCGTCAGTATCTGCCGGCGCGGCAGCACGTCGGCGTTTATGGAGGTCACGGATGTGCGCCAGGACCCGCCGGCGCTGCCCGCTGCCGCCGCGGTTGTCCCCAAGCATCTCGGTGGGGAGCATCATTAGCTCTGTGATGTGCTGCTGCTTGCTCGCATCATGCTTGCGCTTGACGGCATTGTGGATGGCCTCCAGGCAGTCGGCCGAGGCCGCGGCGAAGACATCAGTGACTGACCTGGGGAGTTCTTGAGGCACCCTGACGTTGCGGTATTGCGTAGCTACGCCCGGAGAGGAAGCCTCCTCCACGGCTGGTGCGGTTGCCGCCGGCACCCCGGCGGAGTCTGTGCCGACGTCCTGCATGACGCTGTCGGCGGGCGTGGGCCGATGCGCAGGCCAGAGAGGCCTGACTCGGCCAGGCCCGATGGCTGCGCGGGCGGACTTGACTGGGCGTTGAGGCTGGGCTGCGTGCCCTCATGGGCGACCATGGCGTGGTTCCCTGCGTGAGCAGGACTGACTAGCGTGGCAGGCGCAGGCAGACTGGTTGACTCGTTCGGTGTTGGCCACGCAGGCTGGCCGTTGCCGGCAGCGGTGTCATGCAGGACATCTGGTGCTGCAGTGGGGGTCGCGTCGGTCGGGCTGGCAACTGCGCCAGTGTCATGCATGACAGCATCACATGGGGGCGGGGCAGGTGACGGCGGGACGTCACCTGGAGGTTGACGGCCGCCTGCCGACACGCCGTTCCTGGGGTGCCTGCCATTCACGGCCAGGAGGTGCTGCGCGAGGCGGCTGGCGGGCGGCAGGCTATGTGGCCGGGCATTGCTTCCCCTCCCATCTGCAGCCGGTGCTGACGCAGGCCCCGAGGCGGCCTCGCGGGGTACTAGGCCGCAGCGCGTGACCGACTGCGAGCGGGGACGGGCTGTCGAGTGCGGAGTGACGGGCGCCGGTTGTGCCGGAGGCTGGGTGCGGCGGTGAGCAGGCTGTGCGGGGCCATGGCTGCACTGTGCTGTGGGGTGCTTTGCAGTGCTATTGCTGCGCCATTGGGGGTTCAACGGGCACCTTTTCTCGTGTGCGCCCAGGCCGACCTGCGAGTACACCTTCGCACAGAAGTCACACGTGGCTCCGTTCAGCTGGGCGAGATCTGCTGTCGAGAACGTGTGACCAGCGTGCTGCCTGCGGCAGTGCTGCAGCAGCTGCTGCGTCGACCCGAACAGTGTGCCGCAGCATGGGCACGGCTTACGCGGAATCACAGCGGATAATTTGCTGATTTGATGCTGAGTGAGCTGGACCGCCGTTCATCGCTTGCGCGGATCCATGGCCAGATCGCGCGAGCCAGAAAGTGGTGCTATGCACCTGGTGCTGGCGCACCCACAGAAGGAGTAGGCTCAGGCGCTGGGGATCCTGTCGTTGAGACTACGAACGCCTAGTTATATGCAGTATATAGACCTACTTGCGAGGGCTATGCGCGTGCTGCGCGCTCGGAAGGCTGGCAGGCGCGCGCTGCTACGCGGGCAGCCGTCACCGCAGTGCCAACTGAGCAGCGCAAGGCTCAGCCGGCGAAGAGACTATCAATACTGACAGAAATTATCATCTGAATCAGTCGGAACCTCCACACGTGGCACGCTGTGGCGCGGACATGGGAAGTGACCATGCAGACGAAGACGTCGCTCGACAGCCTACTAACACACCGTGTGTCACATACGGAAAAAGGGGTTGCAGGTGTGACACGGAGATGAACGCAATAGCCCGGCAGCGAGGGCGACAGAAGGAAAGCAGACGGCCAAAACCCCCCGAAAGTAGACACCAGCAAAAAGCAAGCACTGTCCCAGGCGAAAATGGTTGCAGGTGTAAGTTTGTCCTGCTGGTTGAGTTCCTCACGAGTGCGGTTACATATACAGTAACGTCAACGTGTAGTGTGACCGTGCTACTTCTGACTGTCTGTTTTTACCGTGCTTTCCGATGCATCTTGAAGAGTCTTGCCTCGGCGCTGCAGGGACTGGCCTTAATATATCACAGTGTAACACATGTATACGCTCTCATGCAATTGCAAAGACACATTCATATATACAGAGCAACAACAAACTCGCCTGCAGCTGATTCACCCTGCAGCGCAAGATACGCCGCTATGAGGCCCACTACGTATACGTCCGTGCCAGCCTCGAGCTCTGTGCGCGCACTCTGATTGTGGTACCGCTGACGTGACTGCTGCCGAACAGTGTTCAATTGCAAGGCAAGATCCTTAAATGCACTTTAAAACCATTGGACGGAGGTGTTCCTCTATCAAGTTGGGCGAGGAAATGCACGAACAGACCGGATGCTAATATAACAGGCGTTCCAAAGTGTGCCGCTCCTCGCACTGGCAGTCGTGTACAACCGCATTCTCGCTGCAGCGGCAAACCCAGCAGCGGTGTGCTGTAACTTCGCACGCCATGCGGACCGCTTTCAGAAAGGCAACACCCCACATATGGGGACATGCAAACCACTGGGGGTGACATCGAGGGAGTGGCCATGTCTTCGCGACGTGCATTCACACAGGTACGAGGTTTGCCTTCGCTGAACGCGAAAAGGCAACTGCGCACCTTGAAGCACGAGCAGCGAGCACCTGTAGCCTCGTGACTACAGGTGTTCAACCACTGCATGACTTCGCCCGTGCGTTCATGTATCCCCCATGGCGAGGTCCGGATTTTTCCAGGCGTTTGCAAAGTATGATTGCAGCTCATGAACACTGCCTGTAATATATACAAGTCGCATGCGCTGTGGCAATAGACAACATCTTCCCTTCCACTTACCTCATCTTGCTAGTGATCCCTTTTACCCCTTGACACGACACGACAAGCCGCCTTCACGTCGTCTGACCTTCCCGCCTACATCACGGCCTCAAACTCTGCCACGTCGTAACACAGACTTGAAATAGGCCCTGGCATACTTGTACACAGGTGTGTTTCGTCTCCAGCTGTCTACAACCAATGTGAATCAGTAGTGATTATTCGCCGGCTGTATCTCCATCAAGTGCGGCTGTAACTGGGTGCATGCGCAGTGAGCCATGCAATCAGTTGCGCGTAAGCACAGCAATGAGTGCAAGCGTGCACATGCAGCTTCACGCATGGGTTCTCCGCCTCCACACTAGTACTATTGTGCTCCCTCTGTTGCATTTTTTTTTATTACATGCCACTGATGTTACTGCAGCTGCTGGTTCTGCTTGCAACTTTCATGCTCCCCAAATCATCATGTTGAGAATTCCGCTGGACAGGTTTCAGTGTTATTCATGGCGCTCACCCTTCAGCAAATCAGCCATCACCTGTGCAGACCTCAAAAGCCGGATCATAATGACCGTCCCCAAAATGCTCGCACTTGCAGTTGCAGTCACCGCGGCCTTCACAGGTGTGATCCCAACAACAACGCATCAAAATTGCTTGTGTTTTTTTACGCTGAGGTTGCTGTAATTCTGCTGCACATTAGCCCGTACTTCAGCCGCACCCATCCTTCATCATGCAAATCAGCAGCCCATGGTGGTGTCGAGATCTGCTACGTTGCCACACTGTCATGTCTCGACAGGAGTGATACATGTTGCCCTCTTTTTTCACAGCGACCGCTACCCCTGTTTTTCCTTTCTGAAAGATGGTGGTGTGTGCAGGGGCTTCTGCTCAGCGTGAGCCTGACCGCATGAACAGTGCGGGTTGTAGGGTGACGGGGGGTGCCATCGGCAGAGTGAGTATCACAGACGCGATCTCTGATGCATGTGCGTGGCTCAGACAAACAGTCGTGCAGAGATGTCCTTGTGTAGCGCATGAGTTGACTGACAGGTCACGACTGCATTCCAGTTGTGGCGGCTCGCAGGACAGGCCAGCCAACCGGAAAACGCTGACTGCACAGGATGCGTGCAGGGGTGGACATCGCGACATATGCCTGCGGCAATGAGGTGGCCGCAGGAGAGGTAGAGGTGAAGAACATAGATCGCCAGGTTGCAATGGTGGCGCGTGCGGCCGCCGAAACCATTGCAGAAATCAATGTGCAGTGCGCCGTTCAGGGCAATGCCCGTGTCAGCACTAGAGGCTCTGCAATGGTGTCGGCGCGGGCGGTGGCATACGGTGAGGCAGTCAGCACCCTGGTGGCCAACAGCGAGGTCTGTGGCCGCTGCACGGCTGTTGCTGATGCAATCTCCCGCACCAGCCGAGAAATCGTGGCTGAGGCGGCCTCTGAAGTCTGGATCGACGTGCGCACCACACCACAGTCAACAATATTATTGCAAATGAGCCGCAGTGCTGCAGTGCTAGCTGTAGCCTTAGCCGCCTCTGTTCTGAAGCAGCTACAGCTCTGAAAATCAAAGGACAGTTGCAGCTCTGAAAAGCTACTGCTCTCTTTTTTGTCTCTGAGTGACACGACAGTCTGGATTACACCAAGCACTAACCCACTTGCGCGTGTGCCAAGCGTTGGTCTGCGGCACGTCGAAGTAGTGCCATACGTTCTCCTGATTCCTCATTTCACAGATTTGTTACTGCTGCGGTGGGTATGCAGCTGGCCCTCGTTGGCACCGGGAACAGCAGGGATGTCATTGTCAAGGAGCAGCAGGCAGTCAGCCACATTCTCATTGAGACCGTGGAGGATGTACTGGCCAGTATCACAGGCGAGATTCGCGCAGGAGCAAATGATGGCTGTGCAATCAGCGTCATCAACGAGGCCCGGGTGTGTCATCTGGCTCACTTTAAACTATGTTGCCACAGTGCCCCCAGCCTACCTAGGCCTTTGTTGAATGCATTGTCACAGCGTAACACACAATGTTGTACATTCTGTGCAACCACTGGTGCCGCTGACCCAAAGCGCATGAGCGATTGAGCTCGATGTGACAATTGATTGGGATGCTGCAGGTTGGCGACTACTTTGCTCGGTGTGACCTTGACATCGTGGGGGATCAGCGCCTCGTGCAGGAGGATTCAATAATTGAGCTTGGTGCGCCTCTGTCCAGCAAGCATATGCTGTCATGTTGTGTTGGACACAGCGCTGCTCTAGCTATAGCGCTCTACCGAACCACTGAGCACGACTGGCAGTAGCTATGGCATGCGCACCACTAATGATGCATCTGCGATTCCACGCTCTCCAACGCAGCCTATGCTTTCTTCCATACATGCTGCGGAGCCACCTTGTGGGTTTCGCGCTTGCCATGGCTGCTCTCGCCACGACGGTGCGTACAGCGATGCATCATATGCATGGCCGCACTGCCGGGATGTCAGAGCTTGCTTGGCCAAAGGCAGTCCGGCTTTGACCCGATGCCCAATTATACGATTTTCATTTCATTGCTTTGCTTGCCTTTCATTGTGCCATCCATGGCCACCCCTGACATGCATCATATGGCTGAGTACTGCCATTGTTTGCAGCGGAGCAGGCACGTTCATTCATCTGCGACGACAACCCAGCTCAGACAAACTTCACAATCATCGCCCAGGGAACAGCACGTGCTCTGGCGGAGGCTGTGGCGCAGGGTGAGGTGTTCTGTGAGTCCAACGGTGGAGAGGACACACGAGCCTGCGGCTTTGTCCAGGCGGATGTTGAGGCCATCGCACGCGCTCAGGTTTTTTTTCATGCCTGTATTCTGCTGCCAGTGTCCATCCACTACTTGTAGTATATAGTACACATATGTGCCTGGTGAAGTTTGAACGCCATGCATATGATCTTTGCTGTTGCAGCAGCATCACATGATGCTACATGATGTTGCTGTTGTCTACCCACCAAGTATTTTCAGATTCTTTTTGTACTTGGCCAGTACTCGGTTGGTGAGTTCCCGGTGAATGCTTCGCCATTGGTCTGTGTGGAGTCCTATTGGCATTACTAGTACACTGTTAATTTCACAGGATTATCATGATGAATCCGTGTCCAGAGTACCACTGGGACGAATGCCGTGATGTCAGGCGCAGGCCGCGGCCTGGTGTAGCCTAGTTTCGCACTGCCGGGTCTGGTAGAGTATCCAGCATAAACACAACTGTGCAAGATCGTCTCTTGATTGCAGGCCGAAGCTTTTGCAGAGGCGTTTGCAGATGCGGACACCTGCGGCTGCGCTCTCGAGCAGTACGTTGATGCTCACGCATTCGATACCATCTGGGTTGAGGCAACAGCTGAAGCATATGCTGAGACCTGCGCTTGTGCGATTCTATATACTTCACCTAGATACTGTCTGATGTGCTGCACCGTTGATGCAACAATCATGCGCGCACAACTCATTGCCAACCAATTTCTGCAGACCATGTCTTTTGGCAGCAACATACCAGCTTGAATCGCAAGCGCATATTCATGCGGTTACTCTGCCCACAGCAGCTCACACGTCAGGTCTTGCCCATGCGCATGTTGCGCAGCCTGCAGCCAGGACAAGTAGCTACAGATGTGGCATGTCTGCAAGTCGCTTTGTCCACACGCTCATACCACTGTATGCACAAGCACCAGAGCCATTAAATTTACACTGTTGCATGGCATGACTGACTGCAGTCGTATACACTCATGTCATCTGTGCGCACGAGCTACCGCCGGTGCGGTGCCAAGACATCTGATTGACAGAGATACGCTGCATGCAGCCGGCACTCAGTCAAGCTTTGTCAGAGACTTTGAACGAAACATCGCAGAGCGTATGGTCGTGGCCACAGCACAGGTCTTCGTTTCTGCGGTGTCTCAGGCCAGGGCCAATGGCGACGAGTGCCGTATTGAGCTCCTGAGCTGCGCGGACGTGTCCAAGTGCGCCCGCAGAAACAGTGCGTGCCGCGGCCGCGGTGTGGATGGTGTGGTGCCCTGCTGCGATTCCAACTACCAATGCGTGCGCCGGACCGAGACACACTCGATCTGTCGGAACAGGAACTCACGGATTCCGAGCTTCTATGACGGGCGCATTGACAACATTGCAGTCTGCCCAGAGGCGATCCTCTAAATGCTTGTTCAGCAGTGCGCTGCGCAGATGACCATGAATAAACCTGACACTATGTCACTGTATAGAAGTGCGCTATATACCCGCAGTGGTTCAAACGCAACACAGTGCGGACTGGCCCGTATGAAGCAGTGGCACAAACCTGTGTTGCATTGTGATAGATGTAGAACTCAGCAGCGCCAAGGCAACAGAGCAGTCAACAGGCCTGTTGACTAGGACAAACAGGGCACACGCATGTGTGACCGTTGCGCGCAGTGGGCGGCATGCGGATCTGCAGGCCTGCAATGCCGCCCGAAGAGGTGACCCCTGCCCTTCGGCAATAACAAGTTGCTGCTAGCTATGGCAATGCCACTGGCAAGCCCTTCCAAGGATGAAGTTGCCGTAAGATCTTTCAAATGCCATGTTCAGTCGAAGTATGTGAACGGCATATCACAGCGAAGCGATGATATGACACACTGCGGAATGCATGATGTGTCAAGCTCCGTGGAGTGCTTTCAGGAGTAGCGCAGAGTCTCCGCACCTAGCGGCCCCATCCATATGTTATTGTGATTGAAGATTTGCAGTACTAGGATCTGCCAGCGCTCTGTGAATGACTCAGTGTGGGCAGGGTAGCATTAGGCTCTGTACATAATTGAATTCCATGATTGATGTGGGTGCTCCATTGCACCTTTGCCACCACTAGCAATAATGTGTTGTGAACCATTGGTAAATCATCAATGAATATTGCATGAATGCCCATCTTTGAGGGAATCAACGAAATGAGTACAGCTGCATGTCAAATGAACGTGACTTTGGATGAAATGGGTGCATTCATCAGACACGGGGCTACATATCACGAACATCCAGACTGCTGGAACACTTTTCGTTGCCTTTGGATGACCACAGAGTGTGACTGTATCCTTTTGTGTGATAGATCTAGGACCGAGCAGCGCCGAGGCAACAGACTAGGCAACGAGCAAACAGACAGACAGACCGGCCACCGCAAGCACCAAGGCCACTCTCCGCACGAGCAGATGCCAGAACGAACTAGCGCGCTTGCGCACGCTTGTGTTATCACAACGATGTGACAGCTGTTCGTATATAGCCATTGTAGCCGGCAGGTACCTATCATTGCACACTGTGATGTGTTGATGTAGCACTTCTCCCTGTTGCCAGCCAGACGTGACCATCACACCGGCGAACCGAATGTCCTTGGCCGATGCATCCATGTCTTACTCCAGATGCGAATGCATAGCTGTACAGTGTACTTGTGATAACTGAGTGATTCTAGGTCAATAAGAATGATCATGCCGTGTTTTGGTGGACATGCACTTAGATTGTGTGCATGGGTCATGCATGCATTGCCCAGGCTATGTATGCATGGCCATTGTGTCTAGAGGCATCTCAACTGTGACAGTACAGTTATTAGTCCTTCTCTAGATCTCATGGTGATGCACTTGTTGTGTGATGGCAGGTAGTTATGCTGCGACTCTGCAGGCACCATGTTGCTGCACGTGTGCATCACAGAATGGTCGCTTTTGATGCGACATGCTGTGTGGACCAGAGCATAGGTGCCATGGGAGTGGAATCTGAATGCCGGTGTAGCGGGGGCAGATCTTGTGTGAGGGACATCCAACATAGAGCAATATGCTACCGTGATCTGCTGGTGAAGGGTATATAAGCGCTGTGCAAGGTCAATGCAGACATCGTGACTTAACAGATGTCTGCATTGACCAATGCACAGGTGAGCTGCCCAACCCTGACCCATGCATGTGTTTTTGGTCTGTGCCTATGTGAGCTAGCATGGTATGTTCATGCTGCATTCAGTGGATGTGATGCAGGTGCAGCTAGTGTGGAGTAGACCAGCCAACAGACTGGCACATAGCTGACACACTTTATTGTATCACAGGTATAATTCCTTCTACACATGTAATTCGTGACTTAACAGATGTCTGCGTTGACCAATGCACAGGTGCAGCTAGTGTGGAGTAGACCAGCCAACAGGCTGGCACATAGCTGACACACCTTATTGTATCACAGTACTCAGTGCATTTGTATCCTCTTTATCTCATTAATGCTTTAGCCTGTTTGTTTGTTTGTACGACGCAAGCCTAAGCGCGATGGCCTGTCAGCGCCGGCAGGCCGTCTGTGGGGACGGGAAGGCCCGGCAGCAGCGCCTGCCCGACCAATCTAGCACAGAGGGGCGCGGCCGCGTGGGCTTGGCACGCCAGGCCGCGGCACAACGTTGTGGACAGGTCGCGCATGACATTGAGCAGGAAAGCACGCTTATACACCGTGCGGTGTCCCGCGGCTACCTCTGCGACCGTCTGGAGGAAGCGATGTATGCCATAATACAGGTGATCCGTGCGTGCTCTGTGCGCTGTCGCAGCCGCCGTAAACATTGCTCGAAAACCAGGCTTTACTTCGACATCTGAAATCTTAGTGCAACCTCATGAGCTTGGCGGATGTGTTCTTGATTGAGCGCATCCGCACCAACCTTGACGACAGAGCTGCAGTGCGCTGTAGCTGCTCGAATAAGCTGTGTGACATCTTGCAAGCGCAGCCCTCACCGGCATCATCACGGCCAGTCAGTCAAGATACCTCACAGTGCAGCTGGACTGCGGCAAACGTGTATGTAGATGATGGCTGGCGGTGTGATGAACGTCGCAACTGCTTTGTCACATCCACTATGTAACAATGCAGTCTCCCTCTTCCCTCCTCCCAGCGCACCTCCGCCGTTTCTCCTCTGCCCCACTTCCCAGACACCGCTAGTGCTGCCGGGCGGGCTGTGGCTGCAGCCTCTGAGACCCGTGCCTCGCGGCCTTGGAGATTGCCGTAGCGCGCGCCGGAGCGCCCGTGCAGACTAGTACTGCTGGTGTCGAGGCGACGCCCGCCGGTGGGCCCGGCGCATGCTGACTGTGTTTGGTGTGTGCGTGGGCTGCGTGGTAATGCGTGGTGTGTGAGTGTCCGCTTTCGAGCCGGCGCTCGTTCGTTCTGGCATTTGCTTGTGCGGAGAGTGGCCTTGGTGCTTGCGGTGGCCGGCCTCTTTTTTTGCTTGTTGCCTGGTCTGTTGCCTTGGCGCTGCTGAGTCCCAGATCTATCACTGAAAACACATCCACTATGAAAGTACTGCTGATGCACCCTGCGCACACTGGTATACTACAGGCATCGGGGAGTTGCTAAAGCTCCTTCCTACGGGATTCAAAAGAAAATTATAAAATGTTTTGCTGGTAGATGGAGCTCGATCAGGCTCAGGCGGAGCCAGGTCCCATCGCTGATGCGGACCACCCGCCCAGTGCGGTCAATCATGACCCTCCTGACATGTTAGAGGCCGATCCGGCCCACGAGCCCGTAATGCCGGCTGTGCATGATGCACCTGATCAGTATACTTTTGCGACATTTGAGGCAGCCTTGACTGCGGCTGTGGGCGTGGACATGTCCATTGGCGACCCGCAGTTAGACGGCGCGGAAGGACTAAGCCGTGCTAATCTGTTGGTGCTGCGATCTGTTCTTTCTTACGTTTTGTCCCTGTCTAGGGCTTATATGACTTACCTGCGATTCATGGATGATGCTAGACTTCCAGTCGCGTTGGAGCATGCGCAAGCGCTGCTCATTGTGTGACGATACAAAGCTGTACGCGGCACCACAAGCCTCTGTAGCATAGATTGGTTATCTGTGAAGCGCCTGAGTGCGCCATGCCCGTGGTCCATGCATAGGTTAGGGATGGCTTGGTCAGTCATCCTCACACCATGCGCACGGTAGCATAGAGGAGGTTGTGGTAAGTGGTCACCAACACTGGCCTACGAGATAACTTGGTTGCATGACCAGGTCTCGTAAGCCAAGGGCCTCTAACGGGCGTGTTGGCGTGTGTGGGGATTCGCAACATTGCACATGTGCCAAAGGCAGGAGTCACACACAGGCCGAAGCCCGCGCGGCCGCGCCCCTCCGTGCTAGACTGGTCGGACGGGCACTGCTGCCGGGCCTTCCTGTCCCCACAGACGGCCTGCCGGCGCTGACAGGCCATCGCGCATAAGCTTGCGTCGCCCCCCCCCCCCCCCCCCTCGCCCATCCCGCCCCGAGAGCCCCCCCCCTCCACCCATTTCACCCTGCAGCCCCCCCACCCCCCCCCCCCCCCGCACCCGATCCCTCCCTCTTCCCTCCCTCCCTCTTCCCTCCTCCCAGCGCACGTCCGCCGTTTCTCCTCTGCGCCCCTCCCCGGACACCGCTCGGGCTGCCGGGCTGGCTGAGGCTATTGCTCCTGGGACCGGTGCCTCGCGGCCTCGGACATCGCCGTAGCGCGCGCTGTCGCGCCCGTGCAGACTGCTAGTGTCGCGCTGACGACCGCTTGTGAGCCCGGCGAGTGCTGGCTGTGTGTTTGGTGTGCGCGTGGCCTGCGTGGTACTGCGTGGTGTGTGCGTGTCTGCTTTCGCGCTGGCGTTAGTTCGTTCTGGCATTTGCTCGTGCGGCGCGTGGCCTTGGTGCTTGCGGTGGCCGGTCTGTCTGTTTGTTTGTTGCCTGGTCTGTTGCCTCGGCGCTGCTGAGTCCTAGATCTATCACTGTGTAACACACAGGCCGAACACTATATAAGCTTATGGTGTCATGGCTGGACCTTAGAGGGTTTAAGTACAGCTTTAAACTTACACAAGGTGCTACATCAGTGGCACCGTCACACATTGACCCTACGTCAGTAGGTCAGGAGACTCCCCACCTTCCGTCTTTTGCGGCTGCCATGCCGATGGACCAATTCGTGGGAAATGTCGAAAACCTGTCATACTGGCAGTGTGCCCTGGAATGGGGTCCCACTCCCGCCGTGCGTGACTGTCTGTCGCCAGCGGCTGCTGCCTTCTACGCTTGGGTAGGCCCTGATATGTCTAAGCATATCTTGATGCTGTTAAAAGTGCTGTGTAACAACAAGCTGGACTGGGTCACTGCTTGCTCTGCGTGCCCACTGCGAATGGCGCATCTGGATCTTCCGAGACTCGACCGCCGCTTGCAAGATTGTCTGCGCGATGGCGCGTTCGACACTGCCGCGGCAGCAGTCATGTCGCTGTGTACCCACGCCCTGCCGGTACTGGAACGGGCGTCCTAGGCACTCTTCTGCGTGGCGACCAACTTTCCTGAGCTGCAGATTCAGCGCCGCGTCCTAGATCTATCACTGTGTAACACAGTACATGTCTGTACGGATATGGTGCAGGAGGTCATTGAAGTCACGGATCTGTCCTATCTTATAGTTGCGCAAGCAGTTTCAATGTTCATACGGAACTCGCCACTGGCAAAGAACGCAGACCTGATCGCGTCAAGCCAGGAACGAACGGTGCAATTCGGTGCTTGTGCACGCGCGCGCTTTGGCCACTGTGAACTGTGCGTCATGCTGTTGCAAGCCCATGGATAAGTGTTCAATTATTTGCGCCTCTGACAGTTCCAAACAAAGCACACGACTATTCAACACTTTGCAACAGTAGCGATGGAAGCACAGTTCAGAATCTATGTCACCCGCCGCGATCGCATCATGCGGAAAAGTGACATGTTTGAACTTGTGCTCCGCGGTACGAATCCAATTAATTCTGTCGTCGCGCACGAAATTGGGGACATAGCACGGCAAGGAAGAAGCAGTTGGTAGTACCGCCATGGATGTGATATTTCGAATATAGAGGCGTGAGATAGAGAGGTTGTTGGTCCACAGTACGTTGTGTGTTGTTCGAAACCCTTGAAGGTCCAGTCGCCTTATATACAATTGGCGACCTCTGTGCGACTCCTGCCTTTAGCCCATTGCAATGTGCTCATTCCCACACACGCCAGCACCCCTTTCGAGAAGGGTCTATGCTCACGTCAGCCCTGCTCTTCGTGAGCAGGTCAACGGAAGCAGTGCTGGTGACCACTTAAACAGTGTCCCTACGGCGGCGCCCCTGTGTACTGTGGCACACAAGGAGGCTGCCCGTGTGCAACGGGTGTACCACCGTGACTTTCCTGGAACCTTCCGGAAGTCTTACGTACTGTGTGCACGCTGGCACATTACAGAGCTCCCCCTCCTAGTCTTGCTGGACCTCCAGCAAGTGTGTCAACTCGTCCAACGACTTGAGGAAAGCATCATCCGGTGGAGTTTGGTTGCATTGGCGCCAATACTCCCGGATGTAAGGCTCACAGCCTTCAAGCAGTATGGCGTCAAACCAGCCGTGTCCACCACCAACCCAATGGATCAAATACTGTCTGTGAGGCTCAATTCTGCTATCAGAGATATGATCAACTTGCCATTCGAACGTGGTGTCCAGAATGTGTGGCAGAGTTGGAGGTTGGAATGTGCCATCAGCGTGATATCTGCGCAGAGATGATCATGACACGTGAAAGACGTTCATCCCGCTCGTACATGAGACGTACGGCAGGGTTGGACGGGACGCGTACCGCTTCCTCCAGACGGTCGCGGAGGTTGCCGCGGGACACGGCGCGGTGTCAAAGCGTACTTTCCTGCTCAATGCCATGCGCGACCTGTCCACGACATTGTGCCGCGCGCTGGCGCGCCAAGCCCGCGCGGCCGCGCCCCTCCGTGCTAGACTGGTGGAACGGGCGCTGCTGCCGGGCCTTCCTGTCCCCACATACGGCCTGCCGGCGTTGACCGGCCATCACGCAGAGGCTTGTGTCGCCCCCCCCCCCCCCCCCCCCCCCCGCCCCGCCTCCCCGTGAGCCCCCCCCCTCCACCCATTTCGCCCTGCAGCCCCCCCCCCCCCCACCGCACCCGGTCCCTCCCTCTTTTCTCCCTCCCTCTTTTTTCCTCGCAGCGCACGTCCGCCGTTTCTCCTCTGCGCCCCTCCCCGGACACCGCTCGGGCCGCCGGGCTGGCGGAGGCTACGGCTCCTGGGACCGGTGCCTCGAGGCCTCGGACATGGCCGTAGCACGCGCTGTCGCGCCCGTGCAGACTGCTAGAGTCGAGAGGACGACCGCTTGTGGGCCCGGCGCATGCTGACTGTGTGTTTGGTGTGCGCGTGGCCTGCGTGGTACTGCGTGGTGTGTGCGTGTCTGCTTTCGCGCTGGCGTTAGTTCGTTCTGGCATTTGCTCGTGCGGCGCGTGGCCTTGGTGCTTGCGGTGGCCGGTCTGTCTGTTTGCTTGTTGCCTGGTCTGCTGCCTCGGCGCTGCTGAGTCCTAGACCTATCGCTGTGTAACACAGAGGCTGGCACGGATGTATATGTAGCGGGCCTCATAGCGGCGTATCTTGCACTGCAGGGTGAATCAGCTGCAGGCGAATTTGTTGTTGCTCTGTATATATGAATGTGTCTTTGCAATTGCATGAGAGAGTATATGTGTGTTACACTGTGATATATTAAGGCCAGTCCTTGCAGCGCGGAGGCAAGACTGTTCAAGTTGCATCGGAAAGCACGGAACAGAACGGACAGTCAGAAGTAGCACGGTCACAGTAGACGTTGACGTTACTGTATACGTAACCGCACTCGTGAGGAACACAACCAGCAGGACAAACTTACACCTGCGCCAATCGAGTGCAACATGGCGCAGTCTGCGCACAGGCAGCAGGTGCTGGGGACCTCGGGCCCGGCTGGTCTCCACTGTGTGTCAGGGCGCCGGCTCAGCATGCTGCGCAGCGTAGTGGCTGGAGTTGGGCCAGGGATCAGGTGACATTCACAGATGTGCTTCAAACTGTCCCCCGCCTCGCCACCAGCCACCTCAATCGTCCCTACAACCCAACACATGCGCAAGGCACCCATGCATGGCATCAATGCACCCGCGCGCTGCCCACCAGTGATCCCCGCGCACCCCGCCAGGACAGCACCTGGCGCAGCTCTGTGCGCAGCAGCAGTCACGGCTGCGCCTAGAGGGTGCCGTCGCCACGGTTGCTGCCGCCGCCGCGACCACACGGGCCACTATCATGCATGCCGACGGCCCCGCGGCGGCGCAGCCACCGGCCATGCTGTCTCCACAGCGATCGCCACCGCCGCAGCCGCCGCAGCCAGCCAGCCAGACGTTGCGATATCAGAGGAGAACGATCCAGCCTTTCTCTCCAAAGCACGGCGTGCCGAGCGTCGTTGTGCCCGCCACAAGTCCCTCCCACTGGGAGTCCCCACAGCCGCCAGGCCCACTGCAGCTTCTGTTCGACACAGGCGTCAACGGTGGCTGTCTCCGCGTGCCCTCACCTTACGCCCGCCTGCGGCCGCACGCTGCCGCCCAGCCCGCACAATTCAGCGGAACGAAGTGACCTCCTCATGATGATGCCCTGTGACCATGCTGTGGCCGATGCTACACGATGTGCATTACCTGTCTGGCATTACTCGCTGCCGAGGAGAGAGTGCATGGAGATGCCGCCCAGCTGATGGACCATGTGCAGCGCATCAACTACGGCCGCACAGGCACGGGCATATACCGCTGCGTGTACCTGTCATTTGACACGCTTGGGTGCGATTGGCTTTCCTAAATGGGATGGCTGAGTTTGCCGCCGTCCACGACACCTTGTTCGGGTGTATGGTCCTGCACTCTGCAATGTGCAACCCATCTACCACCCTCTGCAGGGGTGCACAAGGCAGGCCCTCGCAGCGGCTCCGCTGCGCAGCCGGCTTGCCGGGCATGCCGGGCAGGCTGTGCTGCCAGGCCAACGGTCCTGTCGGACCGTCTGCAGCTCGCTGCTGGCCGTTGCGCCGCGCTGGGGTATGCTGATGCAGCGGCAGTGCTTGGGCCCGCGTCTGAGCGTGCTCGTTCGCTTCTGCTTGCCCGCGCTTGGCCATGAAATGCCGCGCCCGCAGCGATTCGGTGGTCTGGGCACGCATGTTGTCCTCGTCTTCCTGCATCTACTGGGCAACCGTCTGGGCACCGGTTCTCCCTGCGCATGGGGGCGATATATTAATTGATGGGCCGCGGGCTGGTAAGGGGGTTGTTCAAGTTGGGCCTGGCACGCACGCGGGTCCTTCGATACCCGACCAGTGGGGCTGTGTGCAGTGGTGTCGCCGTCAGTTATTGCTGGCAGGTGTTTGTCCTATGATGTGGATTGACTGTGTATACGTGGTGTATGTCTGGTCGTATGCGGTTGGGTGGTACCCGTTGTGCATGGTGTGGCTGGGTGGAGTGGCGCCACTCCAATGCCGGCATTGGCGTGGGTACAGTGGTTTTTGCGTTGGGGTGCGATTATCCAACATTGCAGCAGTGCATCGTGTGTGATGCATTCTGGCATTTGGCTGCTTGCTGCCGGTTGCTGGGGGTCGGTTGCTTGTTTTCTTGTTTCTGCCCTTGCTCCTGGGCTTCTGCATCAGTCTCTGTGTTACACAGTGATAGATCTAGGACTCAGCAGCGCATCAGTCTCTGTGCAACACCTCATCCCAAAACTGCCATGATGAATATTGCAGATGAGCGCTCATGAGCAGCCTGCTGCTCTTGTGTGACAGCGCAACCCCAAACTAGAGTAAAAAAAACACACCCCAAAATCTATAAAAATTTCAAGGGCGAGGCATGACGCCAGTGTCTGACTTTGGCCGCAGCACAATGAGAAACGACTCACAGGTATGCTCCACAAGGCGGTAGAAAAACAGGGGCAGGCATGCATGGTGATTTATATATTCTCCTCGACGTTCTCACAGGCCACAGCACCATCCATCTGATGAGGCCATTGGCACTGCCGAAGCTAGTCACGGTAACCTGTGTCAGTTCTGTCACCAGCAGCATCCAGTGCATCTTCTACCTCATTGATAGTACACAGCACCACTGCGAACAGAGGTAGCCACCCATGTCACAAACGCACCTACCAGGCGGGTACACCGGGCGGGGGAAGCGGGTAATAGAAGCGGGCCGGTTAGCCAAAGGGATGTGTAGGACAGTTATCTGGCACACAGCAGCGGCAAGCTTACCTCGCGGCGTGCATATGCTGCGCTATGGGTGCTGCTTGTTGTATTATAAGCTCACTTCCCTGTGCTGGCCGACTCGGGTTTTCTCAGCTGCTCACATGTGTTACACAGTGATAGATCTAGGACCCAGCAGCGCCGAGGCAACTGACCAGGCAACACGCAGACAGACAGGCCACCGCAAGCACCAAGCCCACCCTCCCTACTTGAGCAAATGCCAGAATGCCAGGGTACGTATAGGGGCAACATGTGATGTAAAAAAGGGTACGTATAGGGGCAACATGTGTTGTAAAAAACCAACTGAAAGGTTGTCACCAGCGTATGAGCGAGATGTACAAAGCCACGCTTGAAAGCCATGGCTGTAGCTGAGCGTGTCATCAGATGTATTCCGCGTACGTTGTCGTCTCAGAGAGTATTAATGGCACTGTCATAAAGGGCCTCAGAGTCAAACACTGGCTTGCGTTACATTGTACGACCTTGCTGAAACATGGTATCGCCTGAAGCGGTATCCGAATTCCCTGTATCAAAGCACCAACATCGGCCTAGCCGAGGAGGTAAAACGTTACTCGTACAGTCCTAGATATATACTGGTCAATCCTAGAAAAATGCAAAGAGTCTGTGAAGCAGCGTTGTCAGGCTAGGATGTAAGTCGAGAGGGGTGCGCTGAGAAGCGCGTACCTCTGAGGTGAATTGTGGCAGATCTAGGCTTCAGGCAACTAAGTGCAAACTAGTCGTTGGTGTGGCCGCAGGTGCAGTGCAGCAATGCATGCATGAGACTGCGGGAGTAGGACGTTGATGCATAGATTTGCATGGTGATCAGCAAGTTCGCTGTCACATATAGGACTGACTGCCAGTTCACCAGTCGTTGTGTTTGACTGGCTGAATGGCAGGTGCGTGTCTCTTGGACTTTGTTTGCATACTGCTGTGAGTTGGCATTGATACCTAGGACATTGATTGTGCTGTGTGCGAAGTGCAGGCTGTGACGTTGCATGTTGCTGCGGGTGTTGGAACTGAGTCAACATCTAGAAGTATCTGGAAGTATCTGGTTCATTCCAGGAGGATCTAGGATCACCTGTGTGCATGATTACGTCACAATGGAAGTGACTAGGACATGTGGTCTGGAGAGTTCGTGACGCGGAGAACTCTCTGGAGACACGCAGAGCACAAGACAAGTGCAAGGTGTGCAGTAGGACATTGATTCTGCCAGGTGCCTGTACCTATATAAGGGCTTGCACATCATTAAGGTATTTACTTATGTTTCTTCTGTAACGACAGAGATCATTTGTCAACAGGTTATGGGTCCCGCGCTACCCTATAGCGTGTAGAACTGCGTGCAAGTTAGCCGTTTGCAAGTTTCAGTAGTTCCGCGTTCGACAGTAGCACTTCGATATCAAGATGGGCAAAGACATAGAAGTAGAGAGGCTTACAGCCGACAACTTCTGGGATTGGTCTATTCGGATGGAAGGTCTCCTTGTGTACAAGGGCTTGGGGGATTGTATCTACCGGGATGCGCGCACACTGCCTCCGGAAGATCCCGAGGTTCAGCGCGACCGGAAGGCTCTGGTCCTCATACTGAGCCACGTCAGCTCTACGCTGTTGCCAATGGTGGTGGTACATCATACAGGAAAGGGAGCTTGGGATGCACTCGTCCATATGTACAAGAACAGCCTAGAGGCTGCGCGGGCGACGCTCGAAGAAAAGATGACCCAGCTGAAGAAGGAGAAGACAGAGTGCATGGAGGAGTACATCAATCGTGCACTGAGGCTCCGGCTACAGTTACAGACGCCGGATGAGCCTGTGTCGGACCAGCGAATCAAGCGGGCCATTCTACGCGGGCTGCCAGAGGAGTACGAGTATGTGCGGGAGACGCTGCTGTTGCAGACGAATCTCAGCATGGAAGACCTGATTCAACACCTGAGGTCGGCCGAGAGCAGGCTTGAGAGCAAGCTGAGCTCAGAGGCGGCTGTTCTGAAGGCCGCGGTGAGGAAGAATATGTCCAAGATTCAGTGCTACAGATGTCAGGAGTACGGACATTTCAGGAAGGATTGTCCGAAGAAGCAGCGGGGAAACAGAGGCAACGGTCAAGCGGGCACGGTCAAGCGGGCGCGGTGGCCATGACGGTATCAGCTAAGGCAGGTCATGGTGAGTTCAGTGCTCAGAAGCGACACGTTGCAGACGTGTCGGCTGCCGGCAAGGCAGGGTTCCACAGAGATGATGGCAACATCATCAAGTGGGTGTTCGATACGGGGGCTAGCTATCACATACTCAGGGATGTCGATCTTGCCAGGGATGTTCAGCCATGTGATGTGTCGGTCACAGTGGCAGATGGTAGCCGCGTGAAGGCAGCTGCAAAGTGCAGGGTAGATTTGACGGCGTGGGTCGGGGGGAGGCAAGTCGCATGGGCCCTCTCCGACGTCCTGTTGATGCCACAGGCGCCGAGCAATTTGTTCTCGGGCACGGCTGCGATGGCAAAAGGTGTCGATATTGAGGGAAAAGCCAGCAGCGGGAAAATTTTGCTGCGGAAAGGTGGAAGAGTGATAGGCGTGGCTACCCCGGAGAACGGACAAGCTGTTTTGAGAACAGTGGGGCAGATGCCAGAGAAAGGCATTGGATAGCAGGCCATGAGAACTGGCAATAGCAAGATAGTGCCAGTGCTGGTAGCGAGTCGGGATAAGGCGGAGCTATGGCATGAGCGGCTGGGGCACTTGAGCTATGGAACCATCCTAAGGATGATCAGGAATGAGTCGGTCACGGGAATGAACGTGACAGAGACAGAGGTCCGCGCCAAGCTAGAGGACACATGCGATCTGTGTGTCAAGGCGAAGCATGTGGCGGACTCACACCCGGCGTCAGGGTCCCGAGCGACAGCACCGCTGGAGCTGGTGCACTCGGACCTGATGGGGCCGGTGAGGCCTGCATCAGTGGGCGGCAATGAGTATGTACAAACGGCGATAGATGACTATAGCGGCTATGCGGCTGTGGTGCCATTAAAGTACAAGAGTGAAGCCAGCACGCAGCTGAAAAACCTCCTACTGGGCTGGGCGCGCCAACTTGGGCGCGAGGTGAAGACTGTACGGACAGATCGAGGCACGGAATATAAGAAGTTCGATGCCTGGTGCGAGTCTGAAGGCATCTATCGTGATCGATCTACTGCTTACACCCCTCAGCAAAATGGTCGTGCTGAGAGGTTCAATCGCACGGTCACCCAGAAAGCTAGAGTGATGTTGCTGCAATCTGGCATGGCAAAGAAATATTGGGCTGATGCATTAGCGACTGCAACGGCTGTCTATAATGTCTCGCCCAAAATGAAGCAGACGATCACTCCGCATGAGCTGTTCTGGGGCACAAAACCAGATATCAGTCATTTGCGGACATTCGGGTGCAAAGTGTTCTGCCAGCTCAACCCAAAAGAGCGAAAGAAGCTGTCTGCCTGGAGTGAACAGGGGCAGTTTCTGGGGTATGAACCGGGCACCAAGGGATGGCGTGTTCTGCTACCGGATGGCACGACAGTTGTGCGCTGCCATGTAAAGTTTGTTGAGGGCACAGCAGCGGGGGGAGATGATGATGATGATGATGATGATGATAACCATTCTGAGGCTGCTGAGCCTCTCAATGTGCCACACGGCACGGAGATGCAGCGACCTGCGGACCAGGGGTCGGAAAGAGCGGAGAAGCCACCTGAAGACCGGGGGTCTGGGGGAGCTGGGCAACGACCTGGGGAGCTGGGGCGTGGGGAAGCTGATGAGACATCATCCGAAGAAGCTGACGCACCCAAGCCACCCAAGAAGAAGGTCAGGTTTAGGCAGCCATCGGCAGAGGCGCCGACGAGGCAGCTGCCACAGCGCACACGTGCGCCGTCCAGCAGACTGAAGGATGGCTATGCACATGCGGCTCAAGTGCATGATGATGGGCTACCTGATGAGCCCACCATGGAGGAGTCTGAGAACCAGCCGGATGCTGAAATCTGGCGGGATGCAAGAGGCAGTGAGGTGCAGTCTCTCGTCAAAATGGGTGTCATCAAAGCCGTTGATAAGCCCAAAGGAGTGACGGTGCTGAAGACCAAGTGGGTTCAGAAGCGCAAGAGGACTCGGGAGGGGCTGATCGAGCGGTACAAAGCCAGGCTGGTGGCTAAGGGGTTCACTCAGAGGAAAGGGGTGGACTACGATGAAGTCTTTGCATCCGTGGTCAAGCATGCCACACTTCGCGCCATGCTGGCGCTGGCAGCTGTGATGGACTACGAGATCGAGCAGATCGATGTGAAGACAGCATTTCTCAACGGGCCACTTGATGAGGAGCTCTACATCGAGGTGCCTGAAGGATGTGATTTTGGAGAAGGCAAGGTGCTGAAGCTACAGAAGGCGCTGTATGGGCTCAAGCAAGCTGCGCGGGCCTGGCAGCTTGAGCTGAAGCGGGTCCTGGAGGCGCATGAGTTTGAAGTGTCATGTGCGGATCCATGCCTTTTCCTGTTCGACAAAGCTAGCAAGCGCACATTTCTGCTGATATACGTCGATGATGGGTTGATCATCGGGCACAAGGCAGAAGTGGCTGAAGTGATTGACATCATAGCTGAAGAGTTTGACATTCGCAAGCTCGGAGCAGCAGCTTTCTTTCTCACGATGGAGATCAAAAGAGACCGAGAAGCCAAGACAATTACCATCAGTCAACAGAAGTATGCTGAGAAGATTCTGCAGAAGACCGGAATGACTGAAGCCAAGCCGAAGTCAATTCCCATGGAGGCAAACCTGAAGTTGAGCAAGGAGCTCGAGGGCGACGACTACTTCGCTGATACGACGAAGTATGCTGAGACTGTGGGTATGTTGCTCTATCTGTCGACATGCACACGCCCTGACATTGCTCATGCTGTGGGACTGCTGGCGCGGTTCATGGCACAGCCGCGTGTGAGGCACTGGCAGTGTGTCAAGTGGCTTCTTCAGTACCTCAAGAAGACGAAGGCGCTGGGGCTTGAGTATGGCAGCACCGGGAAACTGGAGTTTGAGGGTTTCTCAGACTCAGACTATGCTGCGGATCCCGACAAGCGGCGGAGCACGGGGGGTTCTGTGTTTCTGCTGGCCGGGGGAGCAATCGACTGGAGCTCAAAGTTCCTGCCAACTGTGGCGACTTCAACCATGGAGGCCGAGTACATGGCGGCCGCAGCAGCAGCGAAGACAGCGCTGTGGGTGCGCAAGCTGAAGGCAACGATGCAAGATGACGGAGCTGCGTGCATCACTCTCAAGTGCGACAATCAAGCTGCTCTGACACTGATGCGCAATCCTACGCATCACCAGCGTGCAAAGCACATTGATGTGTGCCACCATTTTCTGCAAGAGAGGGTGGCTAGGGGTGAGATTGATGTTGAGTTTGTGCCGACTGCAAACATGATTGCTGATGTCATGACAAAGGCTCTTCCAAAGCCGCAGTTTGACAAGCATCGTAGCAAGTTAGGTCTGGTTGAGATCTATGAGGTTGACAATTCTGATACACCCTAGATATTGAATCAGGGGGAGTGTTGGAACTGAGTCAACATCTAGAAGTATCTGGAAGTATCTGGTTCATTCCAGGAGGATCTAGGATCACCTGTGTGCATGATTACGTCACAATGGAAGTGACTAGGACATGTGGTCTGGAGAGTTCGTGACGCGGAGAACTCTCTGGAGACACGCAGAGCACAAGACAAGTGCAAGGTGTGCAGTAGGACATTGATTCTGCCAGGTGCCTGTACCTATATAAGGGCTTGCACATCATTGAGGTATTCACTTATGTTTCTTCTGTAACGACAGAGACCATTTGTCAACAGCGGGCGAACATCGTAGACTCACAGTGCACATTCTGCCACAGGTGAGATCCATGCAGCTTAAGTAGTGTACAATATGTGAAGCTGTAACAGTTGTATTTGACTGGCTGAATGGCAGGCTGTGACGTTGCATGTTGCTGCGGTCGAACATCGTAGACTCACAGTGCACATTCTGCCACAGGTTATGGGGCCCGTCACGAGAGTGTGAACCCGCTGCAGACAAATTCCGTAGTTGTGCCGTAAGTGGGCAACAAATCCCGACGCAATACGTAACTGTTTGCGTGGCCAGGCCGTAACTGGGTGGCAATATGGGGGATGTCGGATTTGGCAGTGGCGTGGGTCGGATCCAGCAGTTGGGGCGGGACGGTAACTTCCGTCAGTGGTTTGCCCACATGGAGGCAGCCCTCACCATGAAGGGGTGGGAAAGATGGCTGACCGAGGAGCCAGCTGAGGATGATGACGCAGGGATAGCCGAGGACAGGAAGGCTAGGGCGGTCATTAAGTTCGGTCTGAAAGAGGCGTTGTTGAGAACGGTTCAGGGCGCGCAAAGAACGATGGCGGCGTGGCAGGCGCTGCATCATGAGCATGAAGGGAACCAAAACATGCGCAGACAGTCACTGTTGCAGAAAGCAAACGACCTGCGACAAGGAGATAAGAGTGTCCAAAAGTACATTGATGAGGTCTTGATGCTCCGCGAGGACTTCGAGGACGCGGGCATGGAGGGTCAGGAAACTCTTCTTGTCAGTCAGTTTGTCAAGGGCATAAGACCGACATTGGGAAGTGTGGATGGGCCACAACTGGGCGCGGATGTGCGGCGTGGAGCGTCATTGGAGGTCATCTGCGATACCTTCAAGGATCTCGTAACATTTCCGCCATAGCGAAAGTTAACAGGGCATGCGGCCGCGGCGCGGGCTCCGACGCAGGGGCCATGCCACTACTGTGGTAAGGATGGCCATAGATGGCGAGCATGCAGAAAGAGGAAAGATGACATGTCTGCGGGTCGGGAACTGAAGTGGTTCAGGGATCAGCGGCGTGAAGGGGCAGGTGACAAAGAGAGTTCTCAGCCCGGAAAAGCACTGTCGGTCAGGGCAGATGCAAGAGTCGCAGCGGCGCCTGTAACGGTCCGTGCAGATAGGCCGGACATGCTAGTGTTCGACACAGGCGCGACTCACAACTTTGTGAGTGACCTGAGCTTGGTCCACGACAAGGAGGACACGCCGGTTGACATTGTGACTCTAGCCGGGAAGGAAGAGCACGTGGTGGCATGCGCGGGCAAGGCGTTGCTGGAGATGGAGAATGGGTCAACTGTGACGCTGAAGCATGTGCTATGCGTGCCGAGCATGGACATGAATCTGCTATCAGGTGGCTACGTGAACTCCGTCAACGGTTCATGGGAAGGCAGACGAGGTCAGCTGACAGTTCGTTTTTCCGATGAAGATGTGGTGCTGACGGGAACACTGCGGGACGGGCTGTACTATATGAACTGTCAGATGGTACCAGAAACGTCAGCCAATCGTCATCCAGCCCACGCGTACGTGGCCAAGCAGGCGGAGCTGTGGCACAGACGCTACAGCCATGTGGGCATGCAGAACCTGCGACGCGCCGAGAAGGTGGTGACCGGCATGGGCGAGGTGAAGTGGCCAGCCGATGATGCCAAGGCATGTGAGATTTGTCCTCTGGCGAAGCAGCCGTGGGCTCACTACCCCCACTCAGGCTCAGAGGCAGAGGCGCCGCTACAGCTTGTGCACACGGGCATGATGGAGATCCGGGTGCCGGGGCTGAAAGGAGAGAGATATGCGGTGACGCTGCTGGACGACTACAGCCGCTATGCTGAAGTCATCTGTGTGCGCACAAAGGATCAGGTCGCAGAAGCATTGGTGACGCGCCTGAAAGAGTGGGAGAGGCAGCTGCAGACACCGCAGAAGCCTGTAATGTGGGTGAAAATTATTCGCTCTGACAACGGCACTGAGTTCAAGGGCGAGCTGAAGTGGTGGTGCAGCAAGCGGGGCATCATCATGCAGCACAGTGTGGCAAGAAGACCGCAGCAGAACGGCAGAGCAGAGCGGACCAACCGAACGCTGTCTGAGAGGACGCGTGCGATGCTGAAGGATGCGGGTCTGCCGAAGCGGCTTTGGCCATAAGCAATGGACACGGCAGCATATACTCGCAACCTGGTGCCGACAGAAGGCCAGAACAAGACTCCGCATGAGCTGTTCTGGGAGAAGGTGCCAGATGTGTCACACCTGAGGGTGGTCGGGAGCAATGCGACGGAGCACATTCCGTCAGAGCTGCGCAGCAAGCTGGATGATGTCAGCAGAGACGTGATCTTCGGCTACCCCAGACACATGAAGGCCTGGACAGTGATGCACAAAGCGAAGGGTGTGTGGAAGCTGTCGGACAGTGCGGATGTCTCGTTCCGTGAGGACGAGAAGCTGCAGCAGCCCAAAGAGCCAGAAGAGGCGCTGCTGGAGACAGAGTACGATGAACTCATCCTGTTTGATGACGAAGCAGGTGATGAGGACGCAGACCACGTGACTCTGGAGGAAAGTGATGAGTGGTCACTGAGTGACGATGATTCAGATGCAGGATGGGACGGCCAGGGTGAGGACCCGGGGGCCGGTGCTGATGCTGAGGGGAACCCTGATGATGGTTCCGGTGACGATGGGCAGGATGAGCCCATGCATGATGATGGAGGCGGAGGGGCCGCTGGGGCAGGTGGCCAGAGGCGCTACCCGGCGCGCGCCAGAAATCCGCCGAATCTGCCGTACCACCTCAGCTGTTTGTGGCTGAGGGGGTACAGACTGCAAGTGATGAAGACCTGCTGGTCGCGTCGAAGTCGTATCAGGAGGCGATGACGCGACCAGACAGGGAGGTCTGGGTGAGTGCCAAAGATGAAGAGTATGGCTCACTCAGGGGCAAGGGCGTGATCGAGGAATGTGATCTGCCGCCCGGTCAGAAGGCACTCCCGTCGAAGGGGTTGTGCGATCTGAAGTTTGATGAGAAAGGCAACCTTGTGAGGCACAAGTACCAGCTCGTCGCAATGGGCAACCTTCAGCAGGAAGGGGAGTACGGCGATCTGTTCGCGCCGACGGCCCAGAGCGCAACCTTCAGGCTGATGCTGGCTCTGAAAGCGGCAGATCCCAAGCTGAAGCTGCGGCAGGTGGACGTGAAGACAGCGTTTCTGCATGCGGACCTGAAGGAGGTGGTGTACGTGCGCCCGCCGCCCGAGCTGCGGCAAGGCAACAAGGTGTAAAGGCTGCGGAAAGCTCTGTATGGGCTGAAGCAGGCGCCGCGAGCCTGGAATGAAGAGCTGACAAAGGCGGTGATCAGCGACAAGTACACGGAGTCAGAGCATGATCCGTGCTTGTTCATTCGAGGGACTGGACGCGACAGGGTGTATTGCCTGGTCCATGTCGACGATGCTGCCATCCTGGCAGCTGAGGGGGAAGATGACAAGGCAGTTGCGGACCTCAGCAAGCACTTTGAAGTGAAAGACCTGGGCGAGCTGAGCTACTTTCTGGGGCAGGAGGTGGCAGAAGTGAAGGGCCAGTGGGTGATGCTGAGTCATGGGCAGTACGCCAAGCGCATGCTGGAGAAGGCAGGCATGTGGGACTGCAAGCCCAAGGCGACGCCGATGGAGGAAAGACACAAACTGCAGAAGACGTCTGGATCGCCACTGAAGGATGATGACCAGCGGAAGGCGGGCTACTCAGAATCAGTGGGTGCACTGCTGTACCTCTCCACACACACACGGCCAGATCTCGCATATCCTGTGGGGGTGCTGAGTCGATTCATGTCGAGCCCCACAGATGTGCATTTCGTGGCAATGAAACGTGTGCTTAGATACGTGCGAGGGACATGGGACTGGGGGCTGATGTACCAGTACAGTCCTCCACGTGGAGAGCAGGGGGTGCGGGCATACACTGAGGCGGACTTCAAGGAGCTGGGCATGCCACGAGAGGCGGTGATGCGGCTCTACTCAGATGCAGACCTGGCAGGAGAGCTTGATGGTCGGAAGAGCACTTCAAGGATGCTGATGACGATGAACGGAGGGCCGATTCTGTGGGCATCCAAGCTGCAGACGGTGGTGGCGACGTCTACGAGTGAAGCGGAGTACATCTCAGCAGCAATGGCTGTGAAGGAAGCACTGTGGGTGAGGAAGCTGCTGAGTGATGTCTACGGTAAGTTTCAGTGCATGCCATTGTACTGTGACAACCAGAGTGCGCTTCAGCTGATGAAGCAGAGGACTGCTGGAGTAGCTGGCAGGTCCAAGCACATTGATGTGCAGTACCATTTCATTAGGAACAGGTACTTGCGTGGTGAGGTGTCGGTGGAATTTGTGTCTACTGAGGAGCAGAAGGCTGACATGCTGACAAAGGCATTGTCCGGGCCTATGCTGACCAATGCAATTGCTGGATATTTGAAGCCACCACCAAGCGACAGTGCTTCAGGGGGTCTGTGGCAGATCTAGGCTCTAGGCAACTGAGTGCAAGCTAGTCGTTGGTGTGGCCGCAGGTGCAGTGCAGCAATGCATGCATGAGACTGCAGGAGTAGGACGTTGATGCATAGATTTGCATGGTGATCAGCAAGTTCGCTGTCACATATAGGACTGACTGCCAGTTCACCAGTCGTTGTCTTTGACTGGCTGAATGGCAGGTACGTGTCTCTTGGACTTTGTTTGCATACTGCTGTGAGTTGGCATTGATACCTAGGACATTGATTGTGCTGTGTGCGAAGTGCAGGCTGTGACGTTGCATGTTGCTGCGGGCGAACATCGTAGACTCACAGCGCACATTGTGCCACAGGTGAGATCCATGCAGCTTAAGTAGTGTACAATATGTGAAGCTGTAACAGTTGTGTTTGACTGGCTGAATGGCAGGCTGTGACGTTGCATGTTGCTGCGGGCGAACATCGTAGACTCACAGTGCACATTCTGCCACATGAATCGATGAATGGGCTGATATAATGTCCAGACACGGAGGTCGAGAGGACATCGGTATAACACAGTACACAACGAAGAGCGTCGATACTGCAGCCAGATCTTAAACAGTGTGTATGGAAATGGCTGGCGCCCCAATAAGGTCGCTCCAATTGGAGCGCTTGCAAGCGCGCCTAACCCCAGCAAGCGCACGGTATAAATACCGCTGGAATGCGCCCAGGAACCTCCCTGTTAGAGCTGCAGCTGGCCTCGCCGACCCTGGGAGCAACTTAACAGTGCCCTCAGGGACCTCCTGAGAGATGAGAGAGGTATTAGTGTGAGTTGGTCAGAGCGTGGTGCGCCTGAGAGGCCTGAAATACATGTTTTGTCGTAACGGAAATAATGGCAGTGTGTCCGGCGCAGGACGGGATGCCAGGTCCATTACTCCGAGGTGGCGACCTGTCCGTCGAACCTGCTGACGGGCGCGCTGTGCGACGCCATCATGACATACCAAGGCCTGACACCACGATCTAGACCGCCCAGGCCGGGAGTTACTTGTAGCTTGCCGGAGTGGGGCATGAGATGCAATATGTGCCTCCGGACGTGATCGACCATGTGCTGTGTGCTGACGATGCTGATTGGCGTTCACTGCGAAGTGTGCACACTTAGCTGGGGAGTGAGGCGGCGCCGCCAGTGCCCTTCGCGACCCACCCTCAGGCCCCCTGCCGGGCGGACGGAGGGGGAGGGCTGGTACGCCTTGCACTGTGGGGGGCGTGAGCCCCCGGGATCTCATGTGCGGGGGGCCGGTGATGGAATGCTCCAGTGGGGCCGGATGGAGTGGGGGTGCTGCGGTTGGGGGGTCTGGTGGTGGCTGGTTTTGCTGGGGTGGGCAGTAGTGCGGTGGTGGTGGTTGCTGTGTGCGGTTGTGGCGCGGATGCCGGAGTGCGCATGCGTGTGGGTGCGTGGGTGTGGTTGTGTCGGATGTGTCGGTTCGTTGTGGCTTTTCACCTGGGACAGTGATTGCTTTATGCTGGTGTCTGCTTTCGGGGGGTTTCGGCCGTCTACTTTCCTTCTGTTGCCCTCGCTGCCGGGCTATTGCGTTCATCTCCGTGTAACACTAGGTGTGTATGAGGGGGTGTTACACGGAGATGAACGCAATGGCCCGGCAGCGAGGGCAACAGCAGGTGCGTATGAGGGGGCGTAGAGGCTGGGGTGCCCCTTGCAGGCCCTTTGTGCAGAGGTGCACGTAGTGGCCAGTCAGCAGAATGTTTGTTTTTCCTGGGAGCTGATGTGGATGTATTTGCATCATGCCAGCAGTGCATCCAGTGCTGTGAAGACCAGGATGCACTGATGGGCATGCCACGAAAACATGCCACAGCAGCACCCATGAGCAATGGCACCTGGGCTTGGCTAGAAAGAAGCCAAGCCCGGACGCCATATTCTGACTTAAATGAATGTCTTGTATATGGATTGCTGTACGTGCTACGTGTCACTCAGGCGGTGTGGTGGCATTGGTAACGACTGCTGATCAGAATGAACACAATGCTGTGGTGCAATTTCGCTGCAAGCAATCATCAGCTCCGGCATCAACTAATAAAAGATAATTACCGTAATTATGTTTATGGTCATGCGACGTCGGTGTTGAGCAAACATCGGTGCCCGGAGGCACGTGGAGCACAGAGGCTCCACCCCTTGAGGAGCTCCACTACTGCCTAGAACCGCTGAGAGAGAGGCCATGGGCCTGATCCGGAGGGGGGGGTCACAGGAAGAACGCTCCAGCCACCCACACGCGGAGAAACCTCGCGGAGACTTGGAATCCTCTGGATCATCTACACCTGCACAACAGCATGGGCCCGGGCGGGCGGGATCTTAGCTAAAAGCTGCGAAGCACTAGCAGCGAACACCCACTCTGCGTGGCGAGCTGTTGCTCGCACCAGCCTAAAAACATCCAATCTCTGCACAGCTCCCAGTCCGCAGCAGTGCTGCAGACCCCTGTAGACACCGAAGGCCAGAGCCCTTCGGTCCACCGTCGCCACTCCCACCATAAGTGCGATTACATTCCACGTAATCCACCGAAATGCTAGCCGCTGGCTGAATCTGCGTGGCCGTCAAGGCACTGGCGTTTGTGGAGCTTCGCGGTTGAACCTGCACACAGCATCGCAATCAGCGACGTGGTCAGACAACCGCATGTTTATGCTTACAAAGTGTAAGCGTGTTGGGCCTGCAGCGGTGACAATGTCACCTTTGTGTTTCAATTGCAACGTGCGACTACAAGTCGGGTTGACCATCTGAACCGGCAACGACGCAGGCATGGTGCACTGTTTCCGACAAACAATACTGTTGATGAACGCATTAATACATTGGGCCGATCATTGCTTGGCGAGATGCATGGCTCGCACCAGCTGTACAAAGACGTAAGCAGTTGCACACAGTTTCAACGTCCTCGCATCTCCAGCTGAACACATCCGATCAAAAGCCTTCAAGACAATCAAGCATGTTGCGAAATACCCTGTTTCGGATGTCTCTGGGATATAAACAGGTTTGCGAGTTCAAAGAAAGCTCTGGCGTCGGCCGACGTCAGCTGCGCTAGTCTGGAAAGTGCACGCGTATGGCGGACTCTATAAAGCAGCTACGAGGAAATCAACAAGGCAAAGCAGCAGTCTATGTACGTGCGTAGACGCTTTGTGTGGATATGTAGCTGCTGTAGGCTGTGCATGTTGTCGAGTGTCTGTGGAGCTGCGCTCGAATGCACGCAGTCGAGCGCGCTCCAGCGACCCAAGAGCAGCCTGTGCATGTATTACATGTTACACGGAGTGTGATACAATAATGTGTGTCAGCTATGTGCCAGCCTGTTGGCTGGTCTACTCCACACTAGCTGCACCTGTGCATTGGTCAACGCAGACATCTGTTAAGTCACGATATTACATGTGTAGAAGGAATTATACCTGTGATACAATAATGTGTGTCCGCTATGTGCCAGCCTGTTGGCTGGTCTACTCCACACTAGCTGCACCTGCATCACATCCACTGAATGCAGCATGAATATACCACGCTAGCTCACATAGGCACAGACCAAAAACACATGCATGGGTCAGGGTTGGGCAGCTCACCTGTGCATTGGTCAACGCAGACATCTGTTAAGTCACGATGTCTGCATTGACCTTGCACAGCGCTTATATACCCTTCACCAGCAGATCACTGTAGCATATTGCTCTATGTTGGATGTCCCTAACACAAGATCTGCCCCCCGCTACACCGGCATTCAGATTCCACTCCCATGGCACCTATGCTCTGGTCCACACAACATGTCGCATCAAAAGCGATCATTATGTTATGCACACGTGCAGCAACATGGTGCCTGCAGAGTCGCAGCATAACTACCTGCCACCACACAACAAGTGCATCACCATGAGATCCAGAGAAGGACTAATAACTGTACTGTCACAGTTGAGATGCCCGCGCGGCCGCGCCCCTCCGTGCTAGACTGGTCGGACGGGCGCTGCTGCCGGGCCTGCCTGTCCCCACAGACGGCCTGCCGGCGCTGCCAGGCCATCGCGCATAAGCTTGCGTCGCCCCCCCCCCCCCCCCCCCCCCTCGCCCATCCCGCCCCGAGAGCCCCCCCCCCTCCACCCATTTCACCCTGCAGCCCCCCCACCCCCCCCCCCCCCCCGCACCCGCTCCCTCCCTCTTCCCTCCCTCCCTCTTCCCTCCTCCCAGCGCACGTCCGCCGTTTCTCCATCGCCGTTTCTCCATCGCCGTAGCGCGCGCTGTCGCGCCCGTGCAGACTGCTTGTGTCGCGCTGACGACCGCTTGTGAGCCCGGCGAGTGCTGGCTGTGTGTTTGGTGTGCGCTTGGCCTGCGTGGTACTGCGTGGTGTGTGCGTGTCTGCTTTCGCGCTGGCGTTAGTTCGTTCTGGCATTTGCTCGTGCTGCGCGTGGCCTTGGTGCTTGCGGTGGCCGGTCTGTCTGTTTGTTTGTTGCCTGGTCTGTTGCCTCGGCGCTGCTGAGTCCTAGCTCTATCACTGTGTAACACAGTTGAGATGCCTCTAGACACAATGGCCATGCATACATAGCCCGGGCAATGCATGCATGACCCATGCACACAATCCACGTGCATGTCCACCAAAACACGGCATGATCATTCTTATTGACCTAGAATCACTCAGTCATCACACTCCCCCTGAATGATCATCCACAATAACACGTGACATTCTATGCCCCAGCCCATATGGCATGCATCTATTCCCAGAGCATGTGAAGACCCATGCCCTCAGCCCCAGCTGCCTGTGCTGGTCCCGGCACTGCCTTAGTCAGCATGTCGGCTTTCATCTCACCAGTCTTCACAAACACCACCTCAATGTCTCCTTGCATGACACGGTGGCGGACAAAATGGAACGCAACATCTATGTGCTTAGTCCTGCCAGCTGCTCCTGGTGTGTGCTGCCGCATCAACACCAGAGCCGACTGATTGTCCCCATACAGCCGAAGACGTGGCATCACTCCATGCATTTCACCTAGCAGCTTACGCACCCACAACAGCTCCTTCACAGCAGCAGCTGCTGCAATGTACTCAGCCTCACATGTCGATGCAGCGACAACAGTCTGCAGCTTAGACCGCCATGCAACGGCCCCGCCATTCATCAGCAACACCATACCGGATGTGCTCTTGCGGGAATCAGGGTCCCCTGCGTAGTCTGAGTCGGTGAACGCCTCAATCATATTCACATCACGGCTGTACACGATGCCCTTGTCCAGCGTGCCAGCAAGGTACCTGAGCACCCGCTTGGCAGCCTTCCAATGCATCATGGTGGCACATGAGATAAACCTGCTCAGAACCCCCGCGGCGTGAGCAAGATCAGGACGGGTGTTCACAGTCAGGTAGAGGAGCGAGCCCACGACCTCAGCGTATGGGTACTCTTCTCCCAGCAGCTGCTCCCCCTGGCCCTTGGAGAGATGCAGGCCCGCCTCCAGCGGGGTGGCGACCGGCTTGCAGTCTGTCATGCCGAATTTCTCCAGGATCGAGTTCGCATACTTGGGCTGTCCGAGCCAGAGCTGCCCGCGAGCACGGTCGCGGTGAATCTCCAGCCCGAGGAAGTACTCCGCTGCGCCGAGGTCCTTGATTTCGAAGGCGCGGCGGATGGCCGCCAGCGCTGCTCCCACTGCCTTCTTCGTCGCGGCGATGAGTCCGTCGTCCACATGAACCAGCATGTAGAGGCGCTCCCGTGACCCTGGCTCACCCAGGTAGAACAGGCAGGGGTCAGCATCTGAGGCAGCAAACCCCAATGCCAGCAGCTCACGACGCAGCTTTGCATGCCACGCACGTGCAGCCTGCTTCAGCCCATACAGCGCCTTTCGTAGGCGGTACGTCTGCCCACCGAAAGCAGCTGGCATGCGCACATACACCTCCTCGCTCTCGTCAAGCTCACCGTTGAGGAATGCAGTCGCAACATCAAACTGGTGCAGCTCCAGATCGTGCTGCGCAGCATGCGCAAGCAACACACGCAGCGAGGCTTGCTGAGCTGTGGGGGCAAATACCTCATCGAAGTCAAGACCCTTCCGCTGCAGGCATCCCAGCACGACGACACGGGCCTTGTACTTGTCAACCCCCCCGAGCGCATCACGCTTCACCTTCAGGACTGCCTTCATCGGCAGCACCCGCTTCCCCCGCGGCACGTCCTTGATGACCTGAAGGACCCCCTTCTCCTGAAGTGATGTCCACTCTGCGTCCATCGCCTGCTGCCAAAGTGGAGCGTCCGGCCGCCGCAGTGCCTCCTCGGGCGACTTGGGCTCATCGCTCAGCCCTCCAGCAGCGTAAGCGTACGCATGCGGCTGGTAGCGGTCGGGGTGGCGACGCTCACGCTGTGGGCAGCGCGCCCCTTGCCCCGCAGCGCCGTCATCGTCATCGCTGGGCTCATCATCGCTGCCGACTCCAGGCTCATTCTCCTGCCAGCCGTCTCCTTCGTCGCCGGCGGCTGCGTCCCATGCGTCCTCGTTGACCGCAGCGTCGTCCGCTGCGGGAGGGTCGGTGTCGTCCATCAGAGGTTCAGGGATGGGGTCCTCGTAGTGCTCAACGAACTCTGCGTCCGGTGAGACCACGCTACTTCCGTCCTCCATCACGCATGGATCCTCAGCATTGCGACTCAGGCCCTGCCTCATAGGCAGCTTGACCGTCCCTGACTCGTCGAAGCGTACGTTGCGGAACTTGATGCTGATGAATCGTCCCTTCCGCCAGACGTAGATGCGCCAAGCCTTGCAGTCTGGTTCGTAGCCGACATGGAACCCCACCTCAGCGCGGGCGTCGAGCTTCTTGCGCTTGGCGTTTGGCACATGGACGTATGCGATGCACCCAAACACCCTGAGTCCACGCACATCAGGTGGCTTGCCGTAGAACAGAGTGTGTGGGCATACAGTCTGTCCGACGCTCGGCACGCAGTTGCGCACGTACCATGCGGTCTCCAACGCCTCTGCCCAGAACTCAGGGGCAAGGCAAAACTCATGGATCATGGCGCGAACCTTCTCCATGAGTGTCCGGTTGAGACGCTCAGCACGCCCGTTCTGCTCCGGGGTGTAGTCCGCGCTGTGCTGGTGGGTTGTGCCGCGGTTCAAGCAGAACGTGTCCAGGTCACCTTTGTACTCGGTCCCGTTGTCGCTGCGAAGCACCTTCACCTTCCGGTCTTTCAGGCACTCCCAGCGTAGGATGGTCTTCTGGACCCACCCCGCGACTTGCGCCTTCGAGCTCAGTGCGCACGCTTCCGCCATCCTGGAGTGATCGTCCATGAGGGTGACGGCATAGCGTTTGCCTCCCCAGCTTTTAACTTGGAAGGGCCCCATCACGTCCGTGTGCAAGAGATCGAGCGGCTTCTCCGCGCGGTTGCTGGACCGGACGAACGGTTCCCGTGCCTGCTTAGCGAGCTTGCATGCGTGGCAGTGTGGGACCATCTCCCCAGCCACCACTTCTGTGAGCTGCGCCTCAGCCGCCACGGCCATGAGCGCACGCTCCCCGGGGTGCCCCAGGCGTCGATGCCACGTATACGTGTCGACAGCGAGTCCCGCGGCACGCAGGCCGTAGGCCTCGTGTACCTCATCGGCGTGCATCATCGTACACTGCAGCCGGTAGAGCCGCCTTTGTTTCCTTCCGTTCAGTAGGACTCGGCCATTTCTCTCGGCGATGGAGCAAGTTGCTCCCTCCTGCCGGCACACATACCCCGCTGCCGTGGCAAGGTGTCCCGACAGCAAGTTCACTGTCATGCTCGGGACACACAGCACCGACCGAAGCACGATCGGCCCCTCAGGCCCGCCTGTCAGCCAGACTTCACCTTCGCCGATGACGTCGTGGGTCTCCCCGCCGCCCATCACCACGCGCTTCACGTCACAAGTGCGCATGTCACGCAGATACCGCATGTCATGCACCATGTGGTGGGACGCTGCGCTGTCGTACAACAGCACCCCATCTGCTGCCGCCTCTGCTGGTGCGGCCGCATTGCACGTAGCGTGGACCATCATTGCTGCTGCAGGCCTCCCATCACGCTGAGGTCTCTCCTTACGTGGCTGACGGCAGTCACGGGCAAGATGCCCGACCTTCCCGCAGTTGTAGCACTTGCGGGTCTCCTGTCGAGGCTTCTGTGCTTCGACATTTAGCACTCTTCCTTCGTCGGCCACAGCTGGCCGCTCATCAGCCCCGGTGCGCTCGATCAGGCGCACTGCGGACTTCAGCTCTCTCACGACTTCCTGGAAACCACCAGCTGCCACTGTGGTCAGCATCAACACGAGGGACCCTCTCTCAGCGGATGACTTCAAACCCTGAATCAGGGCGTTGGTAGCCAGCTGGTCCGCCGCCTCGAAGTCAGTGTCAAGGAGCTTCTCCATCAGCTCGTAGACTCTCTCAGCATAATCACCGTAACTCTCCGATGACTTCTGCCTCACGGCGTTCAGCTGTCTCACGAGCAGAGGCTGCCTCAACTCGTGCTGTGCCTCGTACTCGCTCCGGACAGCCTCCCAAGCACTCATAGTGCTGGAAGCCCTGTCGATGATGCGTGTCAGTCCGGAATCATCTACAGCAAGGACCATCCGCCCTCGGACCTTGGCGTCAGCGGCGACGTCTGCAGCTGAGGCTACGTCTGGCTCCTCGGTGAGCCAGCGTTCCAGTCCCTGGGTGGTCAAGGCAGCCTTGAACTGGCGTGCCCACATCCGGTAGTCCCCATGGCGCTTGAGCTTGCGAAACCCGAAGACTGACCCGGAAGACGTTGATTGATCCATGACTCAGATCACGATGATAGGCCCATAACCTGTGATACAATAATGTGTGTCAGCTATGTGCCAGCCTGTTGGCTGGTCTACTCCACACTAGCTGCACCTGTGCATTGGTCAACGCAGACATCTGTTAAGTCACGATATTACATGTGTAGAAGGAATTATACCTGTGATACAATAATGTGTGTCAGCTATGTGCCAGCCTGTTGGCTGGTCTACTCCACACTAGCTGCACCTGCATCACATCCACTGAATGCAGCATGAATATACCACGCTAGCTCACATAGGCACAGACCAAAAACACATGCATGGGTCAGGGTTGGTCAGCTCACCTGTGCATTGGTCAACGCAGACATCTGTTAAGTCACGATGTCTGCATTGACCTTGCACAGCGCTTATATACCCTTCACCAGCAGATCACTGTAGCATATTGCTCTATGTTGGATGTCCCTAACACAAGATCTGCCCCCCGCTACACCGGCATTCAGATTCCACTCCCATGGCACCTATGCTCTGGTCCACACAACATGTCGCATCAAAAGCGATCATTATGTTATGCACACGTGCAGCAACATGGTGCCTGCAGAGTCGCAGCATAACTACCTGCCACCACACAACAAGTGCATCACCATGAGATCCAGAGAAGGACTAATAACTGTACTGTCACAGTTGAGATGCCTCTAGACACAATGGCCATGCATACATAGCCCGGGCAATGCATGCATGACCCATGCACACAATCCACGTGCATGTCCACCAAAACACGGCATGATCATTCTTATTGACCTAGAATCACTCAGTCATCACACAGAGATGAACGCAATAGCCCGGCAGTGAGGGCAACAGAAGGAAAGTAGACGGCCAAAACCCCTGAAAGTAGACACCAGCAAAAAGCAATCACTGTCGCATGTATTACGTGAAGGTGTCTACACGTGGACGCTCGTATGATGCATGATCATGCCCTCGCCCACTGTTATAACATATCAACGTGTCTGACAGCACCATTAAGATACAAAGTTCAACTGAGACTTACCTAAACCTGATATTTACCTGCACCTTGACCACCTATATACGTTATACACACTACACACCCATGCACTAAAGCTACACACCACTAGAAGCACGGAGTGAACCTTACTGCAGCCTTTGGCACGCCTTGCTGTAAGATTTCCTCATGTATGCCTTATGTATGCCTAGGGCCTGAGCTCAAACCTTACTGAAGTAGACTGAATCAATCGAGGGTCACATAAGGACACCTAGTCTGTGCCTTTTGGATTGGCCATACTGATTGGGTAAGGACAAGAGCAAGACATGGCTGCTGCCAAGTAAGGTCAATGTAAGGCTGCAAGAAGTATACTGGAGTTAGTCTAACGTAAGGATACGCCGGCCCGCCACTGCGGCAATAAGGTCAAACATAAGGTGCCTATGCTGCACCTGCAAGGCCTTGTACACATGTACACTTGTACACATGTACAATCCCCCCCCCCCCCCCCCCCCCCCCCGCACCCGATCCCTCCCTCTTCCCTCCCTCCCTCTTCCCTCCTCCCAGCGCACGTCCGCCGTTTCTCCTCTGCGCCCCTCCCCGGACACCGCTCGGGCTGCCGGGCTGGCTGAGGCTATGGCTCCTGGGACCGGTGCCTTGCGGCCTCGGACATCGCCGTAGCGCGCGCTGTCGCGCCCGTGCAGACTGCTAGTGTCGCGCCGACGACCGCTTGTGGGCCCGGCGAGTGCTGGCTGTGTGTTTGGTGTGCGCGTGGCCTGTGGGGTACTGCGTGGCGTGTGCGTGTCTGCTTTCGCGCTGGCGATAGTTCGTTCTGGCATTTGCTCGTGCGGCGCGTGACCTTGGTGCTTGCGGTGGCCGGTTTGTCTGTTTGCTTGCCTGGTCTGTTGCCTCGGCGCTGCTGAGTCCTAGATCTATCACTGTGTAACACATGTGTACGATCCTGGAGCCAGTGGAAGCGCAGTCTTTGCCCAGGGTGAGAAAGGTGCCATGTAATCTTTAATACTTTAGGACTGCAACTTGTTCATTATGCAAGGGTTTGCTCCTACAAAACATCGGCCAAAGTGTGCAGTGCTGTAGGCCAAGGGACATGTGGACACATGTAGACACATGTCCATAATGCATGGCCATAGCCACGGCTGCATCTAAGATCTCATTTGAAAGCAGCTGCGCACGGGCTCACCAACAGCCAGCTATGTATTTGTACTGACTTGTGGGACTTGGCTGTATGTCCTGTGTACACAGACTTCTCTTTTGCAGTGAAAAGTTGTGTTGTACAGGTCTGCTTCATAGACATCGATCGTTACACGTGTTGCACAGCTCTGATTGCGCGCTGCCAGCCTACGTCCGCTGAACGCGAAAGCCTGTGTGTATTCGATAAAGCTACTTGCTTGCATGTCAACGTCTTAGAGCCAGACTGTTCGTTCGTTCGTGAGTGCACGTGAGTGCACGTCACAAAGCCCTCAGCAATGCTCCACAGTCCTCACAGCACCCTTACGTACTTACCAAAGCCTTGCGGTGATGCTGCACCTGAATCTTGAAGCTTTTCACGCCGTTTCCTGAACCTTAGCTGCACCTCAGCTATCTACCTCATGAAGCCACCAAAGAGCCCTTACAGTATTGCCTCAAGACCATCACTGCACCCTTACGTACCACAGCCTTACTGTAATGCCCCTGTACCCTCACCAAGCCTGTTCTGCCCCTCACCGCCATTGCATCTAATGGCTGCATGGTGCATCCATTACCGCGTAAGGCCTTCCCCTTCTTTACACGTAAGGGCCACATAGTGCACAATGCAAATGTGATGAACTGATAAGGGCTGCATGAGATGCCCATACCATAAGGGCTGGCAGAGGGCTGGCTAAAGTAAACTGGGTAGGCCTAGTGTGTGGAATGCCATTCCGCAACGAGCGCTCGGCTAGCCACAGAAACGGCTGCAGCTGTCCAAAACATCACGCCAGGTCTGGTACAGCACATAGTACTGAGTTCGAATGGCGAGTCCTCGGTCAGTTTCACCACTTCATCGTGACTGAATGTAAACGCAAAATGACTCTCAGCCACAAGCAACGCGGAGGCGACCGCGACTGCTGATTATCATCGGGGGCCCAATACACCACAGCCACATGGTGATGTCAGTAGCAACCCGGGAGAGGTAAAGGCAGGCAGACTGGCCTTGATCAGCTGCAAGTTCACCACCCGCAACCGCATTGTGATGAAGTGCGCATGCACCCCCCCCCGCATCCGAACAACCGAAATCCTCCTGGTCTCGGAACACAGGTAGCACGCCGCGGAGCGTCACAAGTCTAAAGACGGAAGACATTTCCAGTAGCAGCGACGCCAGTGTTGGCAGCTATGATCTGCGCATATGTCGAGGCCTCAACCTCCGGCAGGAACTCTCCGAGCGAAGCTGCGGAGTTGCGCCAGTAGAAGCCTCCACGGCCAAAGACGGAGCGATGAAACTGCTCAACAAGGATGGCGCGCCGAGTGGGGCCGAGGGGCGTGCCGGGTACCTTGGGCTCACGGAGGAGTCCCAGCCATGCATCGGGAGTCTCTGCCTCCACCTACATGTGCCGCAGCATTTTGTGAGAGTGCTGAACCTCAATTTGAGGTTGAACGCATGCATGTCTGGAAGCGTTTGGCGCGCCCGGTGCGGTGTGGCTGTGTCCAATACAGCACATGCATGCATGTCCATTTCTTGCTTTCATTATATCAGTGTGCACATGCAGATCAGCACCTGGTATACGCATGTTTCCTGGATTGTGGTGCACATACATTGCGTCACACACCAGCTACAGTATGCGCCTGAGGAATGCAAGGATTCATTCAAGTGACCATTACCAGTCTGCTGCAAGCCACATATTTGCATATGCACCATGCACGCAGGTCATGCACGGATATTCGGGCTCATACCGAGAGGTTGGGGACGATGCCAAAGCATTCGGCCAGGCCTGCATAGGTGGGGATGCCGAGCTCACGGCCACGGAAGATGTTGCGACCGGCCAGGTCCTCGCCTTCAGCGCGGCCAAACAGGAAATTGCGAAGGGCGTCGGAGAGGCGGCCGTCGAATTCGTTGCAGGGTGTGGACACGAGACCGCTGAAGATGCTGGAAAGGAGCGCCTCCGCGTCGGGCTTGTACTCAACGGTGGGCGCGGCAGGATTCCCGCTCTGAACAGTGAAGAACGCCTGCACGTGACACGGGTGATTGGGGGCATTTCATCTTGGCATTGCTAGGACGGGGTAACATAGTTATTCCTACGGGACTCAGGTGTTTTCGCACATGCAAGCGCTCACATGCAAGCGGACTGTGTGTATTACGTACGTTGAAGATACATGGATCTTCATGGATCTTCACAACAACCTCCTCTGCGACAACCTCCTCTCCGAGCTGTACTGGTGCGTGTAGACACTCCAGCGCACCCATGGCACAACAGCAGACGTTCATGCATATGATGGATCTTGTGAATCTAGGCACGGGGTTGGTCCAATGCGGGTGCATACCTCGCCATTGAAGGCATCTGCGATGCTGATGGAGCCAACAAAGTCTCCAATGATATCATGCCCCAACCTACACCCACAGGCCAGTCATACTGCAGCAGCATTGTTCCACCACTGATCAAGCCTGAACACCACTGCAATTGTAGCTCTCGCCTGGCAGGTGTCGGGTAAATTTGCATGCAGTTCCCATCCACACACAACAGCGCGGATGGCAGAAATTACCCTCCCGAAGAGGGGTGTTTTGAAGAACTGCTCAACAACGTGAAGTGCAGACAGATGAATGTGGTACATGTGAGTGGCTGATTGCACATGCAGTCCTAAGCGCCAGGCATCAGCCTGAGGGGGCGGGGCGCGGGGGGGGGGGGGGGGGCGGGGGGGGGTTGGGCAGAGCGTCAGATGTGTCAATCAACATCCCATCATGTGGCTGGGTGTTACACGGAGATGAACGCAATAGCCCAGCAGCGAGGGCAACAAAAGGAAAGTAGACGGCCAAAACCCCCCGAAGGTAGACAACAGCAAAAAGCAATCACTGTCCGAGGTGAAAAGCCACAACGTACCGACACAGCCGACACAACCACACCCACGCACCCACACGCACGCGCACTCCTGCACCCCTCCACCACGGCACCCGCGCCACAACCGCACACAGCAACCACCACCACCGCACTACTGCCCACCCCAACAAAGCCAGCCACCACCGATCCCCAACAGCAACACCCCCACTTTATCCGGCCCCACTGGAGCAGTCCATCACAGGCCCCCCGCACAAGAAAGCCTGGGGGCTCACGCCCCCGACAGTGCAAGGCGTACCAGCCCACCCCCTCCAGCCGCCCGGCAGGGGCCCGAGGGCGGGGCGCGCGCGAAGGGCACTGGCGGCGCCGCATCACTCCCCCCAACAGCGGCTCGCGCGAAGGCAGGGCGGGCCAGCACATGTGGCTGGGTGTCATCACATGCATGGTAAATAAATGAATAAATCGTATATCACGCCTTAGCAATGCATGCCATCAGCCTCGCTCATATGGAGGATTAAGCATTTTCGGGGGAGAAACCTAGCGAAACCCCCTCACTCGCTATTACGTGACCCGGGACGGTTCCAGTCCCGCTTCCGTTGGCTAGGTCCACGCAACAGTCGAGCGGCTGACGAGAATCGAACCGGGGACCTTCGGATTCGAAGGAGTGCCTTTGAACCATGGATTGTGCCCATCAGTATTCGATCAAGTGGGTGGCCCATGGGCGCCGTCACACAGCAATGACAGCGGTAGTGCCCTGTAATGGCTCTCTCAGTACCCGTTACTTTTAAGAAGCAGCTCAAGAAGCAGCTGCCGAAAAGCGCCCAAACCAAGGGGTTGGATTACTTCTAGAGCTCATTCGCTTTTGCAATCGTAGGACGTTGCATATAATTGTCACTGGACTGTTTGAGCGTACTGTATGGCTCATGCCAGTTACACATGGGTGGGCTCACCTGTACGCAATGCTGAACTCCATCGACATGTCGGGCCGGTTGTCGAGGGGTGTGGCCTGCTCCACGTCAGCCTGTGAGATGCCGAGGGCGGGCAGAAACTCAGTGAGCACAACTTGCTGCCACTTGGCGGTGACCACGGCTCGGGCGAGGCTGAATTGCTGGTTAGCATTCAGGCCGCTGGTTGCGGGGTTGGCCATGATGACGCCGCACAGGCGGTTGTGCTCCCGCAGCCACACCTGCACACCCAATAGTGTGTTACAGAGATCAACGCATGATTCCGGCAGCGAGGGCAACAACAAGCAAGCAAGCAAATGAACCCCAGCAAGCACCTAGCTGCAGGCACCACTCTGCACAGGTTCCCGCGCCGGGGTGCACAGCCGAAACAACACACCAGCGCACACGCTGTGTGCTAGATCTATCACTGTGTTACACAGTGATAGATCTAGGACATGCCACATCCTTGCCAAGATGTTGCAAGGATCAACTTGAACAGGTCTTCATGATCTAATTGACCTTGAGCTCAGAATAGAGCAGGTCTACAGGTGTCGTAGCATGGCCCTCATGGAAAACCACACCCTCCGGACATCAGGCTGGTGGGCGCCTGCCATTCAGCTGCAGGCAACACCAAGATGGGGCACAGCAAGTCCCCATACATGTGTCCTGACAAACGCAAATCATGCATACTATAGGAGCACAAAATACACTTGCCACATGTAGGCTAGGGCTTAGCTAGTGCTGCGTAGTCCTAGATCGCAGTGTAACACAATCGTGTACGCGTGTGCATGCCTGGCACTTCACACACCCTTGTGCCTGGTCTGTTGCCTCGGCGCTGCTGAGTCCTAGATCTATCACTGTGTAACACACACCCTTGTGGCTGTCACGTACATGCAGCAAGCTTGGGTGCATATGAACTGCGCAGTGCATGCAGTGGCCGCTGCTGAGTTATATGCCATGGCAACTAGTCATGGACGGTTGAGTAGGGGCAGTAACCGTCAATTACGGCTTCCGGGGGAACAGCTTCAGCCACCCACTGGGATGGGAACACTGGGTAGCAAGTCGACAGGGGCTAGCGGTAATTGTGCAGCAGTGGTAGACGGGGACTGGTGTGAGTTCAGCGACGCGCGCAGGCTATGATTGACGTCGACAGTAAGTATCGTCGGCGATGCCGATGGACTCGGCACGCGGTCGACACAGCTGTGCACAGCGGCATGCGGCACGGCAGTTCCCTGTCAAGGGCAGTACGCGGTCGACGCGCGGGAGGGCAGTTCCGCTGTACGTATACAGCCCGGGCCGGCCGAGGGAGGCAATCATGTCAAGCAGGCCAGCGATTACGACAGACACATAAACGAGCAGGCTGTACAAGTTTAGTAGCTTCAATGAGATATGATGGCAGCAGACAGTCCATCACAGGTGTCGCATGCACATACATATGGTATGCATGGCCTATGCATGGCACCCATACGAATACTGTATGTGTGTACCGTTACATCGAGGGGCTCCGATCCACTGCACCAAGCGAACGTACAACTAGAGTCTAGACTCACATGCTACCCAGCAGATGCAAGCCGGCCAGGCGATCACCTGGCACAAACTGCGCACCCGTGAGCCGTGCCACCCTGGACATGGTCTTTCTGATCACAAACCCGTGTCGCCGCACTGAACTCCCGCAAGGAGTTCTCAGTCCAGCGAGCCTTTGCTTTCTTGTTGAACGGCCCAACCAACGACACTGCCAGCGTGTTGAGGTACTGCATGGCATGCGACCCCAGTCTGCCATATGTCTCGTGCACAACCGGCACCACCTTGCACGATCCCTGCCACACTTTCTTTGTACTTGTTGAGTTTGAACTGTTCGCGTACGGCGGCCGCGTGCCCCTGTGCCCCCGATGCTTTCCCCACCACAGCCACCCCAGATGGGTGGATGAAGCTGACATCTAGTACATACACGTCCACGTCCGGACCATTTGCTAGGATGTCCCCCCTACTGTCGTCCCTGTAGCGTCTGTCCAGGCTGCGCATCACAGGCTCAATTGATGTGGACACCCCTGCCGCTCTTACTCGACGGCGCCAAGCCGTAACGGCAATGTTGTGGCGCAACGTCCAGCAGTCGGCATTGTGTCGACATGTCATGGCATGATCTACGTCGCCGGGCTTCACCCGCGCATTGCAATCACATATCACTTCCCCATCTAACGGCGGCAGGGGGGCAAGTCCGCCCCTGAACCGCATCCCATGCACAAAATCCCCATCATTCAGAGTCAGCATGCGGTTGGTTGGGAGGGAATCCAGGAACAGTGAGGCAACACGACAGGCGCAGCGGCGCATGCGTGCAAGGTCCTTTACACCACCAGGGGTGCTGCCCAGCTGTTGCAGCAGCGCGTCGTGCCGTGTCTGCGCTACTGCCCTGGTCACTTTTCTGCTCACACCGGGAAGGCCAGTGGCGATGAAGACGTTGTCGAGCTCCTCTGGCCCCCAGTCTGCCTCCGGCGGCATTGCTGCATGCAGCGCTGTCCATTTTTCTTGTAGGCCTGTGGCAACGTCGCCTTCGGCGAATGGCCGGAAATCGGGGGGGGCCATCGCGCATGGCGTCATGCGCCAGCGCGGCGCTGGACAGATAGGCTGCATCTGCCTCGTGCTCCGTGACGTCCATGAGGCCGAATCCGCCGTAACGTAGCGGTAGGCGGAGTTGCTCCTCGGCGACGGTGGGCATCTGCGGGTGGTGCATGATCTCCCGCGCCGCCGCCATTACCCTGTCTTGCAGCCGCTGCACCGCGTCTTTGACCGAGTCCCACGCGACGACACGGACTAGGTGGGTGAGGGCAAGCTGCACAGAGCCGCGGAGCAGCAGGAACTCACTATGAGAATGCTGCCAGCACTTTCGGGACGTCCTTTGCCCAGATTTCCAGAAGGACGCCTGGAGGATGGCACGACGACCAATTGGTGTCACCGGGAGGGCGGCCTGAAGCCGCCCTGGCACAGCGGGACGCCCTCATGCCAGTACCACGAGTTCGATGACTCATAGAGGTCGTCACTGGGATGACCTGAGTAGGGGGCAGGTGACGCGCATAAGCCGCGTCGAGTGACGTCACGTCGGCGGCGGTTCAAGCCGAAATGACGTAATCTAAGCCGTTCACCTTGCAGGACGTCCTGCGGACCTCCCATGCGCGCCAAGGGAGATGTCCTCTCCAGCACCCGCATGAGAGGTCCAGGAGTGGGAGGACTGCTGAGGGCGTCCAGGATGGAGTTGTGTGGGACACGTACACGATGGGATAGTAATATGCACATATGCGAAAGATCTTGCCTACGACATTGACACAGTATCGTCCACTGTGAGGCACGAGGGTTGTGGCCCATGGCTGGTCGATTGGGCCCAATCGACCATCGTGGCGTCCCGGGTGCTGTAGTCGATTGGGTACAATCGACCATAGTGGCGCCCGGGGTACTGCGGTCGATTGGGTTACAATCGACCATAGTGGCGCCCGGGGTACAGCAGTCGATTGGGTTACAATCGACCATCGTGGCGCCCGGGGTACTGCAGTCGATTGGGTTACAATCGACCATCGTGGCGCCCGGGGTACTGCAGTCGATTGGGCCCAATCGACCATCCACCTGTGCAGACGGTTCGACTGTCGAGAAACTGGAATCAGACAGGACAGGTGACTTGGACATCAGTGGCACGCGTATATACGAGTTGAGGTCACGAGCGTTCACATGGACTTCACTGTGCTCAAGTGCGCATAGTGGCCTGTGGTCCATGACTGGTCGATTGGGCACAATCGACCATAGTGGCGCCCGGGGTACTGCAGTCGATTGGGTTACAATCGACCATCGTGGCGCCCGGGGTACTGCAGTCGATTGGGCCCAATCGACCATCCACCTGTGCAGACGGTTCGACTGTCGAGAAACTGGAATCAGACAGGACAGGTGACTTGGACATCAGTGGCACGCGTATATACGAGTTGAGGTCACGAGCGTTCACATGGACTTCACTGTGCTCAAGTGCGCATAGTGGCCTGTGGTCCATGACTGGTCGATTGGGCACAATCGACCATAGTGGCGCCCGGGGTACTGCAGTCGATTGGGTTACAATCGACCATCGTGGCGCCCGGGGTACTGCAGTCGATTGGGCCCAATCGACCATCCACCTGTGCAGACGGTTCGACTGTCGAGAAACTGGAATCAGACAGGACAGGTGACTTGGACATCAGTGGCACGCGTATATACGAGTTGAGGTCACGAGCGTTCACATGGACTTCACTGTGCTCAAGTGCGCATAGTGGCCTGTGGTCCATGACTGGTCGATTGGGCACAATCGACCATAGTGGCGCCCGGGGTACTGCAGTCGATTGGGTCACAATCGACCATAGTGGCGTCCGGGGCACTGCGGTCGATTGTGCACAATCGACCATCCACCTGTGCAGACGGTTCAACTGTCGAGAAACTGGAATCAGACAGGACAGGTGACTTGGACATCAGTGGCACGCGTATATACGAGTTGAGGTCACGAGCGTTCACATGGACTTCACTGTGCTCAAGTGCGCATAGTGGCCTGTGGTCCATGACTGGTCGATTGGGCACAATCGACCATAGTGGCGTCCAGGGCACTGCAGTCGATTGGGCACAATCGACCATCCACCTATGCAGCTCAGACTGTCAGACTGTCGAGCAAGTCGAATCAGACAGGACAGTGCATACACGCGTGACTACGTTAATTCACGGCTCGATCTGGTCGCCGAGACAGTGTGGGGCAGACAAGCCGAGCGATGGACTGTGGCCGCGTCCACAACGCAGCACGGCAGTCCCCGGCGCACGGCGGAAGGATCCCACATCGCACAACGGCTAGATGATGTTCATGAAACGTGTACAGGTGGGAATGTCACCTGTCCTGTTTCCGGAGGCTGGCGTGCTGTGTAGAGCACCCGCGGCGAAGCAACAACCGCTGCATCCGACGAGTGCGCCACGCTTCTCAGTCCAGCAAAGCAGACCTATGTATAAGAGTATCTAAATATAAAGGTGCGATGATCTTATGCTCCGTCAACGGCTCACCGGCGTCAAGCATCCCGCCATATCCGGGCAGGCACTCAGAACTCGTATTATCGCCCTAGAACCTGATAAAACTCTTAAACACAGGCGCAAGGACATTATAGAGATGAGATAGAGCGTGCGACGAGGTCAATATCGACCTGTGATGGACTGTCGACGTTGTTGCCGGAGTGTGAAACATCGCTCGCTGCACGAACGTAGATCAGCGAGAGGCCAACCATGATCGACATACTGTTTCATTCTGGTTGACTTAAGGCTGAATATTCGTCTGGGGTCGCGTGATATTTCGAACAGTCGGCCCGCGTGCCTCAGCAGCCGCGCCATGCCGCTTATCCCCTGTCACCACAGAACACATGCATGGATGTCGGTCGCGTGTCACCTGTGCCTTTCCAATGCCACCTTCCGCAGTGCAGTGAACTTTCGCAGAACAGAGCGTGCAACGGCGTGTCACCACGTCGTGAAAGCAATCCATCATGGTTTCCTTGTCCGATCACGAGCATGCAAACAAAACGAGGCGGGACTTTACATGTCCCGCGTGGCACCTATAGATGACCAAACACAAACCAGCAGTGTGACGTGCTGTTCTCATAACTGTCAGTCAGTGCGCTGTGCCTTGCATGCGCTTCTGTCACTCACACTCCTATCAGCCCCCTCTGCCTCTTCAGCACCCTGCCCAGCGCCTTTGCGCTTGCCCGCATTGCCTGCGCCTGCCCTGCCTTTGCCAGATCCGCCCGCCCCATTTCCCTGAGCACCCTGCACCGCAGCAGCCCGGCCTTCCGCCTGGCGTGCTCCCCCCTCGCCTGCTGCGGCATGTACTCCACCTGCCTCCCCCGCGGCCACGTCGTCGGCCCCTACCTTGCCCTCGCCACCTGCAGCCTCTCCCTCTGCCTGAGCACCCTGCACCGCAGCACCCCGTCGGCTCGTACGGATGGGACTGGGCTGCTCCTTCAGCCGCCTTCTCGCCGCTGGGCCAGGATTGAAGGTGTCCTCGTCCCCACTGGTTCCCTTGTCTGAACTGCTGGCAGTGACGCTGTCCTCATCGGCTGCGCTTGGGTTGCCCATGTCCCCTCCGGCTAGGCAATCCTCATCATTGTCTGCCAGTGGCCCCGAGTCGGAAGGCTGTGTTGGCTGCGGGCCGTGTTGCTCCCAAGCTGCCCGGATGTCATCGCGGGAGACACCCTCTCCCTCAGCCACTTCCATGGCCTTGTACAACAACTCCAGCCACTTGTCATCGCGGTCTGGCTTGTACTTCCTCGCGGCAGTGAATAACGCCACCATGGTGTCCAGACAGCCTTTGACCCGGGCGCTCTCTTCATCTGAAGTCAACTGGGTGTCGGGCGGTACCGGTTCTTGCAGCTCCATTGAGACGACGACCCTGTTGTCCGGCGTGAGGTCCACCCAGGCACCCCCGATCTCAGTACGGCCTACATGGGCATGAACCCCTGGTTGGAGCGGGTGACATTACATCAAACACATGCAGTGTGCATGCATGTAAACTCAAGGAAAGGCCATGCATTAGCACCTACTGGATCAAAACACTTCCTGGTATACAGTGGGCATATTGCCATGACAGTGCACACCTTTTGCAATGCCAGGCGATTTGGCATCCATCTTCCTTGGCCCGTCACTTGTTTTCTTTCTGTTCCCGCCTTTGTTCTTGTTCTTCTTTCCCCTCCCAGACCCTTTCTTTGCCCCTGGCTTTGCGCCTTTGCTCCCCGCAGCACCCTGCTGACCCTCATCACCGTCATCATTGTGCCCATCGCTCGCTGGGTCCGCCGGAGGTGGAGCCGGAGGCGGTTCATGCAGGCCAGCACTGCGTAGATCCACCCCTTCTAGCATCATCTTCATGTCCGGGTCCCTGTCGTCCAGGAGCCGCTGAATGCACGCCCTTGTCAGAGCGCGCACCTCGCCCGCTGACGCCAGCGAGACCGTCTTGAGCTGTGTTGTGAACCACAGCGCGGCCTCACCTCCATCCGGGCCCTTGTTGGTCATGAACCACTCCAGGGCTGCGAAGCCCCACTGCCACCAGGGCTGTGGCATATGCTTACTTGCAACCCGGATGGCCTTTGTCCTGGGCGATGGCATAGCCGGACTTGGGAATAGCAGGTTTGCTGCACACAGCGGTGCATGTCGTGTGGGTTTATATGCTGCACGGCAGCCTGAGAGTACAATGCAGGTTTACATTGAGCGCAATGGAAGATGCCAATGCTGCAAATTGCACACCTTGAACGGCAATGAGTGCTGCCACGGTGGCAGCGCCCCAACAGTCCCAGACGCAGTCCCACTCGGGTGTCCCCTGAGCAATCGCCAGTTCACCGCTCGTGGCATTCCCGCAGATGCATCTGAATAGGCGGTGGAGCTTTGCAAAGCCGCGGATGTCGGCCTCCACCGCCGATTCAGTCGTGTCGAAAACGTCCCACTGCGACCCGAGAGTCTGGACTAGTCCTTCGTACGTCTCTAAGATCCGCGGAACCTGCATGCATGCCGCCCCTGTATGGCTGAGGGACCCCCCTGGTGCCATATTCGGTGCTCCGCGGTACAGTTCCATGCAGGAGCAGCACCCAGTATTGTACCCTAGTGTGCATGACTGTGTACAGCGGTCGGGGTTTTACCTGAGTTGCCTGGGTCCCAAGCTGGGCCGCATACGCGCAGGCGACGCCACCGATCTGCTGGGTTGCCGCACAGAACTGCCCCATGACGTTCACCTCCTGTATGCACAGCCGTCATTTGCGCTTATCATCTACATCATGCCTGCGGTGTTTACCCCTCAGGCTGTAACCCCCACAAAAATGGCAGGGTGTTCGCGTAGGGATCGCACCGTCACCTGACATACATGTGTCGCCGTGTTCAGCATTAGCCGTAACGTGGGAGCACAAGCCATCATCTGCAGGAACCGGGATGATGGATATAGCTGCACGGCGTCGTTCTTGCTGTTGGGCAGCTTGATGGCCTTCCTGATTAGCTGCAGCCCCTTCGAACTGCCATCAGTTCCTGCGAGCATGTGCCTCATCAACTCCCCCATCTGCGAGCTTGGTGCGTCCTCGGGGTTGGTAGTTCCCGGCATGAGGAGGTAGTGGTGCAGCGTGGATCCACCGGGCGCCCACGATGCGGTATCTGTGCCCTTGGCAGGGGAGTTGGCATACTCCCATCTGCCCGGGGCACCCGGTCGATCCGAAGGTATCTCCCGGGGGTGCTCATTGCACATCGCATGCACCACCAGGCGGAGGAGTTCCACGTGATTCTTTGCCTCGTACTCTGCAGTCAAGGACACCATGTGCTTGCCAGGTGAGACATCCAATTCGCATCACGTGTACACAGTAGGACCTCTGCGGTTCCTAGCGGCATAAATGTTGGTAGACCTGTAACGTACCTTTCGTGAAAGTTTGACGCGCATTCAGTACTTCGCGGCACTCTCTGACTGTTCTCTGGCCAGCAACAAGCTGGCCATCGAAACCCACATCGGCCGTCTGGCTCTGAGTGGCAAATGTCGGTGCACCGCTGCCACTCTGAGGTGACTGAAGGTCGTGTACAGTCGTGAGCGGCGGCTGTGCGCGTCCGTGTATTGTCACCTGCGTAGCAACGCCGTTCTTCGTACGGATCTTGCCGTGTCAATCACTTGCTGCTCTGCCGATGCCCTCCTCGACAGCCACAACTGCCACAGTCATGCAAGATATTAATGGGAACATACCTGGATAGTTTTATTGGCTGCGAATGAGGACGTCTTCTGTGGCCCGGCATCCATGATCCGCTGGCCATCATCAGGGCCGTCTGCGCCGGTGCCAGAACGCCATGCTGGGGTCAGGGCCTCGAAGTGCTGCATCCACGCATAGAACAGGATCAATGCCCAGTACGTGTTGATCTTGACAGCGCCTCCGAGGACCCTGCCCTGGCAGATGATCTGGCCCGTGCACTCATCCACCATGGCGCGAAATGTGCCTTCATGGTTCATCCGCGCGATAGTATCGGCGGTGAACTTGCCCGTCCCAGCTGCTACTGCATCTGCTACGGATATATTTTCAACTGCGGCAGGTGCAGCCTGTTCTGCATGCTCGGGAAGACGGTCCATACTATCACTTGTGTACACGGCGATGGGTGCGGTTCCGAATCGACTCTGTGCACGTGGAAGGAATTCTGGACGTTCACCATACGCACAGGTGTTTGTGTGATGGTCTCGCTTCACCATTTGGATCCCGTTCGGCATGAATGCCCTTGGGTGTCTGCAAGTGCAAGCTCTCGGATGCACAGCGCATGTACTGGAGGGGTATGGGTACAGTGGATGCTGTGGGTGCGAACGCCACCCCTGCTGCCACAGCTTTTCTGCATTGGATTGCACCCGCAAATGGACCGGGAACAGAGCGCCAGGCAGGTGAGCATGTAAGCGAGTGAAACCCCCGCTGCTGCTCTTGCTAGAATAATTATCGGAGACTTACTGTGCAGCAAGCAGTACAAACCCAATACAGTGACCAACTGCAGGTGGTGCGTGCAACATGTTCAATCCACCGGAGCGCAATATGTGTGCACAGGTTACGCTACACCACCTGGTCTGAGTCCCGGCACGCTTGCTATTACAGCCTATGTCAGGTCAGGCTGTCTAGTCAGCCGTACTACGAATGAAACCCATTCAGGACACTACGTGCCCTTGTCGCCGCTGCTACCAGTGCTGCCCTGCACAGCCGCTGCTGTGCAGGGCTTGCCCCCCTGACTGCCCTGCTGCGCGGCCTCCTCCGCAGGCTCGCAGCCCGGGCTGCGCTGCACCCCTCCCGCAGTGCGGCGCTTGCCCCTGGTACCGCCCCGCTTCGTGGTATCGGCTGCTCTCCCTTTGGCCTGCGCGGGCTTCGCTGCCGGACTGGGTTTACCTCGACTCCCCTTCGCCGTAGCCCTAGTTGGTCGGGTGCGGCTGGGGCTGGGTCCTGCTTTCCAGCCACCGCTTGGGGTTGACGGAGCTGCAGTCCCTCGCCGTACACGATCCGAGGTCCTCTGATTCGCCGCCTCTTCAGCCCAGGCTTGACATTCCGCTCTGTCATGTCTCAGGGCCATCCAGCTGAATCCTTGGATCATATCGCTGTACAGTACACGGCAGTGTGGGCGCATTGGAATCCATCCTGCTCATGTATGGGTCAAAGGCACGGCAGGTCAGGTTGCACGCATCTCGGTGTTCAGTTCCTATATCAGGCATTGGCGTGATCGCACCGTGCGGCCTGCGGGCTACGCGCCACTGCGTCAGGGATGTGTCGTATGGCGGCATCAACTTCTGCCTTCAAGCCGGACTCCGACTCTGCGGTGCTATTCTCGTGCATGACCAAGGCCAGGTGCACCCGGTACAGTGCCTTACAGGCTTGCACGTCGCCCTGCTTGTACCACTGTAGTCTCGTCCCGGGCCACGGTATGTGCCACAGGGCGTCATGACGAGGCGGCCCGTTTACACGGAGCGCAAATCGCGCTTCCCTTGTCATTTCTTCTTTGGGAGGGCCCTCTGACGGTCTTGGCGCTATGACCTCTGGTCGCTGATGCTCCTGATTCCAGGTCACACCTGGCCGGCATCTATCCAGGAGGTGCGTTAGATTCATTATGGTGTACACACCGCATGAGAACACATCCGGCTGCTTGGGGCTTAAGCCGGTGGGAATCTGCATGCCAGCATGTTGGCTGTTGACATGGCAAGTTGCCCTGCGGCTGCATGCATGCAGAATCCCCTGCGCTGGGATTAGTTTGGTATAGACGACCATGCATGTGACAAGGTGATATCCACATGCATGCACACAGCGCCAGACCGTGGCCCCAGTGTCAGTTATGTTGGGTACATGTTATTGTCCAGTGCATGTGCGCCGTGGCATACACGCTCTGCTGTCAGGTTGGTAGAGCCACACCCGCCAGGTCTTCACTCCTGCTCTAACAACGGCTGCCGGTGCGCCGAGAACGGTGGTCATTGCGGCCACCCACTTGTCCGACACCAGCTTCGTATTGTGTCCCGCGTCGCCCAGGCTGTCCACATGTACTATCACGGTGACCTCGCCAGCCAGGGCGAGGTCCTTGCGCTGACTCTGGCTGGATTCTGTCCACCGATACAGGCGGCCTGCAAAAGACGCAATATGTGCGTCAGTACTCTGAAATGCCGGTGTACATCAGGTTACTACATCAGCGTGTAGGTTGTTTCATGGGGTTGCAGGGAGGCCGCACCGGGATGGAAGATTGCCACCAAGCTCCAATGAGCGTTGTCATGCTCGTGGTGGATTATGGCGAATCTCTCACCGTCGCCTTGGCGGAAGACATCATTGGCGGTGGCCCACTTTCCAAATGGGCCGCGGGTTCTTGTCGACGGTCACTTTCTGGAGGATGTGCCCCATCGAGACCGTATCGGTAAGTATGTAGTCCTTGTCACTCCAGTCTCGCGCGAGAGTCTGGGAGGACATGAAGTCCAGCGCCCTGGCGGTCACCTGTCCTCGTGGCAAGAGCGAGCAAACATCTGAGTGACCGCACTCCAGTGCAAATCCTCCGTGACTCCCCTGCTCAGTCGGATCTTGACATTTTTCTGCACCCGCGACGCAAACTGTAACTCAATACGTGGGCGTGTGAATGGGCGGGGGGGGGGGGGGGGGGGGGGGAAGGGGGGGTGGGGGGGGTGAAGGCGGCAGTCAAACAGAACATACCGTGTATGGCTGTGTGGGCTCCTCATCATCCACGGTCGACCAGGTCGATGGCATCGGCAGCGCGCGTCGACCCTGCCGCTGGGCGCTTCTGCGGCGCATGAAACGGCTTCTGTTTCTTAGCCGCTTGGTTGCACCTCGTTGGGTGGTGCACTGACGATCGGGGATCGCCCATCGGCAGGGGGGGATGTTCGACGCTGGCAGCCTCTTCTTGCGGCTCCATCAACTCCAGGGTCCTCTTGGCCCGAAGGTTCGCGGTGGGAGGAAGGGGGGCCGGCCCTGTGTCGGGCTTGCTTTGGGGAACATCTGGCCGTAGGGGCTGTTTGAGGTCAGCCCGCGCGGCAACCACTTGCCCTCGCCCAGTGTAGGGGCAACGGGGGCGTACAGGCACTGGCTTCGACACCCCACCCGAGACTTGGGCACTTGGTTGTACCGTACCGCCCATTGCTATGGCAAGCTTCTGTAGGTAATTCATGGGGGGGGGAGGGGCCTCTGACTGAGCCGGCATACCGCCGGACTCAACATCGGGCCTCTCTAGGGGGATCGGGGGTGGGCTATCTGCCATAGACATAGCCATGGCCGATGGGAGACCTGGAATGCTTGTGGCCGGCCCCAGTGCCCGCGGGGAATGCCTCGTGTCCTCCTGCAGCTCTGCAGGAGGGAGGCATATACCGGGCTGCAGGCCTGAGGCCTGCATGTCCGAGGTTGCCAGGCCTGCTGCAGACGTCGCTGCCACAGCCATACTGGCCACTGGGCCAGCATCACTCGCAAGCGCGTCTGACTCACGCCTGTTGTCCGAGGTATGCGGCTTCAGTACGCCGCTCCACTCCAGGCCGGCTTGTAGCGCTTGGAGGAGTATCGACTCCCTTCTCGACGACGCGGGGTTCTCCGTGGCACTCAGGCGAGCCGCTGCTAGGCTTCTCAGCCTGAAGTCCCAATAAGCACGTGCTGCGTGGTTAGCTGAGGGCTGCCCGATCAGCCGCAGCCTGAGTTGATTCCTATGAGCATTGTACTGCTCAGGGCAAGATGCAGCCGCTGCACGATCACGAGGATGGATCAAGTGCAGCAGGTCGTCCGACGACACGCTGCCTACCCCACTAGGTCCCACGCCGCTATCGGCTAGGCTACTAACCCGGTTTCGCAAGAAGAGTCTGTAATGACCACTGCCATACGGGTCCTGGATCGCATTACTCAATTCACGTCGGTACGTCTCCAACGACACGTTATTCTGGCGCTGTCATGGGTGGAGTATGGCCGGCGGGCAAAATAAACTATCCGGTTGCAGTGAAAAGCACTGTAAGCAGAAGTTTATAGCCTTCTTAGTGGGCCTCCTATACTTTCCCGCAATAGTACCCGCTCACGCGAGTTTGCACACCGGTGCCCACCAGTGCAAGTACCTCAATGCACGGACTACCGTCGCTCTGAGGCGGTGCAGATAAACGCGCCCGCAATGCCTGAGCGTCGACTCATCTCATTGCAGATACCTACCGTGTCGAATGGCACCGCACCAAGCCGCATAGCGCTTGATGCCATCCTATGTATCCGGCAACCTTGCTGCCAGCCAATGGAGCGCCCTATGCGCAACAGGTCCATCAATCCCTACAGGGATCTAGAGTTATCCAAAAGGTTTACTGAGGCAGCTTTCCCGCGCGAATTGGATCGTGGCCTACACTGCATCGCGTGAGGGACTGCCAGGTCAGGACATTTTGTGTTTGCAAGAAGTGTGGGGGTATTTTGGTAACTTTGTACTACAAATGCAGGCCCGGCAGTACTTGCGTTGAGTACAGGAGAGCGCTGCTATATGCCAGTTCCCCGCAGCCTTCGAGGGCTGGCTGGTACACACAAGGCCGTCGCAATTTCACTAGTCGCCGTCAGAACACTGGTACTGAGAGGCGTCACTACAAGTTGTAACTGTGATCATTTGTCCGATACGCTCCCCCTCGTCAGACGCTTTTGACAACCGTCGAGAACATCCGCCCATTCTGACTGCCGGCGTAGGCAATAGATTCAGTGTCACAGACCGAAGGTCCACCACCCAGCAACCTGCGAACCACCTGTTCCGGACTCGGGCAACAAAGACCTAACCATGTACAACTCAGGCGGACGACCCAATTCCGGATCGGGCGGCAGGGCACCTGGACTGTCTACCACTACAGCATTGAACAGGTTGCACACCGCAGTGTCAACTGCGCCTGCTACGTTGCGTCATCATCCTGATCCTGATCACCCAATTCGGTAAACTTCTGATATCTCACCTCAACAAAGTACTTAAACTGGCCTACATACAGTTTCGCGTGGTCTGGGAAGACGTACTCTATTAAGAACCAAGTATTGTCCTTGACCCGCTGAGTCGTGCATTGTTGGGAGCTGACATTTTCGCCGATGGGCAGTGCGCTCGCACATGCTTCCGCATGTAGAGCTTCACTATATCAACAGGCTCACCGTCTACCGCAACCCCCAGTGAAGCACACACGGCCCGGCGCCGGGCACGGTCCCCAGGGTCGTGTGACTCGGCCAGCCACGCTTGGCAAAGTCAGCGTGCTCGGCACAAATTAGGTAGAGCAGCCCTTTCAGGCACGCCCGTTCGCTGGTGGGCGCAGGCAACACTCCAGCCGCTCCGCACCTGTGAGGTCAGTGCCAGCACCCAGCATCACGGGTGGGGGACTGGGCCCGCGGCCGCCATCAGGCAGGCGCGGAGGCGGCGGCGGCGCCGCGTTGGGCTGCTGTTGTACAGCGGGCTTGCGGATGCTTTGAGTCGTGACCTGGGGAGCTGGGATACTGTGCTGGGCATGGAGGTCATACGTGATCGCGCTGCTCGCACTATCACCATCACACACAGAAAGAGCATCCAGGGACATGCTGGAGAGATTCAGCATGAGTGAGTGCAGACGGGCGCCAACTCCTTTGGTGCCAAGCAGAAAATGTTTAGCCTGAAGGAAGATCCTAGCCAGGAGAAGGCTACAGGCACAGAGCATAAGAGGTTTATGCAAGCCGTAGGAAAGCATCCAGTATTGGCAGTTGTGGTCGCGTCCAGACATCGCGTTTCCGGCTAATGTTTGGCCAGGCATATGGCTGGGAGTGCCAAATGTCATTGGAATGGTGTCCTTCACGTACTGAGATACCTGCGAGGGACCATAGACTTTGGCTTGACCTTAGTGGCTCCAATGGGGGATGTGAGGTGTTGGCAGGACCAGCACTGGGAAAATTTCGAGATAGACTGCAGCTTGCGGTAGTACAAGCTTAGTCTAGGGGGAGTGTCGTGATCCAGCCATGCACAGGACTACGGTGACCATGCATGGTGGCATACACAGGACTACGGTGACCATGTGTGCCAGGATACACGGTGCTGATCCGGAGTGGCTATGGGGCAGCCATGCACCGATGGCTGACCATATGCACGAGCAATGCATGCAGATTGCGTGCCAGCAGACATTGATTCTGATCGTATCCGTATGAGTCGTTTAGAGAACGCTTATATAGGCTCTGTCGATCGTAGTGTAATCACTCTTTCTCTACTGTCCGAAGTCTCACGTGTCGTCGCCTCCAACGAAGATACAGTGCTGTCACCGGCAGATACCTAGACAGCAAGGTATGTGACAGTACCCTATCCCTGCGCATAGCTACGGCATGCTCAGGATCCCACAGGCCTTAGGCCGCGGTCCAATGGATTACAACAGCTGTTTCACATGGAATCCTTGCCACGACCAGCCAATTCCACCCACCTGAAAAACAAAACCTTGCAGGCAGAGTTGGCTGCACTGCAGAAGCAGATCGACGCAGCGTTGGAGGACGCCATGCCTTAGATCGCACAGGATCGGCATGGCTGGCGGCCATGGTAGCAGCAGGATGAACTGCCTGCCAGAATGGAGTCTGGACATGCATAGAGGAGCATACGGGGATGTAGGGAGGTGAGATGTAGTGAGCTGGTGTGTCTCAGTGACACGAGCGCTGTTGCCAGGGAGCCCTGCAGAAGGCGCCAGCAGTGCGGTTTTGCGATCCGAGGAGGATGTCCTCGGTGACGCGGGTGGGGGACTCGAGTCCGAGGAGGACGTCCTCCTACAGACGCCATCGGGATGTGATCTTGGTGGCAGGCGTACCTGCGTCTCCGACGAGGACGCCATGATGACGCTTAAGTGACCCATATTTTATACCCACCATGCCATCATGACGCCTGTGCCTCGCCATAGTGACGTCATCATGTAACATGTAATCTTATCATTGACGTCACTTCGACGACATCCTCCTGTCATCCGAGCGTCATCCAGCCGTCCGCATAACATTGTCGGGTCATCGGAGCATCCGCCTGGCATCATCTACGTGTCCTCATCCTGTCATGATACCGTACTCGTTAGTTTGAGTACGCCATGCCACTATCCCGATGGCGTACCTCCGCCGTCATCCGACCGTCACTTTCGTGCCATCCGCACATCCTTCGAGTACGTCCTCCTCGGGCTGGCAGCATCATTATAGTGCCCGACAGCCCAATGGCAGCCCGACCAACTAGCAGCAATCGACTCTGTACAATGCCCGCAGTGCCAGAAAGTCCTCAGCTACCCCATCCGCTCACACAAAATAGCAGGCGCAGGCAGCGCAGCGTGCACCCACAAGACCTCCACCGAAGAATCAAGCAGACACCGGCAGGCAGTGAATGCCAGAGCGAAGCCCATCCAAACACCACCCCACCAGCGAGCCCAACAGCCCCACGCAAGCACATCCCATGCGCCTCCGCCGCAGCAACCCCCACCCCCCCCAGCAGACCAGCGACCCCACCCACCAAACACCCCCAACATTGACAACGATGACCGACCCAGACCAAGACAGACCATCCCAAAAGGCTCCGCGCACGCCTTCGGGGACGGCCTGGCCAAGCTCGTCACAGCCATGACCGATGCCCCAGACCACGCCGCAGCCACAGCTGCAACCACAGCCATGTTGTGGTACCCAGCCCAGATCCTGACCGACGACAGCCACAACGGACTCGAACGCCGCATAGCAGCACGGATCCTTGCCCACAGCGAAGGCGGGGATCCCATCCAGTACGAAGAACGCCGCAAGAAACCCCGCTCCAACCCGGCCAAGCAGACAACCGACCAGCGCACAGCAGCCCGCATACACACAAAGCTGACCATGCACAGCCTCTCCCGAGCAGCCGGATGCCTCGCCCCCGGCTCCATCGTCCAGCAGCCCACACCAGAAGACCTCGCCAATCTCCAAGACCTCCACCCCCCAGAAGAACCAGCCCAGCCACCTCCCATCGACACAGCCGCACCAAACATCACTGTGGACGACCTAGAACGTGTCCTCGGCAACCTTCCCAACTCCTCTGCACCCGGCCTGAGCGGCTGGACGTACGAACACGTCAGATCCGCCGCATCCGCCAGCACCGAGGCCAGAGACGCCATCCTCCACTTCATCAACCAGGTCATCAGCGGCCAGTTCCCGCAGGTGACAGCCCTCCTCAGCACCAGACTCGTCCCCATCCGCAAGCCAGACGGCGGCATCCGCCCCATCGCCGTCTAAGAAGTATGGGTCCGCATCGCCAGCCTCTGTGCACTCAGAGCATGCAGCGAAGTGGGCCCCAGCCTTGCCCCGCTGCAGGTTGGTGTCGGTATCTCCGGGGGCGCTCAGACCATGGGCCATGCGCTCTCGTCTGCCGCCGTTGGGAATCTCGACACCGTCATCCTGTCGGTGGACTTCAAGAACGCATACAACTCCATCCACACCCAGTCCATGCTCGACGCAGTCCACCAGCGCGCCCCACAGCTCCTCCCATACGCCATACGGGCCAACACAGCACCAACCCAGCACCACGTCATAGGCGCCCCACCAGGCACAGCCCCGATGACATCGACCAGAGGTGTGAAACAGGGCGACCCCCTTGCCAGCCTCCTCTTCTCACTGACTCTGCAGCCGGCTCTCGAAGCCGCCCAAGCCACCGCAGATCCCGCCGACGCAGCCCTCCTTGCCTATGCCGATGACTGCAGCATCCGCGGCACCGGCGCACCCATCATCAAGGCCTTCACCACCCTGGAGGAACACGCCCACCCGATCGGCCTCCGCATCGGCCGTGCGAAGAGTGCAGCCACATCCATCATTGATCGCGACGCGGCCCAGAATGTGGCCGACGCCACAGGCGTGCCGCTGCGCCCACACGGCGTCACCTGCGCAGGCACGCCCATCGGCCACACCCCCTAAGTCAAGGACTACTGCAACCGCCGCGCGACAACCGCAAGTGCGAAGATTGATCGCCTCCTCTCTCTCCCCCTGCCTGCCCAGGACAAGTTCCTGCTGCTCCGCGGCTCTGTGCAGCTTGCCCTCACCCACCTAGTCCGTGTCGTCGCGTGGGACTCGGTCAAAGACGCGGTGCAGCGGCTGCAAGACAGAGTAATGGCGGCGGCGCGGGAGATCATGCACCACCCGCAGATGCCCACCGTCGCCGAGGAGCAACTCCGCCTACCGCTGCGCCACGGCGGATTTGGCCTCATGGACGTCACGGAGCACGAGGCAGATGCAGCCTATCTGTCCAGCGCCGCGCTGGCGCATGACGCCATGCGCGATGGCCCCCCCGACTTCCGCCCATTCGCCGAAGGCGACGTTGCCACAGGCCTACAAGAGAAATGGACAGCGCTGCGTGCAGCAATGCCGCCGGAGGCAGACTGGGGGCCAGAGGAGCTCGACGACGTCTTCATCGCCACTGGCCTTCCCGGTGTGAGCAGAAAAGTGACCAGGGCAGTAGCGCAGACACGGCACGACGCGCTGCTGCAACAGCTGGGCAGCACCCCTGGTGGTGCAAAGGACCTTGCACGCATGCGCAGCTGCGCCTGTCGTGTTGCCTCACTGTTCCTGGACTCCCTCCCAACCAACCGCATGCTGACTCTGAATGATGGGGATTTTGTGCATGGGATGCGGTTCAGGGGCGGACTTTCCCCCCTGCCGCCGTTAGATGGGGAAGTGATATGTGATTGCAATGCTCGGGTGAAGCCCGGCGACGTAGATCATGCCATGACATGTCGACACAATGCCGACTGCTGGACGTTGCGCCACAACATTGCCGTTACGGCTTGGCGCCGTCGAGTAAGAGCGGCAGGGGTGTCCACATCGATTGAGCCTGTGATGCGCAGCCTGGACAGACGCTACAGGGACGACAGTAGGGGGGACATCCTAGCAAATGGTCCGGACGTGGACGTGTATGTACTAGATGTCAGCTTCATCCACCCATCTGGGGAGGCTGTGGTGGGGAAAGCATCGGGGGCACAGGGGCACGCGGCCGCCATACGCGAACAGTTCAAACTCAACAAGTACAAAGAGAGTGTGCAGGGATCGTACAAGGTGGTGCCGGTTGTGCACGAGACATATGGCAGACTAGGGTCGCATGCCATGCAGTACCTCAACACGCTGGCAGTGTCGTTGGTTGGGCCGTTCAACAAGAGAGCAAAGGCTCGCTGGATTGAGAACTCCTTGCAGGAGTTCAGTGCGGCGACAGTGAAAGGAAACGGGTTTGTGATCAGAAAGACCATGTCCAGGGTAGCACGGCTCACGGGTGCGCAGTTTGTGCCAGGTGATCGCCTGGCCGGCTTGCATCTGCTGGGTAGCATGTGAGTCTAGAATCCAGTTGTACGTTCGCTTGGTGCACTGGATCGGAGCCCCTCGATGTAACAGTATATGCATAACAGTAACTGTATGTACTAGATGTCAGCTTCATCTACCCATCTGGGGTGGCTGTGGTGGGGAAAGCATCGGGGGCACAGGGGCACGCGGCCGCCGTGCGCGAACAGTTCAAACTCAACAAGTACAAAGAGAGTGTGCAGGGATCGTACAAGGTGGTGCCGGTTGTGCACGAGACATATGGCAGACTAGGGTCGCATGCCATGCAGTACCTCAACACGCTGGCAGTGTCGTTGGTTGGGCCGTTCAACAGGAGAGCAAAGGCTCGCTGGATTGAGAACTCCTTGCGGGAGTTCAGTGCGGCAACAGTGAAAGGAAACGGGTTTGTGATCAGAAAGACCATGTCCAGGGTAGCACGGCTCACGGGTGCGCAGTTTGTGCCAGGTGATCGCCTGGCCGGCTCGCATCTGCTGGGTAGCATGTGAGTCTAGACTCTAGTTGTACGTTCGCTTGGTGCACTGGATCGGAGCCCCTCGATGTAACGGTATATGCATAACACCTGTTTGAGCGTATGCATGCATGTGCAGGCACAGAAGCTTCTGCCAGAGCACCTACCTCTTTACATCATGCACCGAGTCCCCCTGGCGCATGCGCTTGTGTACTTCCCAGCCAGACTCCACTCCACTGCCATCCCCGGGCACCACCCCTCCATCGAGGCCCACCACTCCCTCCACCTGTCCCGGCTGGCTGGCCACGTGGCGCATGCCGCGCTCACCGCCGCTGCCGCGTTCCGATCGCTGGAACACCTATCCCTGGCCGGATCCACACCCCGGCACGACATCAGCAGCCTCATACAGCCCCCACACTTCCCAGCCCTCACCGCGCTCAGCCTGCGGGACACCGGCATGACTCTGAGGGGTGCTGTCTCCCTCGCCGCTGTGCTGCCGGGCATGACGCAGCTGCGATGCCTCGAGCTTGGAGACAACTGTTTCACAGCCGGCATGCTCCAGCCCGCAGGCGCTGGTGCCGGCAGTGCATGCATGGCTGCACCATGCTGCAACGCCTTGATCTGTCAAACATGACCGCTCCAAACATCAGGTGCAAGGAGCACACCGCAGATGTGAGTCAGCTGCTGCAGCTAACCGCGGCCGCCGCAGCGCCACTGGGCCAGCTCACGGCGCTGTCGATTGGAGCCGCGTCGGACCTGGATCACGGCTTGGTGCAGCAGTACATGCATGGAGGAAACAGCGGCAACATGACCGAGGCTCTACAGCAGCTTCGAGCCCTGCGCAGCATACCGCAGCTGAAGACTCTGTCGCTGCACATGCGTTGGTGGGTCATGACAGAGGAGGACGCTCAGATCCTAGCAGACGCACGCGCACGCGCGCCACAATCGGGGCGGACAGCGCCAGCTGAACCACCTGGAGCTGTCCGCCCCGATTGTGGCGAGGGACGACCTAGAGGATCCCGCCAGTGGGGATGAGGCTGACGTGACGCTGATGGATGCTTCACAGTCGGGCGTGCTGGGGCGTGCTGTGGACTGCTGGGCTATGCTGACGTCACTGGAGCTTCACATGTGCAGCATGGCGGAAGGGGGTGTGGTGGGCATGATACCGCAGCTACGCGAGCTGTGACTGCCGCTGTGGCTGACTGCAGACTCCGCGAGCACCAACCACACACACACACACACCACAACACACACACACACACACACACACACACACACACACACACACACACACACACACACACACACACACACACACACACACACACACACACACCACACACACACACACACACACACACACACACACACACACACACACACACACACACACACACACACACACACACACACACACACCACACACACACACACACACACACACACACACACACACACACACACACACACACACACACACACACACACACACACACACACACACACACACACACACACACACACACACACACACACACACACACACACACACACACACACACACACACACACACACACACACACACACACACACACACACACACACACACACACACACACACACACACACACACACACACACACACACACACACACACACACACACACACACACACACACACACACACACACACACACACACACACACACACACACACACACACACACACACACACACACACACACACACACACACACACACACACACACACACACACACACACACACACACACACACACACACTCACACACACACACACACACACACACACACACACACACACACACACACACACACACACACACACACACACACACACACACACACACACACACACACACACACACACACACACACACACACACACACACACACACACACACACACACACACACACACACACACACACACACACACACACACACACACACACACACACACACACACACACACACACACACACACACACACACACACACCACACACACACACACACACACACACACACACACACACACACACACACACACACACACACACACACACACACACACACACACACACACACACACACACACACACACACACACACCACACACACACACACACACACACACACACACACACACACACACACACACACACACACACACACACACACACACACACACACACACACACACACACACACACACACACACACACACACACACACACACACACACACACACACACACACACACACACACACACACACACACACACACACACACACACACACACACACACACACACACACACACACACACACACACACACACACACACACACACACACACACACACACACACACACACACACACACACACACACACACACACACACACACACACACACACACACACACACACACACACACACACACACACACACACACACACACACACACACACACACACACACACACACACACACCAGGCATGAACCGAGCGCAGCACTACGCAGTACTACGCAGCCCACGCGCACACCAAACACAGTCAGCATACGCCGGGCCCACCGGCGGGCGCCGACCCGACATTAGCAGTCTGCACGGGCGCGCCGGCGCGCGCTACGGCCATCTCCAAGGCCGAGAGGCACCGGTCCCAGGGGCTGCAGCCACAGCCAGCCCGGCAGCACGAGCGGTATCCAGGAAGGGGGGCAGAGGAGAAACGGGCACAACACAAGCCTATGCGCGATGGCCTGTCACCACTGTGTAACACACGCCGCAGCGGCGGTGGCGTCTGTGCCCTTCCTGCTCGAAACCTTTCTGGCATGCGCAGATGGTATGGCATGGTACACTGTGTCTCCCAGCCTGTTTGTGGCTTGCACGCGACGTACGATGACTACCCTGATGACTACTCTGACACGTGTCATGACACGATGACACCCTGATAGTATGCACCTGCAGCAGCATGCGGCCGTGTGCCGCTGTGGATAGGCTTGGGTGGGCTGGGGGCTAGGGTGGTGGGCCACTGGCAGCTGATCCTATTCCGGTCTACGCCCCGGCTCCTATCCACTTCTAAAAGTTTTAGTGCCCGATGAGACTATCTTTTCAAGTTGTGCCCTTTGAGACTGTACATGCATCCTCGAGCCTCCTTCTCGTCAGCCCCTGCAGGCGGGGAGCAGTATCGATGCGGCAATATTGAGTCTATCGATCGTCCCAACACGCATGCAAGCCTTCAGTGTGCATTGGGTAGCGGCTACCGTTAACAGTTGTGTAACGCTACACAACTGCTGATACGTCAGCTGGGACTGCTGGCTATAGCTATAGCTAGCTGGGAGTACCACGCTGATTCCATCTGACCTTGATCGATTGACACCTTCTGAGCACTTTGATGGCCCCAGGCCAGTTGCAGCCTGAGTGCGAGGTGCGAGTGGTCAGCATGCATGCTGCCAGGCGCAGAGGCTGCGCACTTGTGCAGCTTGTAACCATAGTTATGGTCATATGACGGCGGTGTTAAGTAAACACCGGTGCCCGGAGGCACGTGGAGCCCAGAGGCCTCACCCCTTGAGGAGCTCCACTACTCCCTAGAATCGCTGAGAGAGAGGTCATGGGCCCGCACCAATAGGGGGTCACAGGAAGAACACTCCAGCAGCCCACACGCGGAGACACCTCGCGGAGACTTGGAATCCTCTGGATCATCTACACCTGCACAACAGAATGGGCCCGGGCGGGCGGGATCTTAGCTGAAAGCTGCAAAGCACTAGCAACGAACACTCACTATGTGTGGCCAGCAGCTGCTCGCACCAGCCTTGAAACATGCAATCTCTGCTCAGAATCCGGCCCGCAGCAGTGCTGCAGACCCCTGTAGACACCAAAGGCCAGAGTCCTTCTGTCCACCGTTGCCACTCCCACCATTAGTGAGATTACATTCCACGTAATCCACCTGACAGGACAGTAGTTACGCAATCCACCGCGTGGCACGTGGAACGTAATCCACCTCTATCGTTCCACGTAAATCCATCTTTGTACATGTAATTCTACCTCGATGAATCCACCTCTATCGTTCCACGTAATCCACCTCACAGGACATCCTAAGATCAGCATCGATTGGTATGGTAGCTGATGCATGACTCAGATCCTGCAGCATGAGGGACATTCTACACTCAGAGGTTGGGCCGCTCCGGCACAGGCGCATGTCGCTTCGTGTCCCTGTCGCATGAGACGTTTGGCCGTGTGGGCACGGGTGCGTTCGCCTTCCTGAATAAGATCGCTGACTTTGCTGCGGCTTCGGGGGCCGTGTCCAGGCGAGCGTTCTTGCAGAATGCCATGTGCGAACTCTCCACCACTCTGTGCCGTGGTGTGACGCGCCAGGTCCTCGCTGCGGCTCCGCTGCGTATGCGGCTGGCGGGCAGGGCGGTGGTGCCTGGCCACGATGTCCCGTCGGACGTGCTATAGGCGGTCGCTGGCCGCCTTGCTGGACCGGGTGCCGCGGCTGCAGCAGCGCAGGCCGGCCCCGCGTCTGGTCGTGTTGGCCCGCCGAACCTTCCCGCGAGCCACCGTGGGGGGAGTGATGCGGCGCCGCTAGTGCCCTTCGCGCCCCGCCCCGAGGCCCCTGTCGGGCGGCCGGAGGGGGAGGGCTGGTACGCCTTGCACTGTGGGGGGCGTGCGCCCCCGGGCTCTCATGTGCGGGGGGCCCGTGATGGAATGCTCCAGTGGGGCAGGATGGAGTGGGGGTGCTGCTGTAGGGGGGTCGGTGGTGGCTGGTTTTGCTGGGGTGGGCAGTAGTGCGGTGGTGGTTGTTGCTGTGCGCGGTTGTGGCGCGGGTGACGTAGTGGAGGGGTGCGGGAGTGCGCGTGCGTGTGGGTGCGTGGGTGTGGTTGTGTCGGCTGTGTCGGTTCGTTGTGGCTTTTTCGCCTGGGAGAGTGATTGCTTTTTGCTGGTGTCTACTTTCGGGGGTTTTGGCCGTCTACTTTCCTTCCGTTGCCCTCGCTGCCGGGCTATTGCGTTCATCTCCGTGTAACACTCAGAGGTTGCAGCCTCCGGCAGAGGTAGGTTCAGGCCTCTACATCCGGTTGGGATTCTCGGTCAAAAAAGCTGAAAAACCGAAATCCCGGCCAGTCGCAAAACGCGTGCAGAAAATGGGACGAGGTCAGGGCTGCTGACGAGCTAGCAAAGCGAGCGACGCCAGCGAGAGCATCCGTTTGATGATGTTGGTGATCCCGAGCCGGATGACAGTGCTGAGACGTGAACGATGCATGAGCAGGCCGAGGCAGCTGAAATGGTCAGGTTGCCTGAGGAGGGAATGTAGTAAAGCATGATGTTGTGTGTGCCATGGTGGCATGATTGTGGCACATGTACAGTCACGTGACTTTGAACACGATTTTTCATTGCGCCAACGGCGCAAAAAACAAATTTGGCGCCCCTTGTTCTGCACAGCACCGAATCGGATAACCCTTTCTGTATCTTTGCTCGGAATGAGACATTCCATCGACGATTTGCAAATTTGCCGGTCTGTCGAGAGGTGCCTGTAGAGGCCTGGGTAGGTTACAACTTATGCAGTGACCTGAACAGCCTGGGCATCAGCGCCATCAATGCATCACAAGAAAGAAGCTGTCGCATTCAGCCAACAGGGCGCAACGCACCGCCGGCAGCGGACACCACTGGCAGCAGATAGTAGTGGCACCGGCGGATATAGCAGTGGAGTAGGCCTACTCCACAGGGGTGCACCCCAGCTGCAGCTGCGCGTGGGGTAGTCATTACGTTTACAGCGCTAGTGCAGGTGCAGGCTGTCGTGGCCATGATGCATCTGCACCTCGTATCGATATCATCTCCGGTGAGCAGTGGTCATGACAAGAGTGTCCAAATGCTCACATTGCACATGCTGCCAGACTGCGTGGTGACGCGCTCGCTTTGTTCGGTGTGTGTTTTCTGCGCTTTCTGTCGGCGATTGGAGAGGATCAGGCAGGTACAGACGGTGGCTGTGCTGCTTGTTCACATTGTTTGTTTGTTTTGGTTGTTTTGTTACTCGCTTTTTTCCTCTGCGCATCTGAGGACTCAATCTATCACAGTGTAACACACCCTGCCAGACCACAGGCGTTCTGGTCCGGGCCCAATCTGCTCGCAACACAAGGCGCAGCCTCCAACACGCTGGTCATCATGCCTCCGACACGCGATCATCAATGATTGCGCCCCACTATATCAATCTATCGATGATATAACGGTGCAAGGCGCAGCGGAGCAAGTGGTCGCCATGAGGTGGATTGCGCAATCCCACCACGGTGCAACGAGCAGGAGACCCTCGTCCACTGCACCGACCATGCCAAGGACACGCAAGTGGCCGCATGTCTGGGCGTCACAGTCGCCGCTGACGGCATTCGGTACCGCACAGGCAACCAGTGACCAATGCCCTGCGGCCAGTGACCAATGCCCTGCGGCCAGTGACCAATGCCCAGCGGCCAGCGGCCAGCGGCCAGCGGCGCACCGGTGCGCTGCTGCGCAGCCCTGCTTATGTGCTGGACTACGTGCGCCGCTGATATAACCGCACTGTCGCCCTGGTGCAGAAGCCAGCAGATCTTCGACGCATGGCCCAGACACGCTGGCAGTGGTATCATCGGCGACCACCTGTACAGACCATGATGTCATCTTCCATGCACGCGCACAGCCAGACTCGGCCTCGATCACCGCCACAGTATGATCAACGCACTCCATCAAGTCAGACCATGCACCAACGACCACTAGCATACAGCCATTGCCAATTGGCTGTGCACAGCCACTTTCAGAGTGCAGTGGTGCCGAAAGCGTGCACGACCGCACCTGTTGATCGGGGACGGGGCTTAGGCTGGAATATTAATAGGGTCACGCTATTAATACCCTACTAATAGGGTCACACATCACCCAAGCCCACACATGTGACCAAGGTACTCACATGCTCCGCGTGTCGGAGGAGCCATCGTGCCAGCCAGCCACGAGCCACGATGTTGACGTCTCTGGAGCTTCACATGTGTTACACAGTGATAGATCTAGGACTCAGCAGCGCCGAGGCAACAGACCAGGCAACATGCAGATAAACAGACCGGCCACCGCAAGCACCAAGGCCACGCGCCGCACGAGCAAATGCCAGAACGAACTAACGCCAGCGCGAAAGCCGACACGCACACACCACGCAGTACGACGCAGGCCATGCGCACACCAAACACACAGCTAGCACTCGCCGGGTCCACAAGCGGTCATCGACTCGACACTAGCAGTCTGCACGGGCGCGACAGCGTGCGCTACGGCCATGTCCGAGGCCGCGAGGCACCGGTTCCAGGATCCGTAGCCTCAGCCAGCTCGGCAGCCCGAGCGGTGTCCGGGGAGGGGCGCAGAGGAGAAACGGCGGACGTGCGCTGGGAGGAGGGAAGAGGGAGGGAGGGAAGAGGGAGGGATCGGGTGCGGGGGGGGGGGGGGGTGGGGGGGCTGCAGGGTGAAATGGGTGGAGGGGGGGGCTCTCGGGGCGGGATGGGCGAGGGGGGGGGGGGCTTCACATGTGCAGCATGGCGGGAGGGGGGTAAGGTGGGAATGATACCACATGTGGCCGGCCTGAGCACGCTGCGCGCTCTGCGGATTTACACAGACAGCACGGTCAAGGCAGCTGCGGTACCTGATGGCATGCGGCATGCTGTGGCGGACGTACTGAAGCGGATGTGCTGCCGCGGTTAACGCGGCTGACACAGCTGCATGGCTGTGCTGGGCACAGGCTTGCGCATGTAACTTGCTCGGTTGCTGATGGACCAAACCAGTGATGTTTGTTGCTGCTCTGTACAACGTGTACTACGTGTCCACTGTACTGCGCTCGGCCGTGTTTTTAGCAAGGTCATAGATTCATAGCCCCTCCGATGGCATGCTCGATGGCATGTTTGTGGAAAACATGCACGTAACACAGAGTTTCACAGGACACCTTTTCTGCATGCTCACCAAAACACAGCACACGTTCCACGATTGTTTCGCGTGATGACGGTATGCCTACTTCGGACCGGTGTGAATTTGGCCATGGTGAATGATCTACAAGGACTGACGCTCTCTCGTGAAGTGATGCCACTTATTTCACCACTTACTTCACTTCACAGTTGCACAGTGCACACTGGGGCAGGGTGTGGCCACTAGAGTCATAGGAGTGGCACGTCCAACAGTTTTCAGTGAGTGGACTTGTAGCAGAGAACAGTCATTCTGCAGTGCATCGGCCCACACTATAATACACAGTAACACTGGCAAGGTATGCACGCAGGACCAGCATGCCAATGTCAATGGCCACGGTTGATCAGTACAATCACAATTCACATTGCAGTTTTGCATCATCTGGCCAACAAACCAACGTGGGTTGGGCCTGTCTAGGCGAGTCGGCGCCACGCTCAACCCAACAGCGCCTGGCTTCCTCGGGGCGGCCAGTCTAAACAACACGGACTTCCGAGCCTTATGAGCACAGCTGTAAGCTGCCAAGCAGAAGCGTAAACATGCTTCCTGCATGCTTCATTATCAGGATGTCAGCGGACACATTCGTTCATGCTGAACCCCCATGGTAGGGTTTGTTATAATCTATGCTAGATGAGATATCTAGCATATCTATGCTAGATTATATGGCACAGATGGTGGTGTGCCCCATGGATCCTGTTTCCTACGGCGCCGCCACCCATCACGGCCACAGGTGCTGCGATAGTCACAGCTACAGGCAGGCTTCGATGTTGTAAACACGGGGGTCGTCCGCGAGGTCCCCGCGGTACGCACGGTGCTGGTTGCTGCTGACGAAATCATACAGCAGAGTCACCTTGTGCTCCCCCTCCCCCCAGGGGGAGTCCTCGATCGCAAAGCCAATGCAGCCGCCGACGTAGCTCGAGTGCTGCTGCAGGCGGCAGGCGTTGATCGCAGCGGTGAGGACGTGCGAGGCGGGCGTGTCAGTGATGTAGAAGTCGCGGATGTCGGACTCCCGGGCCATCCAGTGCGGGTCGCCGTCATCGCGGCGGAAGGGGTTCACGCGGCGCACCTCTCGCGTTGCCGGGTCGCACACTGCAGGACGGAAACAAACGTCAGCAGCGATCAGGTCAAGGGCTGGAACACGCATGCGGAATAGAGCATGTGTGGCTGATTTGTACCGCTGATAGTGTTAGCCCGGGAGTTGTGCCCGAATGGTGGCGTTGTATCAAAAAATGTCTGTACGACTGATAGCCTTGTACCGCTGGTAGCGTGGCCACTGCTGTTGTTGGCAGGCTATAGCTACCGATGGTGCATGTGGTGCATGTGGTGTCCCATTTGTAGCCTTAACAGACGCTTGAGCGGGGGGAATTTGTACATGATGCAGACAGCACCGTGCGCACAGATCTGCCGTGCAGGCAATCAGCACGGGCAAGTCCGTTATCCAGTGGTCGGCCCAAGGGCTTTATCCAGTGATAAAATTGGAGTCACATCAGGGGAGGAGGCGTACGTGGCTCGGGGCGGTAGCAACGAGTAAGGAAGACCTCTGCATCGAAGAATGGCATGAGATTAGCTTCGAGGGAGAAGAGTCTCTCATCAAACAGCGTGCACCTGCACAAGAAACCATGCTGTCAGTGATGTGGTATGGCTCAGACCGAGTCTTGACGTCGAATACTGGCAGTGGCTCTGATGGGGACACTCTTGCATGCAACAGTGCGTAGCGGCTGCCACAATACAAGCTTCGCAAATGATCTGGTCAGCTACTGCTGCAATTATGCTGGATTGATTGATTGATGCCACAGGACAACGCAGTGCTAACAGATGGCATTGTGTGTGCGACAGTGCACGGGCTGCTGCTATGACTTCAAATGCTGTTACCACCTCAGACGCTGCAACCACCTCAGGCTGCATCAGTTACCAACGCAAACACAAGATGCTGGAAAGTGTACATCGCACTCTTGCCCATGCCGTTCAGCACGGTATAATGCACAGAGCCAAACCATTTCAGCACGGCCTGCCCACATACCGGGCCGTTGCATTGTGAGACACACCATGCAGACTTTCTGTAAAGCACCGCCTGCCAGTGTGAGCAAGCAGACTCTCGGAGCTGGTGGAAGGCTGTGCTTTCGAGTGCATGCATGGTGCAGGAGGGCAGCAGCGGAAGGGTATGCTTATGAGTGTATGCATGGCGCAGGAGGGCAGCGGCGCACTCTCCATCAGCAGTCTCGTCAAAGGCGACACAGTCGGGGTTGTCCTGGCACTCTGCGAGGCATGTGGTGGCCACCTCCTCAGTCCAGAAGAAGTCCAGCCTGATGTCCTCGTTGCCTGCGAACCTCCAGGCCGACAGACCCCCGAGGCGGGAGGCGACCATGGTAGGATCACATGGCGGCGGATCTGCAGGTGCAGCCGCTTGTCTACAATATAATTAGTGGCGGAACCAACGCGGTGACAGCGGTCGTGATGGCATAATGGACTCAATGCTGGTGCTGCAAGGCGTGGCATGCTTTGGCAAAACGGGACCGTCTAGCAGCACCACTGGCAGTAGATGAGACTGAATGTGGCAGCACCCGCTAGCAGTAATGATGTGAAATTTCCCAATGAGCGTGCGGTTGTTAGGATGCTGCCCTGTCCAGCGGTTTGCGAAGCAGCTGTTGATTTGAACGGTAGGCACTGCAGCTGTTGCGCTACGGTCCTGGTCATGAGTGATTGTACAGTAGGAAAACGTCCAGCGTATGGCCACCAGATGCTGACACTGCAGTAGTGTCAGCAGGTCAACAGTCTGGACTGTACTCGGTCCAGTGGACGGCCAGAGCTTTGCGCTATCCACAGTATTGCACGTTGCTTGCTGTTATCACTTGGAGAGAGCGGCAGACGCGCATGACATCTATACACGCGGCAAAATGTCACGGAGAGGTGGCTATATGCCCTCACCATCCTGGACAGTCGATGCATTTCTCATGCGCAGGGCTTGGTCCATGCAAGTACTGGTCGACCATGGTCACGCGATCTTGATGGGCCAATGCATTCCACATGTATACTTCGTCAGCAGTACGTACATATTTGTGTGATGGTGCTGGTCTGCCGTATTTTAGATGGCCGGAACCGCACCGGTACAATTCAAGACCTCTCCGCTGGGCCACGAGGATGGAATGTCCCGGTCGACTGGTCGGCACTGACCGTATCTGGAAGTCTTCTCAACACAGTGGTCTTCAGGTTTGCAGCAAGGCCTCATCGTCCCTGCCGGTATGCCCTCGCCAGCGCACTTCTTCCAGGTCGCGACACAGGCGCCTTGGCATTCTAAGTCTTGGCCTACATGCCGGACAGATCCGTCAGAGCGGATGTCCTAGCCACCATGAATGTGATTTTGGTACCGCATGGTTGGTGAACCCGCTTGTTCAATTATGATAGCGCCGGGACCCGAATGCATCGATAAGGTGCGGGAGCCCACAGACCAGTGCACGTCGCAACAGCACAAGCCAGTTAATAACCTGCTACGTCTGCTTTATATTATACACTCTGGCATGTCAACCCGCGCAAATGAGGCGGCAGGTACAAGATTACGGGACCAACATGTATGTCAAACGCACACACCTGTCACCACTGCGGTGTGGAGCAGCACTGCTGCAATGCCTGCCGCGTAGGCGATCATCATGTTTCCTCCACGAAATGAGCAAGTACCTAAAAGCATAAGTGCTTTTTTGCTTTCCCGGTTCTGATCGGGGGATCAGAGCTATCTGCGCTCGAGGACGTGAATACGTAAACGCTGACTCGCGCACGCGCAGGCCGGCGCGACGAGCCGAGTGCACTTGTGAGCTTGTGTTCACGTGTCTGTGGGAGTCCAGCGGTGTAATAGCACTTGGAACTCACCTCTGTGTGTCGTAAAATAATGTCCGAAAGGCTTTGCAAATGCTGCTGGGGATATCAGTTGAAATGTCCCTGGCTTGGTCAACGGTTGTACAACGCGTACGAAAGCGTGTGTTGGTATGTACACGCGCTTGCCATGCCTTATATGTGTTACACGGAGATGAACGCAATAGCCCGGCAGCGAGGGCAACGGAAGGAAAGCCTTATATGTGTCCTTAGCGTATACTGAATCAAGCGTACATCCGAACTGTAGCTTGCTGCGTGCATGGGCATGTGATAAGATATCGTTGTCCGGCTCGCGATGCCGCTCAGGCCGCGCCCATGACATCGTACTCATGGCTCCAGCTGCAGTGCTCTGGACACCGGCGATCATTCACTTGAGTCAAAGACACCACATCCCACAGACGACACAGGCTCATGCTTGCAAATCTTCGCGTTCTATCACGTGCACCTCTTGTTGATTTTTGCGCCCGTCCAGCAGGCCCAAAGCACTCAGGCGCGACTCCAGGCACATATCTGCCGGTACGGCCAATCGGGCCGTGTGATTTCGAATGACAGTCCCTAGGAGTTCTATCAATACCGCTGCAGATATGAGTGGCAGCCGTTGCGTGCAGCGGCTCCGCGACGTCGCGGACGTCCGATGCCATAGTGTACACCTGTACCCACATCTTCGTGGTGCGTCGCTGAGACGTTGTGGGACGCGCTCCTAGCGTGCAGTGAGCTAAACAACAGCGTTTGGTGGCTGGTTGATCCGCCTATGTGTACAACTGGCCTTCGACCCCGTCACTGCAGTACCAAGCTTAAGTCCACTGCGACGTCGACCGCGGCCGGCCACCACATCAGCATCATGCCACGTATACATGCCGTTGCAGACAGCTCGTTGCGACTCATAACTCGGAAACGGTGTGCAAGCGCCTAGGTACTGAAGATTTAGTTCCGATGCTGACCTGGTGTACATCTGGGTTGCCTACGCACTGAGCTTTGGGCACTACATATATAATCACCCATGGGCGATGCACTCACCACAAGCGTTCACGCCAGTATGGCTCACACCAGCATGGATCATGCGGCAAAAGCGCACGCCTACACCATAGTCCGGCTGCACCACTCCAGACTGCAGGAAACCCGCATCTGAGCCCATACGGGCTGGCAGCACCGTGCCAGAGTGGAAGCATATGCAGAGTTGTAATGGTGGCACACCTGAGACCTGTACTGGGCTGGCCTGAGAGTGCTGACACACACGTGCAAGATCTATCACTGTGTAACACACACGTGCAATCGACCTGCCGGCGCTGACGTGCCATCGCGGGTAGGCCGCCGCCGATGGCATTTGCCTCCTCGTCGCCCGGCACACACTGACGCCACCCCCAACCCGCTCCTCCGCCTCCTCCGTGTGGCAATTCCATATGGGAATTGCCACACTCCGCCTCTCGCCCTGGCCTGTTTTCGGCCGCCTCCCGGACCCCTGTGCTCGACGACGGAGGCAGTGCACGGCAGCATGGGGCATAGGGCTAGGGGCCATGCGTACGGCTGGTGGGCATGGCCGCAGACCCATGCGGCGGCGTCCCGCTCCCGTGTCTGGCCGGCTGAGGTTGTCTTGGCGCCGGCTGGGCGCCATGATCCCTGACATGTGGCGCCCGTGCGTAGCGTGTGCGTGGAATGCGTCGTATGGTGCTCATGGCTGTGCTGCTGATGCGTGGCTGTGCTGCTGATGCGTGGCTGTGCTGCTTGTGGTTGCTTGCTGTTTGAATACTCTTTAAAGAAACTTTGTCCGTCCTGATTTCCTCGGCGCTGCCGAGGCCTAGATCAAACGCAGTGTAAAACACACGTGCACCGCTTGTAATTGTTTGTTTTGTTCCGTGCTTTCCTCCCTCGGCACTGCTGCAGCCTTGACCTGCACTGCCGCGAGGCAGCGCTCAAATGTCCACGCAGAAAGCAGGTGCGATTGCCAGATGCCATGATCAGTCATTACAGCCGCAATCCGCATTGCAGGTGTCGATCATGTGTCTAGAAAAACAAGCGGCAATGCATTACAATGTATTGCAATGCGGTTCCTGTCAGTGTTCATGTGGACAGTGTTCATGTGGACGCCACAAACAACAGACTTCACAACTAGTAGTAGAAGTCCTTGGCAGCCAGATCAAACAATACGGGGTCCTAGATCATTATGAGAACAGCATTCTTGCGCCAGGCTGTGACTTGTCGCAAGGACTGGCACTGGACGCCAAATTATCAGGTTGTCTATTGAGGTAAACGTGCTTCCGCGTAAACACCCCTGTCTCGGTATCTGTGTTAGCCACGGGTGCTGTGAAAGCCGCAGGGCACGGCTACAGGCAGCCCTCGATGCTGTACACGGCGGGGTCAACGGCCTGGGCCGCAACGTATGGGACGTGAAGGGTGGTGCTCAAGAAGTCATGGAGCAGAGTCACACAGATGCCGCCGGAACCATCGGGCCAGGGTGCCAAGCAGTCTTCCATAGCAAAAGCAGTCTTCCATAGCAGAGCCGATACAGCCGCCATGGTCGCTCGCACTCGCTCGAGGCGGCAGACGTTGATGGCGGCGGTGAGCACGTGTGGCTCAGGAGTGTCCTTGATGACAAAGGTGCGGAAGTCTACGTCTCGGGCCATCCAGTGGGGGTCGCCGTCATCACGGGTCGCCGATGGTCCGATGGTCGCCGCGGCGCACCTCCGCGGTCGCCGGGTCGCACACTGCAGGCCACAGACAGCTTACAATTTGTAGCCACGGTGTGACCACGGTGCAGAGATTGCAGGGAGTACGGCTGATGTCGCCAGTGCCGGTACCGGTGGCCCTATGTTCACCATGGCGGCCACTAGTACTGCCTGTGAGCATGCATTACAGCGCCTGCGTGTCTCCGCCCTGAGGCATAACCTCCTGTTGAAAGGGGGCCCTGCAACGAACTGGGATGGACCACAATTTCAGCCTTGTTGCGCTCTCATCAGGGGCATGCATATAAGCACAACGGCCGTCCCTTACGGCTGCAGACTGTCACCAGTCGCAGTCCACTATTGAACTGACCAGACCTGTATGGGGGTAAATAAGCATCCGCAAATAAATATCCGACGGCGTGTTCTAGATGCAGGACATGGCATATATAGGAACCTTGAGTGCTTAATAGGCTGCAGCCTATGCTGCCAATTGGATTTCAAGTCTTGCCCAGAAGTGGCTGGGGGTATGCGGCACGGTTCACTGGAGATCACTTGAGGGAAGCTGGGGCGGTTGTGGGAAAGGCGCGTACGTGGCTCGGGCTGGAAGCAGCGTGTCAGGAAGATCTCAAAATCGAACCAAGGCACGAGCGTGCCTTCAAGGGTGAAGAGCCTCTCATCAAAGAGCGTACACCTGCAGGGGCAGAGCATGGTAACATCAACATAGAGCGATCCATGACAGCATTTTAAAATGAACACTGACACGTGGCTGGTTGTTAGTGGCTGAGCTCCACCCTCACTGAATCGGCACATGCCACGTGTGTGTTCAGCATGTTTGGTTGTTTGGCAGCGCTATCTGGGCAGACCTGTGCGGCGAATCTGGGCACCAGCTGATGCAAGGGCCGCTGGTGCGACGCTCGCGCCAATTTCTACTGGGTCTACTGGGTCTACCCAGTCAGCCGGAACTGTCAATGGCCTAGTCGACAAGTAATCAATGAATGATTGAAATTACATTGACATTCACTGGACTGCCTTGTCCGTACCTGCTCTCAGAAATGTCACATTTCAACCGTGCTGTTAAGTCGCTTGATCCGGGACTGCTCAAGCAAAACACCAGGCTTGAGGGCTGAGGCATTTTGGGGGGTGTGGGTGCTGTGGCATGCTTCACAGACGCTGCCGTCAACTAGATAACGGTGGGGTGTGGGTTGACGTGTGGGACACTGAACAGTGCCAGTCGGCAGGATGGGCCCTGGGCGGGCAGCAGCACGATGGAACTTGAGCAGCGATGCACATGCAATGCACATGCGATGTGCAGCGACGCGCACGCATGGTGTGTGACACTGGGACAGTTCAGGCCGCCCCAGCAGCGCCGAGGGACGAAAGCACAGACGAGTGCAGGTGCGGACGCAGCTATCGTTGCGCGAGGCGCAGAGCACCTGCGCTGCACTACTTCTACGATCTTGCCAAGTATTCTGTACAAGCAAGCATGCGGTGCGCTTCCATGTGCTGTGATCATGCGAGCGGCGTTACCCGCTGTTATGCACGGTCGAGGGTAGAACGCGCCAGATTGCAGCAACCAGACTTGTGTTCTAGACAGAACTGGTTGGGGCGCAAAAAAACTAGCTGTTGCTGCTACCCTATCATGATGGGGGCAGCCTAGTTCTCAACTTGAGCAGCCAGAGCTGGCAGATGTCGGACCATACAATGGTGTACACATTCGCATGATTCAGGATGGCAGCGGCGCACTATCCGTCAACTGTCTCGTCATACGCGACGCAGTCCGCATTGAACCTGGAACTCTGCAAGGCATGTTGTGGCTACCTCCGCAGTCCAGAAGAAGGCCAGCCTGATGCCCTCATTGTCAGCAAACCTCCAGGCAGACACTGCGGTAAGGCGCGAGTTGACTTCGGTTGGATCACACGCTGGAGCATCTGCACATTCGCACTGGTGTGTTACACGGAGGTCACCGCATGCGCAAGAGCCCGGCAGCGAGGGCAACAGCATGCGCGCTGATGTAGGCATGTGTTACACTGTGATAGACCAAGGCCTCAGCATTGCCGAGGCAATAGAGCAGGTAACAGGCAAACAATCAAACGATTAAACAATCAGGTGTAGGCATGTGTCATCATGGTAGCCATGGTGCATTGTCCTGCCCGTCTGATTCGCACAAAGTACCATTACACAACTAGTGGCTGCGCAGTCAGCGTGGCATTGGAAGATGCTATCTCGAGATAGCACTGCGGCAGTACCAGGATACAGTGTAAAAAGATGTCTGGATGGTACTGTAATCGGCAGGTGTCAAGATCTTTCGTGAGCAGGACAGTGCTCATGGACGTCACCAAGAGGGAGCAGAAGATGCGCATGGCAGCTGCATTTGCGTAAAATGGATACATTCAGGTAGGCATGCCCATTCGCCACCTTGGACAGTCTCTGCGAGCCATCAAAAGGCGAAGCCTGGTCTACAGGTAGCCTGTGCAAGATGCTGTCCCACCACAATTCTCAACAAATGCCTGGGGATGCACATGCGCCTTCGTGATTGTATCAACTGATTTGATGTGATTTGACGAAAACCTTGCTCCTCTGTCGAGCGGAGCATGCGCAGTGAGATTTGTGGACGCACCGGTGCAATTCAGGACCTCCCCGCTGGGCCATGACGATGAAATTCCAAGAGAGCGAGGTCCACTCTGAGCGTACTCGGAATTCTTCTCAACGCAGTGGTCCGTCTCGTCGCAGCAGGGTCGGATTGTCCCTGCCGGTATGCCCTCGCCAACGCACTTCTTCCAGGTCCCAGAACAGCCGTCCAAGCATTCTAGGTCCTGACCTACGTGTCAATGAGGCAATTTGCGCTGAGGTTTCAGGCCGTGAAAGCTCCGAGTCGAGGTTATCCGCATCATACATTATTTTGCTTACCCGTGCGAAAGCGACAATGGCGCAACTGCAACGCATCAATGCGTGTGCAGCCCGCGACGGAACAGCTAAAGCTAGCTAGCGCTGTGTCACATGCGGTGCAGCCGCGTGCTGTAGAACAATTAACCATTGCAAGCAATGCGCGCATGCGAGTTACTGGCATGCATTGGGTGCAAACACACCTGTCACCACTGAACCGAGGAGCAGCACTCCGAGGTCGGCCGCCTCTACTTCCGAGCCTGGATCATGGGCGCCTGTGCCCGCCTCCGCGACAACAACACCGCTACACTGAACGGCCTCCTCCATGCTGTGGGATTCTTGGCTGTGTGGCTCGAAGACGCGTACATTGGGTACAGCGCGCCTGCCATGCGCCACGCTCTTCTCTTCTTCCAACCAGGTTTGTTTGAGGACGGGTTCCACCGGGCCAGGGATGCCTTTCTGCGCTTGCTTGCAGCTGCCACGTGATGGCCGGGGCTTGGGTTTGGGTGCAACTTCTCTGCCTGTTGCTAACTGTACATATTGGGTCCTGCTAGAGTGTTTGTGCCCAAGGCTTGTTTTATTTGTGCCCCGCTGAGGCCGCCGTATGCTGGCTCCAGATTCTTCAGCGCCCGCCACTCACGACTGCGCGGTGGGTCAGGCACTGCTGTTTTCATGACTGAGACTCTCTGTGCGCTTGCCAAGTGACCTCTGGGCCTGGCCGTTATTCGCGTAGCACTACACGAAGCTAGCTGCGGCTGCGTGTTTCGTAGGATGACATGCTGCTATGCATGCATGCATTGCATGCATGTTGCGCGCATTGCTCACGCCTGTTGGCCATGTGGACACGCCGATCCCGTCACCCGGACTCATGTTGTTTCGCAATCTAGTGATGGAAAAGAACAGGTTGAGACAGCTACACCCTCGAGGACTACATTAGGAGCCCTATGCTCGTGATCGCCGTTGACTGCTGGACTGCACACCGTCCGTCTGATGAGGCCATTGGCACTGGCCGAAACTAGTCACGGTAGCCTGTGTTAGTTCTGTAACCAGCAGCATCCAGTGTATCTTCTACCTCATTGATAGTACAGCACTGCTGCCATGCTCGCCGCGTAGGTCTACGATCATCCTTGTGCTGAGGAGGAACCAGATACCTGCAATGCAGCGGCAGTCCACATACAGTTCCTATACTTCAGTTTGGTGAGCTGAGGCCTGTAGATAGTTTTGCATGCTCCTGAAGGCCGTGCGCAAGCTATGCACGGTGGAAGGCCATGCCAGTCAGTGCACTTATGTTTGTAGCCACTTAAGCTTGTAGCCACGTTGGCGGACGTGAACGTACGCGGTGACAGCGCGAACCCACCTGATGCCTTGTATGCTGTTACATCGAGGGGCTCCGATCCAGTGCACCAAGCGAACGTACAACTAGAGTCTAGACTCACATGCTACCCAGCAGATGCGCGCCGGCCAGGCGATCACCTGGAACGAACTGCGCACCCGTGAGCCGTGCTACCCTGGACATGGTCTTTCTGATCACACACCTGTTTCCTTTCACTGTCGCCGCACTGAACTCCCGCAAGGAGTTCTCAATCCAGCGAGCCTTTGCTCTCTTGTTGAACGGCCCAACCAACGACACTGCCAGCGTGTTGAGGTACTGCATGGCATGTGACCCTAGTCTGCAATATGTCTCGTGCACAACCGGCACCACCTTGTACGATCCCTGCACACTCTCTTTGTACTTGTTGAGTTTGAACTGTTCGCGTACGGCGGCCGCGTGCCCCTTTGCCCCCGATGCTTTCCCCACCGCAGCCACCCCAGATGGGTGGATGAAGCTGACATCTAGCACATACACATCTACGTCCGGACCATTTGCTAGGATGTCCCACCTACTGTCGTCCCTGTAGCGCCTGTCCAGGCTGCGCATCACAGGCTCATTTGATGTGGACACCCCTGCCGCTCTTACTTGACGGCGCCAAGCCGTAACGGCAATGTTGTGGCGCAACGACCAGCAGTCGGCATTGTGTCAACACGTTATGGCATTATCTACGTCGCCGGGCTTCACCCGAGCATTGCAATCACATATTACTTCCCCATCTAATGGCGGCAGGGGGGAAAGCACGCCCCTGAATCGCATCCCATGCACAAAATTCCCATCATTCAGAGTCAGCATGCGGTTGGTTGGGAGGGAATCCAGGAACAGTGAGGCAACACGACAGGCGCAGCTGCACATGCGTGCAAGGTCCTTTGCACCACCAGGGGTGCTGCCCAGCTGTTGCAGCAGCGCGTCGTGCCGTGTCTGCGCTACTGCCCTGGTCACTTTTCTGGTCATACCGGGAAGGCCAGTGGCGATGAAGACGTTGTCGAGCTCCTCTGGGCCCCAGTCTGCTTACGGCGGCATTGCTGCACGCAGCGCTGTCCATTTTTCTTGTAGGCCTTCGGCAACGTCGCCTTCGGCGAATGGGCGGAAGTCGGGGGGGCCAGCGCGCATGGCGTCATGCGCCAGCGCGGCGCTGGACAGATAGGCTGCATGTCTTGTATGCTATATATAAAATTTTTCAGCTGCTACCGTCGTAAGCTGTGATCTCTTCGGGCGGGATTGTTGTATACCTTCGAGACGGGTATGGGTATAGACAAGTCTTGCAGTGTCGCGTCTTAGGTCTTTCTCAGGTCTACGCGGGCTCAACCACGAGTTCGAGACTCGCAGGGCACAATGTACTTGGGCGAGCCATAAGATCTCGCTGCCGCATTCGCGATGGCCATCTCCGCGAGCCCCTGTCCGCAGCGACCACCAGTGCTACTTGGGTACTCTGTCCGCAGCGACCACCTTGCAATTGCGGTGTACGTATACGTGTATCTTATCTATCTGAGTCACGGACCTTGAGATAACAATATATAATAGAGTTTTAGACAGCGCATGCGCAATCGGGCAACAGCATCAGTGCAGCGCGTAGATATGGGGCACGCTGTGGGCAAGCACCATGGCAGAATTAGGCAGGTATTGGAAGCAGACCCGCACAGGCAGCGTGACCTGCTAAGAAACAGCATATACTGTAATTGCATTGTACAAATGCCAGGGGCCAAGGACATTATCACCTTGTCGATACCTACAGTCAAAGTGGGGTCCACAATCTAAGTTCCATGCTCTGTCCACGAGACTACATGCGCTGGTCTTATCAACGCACGTTGGCGCCACACTCCTACCGAGTACCAAAAATTGTCTACTACTGAACTACTGACCAATTGAGAGGTACGTTACTACTGTTTGCCAACTACCGACTGATTACTATTATTACGATGACAGCGCATGGCTAATTCCCGCCAGCAAGATTAAACAAAACAACGCTAAAACTCTTCAATGGCGTCTTCGGTGCACTTGCTAGTACTGCCTGCTGCACATGCATGCCATGCAAGCAGCAGCCCTATCGGCCTCTACAAGGTGCCTGGCACCTACTCCTGCCTGATACGGCTGCCCAAGATGTCAGCGACCGACAGAACTTCCTCTTCCAGCTGTTCACCAGCCTGCGACTTCAGGCAATCACTGATGTCGTATGCTGTGGGGTTGTTTGATTTCTCCGCGATGTACGGGTGGTGGACGTCAGAGCTGATGAAGTCGTAGAGCAGCGTCACAACGTGCGCTCCGGCGTCCCAGGATACTTCCTCCATCGCAAAGCCGACGCAACCACCATATTTGCTGCTGTGCTGCTGCAGGCGGCAGGCGTTGATGGCGATTGGCAGGACCTGGGAGGCGGGTGTGTCCGAGATGTGGAAGCTACGGAAGTCTGTGTCGGAGGCCATCCACTTGTTGCCGTGGTAGGGGGACACCTTGCGTACCTCCCGCGTTGCCGGGTCGCACACTGCAGGCCCCTCCCTAGTCAGGCGCGATCCTTGGATCGTAGTGTGCGCATGGGGCATGCTTACTGGATGGAAGTGTGCGAAATAAGTGGGATTAAGGATACTTAACCTCAAAGTCGCGGTGAACGAAAAAGAGCAGCGCGGTAAAGCAGCAGCTGCAGAAGATGTCAGCCAGTGGTGCAAGGAGGTTCTGGTTCGAACGAGCGAATTCTGTTCGCGTTGGCTGCAGACTATGCGTATATACAAATGTGTGCAGGCAAGGAAAGCGAGGGGGGCGCACGTGGCTCAGGCCAATAGCACCGGGCCAGAACAACCGTTGATCCGGAGTAGGGCATGAGGTCTGCCTCGAGAGAGAAGACCTTCTTGTCGTACAGCGTGCAACTGCATGCAGGGGACAAGTGTGGTGTCAGTGGGCGAGCCGAGGCCTCGCAGAAAGGCGGGAGGTCTCTTGGGAGAATGTTTCAGAGATGGTGCTGAAGAGTCTTTACCCCTGACTAGTTTCAGTTCTGCGCACCTGTGCATGGTCGGATGATTCCAGAGTCACTGCTGAAACATGCGTAACACACGCATGCATATATATAACAGACGCATGCGTGACAAACACGGCTATCAGCTGTCTCAGCTGTCTCACGAGTTGTGTGACACAACGTACACTGACCAGAGACACAGCAGGGTCGAGGATCGTGACAAAGTGTCAGACCTGGGCGTTTTGCGCACTGGTGCGAGTGCGTGGCTGAATCAGGACAATTGTCGCAAGTGTGAGAGGTATGCATGGACAGTCCACGTGCGCGATCAGAGCAGCCACGCAGAATAGCAATGCTGCTGCACGTGGTCAGGGATCGTGCTGGAGGACAGCAGCGCACATTCCGTCGTAAGTCTCGTCAATGGCTACACAGTCAGGGTTGTCCAGGCACGCTGCGAGGCATGTGGAGGGCAACTCGTCCACATAGAAATACTCCAGCTCTATGTCCAAGTTGCCATTGCCAGCGTGTCTCCAGGCAGACAGCCCCGCCACGCGCGATGTCACTTGAGTAGGGTCACACGGGGCATCTGCATGGCAAGCATGTGGCGGTGGCATTGGTGGTGGCAGTGGGAGTATATGTGACCACGTGTGGCCCTGTCACGCATGGCGCAGTGGGGCAGCTATCCAATGCAATGGATTGAGCGGCATATCATGTGGAGTCCACATTGTGGATTGCGAGGCAGAAGCATGCAGGAGCAGTTGGTATATTCATTCGGGTACACTATCTGGATAAGACTTTGTCAAGCAGCTGACAAGATATTTGGCAACGCTGAAGCTCTGTGCTGTGCTTGTGTGCTCTGTGCTGTGCTTGTGTGCATAACGGACAAGCAGTTGTGTTGAGATGTGTAAAATTTCACGCTGGAAAACATGTACAGTCTGCAAGTCCTCGGCCGAGGTGGGTGTTGCTAGAACCGGACTGTGGCTTGTCAGCACGAGAATTGTGCAGAGATGACACGACAACTGTCCGGCTCGCGAGGCAATGAGCGAGCACGTGCCTTGTCATGTGTGCATACGTATTACATGGTGCGTGAAAATCAGCTGGGAGTCGTCGTGTGGAGCCCGTCCAGTCGACGAGGCGCCAACCCGCACCTCTGCAAGTCAGGACCCTTCCGCTGGGCCAATTCGATGGGATGTCCTGGTCGATGGGTCGACACTGACCATACTTGGAGCTCTTCTCAACGCAATGATCTTTGTCACTGCAGCATCGCCTGATCGTCCCATCCGGTACGCCTTCGCCAGCACACTTCTTCCAGGTATCGACGCAGTCACCTTGGCAGTCCAGGGCGTGACCTACGTGTGCTACATGGAGATTAATGCAGGAGCCCAGCAACGAAGGCACGCTTGCCTTAAAACAAGCAAGCACCCACACCCCAGCAAGGTGTAACACCCCAACAAGTAGCTGGCAGCCCGGGGGCGCGCAGGGGCTATTGAGACCTATCAGCAACACTGGCCTGGCTGCCTATGGATGGGCGGAAACTCTAGATCTACATCTGCACTAGATCTAGTGCAGTAGACGTCGACGTGCTGGGGGCTTCCCCCTATAGCTAGCCGAGCAGTGATGGCACAGTTTTGGGCTGTCCAGACATACGGCATCGGTCTGTATCAGGTCTGCCGTCCGATGTTTACTCAATGGCCAAAGAAAGAAGAACCAATCGGGCATCATGATAACGTATGTACAGGCACTGACATTCACAACTACAGTGTATCCATGTGCTTATTCAGCAAGACCGCAGATGAGCCAGAGTGCACGGGCGTCTGTGTAAGTCATGTCATGTGCTGCCGTCGTGTACACATGTATTGCCCGTGGCTATATTCATGATCATGAGGCGCACCTGTCACCACTACTGCGTTCAGCAGCACAGCTGCAATGCTTGCCGTGAAGACGAACATCGGCCTACACCGCAAAGCAGGTATGCCTAAAACTCCAGATGGTACATCACGTATGTTTCTGCTGCATCACTCGTGTACTCTCACCTGACCCAGATTTTCCATGCATGTGCACAGTTAACGTTGCAATCAATCGATGGAGCGCACGTCCACCTCCGCGCTTTGAACGCACCTGTTGTATCGTACGTGAATACGTGGGAAGTGAGCGTCCTCCTCCTCGTGGAATTGGATCAGGATTTCTTGCAACGTTCCTGTAATTGGCTTGCTAGTCGTGCACTGAAAAGCTCTATCAAGACGAGTACTAGTTTTAGTGCAGAACTGACGCCGAGCACTGACAGCCGCGCCTTATATGTGTGCCAGTCGCACTGCATGGCACCCCAGCTCTGGCAAGCCTCCTAGATCTGTACTATTTCTTGTATTCAGGCATGCGATAAGATCCTGCGCATGCCGCCGTGGACAGCATCGGTCGACGTCCCCAAGGCGCGCCATGAAATATGGGCTTGTGTGAGGATATCCAGAACGCAATCCCTCCACATGTGCACGTAGGCCGTCAAAAGGCAATACGCGGTACATTGCAGCATTACGGAGGCAAGACGCTCATGTTCAAACTTGCGACTTGAGAAAGGCACCTCGTGCACAAGTTATTCGTCTGGCCACGTACGCGTACATGCACGGAACAGCGGTAGCTACCCAAACCGGTACTTGCTAGCTATAGCGCCATGCGGCGTCACCTTGAAATTGAGCATGCCTCGAGCACATGTCAACGCTCGCGCATGCATATGCTGCACAGCTGCAGCCCTCCAGCGAGGATTGCGCAGCTCACCACACGACCACGTAGCAGTACTATTCCCAGCGCGGCCAGCAGCAACATGTAATACAATGGATACTACAAAGTATGTTACGTCGATGATGTACTGGTCGCAGCGCGTAGCTATCGTATGTGCGCGCTCGTCACAAGAAATTTAAATTCTTCTTGGAGCGTACGTATATACATGATATATCGATCGAGATGTCACGTGCACAGGTGAAGATAAGCACAGGCTTGATTGGACCCCAATTGGAGCCGTCGTTGGGCGCACTCCTAGCCCGCAAGCTTTGAAGTTAACGGTACCGGTAGCGCAGGTACCGGTACCTGTGCAGGTTATGACATCAGCGGTAGCACCGGTGTCCAGGGCGAAGCTTCGAAATCTACCACCCGCATATGTACAGTTACATCGAGGGGCTCCGATCCAGTGCACCAAGCGAACGTACAACTAGATTCTAGACTCACATGCGACCCAGCAGATGCAAGCCGGCCAGGCGATCACCTGGCACAAACTGCGCACCCGTGAGCCGTGCTACCCTAGACATGGTCTTTCTGATCACAAACCCGTTTCCTTTCACTGTCGCCGCACTGAACTCCCGCAAGGAGTTCTACCCGCATATGTATACGTAGACTAGGTAGACCTGTAGCTTGCTATACTAGTGGCACTAGTTGCACATGCATATCGCGCCCGCATGTCGCGCCCGTGCAGACTGCTAGTGTCGAGTCGATGACCGCTTGTGGACCCGGCGAGTGCTAGCTGTGTGTTTGGTGTGCGCATGGCCTGCGTCGTACTGCGTGGTGTGTGCGTGTCGGCTTTCGCGCTGGCGTTAGTTCGTTCTGGCATTTGCTCGTGCGGCGCGTGGCCTTGGTGCTTGCGGTGGCCGGTCTGTTTATCTGCATGTTGCCTGGTCTGTTGCCTCGGCGCTGCTGAGTCCTAGATCTATCACTGTCTAACACATGCATATGTGATAGACGGACAACAATGCAGGAGCCCAGCAGTGAGGGCCGAAACAACAAGAAGTCAAGCAACCAACCTCATCCGAGCAAGCGCCTGGCAGTTAACGTGACTTGCAATTTGGAGCGGCAACATACAAAACTAAATTAACCACAATATTAATGCATCAACCACAATGCCACAATTGCACACCGCTCGTGCTGCCCCCCTTCCCGGACACCGCTCGTGCTGCCGGGCTGGCTGTGGCTGCAGCCCCTTGGACCGGTGCCTCGCGGCCTCCGAGATGGCCGTGGCGCGCGCCGGCGCGCCCGTGCAGACTGCTGGCGTCGAGTCGGCGCCCGCCGGTGGGCCCGGCGCATGCTGACTGTGTTTGGTGCACGCGTGGGCTGCGTGATACTGCGTGGTGTGTGAGTACGTACTCATGATATATACTAGTATCTGCTTGCAAGCCGGCGCTAGTTCGTTCTGGTATTTGCTCGTACGGTGAGTGGCCTTGGTGCTTGCGGTGGCTGGTCTGTCTATTTGCTTGCTGCCTGGTCTGTTGCCTCGGCGCTGCTGCGTCCTGGATCTATCACTGTGTAAGCAACTTGATCACTGGGCTTGACACCAAACGCCCGCCGACACACCCGAGCCTGTGGCTTTCTGCCACATTCGTGGTTAGAAACCGTGCCAAAAGCAGAGAAACACTCCAGGAGGTGGCTGCCATGTCGCCCACCTGCCAGCCACAACCCGAAACAAAAACGGATACCTTGCTGTTGTGAAAGTCCTTGTTACTGGTTCCACTGTGGTTGGTGTTGGCTGCTGCTCAAACGGACGCCTGAAAACGCCTGATTTCTCACACTTGGCACCAAGTGAACTGCTGGTGCCATGGAACCACCCGCAACCTGTCAAACTATCACCTTCAACACCTTCCCGGGCTGTGATTTTTGGAGGTGGCCAGTTCCTCTGCCCTGCCTGTGGCCGCCCTCCATAATGCTTAGTTAGCGTTTACGTAATGCATCCAGCCCGGTTGCAGCTCCAATGCCCCATTCCTCCAAATTCAGGTCAATCACCAAACTGCTTCGCGGTTGCTGAAGCGTTTGTGTTCGGCCAAGTCACAGGCTTGTTGGTTCAACTTCAGCAATATCATGCAAATGTTTGTGTTAAAATTTGAGCGAGTGATCACCATAAACAAGTTCAATGTACGGCTCTTTGCTGCCGTGCGCAGTTGCAACGCGTGGCGTGATGCATGCCGACGCTGGCGCGCACCACTCCGCAACCCCGATTGTGGCGCAATCCCGCTGGAGCCAATTCCATTCACTACACGCAGCCACATCATGCACACGTATGCACAGGCTGTCTGAAAGGGTGATCACTGATGGCGTGGCACCGGCACCTGCCAGTGCGCACCGGCAGTCGGCAGTCGGCAGTCTTCGCTCGATCTCCACATCCTGATTGATCCAATATTAATTGCAATTTTATGTGTACGTGTATGCATGCTTAGGCACGGTGTTGTATTGCTGGCCATGGATCTGGAGTACCTGAAGTGCCTGAATAGCTGGATTGTGCGATGACTAGTACTATAGTATACCCTGATGTCTATGCTAACAGCATGCAGCCGCAGCAGCAGCCGGCATGCCGCTTTTCGCTATACACGCTCCACATGGTTACATGTACGGGCTTGGCCAAGCTTGGGTGGGCTTGGATGGCCCATGGGCTTGGGTGGCAGTTGGCGGCTCACGGTCTACCCAGCCCCGTCTCATATCTACTCTGTCATACCATCTGAGACTGTACATCCGAATCCACTCTTTCGTGCCCTCTGAGACCTGTGCCCTCCTTCTTGGCTGCCCCTGTCCGCAGGGCCAATGCCTAATTCTGGTTTGGATTCTTTCTTTTTTCCAGTTTGCTCTCTTCTTTGCCAGTTGATCAGATCTAGAGACCGTACGCAAACATATATCAAACATGTGTCATATGACCGTGCCCATCATGGTTCAGACTGGCCGGGCGCGCGCTGCTGCCGGGCCTTGCTGTCCCCACGGACGGCCTACCGGCGCTGACGGGCCATCGCTCATAGGCTTGCGTCGTGCCCCCCCCCCCCCCCCCCCCCACCTCCATTTATTGCTCCCCACCGGCTCTTAATTGCCGGCTCCCAACCGGCAAGATCTAGAAATGCGATCCTACCTTAAGAGTGTCCTGCCCGGAGCCACCTGTGCATGCCACTACACGTGAGTGCTCTTAGTTGTACATGTAGCATAACCTAGTGAATATTCGGTAGAGTGCCACACCGACAACCACTGAGGCGAGAAGATGCATGATCATGCGCAGTATCACACGCACCTTTACTCGAAGCGCACAACGCGTCGTGTGCGGGCCATCTGCAGGCAACCCTATAGGCACGTGCATGACCGCCATCACACTAGCTGCACCAAGCAAACATGTAGAAGCGCGTTGGCTGACAGATGTGGATGAGGAGGGCGCAGCTAGGCCAGGCTGGACATGAAAGCATGCCCGCCAGACATCCAAAGGTCGTTCGAACCGGAAAACGGATCCCGGCTGCCTTCCAGGCATTGCTTCGAAAGACTTTGTTGTTTGGAGAATGCTGCGGAGGGAGTGTGATACAGCAGCAGACCCAGCTGCGACATTCTCCGTCATGTGTCTGGATAGATCTGTCCTATACAGATGATGGGGAATGTCGGAAACACATGTCGCAGACACATCATCTGCCAACATCGCAGACATTCCCTATCATATCAGAGGCGGACGCTGAATGCAGGCAGTCTACCGGCTGGCCCCCTACTGGAAAGCTGATTCACTACACATGGCAGTATCACCCCGCCGCCATCGCGACCTGCCTGCTCCCTCTTCCCTCTTCCCTCCTCCCCAGCACCCCCGCCCTTTTTCTCCTCAGCTTCTCCCCGGACACGGCTCCTGCCACGGCGTTCGCGCCGGTGGCCACGGCTGCGCCCCCCGGGACAGGAGGCTTGGCGCCGCGGCGGTGGTTGTGGCGCGCGGCTGCGCGCCCGTCTGCACTGCTGTGGTCAGATCGGCGCCCGTCGGGCGCGGCGGGCTCGGTGCATGCTGCCAGTGTTTGGCGTGTGCATGAACTGCGCGATGCAGCACGATGCTGCACTCGCTTCCTTTGTTATTTATGTGTTTGTGTTTGCTTTCGTGCCGGCGCTGGTCCGTTCTAGCATTTGCTTGTCCGGAGAGTGGCCTCAGGGCTTGTGATGGTTTGTCTGTTTGCCTGTTGACTGCTCTGTTGCCTCGGCGCTGCTGGGTCCTAGATGTATCACAGTGCAACACATGCCAGTGTGACGTAGAATTCAGCCAAACTCTGTCTCCCAGACGGCAGATGCAGCATGAGTGAGTAGCACTAATGGCGTGACTAGACGGGATGCATCACTCATGAAGCCTCATGGAAAAGCTTTCCATGCACATGCACAGATGCACCACTCATACACATATTTGCCTCAGCAAGTGAATCGCTGGCTGTATGTTGTTTCTATCGTGCCAGCTCCCCATGCATGTATACCTCCATGTCAAGCAAGAACTGCTTGTCCCCGGCCAAGTACGGGTGGTACTACAAACTGTACAAACATGTGGCTGCGACAAACGCATTTCAAATGATGGAGTCATAGCATGTACATCCTCACGCTGATTATAGGAGGTTTACTTGGAACGTAACAGCTGGGCAACTCATGGCACACCGCTGTTCAAAGACATCGTGCAGATCCCTAGTGGCGCCACGAGCTGCCATCAAATATATACTGAGCGCTGCTCAATGACCACAACGAAAGGCGGTTCTGCTCAATGCAGTCTACCAACGGCCCCTGCGTGGCTTGCGAGCATCAGCCGATAGCATGCTACCTAGGACTTCATCCAGTATATTGCAGAGTTTACTGCTGACTTGTCTGGTCGCCCACGATGTCAATGAGTGGCACTGTCTGGACTCCTTGGTCGAGGTCCACGTGCGGCTGCAGGCAGCCCTCGATATTGTATACATGGACGTCATTGTCCATGTCCGCGTGGTACGCGATTGTCTCGCCATCGCTGTTGCGGTTATAAAGCAGTGTGACGTCCAGTCCCCAGCTCGAGGGTTCGGTGGCAAAGCCAATGCAGCCGCCGTAGCGGTGCTGCTGCAGGCGGCAGGCGTTGATCGCAGCGCTGAGGGTGTACGAGGGAGGGGTCCGAGCGACGATGAACTCGCGAAATCCTGGCTCACTGGCCATCCAGTGGGGGTCGCCGTCCGGGCTTTGTAGGGGTCAGCCTCACGGACCTCCTGCGTCGCGGGGTCACACACTGCACGCAGCACATACCACACACTTGTCAGCAGTGCATATGCTTTTTTTATGCTTGAAGATGTTACACTGTAGTGTTACACGGAGATGAACGCAATAGCCCGGCAGCGAGGGCAACAGAAGGAAAGTAGACGGCCAAAACCCCCGAAAGTAGACACCAGCAAAAAGCAATCACTCTCCCAGGCGAAAAAGCCACAACGAACCGACACAGCCGACACAACCACACCCACGCACCCACACGCACGCGCACTCCCGCACCCCTCCACTACGGCACCCGCGCCACAACCGCGCACAGCAACAACCACCACCGCACTACTGCCCACCCCAGCAAAACCAGCCACCACCGACCCCCCTACAGCAGCACCCCCACTCCATCCTGCCCCACTGGAGCATTCCATCACGGGCCCCCCGCACATGAGAGCCCGGGGGCGCACGCCCCCCACAGTGCAAGGCGTACCAGCCCTCCCCCTCCGGCCGCCCGACAGGGGCCTCAGGGCGGGGCGCGAAGGGCACTAGCGGCGCCGCATCACTCCCCCCACGGTGGCTCGCGGGAAGGCAGGGCGGGCCAACACGACCAGACGCGGGGCCGGCCTGCGCTGCTGCAGCCGCGTCACCCGGTCCGGCAAGGCGGCCAGCGGCCGCCTATAGCACGTCCGACGGGACATCGTGGCCAGGCACCACCGCCCTGCCCGCCAGCCGCATACGCAGCGGAGCCGCAGCGAGGACCTGGCGCGTCACACCACGGCACAGAGTGGTGGAGAGTTCGCACATGGCATTCTGCAAGAACGCTCGCCTGGACACGGCCCCCGAAGCCGCAGCAAAGTCAGCGATCTGATTCAGGAAGGCGAACGCACCCGTGCCCACACGGCCAAACGTCTCATGCGACAGGGACACGAAGCGACATGCGCCTGTGCCGGAGCGGCCGTACTTGTCTAGCTTCCGGTCGTCCATCAGCTGGGCAGCAGCGCCTGGCGTGTTTGCCGCGGCGACGACCCGGGAGGGGGCCACCGGACAGGTCACGCACACATCGGCCACAACGGTGTCGCAGGGCAACATCACAAGCAGATCACCCCGTTCCGGGTCGCGCTGCGAGCGGGGGGGTAGCGGCCGGGCGCAAGCCGCGGCCGCGCGGCCCCGTCGACCCTCGGGCAGGCGTCGCGGCGGACTAGTGGCCACCGGGCCCACCTGTGGCATGTGCTCACACCGCACCGCGCACTCGCCGGCCGGGGCGGCCGCCTTCACGGCCACTGCGGCGGCGGCGGCAGCTGCCGCGCCGAGCTCTCGCGCGCCCCTGTAACCGACAGCCGCCTCGCCGGGGACGTCTACGTCCATGGCGCCTGCCGTGTCGGCCGCGGCAGCCTTGACCTCGGACGAGGCAACAACGGCTGAGATGGCAGCAGCGACGAGTGCAGCCGCGGCGGCTGGTCCCTCTGAGGTGCCGTCCGCCGTGGCGGCGTCGCCGAGCGGGGCAGCGTTGTCCGCCGGTCCGGAGGGGCGCAAGGGGGCAGGCGGGGAATGCGCCAGCGTCTGGGTGCCACATGGGGTGGAAGGCACGGCCGAGGCGCTGGGGGCCGGGGTGGGTGGAGTGAGCGCACTAGCGGCAGCACAGCTGGCAGGCTGTAGTGTGGATCGCACATTGAGCATGGCCAACGCAGCTGGCGAGATTGCACTGATACTTTGGCAGCAGAGGGCGCAGCAGCAGAGGGCGCCGTGTAGACGGGTTTGTATACGTAGCGGGTTGGATACGATACAGGGCGTGCTCCACAAAGGTTGAGAATGACTAGGCTGGCACATGCCAACGCTGAGTGACGTGAACCTTGACCTAAACAATATAGGTACACGCAGTGTCACAGCTCTGATCAATTGTTGCTCAATCGTCTAATTCTGTTGGTTGCACCAGCTGCCAGGTGCGGCTCTGACGTGATCTGGGCACAGACTGTGGCGGGATGCATGGGACAATGAGTCCAACTTTGTCTGATGTAATAAGGGTAAGTGGGAGCCGCACAGGCACCGTACAGCACGGGCACCCTACACATTGATGCTCTGTTGTGTGTTTGTAGGCAACGGGTCAGAGAGACCACTCTATCGTAGTATGGCACTAGTCTTCCCTTGAGCGAGAACAGCCTCTCATCAAAGAGCGTGCAGCTGCAGCAGGCAAGCACGTTGTCAATGGTCAAGCTGACGCGGCCTCACTGGCAGTGATTCCGGTACAGGCCTGTAACTCCGAGGCAGCTCCGAGGCATGGGTGGTGCCAGCACAGATGCGCGTGCGTCCATGACCCAGAGCACTGCTGTGGCATGCGCATGCGCAGCTGATGCTCCTCTCAGCGACTGGTGGTACGTATACTGCGTGATATGTGACAATCTGATCATGATGATGGAATTCATGACTTACCAGCAGTTTCTAACCTGAGACAGCACAAGATGAATTGCACTGCGACCGATTGCTCAGCATGGGTAGCGCACTTTTAGTTTGCCGACAGGCGGCCAGCGCATGCATGCCACAGTCACAGTGATTCACTGCATCAGACGATGCAGTCGGGCGTTGCTTGGCACTCTGCAAGGCATGTGGTTTCTAGGTGACCGTGTCAGTAGTAGGCCAGTCTGATGTCCTCGTTGTCCGCGTGCCTTGACGCTGACAACGACGTCAGACGCGAGTACTCGCTTGCAGTTGTCCCCCTCGCAACTTCGGTGGGATCGCATGCGGGATCTGCATGGGTCATCTGGTGATATATAGTACTTGATGATATATAGTCCTCAGATTTGAGCGACGGCTCTTGCCAGAACAGGCATGTGTACTGAGGGCCGGTATGGTCAGCAAATCGTTGATCACTGGCAAATGTATGCCTGCGAGATTCTACATGCCTGGCGCGTGATGCGGTCATGTGGCGCATGGAGCTTCTCCTGCAAAGGAAATTTGTGGTCGCACCTGTGCATTCCAAGACCTTTTTGCTCGGCCATGACAATGGAATGTCCTGGCCGATCGGTCGGCACTGTCCATACCTGGATGTCTTCTCAACGCATTGATCTTCTGACTTGCAGCAGGGCCTGATCGTTTCTGCTGGTATGCCCTCGCCTGAGCATATCCTCCATGTATTAACACAAGAACCTCGGCATTCTAGATTGTGACCTATGCTTCAACGAGGCCTATTAATACCCCCGCCCAATGTTTTTCGAAGTGCTGACATAGACAGTCTGTACAACCCAGGCTGACGGCCTGGACTCCTTTGGACTCTCTGTGTTACACTGTGATAGATCTAGGAATCAGCAGCGCCAAGGCAGCAGAACAGTCAACAGGCAAACAGACAAGCCATAAAAAGTCCCAAGGCCACTCTCCGCACGAGCAAATGCTAGAACGGACCAGCGCCGGCACGAACGGACACTCTGTAAACACGCACACGCACACGCACACGCACACGCACACGCACACGCACACGCACACGCACACGCACACGCACACGCACACGCACACGCACACGCACACGCACACGCACACGAACACGCACACGCACACGCACACGCACACGCACACGCACACGCACACGCACACGCACACGCACGCGCACACGCACACGCACACGCACACGCACACGCACATGCACACGCACACGCACACGCACATGCACACGCACACGCAAACGCACACTCACACGCAGTAGTCTCGACGACAGGATCCCCAGCGCCTGCCTACTCCTTCTGTGGGTGCGCCAGCACCAGGTGCACAGCACCACTTGCTGGCTCGCGCGATCTGGCCATGGATCCGCGCAAGCGATGGACGGCGGTCCAGCCTACTCAGCATCGAATCAGCAAATCGTCTGCTGTGATTCCGCGCAAGCCGTGCCCATGCTGCGGCACACTGTTCGGGTCGACGCAGCAGCTGCTGCAGCACTGCCGCAGGCAGCACGCTGGTCACACGTTCTCGACAGCAGACCTCGCCCAGCTGAACGGAGCCACGTGCCACTCTGTGCGAAAGTGTACTCGCGGCTCGGCCTGGGCGCACACGAGAAACGTTGCCCGTCGAACCCCCAACGGCGCAGCAATAGCACTGCAGGGCACCCCACAGCACAGTGCAGCCATGGCCCCGCACAGCCTGCTCCGCCGCCGCACCCAGCCTCCGGCACAACCGGCGCCAACAGTCGCTCCGCACTCGACAGCCCGTCCCCGCTCGGAGTCGGTCACGCGCTGAGGCCTGGTACCCCGCGAGGCCGCCTCGGGGGCTGCGTCAGCACCGGCTGCAGATGGGAGGGGAAGCAATGCCCGGCCACATAGCCTGCCGCCCGCCAGCCGCCTCGCGCAGCACCTCCTGGCCGTGAATGGCGAGTACCACGGGAACTGCGGGTCGGCAGGCGGCCGTCAACCTCCAGGGAACCAAGCCATGGTCGCCCCTGAGGGCACGCAGCCCAGCCTCAACGCCCAGTCGAGTCCGCCTGCGCCGCCATCGGGCCTGGCCGAGTCAGGCCTCTCCGGCCTGTGCATCGGCTCCGCGCCCGCCGACAGCGTCATGCAGGACCTCGGCACAGACTCCGCCGGCGCAGACTCCGCCGGCGAAGACTCCGCCGGCGCAGACTCCGCCGGCACAGACTCCGCCGGCGGCAACCACACCAGCCGTGGAGGAGACTTCCTCTCCAGGCGTGGCTACGCCATACCGCGACGTCAGGGTGCCTCAAGAACTCCCCAGGTAAGTCACTGACGTCTTTGCTGCGCCCGCGGCCGACTGCCTGGAGGCCATCCACGATGCCGTCAAGCGCGAGCATGATGCGAGCAAACAGCAGCACATCACTAAGGTATTGATGCTCCCTACCGAGCTGCTTGTGGACAACCGCGGCGGCAGCGGGCAGCGCCGGCGGCTCCTGGCGCGCATCCGTGACCTCCATAAACGCCGACGTGCTGCCGGGCCGGCAGATACTGACGCCGATGCGCAGCCCCAGCGCACTCGGACAGCGCTGCTGGCTGACCATGATCTGGCCGGGCGCATGTATAGGCACTGCCGCAACGGAAACGACGGCCGCGCGGCCCGCTGCCTGGACAGCAGCCCGCTGGCAGCCGCTGATGCGGCCACTATAACAGCGCTGCGGGAGCTGCACCCGTCTGCCCCCCCGCCCGTTCTGCTGCACACCGCTGACCTCCCGCCTCCCGCAGCAGAGATCGGGCGGGAACAATTCCATCAGATCGTGCTGAACCTGTCGCGGGGCACGGCAGTAGGGCCCAGTGGGTGGACAAACGAGCTCATCCGCGCCGTGGCACTCCATGACCCGCGCATCCGCGCCGTGCTGCGCTATTTTGTTAATGACCTCCTGTCGGGGAGCATCCTCTACACGGCTCTCCTCCTCCAAGCCAGCCGACTGATTGCCCTCGCCAAGCCCGCAGGCGGCGTCAGGCCGATCGCGATCGGTGAGTCGCTGATGCGCCTGGCGGGCATCTGCGCGCTGGCGACGCTGTCAGATGCAGCCAGCCTGTGTGCCCCGCTGCAGGCCGCTGTTGGCATCTCTGGGGGTGCTGAGGTCCCCGGCCATGCGCTGTACCCTGACTTTCATGACCCCGATGTTGTGACCGTCCAAGTGGACCTCCGCAATGCCTTCAATCTGTGAAATCGGACCGCCATGCTGGCCGCCGTTGCACAGCACGCCCCGGGTCTCTTGCCATTCGTGCGGATGTCATACCAACAGGCATCGGCGCTGCTTCTGCGGCGCCCGGACGGCGCACATGAACTGTTGTGGAGCGAGACCGGCGTGCGACAGGGCGATACGATGGGGCCGTTCCTCTTCAACCTGCCGTACCAGCCGACTCTGCAAGCAGAGAGCGAGGTCAGCGGCGGAGCGCTGGTCACAGCATGCCACGATGACACGTACCTGCAAGGAAGGCCGCAAGATGTCCTTGCCGGCGCAGCACAAATCATGGGTTGGCACCCGTGCCAGCCGCAGAAGACTAGCGTCTACTGCAAGGACACGGACACAGCTGCGCATGTCGCCGCCTTGCTCGGTGCGCACGTCGCCCCGGACGGCATCGTGGTGTGCAGCACCCCGCTGGGTAGCGATGGATTCGTCACAGCGCATGTCTCCCGCCGCTGCGCAGCCACTCGCGCGCAGATCGCGAAGCTGACCGCACTGCCACTGTCCCCTCCGGTGAAATGGCTTGTAATGCACAGCTGCCTACAGCATAGAGAATCCCATTTGCTGCGCAGCACGCAGTGGCGGTTTCTGGAGGAGGTGCTGCACCAGGTGGAGACAGCGCTGCTGAAGGGCCTCGGCGACATTCTGGATGTGACCAGCCTCACAGACGCGCAGTGCCTGCAAGCCCTGTGTCCCCACCGCCACGGCGGCACGGGCCTACGCAGGTTCACCCAACCCATCGCCGACGCTGCTCGCCTGTCGTCCGCTGCACTCGCCCGTGCAGCCCTCGCAGAAGGGACAGAGCGAGGCCTGCCGTTCCGCGGCCATGCGGGCGTCGCCATGCGCCACACTCTCGACGAGTTGCGCCAGCAGTGGCCAAGCATCCCGTGGCTGTATGAGTGCCCCGCCAAGCCCGCGGAATGGGCGGGCCTGAGCGGCGGAGGGTCTGCCATCCGCATGTCATGGCTGCAGAACACAGTCAGCCGGGCCGACTCTGACGCCCGTGCGGCTGCGCTGCTTGCAGCGCTGGATCAAGGGACGCGCAGCCCGTTGTCAGCGACACGTGAATCGAGCCTGACCAGCAAGGCGCGCCTGCATAGTTGCGCAGGCTCGACGGCCTCGGCTTTCCTGAAAGCCAGGCCCGGTGCGACTGAGCTGACTGCCACGGAGTTCCGCGTGAATGTGCGCTTGCGTCTATGTGAGGCACTGTTCACCGGCCAAGAGGCGGACGGCGACTGCGTGTGCGGCCGGGCATCGCCTGCTGATGGCTCGCATGCCCTGGTGTGCAATGCGGTGTGGCGCACGGTGGTCGCCCGCCATGATGCGATCACGCAGGCATGGCGCCGCTTCATCATCCGGGCGGGCACCTCCACGTCTCTTGAGCCCAACATCAAGAGCCTCCCGCAGCACCCGGATGTGCCGGGCGTGCGGCCGCCTGCGCAGCCGCCAGGCCCCTCCTGTGAGCCTGCTAGCTGTGCTGCCGCTGGAGCGCTCACTTCACCCATCCCGCCCTTCAGTGCCTCGGCCGTGCCTTCAACCCCATATGGCACCCAGACGCTGTCGCGCACCCCGCCTGCCCCCTTGCGGCCCTTTGGACCGGCGGACAACGTTGCCCCGCTCGGCGACGCCGCCACGGCGGACGGCACGTCAGAGGGACCAGCCGCCGCGGCTACACTCGTCGCTGCTGCCATCTCAGCCGTTGTTGCCTCGTCCGAGGTCAAGGCTGCCGCGGCCGACACGGCAGGCGCCATGGACGTCGACGTCTTTGGCAAGGCGGCCATCGGCCACAGTGGCGCGCGAGAGCTCAGCGCGGCGGCGACCGCCGCCGCCGCCGTTGACGTGAAGGCGGCCGCCCTGGCCGGCCAGTGCACGGTTCGGTGTGACCACCTGCCGCAGGTGGGCCCGGTGGCCACTGGTCCGCCGCAGCGCCTGCCCGAGGGTCGCCGGGGCCGCGGCTTGCGCCCGGCTGCTACCCTCGCGTTCGCACCGCGAACCGGAACAGGGATCTGCTTGCGATGCTGCCCTGCGATACCATCGTGGCCGATGTGTGCGTGACCTGTCCGGTGGCCCCCTTCCGGGTCGTCGCCGCGGCAAACACCCCAGGCGCTGCCGCCCAGCTGATGAACGACCGGAAGCGAGACCAGTACGGCCGCTCCGGCACTGGCGCGTATCGCTTTGTGTTCCTGTTGCATGAGACGTTTGGCCGTGTGGGCACGGGTGCTTTCGCCTTCCTAATTAAGATCGCTGACTTTGCTGCGGCTTTGGGGGCCGTGCCCAGGCGAGCGTTTTTGCAGAATGCCATGTGCGAACTCTCCACCATTTTGTGCCGTGGTGTGGCGCGCCAGATCCTCGCTGCGGCTCCGCTGCGCATGCCGCTGGCGGGCCGGGCGGTGGTGCGTGGCCACGCTGTCCCGTCGGACGTGCATTAGGCGGCCGCTGGCCGCCTTGATGGACCGGGTGCCGCGGTTGCAGCGGCGCAGGCCGGCCCCGCGTCTGGTCGTGCTGGCCCGCGCTGCCTTCCCGTGAGCTGCTGCAGGGATAGCGATGCAGCGCCGCCAGTGCCCTTCGCGCCCCGCCCTCAGGCTCCTGCCGGGTTGCCGGAAGGGGAGGGCTGGTGCACCCTGCACTGTGGGGGCCCGGGCTCTCATTTGCGGGGGGCCCGTGTTGTAGTGCTCAAGTGAGGCCAGATGGAGTGGGGGTGCTGCTGTTGGGGGGTCGGTGGTGGCCGGTTTTGCTGGGGTGGGCGGTAGTGCGCAGTTTGGCAGGTGGTTGCTGTGTGCGGTTTTGGCGCAGGTGCCATGGTGGTGGGGTGCGGGAGTGCGCATGCGTGTGGGTGCGTGGGTGTGGTTGTGTCGGGTGTGTCGGTTCATTGTGGCTTTTCACCTGAGACAGTTGTTGCTTGTTGCTGTTGACTGCTTTCGGGGGGTTTTGGCCGTCTAATTTCCTGCTGTTGCCCTCGCTGCTGGGCTATTGCGTTCATCTCCGTGTAACACATTGTAACACATTGATGCCGGCATGAACCTCTTGCACACGGAATAGAACCGGCAGCCTGAGCTAGATATCTTCATGCTACGAAGATATCTAGCTGGAAGTCGGCGCAGATCCATCAACAGCAGCCAGCTGCCACATCATACGGGGGGGCTCACGCGGATTGGGCCAGTAGCAACGGGTCAGAGAGACCACACTATCATAGTATGGCACTAGTTATCCCTTGAGTGAGATTTCTCGAACAGCCTCTCATCAAAGAGCGTGCAGCTGCAGCAGACCAGCACGGTTTCAATGGTCAAGCCGACGCAGCCTCACTGGCAGTTATTCCGGTATAGGCCTGTCACTCCGAGGCAGCATGGGTAGCGCCAGCACAGCTGTTGGTCCCAGACTGTTGGTCCCAGACATGATCCCAGACTGCAGCATGCCTGAGCCACTGGATGCAATTCGAACGTGGCTGCGGCAGCGGTACCAGGGGCAAGACTGTGTACAGCGGTACCGCAGCAAATGGTTGCCCGTCAAAGCGTACTTTCCTTCTCAATGCCATGCGCGACCTGTCCACAACATTGTGCCGCGCGCTGGCGCGCCAAGCCCGCGCGGCCGCGCCCCTCCGTGCTAGACTGGTCGGACGGGCGCTGCTGCCGGGCCTTCCGGTCCCCACAGACGGCCTGCCGGCGCTGACAGGCCATCGCGCATAGGCTTGCGTCGCAGTCATACATTGGCATATGGTTTGTGTATGCCGGGAACTACCAACCCCGAGGACGCACCAAGCTCGCAGATGGGGGAGTTGATGAGGCACATGCTCGCAGGAACTGATGGCAGTTCGAAGGGGCTGCAGCTAATCAGGAAGGCCATCAAGCTGCCCAACAGCAAGAACGACGCCGTGCAGCTATATCCATCATCCCGGTTCCTGCAGATGATGGCTTGTGCTCCCACGTTACGGCTAATGCTGAACACGGCGACACATGTATGTCAGGTGACGGTGCGATCCCTACGCGAACACCCTGCCATTTTTGTGGGGGTTACAGCCTGAGGGGTAAACACCGCAGGCATGATGTAGATGATAAGCGCAAATGACGGCTGTGCATACAGGAGGTGAACGTCATGGGGCAGTTCTGTGCGGCAACCCAGCAGATCGGTGGCGTCGCCTGCGCGTATGCGGCCCAGCTTGGGACCCAGGCAACTCAGGTAAAACCCCGACCGCTGTACACAGTCATTCACACTAGGGTACAATACTGGGTGCTGCTCCTGCATGGAACTGTACCGCGGAGCACCGAATATGGCACCAGGGGGGTCCCTCAGCCATACAGGGGCGGCATGCATGCAGGTTCCGCGGATCTTAGAGACGTACGAAGGACTAGTCCAGACTCTCGGGTCGCAGTGGGACGTTTTCGACACGACTGAATCGGCGGTGGAGGCCGACATCCGCGGCTTTGCAAAGCTCCACCGCCTATTCAGATGCATCTGCGGGAATGCCACGAGCGGTGAACTGGCGATTGCTCAGGGGACACCCGAGTGGGACTGCGTCTGGGACTGTTGGGGCGCTGCCACCGTGGCAGCACTCATTGCCGTTCAAGGTGTGCAATTTGCAGCATTGGCATCTTCCATTGCGCTCAATGTAAACCTGCATTGTACTCTCAGGCTGCCGTGCAGCATATAAACCCACACGACATGCACCGCTGTGTGCAGCAAACCTGCTATTCCCAAGTCCGGCTATGCCATCGCCCAGGACAAAGGCCATCCGGGTTGCAAGTAAGCATATGCCACAGCCCTGGTGGCAGTGGGGCTTCGCAGCCCTGGAGTGGTTCATGACCAACAAGGGCCCGGATGGAGGTGAGGCCGCGCTGTGGTTCACAACACAGCTCAAGACGGTCTCGCTGGCGTCAGCGGGCGAGGTGCGCGCTCTGACAAGGGCGTGCATTCAGCGGCTCCTGGACGACAGGGACCCGGACATGAAGATGATGCTAGAAGGGGTGGATCTACGCAGTGCTGGCCTGCATGAACCGCCTCCGGCTCCACCTCCGGCGGACCCAGCGAGCGATGGGCACGATGACGACGGTGACGAGGGTCAGCAGGGTGCTGCGGGGAGCAAAGGCGCAAAGCCAGGGGCAAAGAAAGGGTCTGGGAGGGGAAAGAAGAACAAGAACAAAGGCGGGAACAGAAAGAAAACAAGTGACGGGCCAAGGAAGATGGATGCCAAATCGCCTGGCATTGCAAAAGGTGTGCACTGTCATGGCAATATGCCCACTGTATACCAGGAAGTGTTTTGATCCAGTAGGTGCTAATGCATGGCCTTTCCTTGAGTTTACATGCATGCACACTGCATGTGTTTGATGTAATGTCACCCGCTCCAACCAGGGGTTCATGCCCATGTAGGCCGTACTGAGATCGGGGGTGCCTGGGTGGACCTCACGCCGGACAACAGGGTCGTCGTCTCAATGGAGCTGCAAGAACCGGTACCGCCCGACACCCAGTTGACTTCAGATGAAGAGAGCGCCCGGGTCAAAGGCTGTCTGGACACCATGGTGGCGTTATTCACTGCCGCGAGGAAGTACAAGCCAGACCGCGATGACAAGTGGCTGGAGTTGTTGTACAAGGCCATGGAAGTGGCTGAGGGAGAGGGTGTCTCCCGCGATGACATCCGGGCAGCTTGGGAGCAACACGGCCCGCAGCCAACACAGCCTTCCGACTCGGGGCCACTGGCAGACAATGATGAGGATTGCCTAGCCGGAGGGGACATGGGCAACCCAAGCGCAGCCGATGAGGACAGCGTCACTGCCAGCAGTTCAGACAAGGGAACCAGTGGGGACGAGGACACCTTCAATCCTGGCCCAGCGGCGAGAAGGCGGCTGAAGGAGCAGCCCAGTCCCATCCGTACGAGCCGACGGGGTGCTGCGGTGCAGGGTGCTCAGGCAGAGGGAGAGGCTGCAGGTGGCGAGGGCAAGGTAGGGGCCGACGACGTGGCCGCGGGGGAGGCAGGTGGAGTACATGCCGCAGCAGGCGAGGGGGGAGCACGCCAGGCGGAAGGCCGGGCTGCTGCGGTGCAGGGTGCTCAGGGAAATGGGGCGGGCGGATCTGGCAAAGGCAGGGCAGGCGCAGGCAATGCGGGCAAGCGCAAAGGCGCTGGGCAGGGTGCTGAAGAGGCAGAGGGGGCTGATAGGAGTGTGAGTGACAGAAGCGCATGCAAGGCACAGCGCACTGACTGACAGTTATGAGAACAGCACGTCACACTGCTGGTTTGTGTTTGGTCATCTATAGGTGCCACGCGGGACATGTAAAGTCCCGCCTCGTTTTGTTTGCATGCTCGTGATCGGACAAGGAAACCATGATGGATTGCTTTCACGACGTGGTGACACGCCGTTGCACGCTCTGTTCTGCGAAAGTTCACTGCACTGCGGAAGGTGGCATTGGACAGGCACAGGTGACACGCGACCGACATCCATGCATGTGTTCTGTGGTGACAGGGGATAAGCGGCATGGCGCGGCTGCTGAGGCACGCGGGCCGACTGTTCGAAATATCACGCGACCCCAGACGAATATTCAGCCTTAAGTCAACCAGAATGAAACAGTATGTCGATCATGGTTGGCCTCTCGCTGATCTACGTTCGTGCAGCGAGCGATGTTTCACACTCCGGCAACAACGTCGACAGTCCATCACAGGTCGATATTGACCTCGTCGCACGCTCTATCTCATCTCTATAATGTCCTTGCGCCTGTGTTTAAGAGTTTTATCAGGTTCTAGGGCGATAATACGAGTTCTGAGTGCCTGCCCGGATATGGCGGGATGCTTGACGCCGGTGAGCCGTTGACGGAGCATAAGATCATCGCACCTTTATATTTAGATACTCTTATACATAGGTCTGCTTTGCTGGACTGAGAAGCGTGGCGCACTCGTCGGATGCAGCGGTTGTTGCTTCGCCGCGGGTGCTCTACACAGCACGCCAGCCTCCGGAAACAGGACAGGTGACATTCCCACCTGTACACGTTTCATGAACATCATCTAGCCGTTGTGCGATGTGGGATCCTTCCGCCGTGCGCCGGGGACTGCCGTGCTGCGTTGTGGACGCGGCCACAGTCCATCGCTCGGCTTGTCTGCCCCACACTGTCTCGGCGACCAGATCGAGCCGTGAATTAACGTAGTCACGCGTGTATGCACTGTCCTGTCTGATTCGACTTGCTCGACAGTCTGACAGTCTGAGCTGCATAGGTGGATGGTCGATTGTGCCCAATCGACTGCAGTGCCCCGGACGCCACTATGGTCGATTGTGCCCAATCGACCAGTCATGGACCACAGGCCACTATGCGCACTTGAGCACAGTGAAGTCCATGTGAACGCTCGTGACCTCAACTCGTATATACGCGTGCCACTGATGTCCAAGTCACCTGTCCTGTCTGATTCCAGTTTCTCGACAGTTGAACCGTCTGCACAGGTGGATGGTCGGTTGTGCCCAATCGACTGCAGTGCCCCGGACGCCACTATGGTCGATTGTGACCCAATCGACTGCAGTACCCCGGGCGCCACTATGGTCGATTGTGCCCAATCGACCAGTCATGGACCACAGGCCACTATGCGCACTTGAGCACAGTGAAGTCCATGTGAACGCTCGTGACCTCAACTCGTATATACGCGTGCCACTGATGTCCAAGTCACCTGTCCTGTCTGATTCCAGTTTCTCGACAGTCGAACCGTCTGCACAGGTGGATGGTCGATTGGGCCCAATCGACTGCAGTACCCCGGGCGCCACGATGGCCGATTGTAACCCAATCGACTGCAGTACCCCGGGCGCCACTATGGTCGATTGTGCCCAATCGACCAGTCATGGACCACAGGCCACTATGCGCACTTGAGCACAGTGAAGTCCATGTGAACGCTCGTGACCTCAACTCGTATATACGCGTGCCACTGATGTCCAAGTCACCTGTCCTGTCTGATTCCAGTTTCTCGACAGTCGAACCGTCTACACAGGTGGATGGTCGATTGGGCCCAATCGACTGCAGTACCCCGGGCGCCACGATGGTCGATTGTAACCCAATCGACTGCAGTACCCCGGGCGCCACGATGGTCGATTGTAACCCAATCGACTGCAGTACCCCGGGCGCCACGATGGTCGATTGTAACCCAATCGACTGCAGTACCCCGGGCGCCACTATGGTCGATTGTAACCCAATCGACCGCAGTACCCCGGGCGCCACTATGGTCGATTGTACCCAATCGACTACAGCACCCGGGACGCCACGATGGTCGATTGGGCCCAATCGACCAGCCATGGGCCACAACCCTCGTGCCTCACAGTGGACGATACTGTGTCAATGTCGTAGGCAAGATCTTCCGCATATGTGCATATTACTATCCCATCGTGTACGTGTCCCACACAACTCCATCCTGGACGCCCTCAGCAGTCCTCCCACTCCTGGACCTCTCATGCGGGTGCTGGAGAGGACATCTCCCTTGGCGCGCATGGGAGGTCCGCAGGACGTCCTGCAAGGTGAACGGCTTAGATTACGTCATTTCGACTTGAACCGCCGCCGACGTGACGTCACTCGACGCGGCTTATGCGCGTCACCTGCCCACTACTCAGGTCATCCCAGTGACGACCTCTATGAGTCATCGAACTCGTGGTACTGGCATGAGGGCGTCCCGCTGTGCCAGGGCGGCTTCAGGCCGCCCTCCCGGTGACACCAATTGGTCGTCGTGCCATCCTCCAGGCGTCCTTCTGGAAATCTGGGCAAAGGACGTCCCGAAAGTGCTGGCAGCATTCTCATAGTGTTCAGGGGCCAAGGTCGATGGCCGGGCATGGTTGGATATGAAATTATCATCGACCATCTCTAGAGCTAGGCCCATAGGGATTGGGGTGGCGGCAGGTGGCGAGCGAGGCAAGTTTTACCTGGAGATGAACGCAATAGCCCGGCAGCGGGGCAGGTAGCTAGGATGGAAGGCGGAGTCTGCCTAGGCGTGCTGACGTGGACAGGGAGTACTAGTACGTCATGGGCAGAAGCTTGAGAGCTCGACGACGGCGATGGCTGTCAAGTATGAAACACACCTGTCACCAATGCGATATCGATGTGAAGCAGCTGCAATGCTGGCAACATGGACGATCCCTCCCCCCTCTAATTGTAGGAGCGGTACCTATACCTACAACAGCCTCTGGCGTGTCATCCAACCTGTATCTCTCTCTCCGTCGATGTCAACCGTTCATCGGTGCTCAAGTTGACCACGAGCTATATTGCGACACGGGCATAAGGGGGGTATCACAAAGATGCATCTATCTACATGCAGATAAGCGCGGCATGCCCGCGGCTTACATGTGTGTTACACAGTGATAGATCTAGGACTCAGCAGCGCCGAGGCAACAGACCAGGCAACAAGCAAACAGACAAACCGGCCACCGTAAGTACCAAGGCCACGCGTCGCACGAGCAAATGCCAGAACGAACTAGCGCCAGCTTGAAAGCACACACTCGCACACCGCGCAGTACCACGCAGCCCACGCGCACACCAAACACACAGTCAGCACGCGCCGGACCCACAAGCGGTCGCTGAATCGACACTAGCAGTCTGCACGGGCGCGCCGGCGCTCGCTATGGCCATCTCTGAGGCCGCGAGGCACCGGTCCGAGGAGCTGCAGCCACAGCCAGCCCGGCAGCACGAGCGGTGTCCGAGAACGGGGGCAGAGGAGAAATGGCTTGTATGTGTGCCAGTTGCAGGCGGACTGAGGCGCAAGACGTAGTGCTCTACCATGGTGGGAGAACGAGCTTCAGGCATGCGATAAGCTCTTGCCGCGCGCTGCCACATTCGCTCGCTCGACGCCCGGGGCCAAACTTGGCTTGCCTATCATGTCTTGGCCATGCAAACCGTGGTTCGCGTAACATCAGTACGAACGAAGATCGGAGTGTTCGAGTTGCACCATTGATGCTATGCACTGAAGTTTATGTGAGGCCTGCATGCACGTAAACGCCGATCAGAGTCTGCTTCTAGCTAGCTATATATGCACGTAGCTAGCTAGCTATCTATATATGTATACTATAGATGTACTACATCTAGTATGAATGTATCGTCGGCTGCCTGTACGAATACAGGCGGCTAATGCGCATGAACCTCGAGCTCGTCATTGTACGCACCGCAGTGCATGTGCGCTGCGCACAGCTGCAGTGCGCATGCCTCCCCTCGGATCCAGGAGCAGCAGCTGCGCAGGCCCAGGCAGCTGCAGCTTGAGATCTGCATCCTCAACTTGTGAATCTGGACTTGTGCAAGTCCGCATGATAAACTTGCGAATCCAGATGAGCTACTCGAGCTCCCGGCACACGTCGTACGACCCTAGGCCTTTCCCATGGTTCGCGCATGCTGATAAAGTGAGATACGTTACAGATGTATGCTCCACAAGGTGGAAGAACACAGAGGCTCGATTCATGGCAATGCACCAAAAATCAATCACCATGGCCAAGCGCCGTACACAGACAGAAACCTGGAGGTTCTAGTCCTAGATCTATCACTGTGTAACACAGACAGAAACACAGCAGCTTCTGTATTGCGCTAAAGTTCCCTCGATACATTCTCACACGCTATTCACTAGTGCTGCTCACAGCACGGCTCACAACACACTCAGAACTGCTCCACCGGCACGTCCAGGCCCGGCATGAAGTGCTGATCAAGTTGGCCACGGCGCAGCTTCGTCGAGCCAATAGACCAGTACTAGTTTCATGCCACGGGCACAGCCAACATTTTCATTCTGGTACCCACGTTCTCGCGATGCGTATCACTCGCTGATATAGCACTCGCTGGTTTCGCACTGCAGCTGGCTAGTACTCGATGGTGTGCACCGCAACGTACGGCCATGGTGCATGCTCATATGCACTTGCCGCGGAAGCAGTGAATCATTGGTATCGTGACGCATATGATCATGGCGGCATGCTGGCGGATCCGCGCGCGTTGAAGTGGCGTTCACCAATAGTTATGTCCTTGCGCTCACATGCCCGCTAAAATCAGCCTCAATGGATTACCTAAACCCCCACCTCCCTCCACAGCAGCAGGTGACAACCAGGATCTGACAGCCACATCACACACATAGGTGGCACAGTACATTGATGCTGTGGTGGCCCTGTCCTGTCTTAGTCAGGTTCTCACCTGGCACACGCTTCCGTGATCCAGCTCTGCTGCTGCTGGCAGCCCAGCCCTTCACCATGCCTCACCTCCACGTCTGCTGCCGGTAGATCGCCAAATCAAATGCAAATGCGTCGGAAATCACTCAGCTCATTCACGTCCGTGTCGGCGTATGTTTCACAAAGTCTGGCCGGTACCGGGACTCGTACCGGCAGTCTGGCAGCGCGACCGCCCGGGCCGCTCGGCCTCAACAGCGGCCCCTCCAGAAACGACCCAGAAGCCTTGCAGATAAGTTTGTTTTATTTTTTCACGCAGGTGGCGCGCAAGACAGCGCCTCTGGTGTTGCTATGTGGGTGCCATAGTCGCCGTGCGCTCAGGCCTACATAGCCGTTACTGCATCAAATGGAGCATGCTACATAGCTCTGGACTCACCAAGTTCAGGGCTGTCCAGCCATGCCGTCCGTTTGGCCTGGGATGCTCCCTGCAGACGTCGTTTCGCGTGCATGCATGCAGATGCTTCTCTCTGTGCTCTCTATGCCATGAGCTCGTGTTTCAATACCATCTTACTTCATTTCCTGTGCCATGTTTAGGGATGCATGTTTTCCATGCACCCAGACCGCTTGTACGTATTGGGCATTTAGCCCTACAGGGCTAGCTAGGATAGAAGTTGGTCTGTGCACAGGGCCAGATAGATTCGTTGACACTACTACCATCGCGACTTGTTTTGGTAAAGTATACCATCCACACCTGCTGCTGCGGTGCTGCTGCAAATCAGTGTGTGTGTGTGTGTGTGTGTGTGTGTGTGTGTGTGTGTGTGTGTGTGTGTGTGTGTGTGTGTGTGTGTGTGTGTGTGTGTGTGTGTGTGTGTGTGTGTGTGTGTGTGTGTGTGTGTGTGTGTGTGTGTGTGTGTGTGTGTGTGTGTGTGTGTGTGTGTGTGTGTGTGTGTGTGTGTGTGTGTGTGGTGTGTGTGTGGTGTGGGTGTGGGTGTGGGTGTGGGTGTGGGTGTGGGTGTGGGTGTGGGTGTGGGTGTGGGTGTGGGTGTGGGTGTGGGTGTGGGTGTGGGTGTGGGTGTGGGTGTGGGTGTGGGTGTGGGTGTGGGTGTGGGTGTGGGTGTGGGTGTGGGTGTGGGTGTGGGTGTGGGTGTGGGTGTTACACGGAGATGAACGCAATAGCCCGGCAGCGAGGGCAACGGAAGGAAAGTAGACGGCCAAAACCCCCGAAAGTAGACACCAGCAAAAAGCAATCACTCTCCCAGGCGAAAAAGCCACAACGAACCGACACAGCCGACACAACCACACCCACGCACCCACACGCACGCGCACTCCCGCACCCCTCCACTACGGCACCCGCGCCACAACCGCGCACAGCAACAACCACCACCGCACTACTGCCCACCCCAGCAAAACCAGCCACCACCGACCCCCCTACAGCAGCACCCCCACTCCATCCTGCCCCACTGGAGCATTCCATCACGGGCCCCCCGCACATGAGAGCCCGGGGGCGCACGCCCCCCACAGTGCAAGGCGTACCAGCCCTCCCCTCCGGCCGCCCGACAGGGGCCTCAGGGCGGGGCGCGAAGGGCACTAGCGGCGCCGCATCACTCCCCCCACGGTGGCTCGCGGGAAGGTTCGGCGGGCCAACACGACCAGACGCGGGGCCGGCCTGCGCTGCTGCAGCCGCGGCACCCGGTCCAGCAAGGCGGCCAGCGGCCGCCTATAGCACGTCCGACGGGACATCGTGGCCAGGCACCACCGCCCTGCCCGCCAGCCGCATACGCAGCGGAGCCGCAGCGAGGACCTGGCGCGTCACACCACGGCACAGAGTGGTGGAGAGTTCGCACATGGCATTCTGCAAGAACGCTCGCCTGGACACGGCCCCCGAAGCCGCAGCAAAGTCAGCGATCTTATTCAGGAAGGCGAACGCACCCGTGCCCACACGGCCAAACGTCTCATGCGACAGGGACACGAAGCGACATGCGCCTGTGCCGGAGCGGCCGTACTTGTCTCGCTTCCGGTCGTCCATCAGCTGGGCGGCAGCGCCTGGCGTGTTTGCCGCGGCGACGACCCGGGAGGGGGCCACCGGACAGGTCACGCACACATCGGCCACAACGGTGTCGCAGGGCAACATCACAAGCAGATCACCCCGTTCCGGGTCGCGCTGCGAGCGGGGGGTAGCGGCCGGGCGCAAGCCGCGGCCGTGCGGCCCCGTCGACCCTCGGGCAGGCGTCGCGGCGGACTAGTGGCCACCGGGCCCACCTGTGGCAGGTGCTCACACCGCACCGCGCACTCGCCGGCCGGGGCGGCCGCCTTCACGGCCACTGCGGCGGCGGCGGCAGCTGCCGCGCCGAGCTCTCGCGCGCCCTTGTAACCGACAGCCGCCTCGCCGGGGACGTCTACGTCCATGGCGCCTGCCGTGTCGGCCGCGGCAGCCTTGACCTCGGACGAGGCAACAACGGCTGAGATGGCAGCAGCGACGAGTGCAGCCGCGGCGGCTGGTCCCTCTGAGGTGCCGTCCGCCGTGGCGGCGTCGCCGAGCGGGGCAGCGTTGTCCGCCGGTCCGGAGGGGCGCAAGGGGGCAGGCGGGGAATGCGCCAGCGTCTGGGTGCCACATGGGGTGGAAGGCACGGCCGAGGCGCTGGGGGCCGGGGTGGGTGGAGTGAGCGCACCAGCGGCAGCACAGCTGGCAGGCTCACAGGAGGGGCCGGGCGGCTGTGCGGGCGGCCGTGCGCCCGGCACATCCGGGTACTGCGGGAGGCTCTTGATGTTGGGCTCAAGAGACGTGGAGATGCCCGCCCGCATGATGAAGCGGCGCCATGCCTGCGTGATCGCATCATGGCGGGCGACCACCGTGCGCCACACCGCATTGCACACCAGGGCATGCGAACCATCAGCAGGCGATGCCCGGCCGCACACGCAGTCGCCGTCCGCCTCTGGGCCGGTGAACAGTGACTCACCTAGGCGCAAGCGCACATTCACGCGGAACTCTGTGGCAGTCACCTCAGTCGCACCGGGCCTGGCTTTCAGGAAAGCTGAGGCCATCGAGCCTGCGCAACTATGCAAGCGCGCCTTGCTGGTAAGGCTGTGTTCGCGTGTTGCTGACGACGGGCTGCGCGTCCCTTGATCCAGCGCTGCAAGCAGCGCAGCCGCCCGGGCGTCAGAGTCGGCCCGGCCGACTGCATTCTGCAGCCGTGACATGCGGATGGCAGACCCCCCGCCGCTCAGGCCCGCCCATGCCGCGGGCTCGGCGGGGCACTCAGACAGCCCCGGGATGCTTGGCCACTTCTGGCGCAACTCTGGGTGTGGGTGTGGGTGTGGGTGTGGGTGTGGGTGTGGGTGTGGGTGTGGGTGTGGGTGTGGGTGTGGGTGTGGGTGTGGGTGTGGGTGTGGGTGTGGGTGTGGGTGTGGGTGTGGGTGTGGGTGTGGGTGTGTGGGTTACACCCTGCCTGCCTGCCTGCCTGCCTTCTTGTGTGTGTTCTGATATTTTCTTGTGCAGAGAGTGCACTTGGGACTTATGCGCTGCTGATAACAGCTGTCCAAGATTCGGCTGGACGTGAAGCTCATGCACCCGCTTCATAGGTCGCATGTGCGCGGTGCGTCACCTGAGGCTGGCGCGACCGCCGACAAGGGCGAACGGCAAAAGCGCGACAAATATGTCACTGTCACAGGTGCCGCCCAGTTCATCCTGCTCGTGCATGAGACGGATGGCAGGGTTGGACGGGACGCGTACCGCTTCCTCCAGACGGTCGTGAAGGCCGCCGCGGGACACGGCGTGGTGTCAAAGTGTACTTTCCTGCTCAATGCCATGCGCGACTGCTCAATGCCAAGCGCGCTAGTCTGGTCGGGCGCTCGCAGCTGGCGCTCGCAGCTGATCACGCCGGCATGCCGCCAAGTTGTGGGCAACTTCAACACACTTCGCACATGACAGATCAGCCGGCTGCACGGCAGCCTGTACACAAGCATAGGGACCCTGTGTCGAGATCAACGCTGTGCCGAGATCAACGCTGTGCCGAGATACATCGCCTGCTATGCTACACGCTTGTTGTGGCCCTGCTATGCTACACGTATGACAGAACCATTGAACACGGTGGGGTAGGTGCATGCTCTTCCAGAGCATGCCAGGAGAGACTGTCAGCTCATGTGACGCCAGCCTCAGGCTGCAGTGACTTCAGACACAGCCACATGGTGCCACAGCAGTGCACACACAGAGAAGCCAGTACACTGTTAGCGTGTGGATTCCCTCGCGAGCGGGCCTGCTTTTGCTGTGTGGTACAGTCACTACTACAGTGTGTACATGCCACATCCTGCAGGTAGCACCGGCGCGTGTGGCTTCTAGCACATGGCATTGAATGTACAGGTTGTACAGGTTGTACAGGTTGTACAGGTTGTACAGGTTGTACAGGTTGTACAGGTTGTACAGGTTCCCAGCTAGAGTGCGACAAAGTTAGACCCTAGGCCTGGTTCAACATTGAGCGACTGGCAGCTGGTGATGAGCAATGTTCCCCTTCATGGGCAATCGCAAGACGACAATTGTACCACCCTTCACCTCAGCATGTTGCCAGTGCCCTCGGGCAGAGTAATGTTAGCTGTCGATCCTGGTTCACTTCCGCCAAAAACCCAATGTGAGCCGGCGCGCAGCAGCTTCGAAGCAGATAATCAGGCTGCCTGCTAGGTGGCCATCATGAATCATAGTTCATGATCATGCTGAGCTGCTCCTCGCTGCGAATCACTACAGTATCCCATTCTGTATAGTGGGACACGGCTCTCCTAGCAGTGTACTTGGAATACACTATCACTACAATTTGGTCGTCTACTTCCCCGCTGTTGCCCTCGCTGCCGGGTTCTTGCAGTCATCTCCGTGTAACACTGTAACTACAATACACAGTGTAGTCTGGCGCGTTGTGCTCTGATCTGCAGAGCGCTGCAGTGCACTTGAGTGTGCTCCCCTGGTACAGTGTGACACAGAGTCAGGGCCTGCTGCAGCCTCGAGATCTCCCCCGGCCACGCAGGCGGGCTCTACAGTGCAGACTCTACAGGCAGGCCTGGATGTCGTAGACGCGGAGGCTCTTAGCCAGGTCCGACCCACGGAACGCGACATGCGTGTCGGCGTCGATGAAGTCATACAGAAGCGTGATGTAGGGGCCGAACCCTATGTCCTCGACGACAAAGCCGATGCAGCCGCCGAGCCTCTCGGAAAACTGCTGCAGGCGGCAGGCGTTGATGGCTGCGGTGGTGACGTAGGCGGCCGGGGTGTCGATGGAGAAACCCTGCACGTCCTCGTCAGCGGCCATCCAGTGGGGGCCGCCGTCGGCCCGGCGCACGGAGTTCACGCGCCGCACCTCCCGTGTGGCCGGGTCGCACACTGCAGGGCACAGTGATGTCACAATATGATGATGGATACGCAAGCGGGCAGGGGCGTGGTTTCAGGAGTGTGCAGCCGTGATGGAGAGCGTATCAGTGCACGGATTCCAGCTGCAGTGGAGATCGGGGCTATGTCACTGTGATCAGAAAAAGCAACGCGTGGATCATGCTGATACAGACGGTGACCGTGCTGCTTGTGATTGTTTGTTTTGTTTGTGTCATTGTTCCCTGCTTTGTTCACTCGGAGCTGCTGAGGCCTTGACTATGACAGTGTAACAGAATGGCACACTAAGCTGTCTGGCAGGGCAACCAAGACTGAATGCAGTGCATGACAAAGAATGGAGGGAAGCCATGCGGCTGCCCAGCTGGAGCATAATTCGCTAATACTAACTAATGGACCATGTTTTCAGACATGTCTTTAAAGTGTTTTGACGTGTGCCGCATACCAGCATGCATGGGACGTTAACCGGGCAGTGCGGGGCCAGGCATGCGGGGAGAGCCTCACAACTTCAGGAGGGGACATACATGGCTCAGGCAGGAAGCACTTGGTCAGGAAGAGCTCCGCATCAAAGTGAGGAATGAGGGTGCCCTCCAGCGAGAAGAGGTTCTTGCCGTAGAGGGTGCATCTGCACATGCACGGCGGGTTGTGGCTGCGCACTTACCAATGTGTGAGCTCGGCGGTCGCTGCTGCTCCGTGGCAGAGTCATCCCTAGGCATCATGTGAGTCAGCTGAGCACTGCAGCAACCCAGCAGCGAGGGTGGCAGATGTGTTACACAGTGATAGATCTAGGACTCAGCAGCGCCGAGGCAACAGACCAGGCAACAAGCAGAAAGACCGGCCACCGCAAGCACCAAGGTCACGCGCCGCACGAGCAAATGCCAGAACGAACTATCGCCAGCAAGGGTGGCAGATCTGTGGAATGAGAGAGAGAGAGAGAGAGAGACGTTACAGAGGTATGCTCCACGCGGTGGTAGCACATAGAGCAAAGGAAGCATGGAATTATGTGTGGAACGAGGACTGGGCACCGGCGGGAATGCGGTATCACCTGCGGTCTGCCTGATGTTTAACTAATCGCTGTTACCTTTAGTTGACAAGATGTGAGCGCTACCAGCAGCGGGCAGGTCGGGATCAGACTACTCCCCCTCTTAAATCGAAATTCTCAATGCATGCAGTATCCAGCTGTCAAGACGGGGGGCAAGGCTCGAATCGCCGGAAGGTACACGGGCAATGTACACAGTGGCTGTAGTGGTCTGACGATGCTGTAGGACAGTCCCACAGCAGCGTGCTGTCCCACAGCAAAATGTGTGCACTGGCAGCGGAGCGCAGACTCTGGGTTACACTGTACCAGCGTGTGCAATGGTAGCGGAGCGCCGAAACCTTCAGCTCAAGCTGATGTCATAGCGCAGATAGCAGCAGATGGCAGCAGCACAGATAGGAGCAGCGTAAGCAGCATCAGCAGCGCACTCGCCGTCGGATGTCTCGCCAAAGACGAAGCAGTCGGCGCTGGCTTGGCACTCCTCGGGGCAAGTGGTACCCCGGACGTCGAGGTCGTAGCCATCGAAGAAAGCGATCTCGATGTCGTCGTTGTCTGCGAGGCGGAAGGCGGACAGCGTTTGCAGCCGGGAGACAATGGCCGTGGGGTCGCACTCCGGGGGATCTGCATGCATGTGCTGGCATCACAGCTCATGCATGAGGGTGGTCGTCAACGCCCTGCTGCCGGCGGTTGCGACTGATGTCAGCTAGCTAAGCTAAGCGTGTGTCCGCAGCGAGCGGATTCTGAATGGAGCGATGGCCATACTCTGTTTGGCATGCACGGGGTGGGGGTCACACAGAACTGGGGGGATCTGCTTGGAGGGTGCGCTGTAGGCAGTGCGTGAAATAGAAGTGGGTGCAAGTGGATGTTGGTCAGTTCCAGGAGTTGCAGGAACACACGGTGTTGCTGCTGGGGTGCATCATCCATGTGGTGAGCAATCATTGATCTTTGTGAAGTGTTGGAGACAGAAGGGTGCGGGGCTGCCTGCGTTTGATCCCCAGCTCTCATGATGGTGGTGATCGTGTGCCCATGGATGGCTTCATGTTGCTTGGAGCCATCCCAGCAACGTGTTAAGCCCAAGAGATCGCCAGGGCGCACCTGTGCAATTGAGGACCTTGCCGCTGGGCCAGGACGATGGTATGTCACGCGAGACGGGCCTACACTGACTGTACTTGGAAGTCTTTTCAACGCAGTGGTCTTCCGGGTCGCAGCAAGGCCTGATGGTCCCTGCCGGTATTCCCTCGCCAGCGCACTTCTTCCAGGTCGCAACACAGGCGCCGTGACACTCGAGCTGCTGACCTGCACCATACCAAGACGGTCCCACCAATTAGGTCACACTGCGAATGGTGTGTGAGTTTATGAAGGACATGAGCACCAGGCGCGCCCGCGCAACCAACAGCTATGCCTGCACATCCCACATATGTGCGGAAAGACACCGGCACGTTATACGGGAGCATTACAGGGCGAGCTGCACGTAGCGAATGACTTTGGTGTCTGCTGCTGCTTGGCTGCTCAAGTTATGTCGGTGAGGTAGCAGAGTCAAACTGGTTCTCGTTGAGTCGCACCTGTCACCACGGCGCCATGAAGCAGTGCTGCAATGCCTGCGGCATAGAGGAGCTCCATTGTCTATGCGAAATTAGGTCCTGTACGGACAGTGTGCATTACAGCAGTTTACTTCGTGTCTCTGTCATCCGTATCCAGAGTATTCAGGACATGCCATTCTGGAATCGATTGAACGCAGGCAAGACTTGGACGTCAGACGCGGTTTGACGTTTAACATACCTTTTGTGTGTGGTATTGTCTGATATCTCACTGTCGTCTTCATGTGAGAAAAGCTACAAGTTGGTGGGTTGCCTTAGCGCGCAAGGTGATATATTCAGGGCATGTGCACCACGGCCGCAGCGCCGTTACTTATGTACAATCCTGTCAAATGTGTCCTTTTTTTGTTCCTCGCGTGTCTCTGGCGTGCTTAAGCTTGCGATAAGAGTTCGTTCCCGTGTTCGCGGTGACCAGCACGGCGCGCTCGGTACGTCCTGGCGCAGGATTATGCGTACTCTCTACTTTCTCCGGCATGTTCCAACGATTTGCTTGAAACGTCGGTGTCTCTCCCTGGCAGGGGGCTCTAGTGCCATGGTGTGCACATTTTGTCGGTTGCGTCGCGGGGAGCGTTCCCTGGCGCTCTGGGCGATCAAGAAATACTTCTCCCGTAGTATGAATACAGCACCTTCAAACATATGGATTAAACCTGGCTGTGGATATGCCACGAATCGCCGGGGGTTTGGTGTTGAGGCAACAGTGCAGGTGCTGTGCAATGGGGCAACGGGGCATGGTACCCAAACGGCCACTTTGTGCACTTATCTTCGTGCTGTGCATTGAAGATACCGTGGTCTGGGGTGATGTTCTAGGCTGCGCACAGAGGCCCCGCCTGTTGGTACACGCGTCGTGCACACGTTGAGTGTGTGTATCATCAGCGAGGGCACATCCGCCACGGCTTGTACTGACACATGTTGTGCTCTCGTTGTTTGACCTATGCACCGGCCGATTTTCACTCGCAGCCAGAGTTACCATTTGACCGAAGCTTGATGTCACACTGATTGGGCCCAATGGGGCCAATGGAGTTACATAGTACCACATGTGGCCACGGTGGCCACAGGGGCTCGTGCGCACCACGTGCATGCATGCTGAACAGCATCCTCTCGAGGTCGACCTGGGAACACCAGCAGCGGTGACAGCCGATGCCTAGCACCTGATCCCAGCCCAGCGAGGCGAAACCTTGCCTTGACTTTGGCGTTGGAACACGGTGCCGCAGTCAGTGTTACACGGAAATCGACGTACGGGCTATAACAAGCAAGCAAGCAAGCACGCAACCAAATCTTAGCAGGCGGCCGGCAGCAAGCGGCAACACGCAAGCTCCATCAACCACAACACCCCGCAACGACCGCCCACCAACGCACCCACTCCGATGCCGTGCACTCCACCCAGCCCGACAGAGCACCACCACCCACGACCACACAGCCACGGCCGCGCTGAGTCACTCCACATGTGGCACACAGACACTGATGGCACCGCCACTACGCATGCACACAGCCCCGCCTGGAGACTTACATGCCAGCCCGAGCAATCCCCATGCGCGCCCGGGGGCAAGCGCCTCCTGTCGCGGGGAGCACAGGCTTCTGGACAGCGGCCCAGCAGATGATGGAAAACCAGGCCACATGGGGCGCCCGGACCCCACACCGCCACCCTTGTAGTTGTTGTATGGCTCATGGCAGTACTAGGGCAGGGCCGAATGAGGATAGGAAGCGTAGGCGCCGGCAGGCAAGCCTGCTCAGACTCGGCCCCGACCACCGCCGCTGCAGCTACAGACCCCATTGCTGCGGCCACCGGCCGCCAACAATCTGTCCGGCGGGACAGCGTGGCCAGACAGCACCCACTACAATGAATGGGGGCTATGGTTTGGTCTGTCGTGCGCTTTGGTTGGCCTGATTTACATTGGAAGGACTGTGTCCACGATGGATGCCTTGGCTCTAGCCTGTGTGCTGTGTGCTCTGTTCGCCATCGTGTGTCACTGTTGTGGGTCCTGGCCCGAAGTGCACTGAAGGCTGACCTTAACCCCACTTGTATAGTGTCCGCGGCGGTAGTTATGGCAGCGAGATATGGAGCCAGATGTTGAAGGGCAGCAACAAAGTGTATGTAACTGATTATAGTCAGTGTACGTGAGGACTCAACCTCGGCATTCTCGTCAGAAATCGCTAGCGAGCTCGGCCATCGGCAGTGCTGCTAGCAGCTAGTAGCTTTCTTAGTGTGCCACAGCGTGCAGCATGTCCGCCCCAACCTGCCATGCATGCATGCCGAGACACCCTGCCATGCATGTGCGCCTGGCGCCCTGTCCCGCCAACATGTACAGCATGGTGACGTCAGGCACTCTTGCAATTGCGCGCCCTGAATCCGCAGCACACAGCACAACGCATACAGCAGGCCTCGTTTGCCCGCCATGCTCGGCTGCTGTGTGTCATCTCCCTGCAGTGCGCAGCTATGCATGTGCTGATGGCCACATGGACATGTACTGTTCATGCACTGTTCATGCACAGTCTATGTAAATTCCGCCACAGCATGAAGCAGCATATGGCACTCCACTGCCGGGCATCGCATGCATGTCAGGATCAATGCGCGGCGGTCAATCAAGCCGGTGCTGCATGCTGTGCAGAAGGACAGCAACAGCTATAGTGCCATAAGGAGCCAGACTCGGAGATGAATGGGCAGCAGCAGCAACAACGTGTATGTAACTGACTACACTGTGGCATGGGGACTCGGCCTCGGCATTATCGTCAGAACACGAAAGAGCCCTGCGTGTTTGAACATGCCCAGCCACACGCAGCAACTCCCCTTCACCCCAGCCTAGCCACCATGGCGCTTCATCCGGCCGTGGCATCCCGACTGACAGCCTGCCGCCGGCGGTGCTGATGAGCCAATCATCATGATGTGCCTAAGCTACTCCCCATGTACCTACCAGTAGGCCGCTGCCAGTAGGTCCCCCCCCCCCCCCCCCACACCCACCTTGCCGGGATGTGCTCTGTCCACTGGCAGCAATGCGGCCCGACGCCCCCTGCCCCCCGCCCCTTCTCCTGACACGCCCATGCGTCATCTGGATGCAGCATGGCTGTCCGTGGATCATGTATATACCGTGGTCGGGGTAATGGCCACTGCTGCGGCGGCCGTGGTAAGGTTATGAGGCCAGGCCACTGGCATTGCTGACGCTCCAACATTAATGATTGTAAAGTGTGGAAGAGTGGCTACCGGTGCATTCAGTTCTCCAGCCGCAGAGCTGCGGCGTCCAGGTGGTTTAGTGGTAGAATACTCGCCTGCCACGCGGGAGACCCGGGTTCGATTCCCGGCTTGGACGACCTTTTTTTCTCAGCCGCGCTACCCCGGCGTTGTTCCTTTCGAATCATGGAAACTGTTTGCCGATTTCGACCAACCATTGACTAGTTAATCCTGGCCGAAATTTCGTCACTCGAGCGAGAAGGAAGAGTCTACAACTGCTTGACCAATGCGTCAGGGCATTCAGCTAGCTGGTGTGCCTCCATGCATATGGCAGGCCTTCCTCTCCATCTGCTGCCATCTGCCTGTGGGACTGAGAGGGCGTACGTTGTTTTATTTATCCAGTTTCAGTCAGGCAATGTCTTCAGACGGTTTGTAGGCCACCGGGCGCCGCCGCACACAGAGTACTACTAGTAGTCATCCACTGATCATGATGAGGCTGCCAGCCGCTGCGTCCGACCCTTCACACTCTCTTGTTAAGATTGCAGTCTAGTGGTATACTGTTACATCGAGGGGCTCCGATCCAGTGCACCAAGCGAACGTACAACAAGAGTCTAGCCTCACATGCTACCCAGCAGATGCGAGCCGGCCAGGCGATCACCTGGCACAAACTGCGCACCCGTGAGCCGTGCGCATCACCCATGAGCCGTGCAGTCTAGTGGTATACTAGTAGTAATATATACTCCTTGCGGGAGTTCAGTGCGGCGACAGTGAAAGGAAACGGGTTTGTGATCAGAAAGACCATGTCCAGGGTAGAGGGCTGGCTCACGGGTGCGCAGTTCGTGCCAGGTGATCGCCTGGCCGGCTCGCATCTGCTGGGTAGCATGTGGGTCTAGACTTTAGTTGTACGTTCGCTTGGTGCACTGGATTGGAGCCCCTCGATGTAACAGTAATATATACTGCAATCTCAACATCTCTGTGTCCCACCCTGGGCATTGCGGGCAGGCATGCGCTCAGTAGAGGCGCATCGGGGCTTGCACCCGATCCGCATGCGCGCCATAGATTGGATGCAGCGCCAGCACATCAGAGCTATGGCGCACAGGGGGGAACGCAGCCGCCGGAGTCCCTGCATATGCCGTGGCCGGGCCGCCGAACGGGGGGTAGCTGCTGGTGCGGGGGCAAGCGCATGAGCACGATTGGCCCTGCGCGCGCCGCCCTCGGCCCGCCACTCCTTCAGGACATGGGCAACACGCCTGCTGGGGTGCGCATGCCGACAAGTGGGTTGTGCAGTGGGGTCGTGCTAGCAGCTGCTACGTGCAGCTTCACAGAAGCAGTGGGTGACGGTGTAGTGTGCGGGGCCGTGGCGTCGTGAGCGCGTGCACATGGTCGCGCTTGGGGAAATATCGGTCGTTGAATTGGATTCTTTTGCTGAGGGTGGGTCTGGCGATCTGCATATCTGGGGATCAGCATAGGTGGCGAATGTGGCAGTCAGCATATGCAAAACTGATACAGCAACTCAACGGCAACCATGCATTCGAGCACATTGATTCGAGACGAGCACCCGGCCGCAAGCGTGCTGCTGTGCTCAATTGCAAGCAAAGCCTACAGAAGCCTCTGTGGTTCTATCTATCGCCGACGCGAGGCGTGCCGCGTCAGCAACGTTGGCAGTGTCGGTGTCAAATGGATACAGTGATGAAGGTTGCATGAGCTTGATGGCATCGGCTCTGGGAAATTCCAGCGGCAGCGCTTTCGCGAACGCTTAAGCGTGCGGGTACACACGAACCATGGCACACAAGCCCCGGCTCCGGCCTGCCTTACCCTTACTGCCGCTACCGCCCCCCCGCCGCGGCCCCCGCCCCGACGCGCGACGCGCCCCCCGCCCCTGACCGAGAGGCAGCGCCCCCTGCAGCACCCCCGCTGCCCCGATCGCAGCGGCCTCCGCAGCGCGGCGACCTCTTGGCATTCCTCACCACGCGCATGGCGCTGCTGGACGTGAAGGTGATGCACCCGCTTGCCAGGTCGCATGTGCGCGGTGCGTCACGTGAGGCTGGCGCGACCGCCGAGAAGGGCGCACGGCAAAAGCGCGACAAATATGGCGCCATCACAGGTGCCGCCCAGTTCATCCCGCTCGTACATGAGACGTACGGCAGGGTTGGACGGGACGCGTACCGCTTCCTCCAGACGCTCGCGGAGGTTGCCGCGGGACACGGGGCGGTGTCAAAGCGTACTTTCCTTCTCAATGCCATGCGCGACCTGTCCACAACATTGTGCGGCGCGCTGGCGCGCCAAGCCCGCGCGGCCGCGCCCCTCCGTGCTAGACTGGTCGGACGGGCGCTGCTGCCGGGCCTTCCTGTCCCCACAGACGGCCTGCCGGCGCTGGCAGGCCATCGCGCATAGGCTTGCGTCGCCCCCCCCCCCCCCCCCTCCGCCCATCTCGCCCCGAGCGCCCCCCCCCTCCACCCATTTCACCCTGCAGCCCCCCCACCCCCCCCCCCCCCCGCACCCGATCCCTCCCTCTTCCTTCCCTCCCTCTTCCCTCCTCCCAGCGCACGTCCGCCGTTTCTCCTCTGCGCCCCTCCCCGGACACCGCTCGGGCTGCCGGGCTGGCTGGGGCTATGGCTCCTGGGACCGGTGCCTCGCGGCCTCGGACATGGCCGTAGCGCGCGCTCTCGCGCCCGTGCAGACTGCTAGTGTCGCGCCGACGACCGCTTGTGGGCCCGACGAGTGCTGGCTGTGTGTTTGGTGTGCGCGTGGCCTGCGTGGTACTGCGTGGTGTGTGCGTGTCTGCTTTCGCGCTGGCGATAGTTCGTTCTGGCATTTGCTCGTGCGGCGCGTGACCTTGGTGCTTGCGGTGGCCGGTCTGTCTGTTTGCTTGTTGCCTGGTCTGTTGCCTCGGCGCTGCTGAGTCCTAGATCTATCACTGTGTAACACACACGAACCATGTGCGTGTATTAGAGTACTTCTCAAGCGCAAGCGCCCGCGAGAATTTTCAACGGGTGAACTTTCTTAATTGGTTCAAAATGTTCAAAGCTCTGTGGCCACTACAACTATGGTAACACGCGTCACAGGACGTCCCGCAGCCCGTCTCGTGACGCCTGAAGGACGCATGCAGGACAGTCGATTGACGCAGGTAGGACATCGTGAGGATCCCTGGCGGTGCGTTACAAACGATGGCCAGGACGTCCGGAGACAGTCCTCGGACTATTTCGGGATCCTTCCCAGTCATCATGGCAGAGTACAGGATCCTCGTCAGAGGGATTATGCATGCACCAAGGACGCTGGTCAGGTCGGAATTTTGGGTTACAGATTGTCCTGAAGACGCCCTGGACTTAATTTCAGGATCCTATCAAGCTCTGCCGGGATCCTTTGATCGCTTGGCAGGATCCTCTGGCCTGCCAGGGGACCCGTACGGGGTTAGCATTTTGGATCAAAGATGAGAGAGGCTTGTGACATAGGGCACAAGAATGAATGAGACGCTGATTTCGGGCTTGTAGAGCATCTAATTCATCCCTGAGTGCACCTATGCTGTTTGTTTTGCGTGGGGTGCAGCGGCGGGTGCACACAAATGCGTGCCTCGACAGCTTGCCCAGCGCTATGTAATTTACGCACGAGCTCGTACGCGCGTGTACCACAGCGGAGGTGCCATCAACTCATGTACCTGTGACCTTGAATTGTCCACAGAAACGCTTCCTAGGTCGGAAAATCTGGGCTCAACCAAGGCATGCGACCGCACACACTGACGCGGACAGGTGATGACTGTGCGAATCTGGTTTGGTGGCGGCGGGCGTCAATGACGGCATGCGTGACAGTCACTTCTCGGCGGGCCCAACCTTGAGCGAAGTAACGGAAACCCACTGGTGTGATACCGCAGACCCATGCATGCAGGTGTGCCTGTGAGGGAGCAAGGCCTACGCGTGCTGCAGATCTGTGAGCTTCTCCGCCCTGATGATGCGGCACATGGCGCACCGGCTGGCCTTCTCAACGTCCATGAGTGGCCTTGATAGATTTTCCCAGTGCACAGCGGCTGCGCTTTGCGGTGCTGCGGCACTGCAAGCGGACAGCCCACCGCGTTTGGGCTGCCAAGGGGAAGACCTGCCAGCTTCCGCATCAGTTCAATAGTGCGATCGCATCTGCGGCGCACGTAGGCAACCACATAAGTGGGGTCTCCCTTAGGCGCGCCGCAGGCGGCCATGCCGTCAGCGGCAACTGTGGCGCGCATGCCTGCAGCCACGCGCGTGGCCTTGGCAGGGTCGGTGCAGTGGACGAGCGGCTTCTGCTTGTTGCACCGGTGCAGGGATTGCACAACCCGCCCCATGGCAGCCCCCTGCTTGTCCGTGCCTTGCACCGCCAAGGCGTTGTGCCACGCGATGACCAGTGTGTCGGGGGTGCAGCGTGTGCTGCTAGTCGGGTGTGCCGGAACACGCCGGCGAAGTAGGGGGGGGGGGCGACTCGGATGGGATAACCTTTGCTTCAAGCCAGATCTGATATGTAGACGCGCTCCACATGATTGCGTTGGAACCATCTGGCTGGTGCACCAGCAGGGGCGGCGGCGCGCCATATGCCATACGCACGAATGTGGGCAAGGCGGGAAGCTGTGCGTCGACCTCGGCGATGATGGTGCGGTCGACGAGGTTCAACGCGTTTTCGAGGTCAAGCTGTACGGTGACCGTTTCCTCGTCCGAGAAGTTGGGGGCAAGCGCGTGGCTGGGGATCTCGGGGCCCCCATGGACACCAACGCCGATCTGGTGGGAGTCAGGCAGGCTGGTGGGAGGCAGGCCAGTGCGAGGCAGGCTGGTGGGAGGCCCGGCGGTTCAGGGACGCATGCCAGCGCGCAGTTGCCAGCGAGGCGTCCCGAACACTTTGCCGACAGTAATCGGGCGAACGCCGCTGTTCGGTTTGGCAATGGCGATCAGGCGGCTGGCCAGCAGCTGGTCGGAGTGGGAAATGGTGCCCAACAGCAAGAGCTTGACAGACCGACGCATGGCCTCGCCCGTGCGGTCGTTACACAATCCGGCGCTGCGGATGTGCTCGTATTTCCACCCGCTAGGGCCGGCTAGCAGCTGCTGAGCCATCAGTTAGGCCCTACAGAATGGCCTCAACCCTCGCAGCCCATACTGCCGCAGGGCGACTCCCACCTGTGGCATGCTGCGCTGCACGTGGTGGTGGGGGGGGGGGGGGGGAAGGGGGGGGTTGCAGGCTTTGTGATCCCATGTACATCGCGATGTACATGGGATTCGTGGTAGAGTGACTATCTACCAGAATCGTCACAGGCTTGGCTGTGAGTCCAGAACGATGAGAACCATAGGGCTGGTGACCAATTGAGCAAGCAACACGCGGCACGACCGATCAAGGCATTGCATGCATGTCAGTGCATGCGCCCTGCAAGCGCGTTGTCCTCCACGGCTTGTGAGTGCGTACGGCTGGGGTCGCAATGGTCAATATCATCGACCAGCATCTGATCCCTGGTCCGCTTCCGCATCTCATGCACACGGGCGTTCACTTGCCTGAAGCGTCCGCTGCTCGCGCCAATGTGGCCAAGGGCCTGGCTGGGCAACAGTAGGAGACACCGGGGTTCCTCCTCTATGCTGAGTCGGTGACCGCGCTCTGCTGCAGCAGCGGCGCGCTCCAGTGCGGTGTAAACCAGATCAGCCCAGCCAGCTCTGCTCTTGTGTGGCACCTCCTGGGGGATGCACAGATCCGGGCATGGAGACTCCTGCGACGATTGTGTGGCTAGATAAGCCGCCAGGGCAGCCGGGCCTTCGGCGACGAGATCCGCCTCCGTCAGATCGCGCAATGGAAGTCGCCGTGCGGGACGGCGCGCTGGCTGGGCGAAAGTGGCGGCGTACGGAAGGGTTGGGGAAGGGGTGGGGGGGGGGGGGGTTGGCAAGGAGGCGAGACGACGCGCGGCAAGTGGGGGCTGGCGCAGCGATCAGGTGCGACTGTCGTGGTTGGTGTGGCAGTTGTGAGGACGGCGTGCACATGGGCCCCACGCATGCACAGTGAGGTGAGCGATCGACCGCAGGTGGGGAGGCTGCGTCTGCGGACAGCTGGGCGCTGCGCTTCTCCGTGATTGTGCATCGAGATCTCGTGCATCGTGATCTGGCTGCCATGCAGTGTGGCATCAGGGAAGAGTGATGACGGACCGGCACCCTGGGGGTTGCTGGCCATCGTCTGTGTGCATGTCTACGTCAACATGCCAAAGAGGTATTGATAAACTCACTTGTCTTTCTTGCGTACTATCTCTGAGGTAGAAGATACACTGAATGCTGCTGGATACAGAACTAATGCAGGCCGTGTATACCGTGACTAGTTTCAGGCGGTGCCATCAGACTCATCAGACGGATGGTATTACATCCGCCGCCACCGCCACCGGACCCCCCAGCCGATGCCGCGCCGGTCCAGCCCCCACCCCATCTCTCGCAGGCCCCCCAGGCTTCGGACGTGCCCCACAACCCTCATGGCACCCAAGCCCCGGCCTCCCTTACCCTTACTGCCGCTACCGCCCCCCCCCCCCCCGCCGCGGCCCACGCCCCGACGCGCGACGCGCCCCCCGCCCCTGACCGAGAGGCAGCGCCCCGTCCCGCACCCCCGCTGCCCCGATCGCAGCGGCCTCCGCAGCGCAGCAACCTCTTGGCATTCCTCACAACGCGCATGGCGCTGCTGGACGTGAAGGTGATGCATCCGCTTGCCAGGTCGCATGTGCGCGGTGCGTCACGCGAGGCTGGCGCGACCGCCGAGAAGGGCGAACGGCAAAAGCGCGACAAATTTGGCGCCGTCACAGGTGACGCCCAGTTCATCCCGCTCGTACATGAGACGTATGGCAGGGTTGGACCGGACGCGTACCGCTTCCTCCAGACGGTCGCGGAGGTAGCCGCGGGACACGGCGCGCTGTGAAAGCATACTTTCCTGCTCAATGCCATGCGCGACCTGTCCACAACATCGTGCCGCGCGCTGGCGCGCCAAGCCCGCGCGGCCGCGCCCCTCCGTGCTAGACTGGTCGGACGGTCGCTGCTGCCGGGCCTTCCTGTCCCCACAGACGGCCTGCAGGCGCTGACAGGCCATCGCGCATAGGCTTGCGTCGCCCCCCCCCCCGGCCCCCCCCTCCCCACGCCCATCTCGCCCCGCGAGCCCCCCCCCTCCACCCATTTCTCCCTGCAGCCCCCCCCCCCCCGCACCCGATCCCTCCCTCTTCCCTCCCTCCCTCTTCCCTCCTCCCAGCGCGCGTCCGCCGTTTCTCCTCTGCGCCCCTCCCCGGACACCGCTCGGGCTGCCGAGCTGGCTGAGGCTACGGCTCCTGGGACCGGTGCCTCGCGGCCTCGGACATGGCCGTAGCGCGCGCTGTCGCGCCCGTGCAAATTGCTAGTGTCGAGTCGACGACCGCTTGTGGGCCCGGCGCGTGCTGACTGTGTGTTTGGGGTGTGCGTGGCTTGCGTGGTACTGCTTGGTGTCTGCGTGTCTGCTTTCGCGCTGGCGTTAGTTCGTTCTGGCATTTGCTCGTGCGGCGCGTGGCCTTGGTGCTTGCGGTGGCCGGTCTGTCTGTTTGCTTGTTGCCTGGTCTGCTGCCTCGGCGCTGCTGAGTCGTTGATCTATCACTGTGTAACACAGTGATAAATCTAAGACCCAGCAGCGCCGAGGCAACAGACCAGGCAACACGCAGACAGACATGCCACCTCAAGCACCAAGGCCACGCGCCGCACGAGCAAATGCCAGAATGAACCAGCGCCGGCATGAAAGCATACACACACACACACACACACACACACACACACACACACACACACACACACACACACACACACACACACACACACACACACACACACACACACACACACACACACACACACACACACACACACACACACACACACACACACACACACACACACACACACACACACACACACACACACACACACACACACACACACACACACACACACACACACACACACACACACACACACACACACACACACACACACACACACACACACACACACACACACACACACACACACACACACACACACACACACACACACACACACACACACACACACACACACACACACACACACACACACACACACACACACACACACACACACACACACACACACACACACACACACACACACACACACACACACACACACACACACACACACACACACACACACACACACACACACACACACACACACACACACACACACACAAAACGCCATTTCTCACAGGTGCCACAAGTGAGCATGATGTGGAGGAGAGGGACAAGGCCTTCCCCGAATGCCGTTGGTGGGGGCGGGCGCCATCAGCTGGGTTGAGCTGGGGTTGGGGCTGGGGCCTGGGCTGGGGAAAGGGCTGCTGGTCTGACTTAGTCGTTTACCGCCTTCCATCATGCCGCATGATATTGTGGATGCAGTTGTGGGTGCAATGAACTCCCAGCTTGTATTCTGGCACACACTGAGCATTGGTCCCCTCGAATGCCACCCGAGACCCCTGGGGCCTGGGCTGGGGAAAGGGCTGCTGGTCTGACTCAGTCGTTTACTGCCTTCTATCATGCCGCATGATATTGTGGGTGCAGTTATGGGTGCAATGACCTCCCACCTTGTATTCTGGCACACACTGAGCATTGGTTCCCTCGAACGCCACCCGGGACCCCTGGGGCCTGGGCTGGGGAAAGGGCTGCTGGTCTGACTCAGTCGTTTACTGCCTTCCATCATGCCGCATGATATTGTGGGTGCAGTTGTGGGTGCAATGACCTCCCAGCTTGTGTTCTGGCACACACTGAGCATTGGTCCCCTCGAATACCACCCGGGACCCCCCAAACGCGTTTGGGACGTCCATGGGGCATCTACATGCTCCGGGACTGCCAAGGTCCTCAGGTTGGTATAGCATATTCCTGACTAATACATTAGTTTCGATTTGCAACTGTCAGCCGTAGAGTAATGGAGGCAATACCCACAGTCTCCGCAGCAGCAGCAGCAGCAACACCACCGTCCGTGCCTCTCTCCTCAATCTAGCTGATGGCTGTGCACATTGATGCTGATGCCAATCCGGAAGTCAACTATAAACCTGCAGGAATAGTATGGCCGGCGCCACTGGGGCGGCACAATCATCAGCCTTCATCCAGGGGCTACAAGTGCACGTGTACGGCTTGCATGTGGCAATTGGCCATGCAAGAATTCGTGCCGCTTATACGCACCAAGATAGTGGAGTGGAGGTCACTAGCAAGTTCGCACGTTCCTGTGTGTTACACGGAGATGAACGCAATAACCCGGCAGCGAGAATAGGGCAACGATGATGCAAGAATCGAGAAGCTGCGGAAATCCGACAAGCAGGCTGACAAGGAGTTTGCTGCAAAGCACTTTCCAAGCGGCACTGACAGAGATGCAAGAGAGTTTGACCCCAGAGCATTCCTGGTATGTTGCTTGCTAGCGAGATCATACACAAACTTCATTGCAAAGCTATGTACTTGCTGCAATGCACTGCATCTCAGCTTGCTACTGCATTGCAGCATCCTTACTCTTCAACAAGGCACATCAACCAACTGTAGCATACACTCTTTCTCATAATCCCTGTCCTGCTCTTTCCTATTGTCATGGCTTGCTCCATCAAACTCAAATGCAACAACCCGCCCACTTGAGAACACAACTAGTAAGTCAATGCTATGGGTGGGGCTAGATGCAAACCCAGGATGCCCTGGGCATCACGCTTCTCTATCCTGATTCTAACCTCTGGAAGCATGCAAGCACCCTTGTCCATGCCTATGAGCACAGCCATGGCACCCGGCAGCTGATCCCACAGTCACCAGCATGCAGTGGGCAGGGCCTAGGAGTGAGAAAGGGGCTCCTCCACCTGCCCTCAAAACAAATCACCCCACCAGGACAGCCCACCCTACCATCAGGCCCCAACATGGGGGTGATGTGCACCTTGAGAGGCACCAGCCCCCTCAGCAGTGCTGACAGGCGTGATGCCTGCCTGCCAGCCTTGATTGCCTTGGTGAGCACCAAGAGCTTCCTATACAACCAGATTGGAGTCAAATCATGATTACAGGGTGGATGTTTACACAAGCATGATGCAGCAGTGGGGGCTGCCATGTGCTAGACCACATCACCTCACCACACAGCAGCAAGAGCTGCAAGCAATGCAAGTGACAGTGTACAAAATTGCAACTCAGGCATGTAACATAGCAATAGGGCTGACATTGCAAACCAAAACATCATGTCAGCCCAGAAACAAGTGGCAAGAGGCTGACATTCACACCTGCCACTCTTGCTGCCTTGCTTCCTTCTGGCACCTGCCCTCTCCCTTCCAAAGTGGCCTTCAACACTTGCCATTCTCACCTGCAGCGAGCATGAATGGATCAACATGGGCACATGCAATCTTTTATGGCTTTGCTTGCCTACAAGGCAATGGAGCTTAAGCAGCTGATGCCTGTCTGCAGAATTCGCCCAAGGGCTCCAGCCTTTACGCAAGCGGAACAAATGTTGCGGAGTTCGGCATGCTGATGTGGGCTTATGCCCTGCCCGAGTTCATGCGGCGAGTGCTTGGTGGAGCCCTTTGCCCAGCGCTGAAAGCAATCTGGGATCAGAAATGCAAGGACTACTTCAAGGCAATGGGCTCGCCAAAGCATCTAACATGGATGCATGTGCTCATTCCTTTCGGACTCAGCCTGGACTGCGCACCCATTCATTCTCTCTTTCGCAACGGCTCGCTGTTACCGCGTGTGACTCGGCATGAAGAATTCAGGACTTCCTTTCAGCATGCTGCCACAACACTGAAATACGACATCCAAAAGCATCTAGAGCCCGCATTCAAGGCGGTGATCGCGTTCAAGAAGGAGGCACAGAAAGTGCTGCCGAAGGAGTGGAGGCCGCTCAACAACAGTCAAATCAAGCGGCTCGAGCAGCTACAATCTGACCATCCATGCGCGATTGATTTCTATGTCAAGGCTCAGTTCGGGCGGTTTGGGGTGGCAGATGGAAAACTTGCGCTTGATGTGCTTGACCAGATGATACTGCCGTTCAAAGAGGCCAAGAAAGCGTACCGCGAGAATGGAGTCGCTGTTGACTGGTATGTCTCCTTCAGGCGCCAGCAGGCGCTGATTGATCCCCGGTGGCTGTGCTTCCTGCCCGAGCAGTTCATGACGCTCGGACGCTCGACTTGCGATCTGCACCAGACAGCAGAGATGCTCGTCAGTCGAAGCAAAGGAGATCCAGAGGCATGGGTGAGGAGCAAAGATCCATGCAGCCCCGAAGTTACGGTGACAAAGAACTACGATGAAAGGTTGCACACCGCGTGTGCAGTGCGCAATGACGACACTCCAAAGCCCTTCAGCTCCGACAAAGACGCCATCAAAGCGTCTGTCGCTAAGACGTGGTTGACTGCACAGATAGTCGCTCATCCTAAGGGCGAACGGTTCTTTCCGTTTCTGCCTCCGGACCCACAAACAGGAGTGATCGTGCAATCGAATGAAGAAGAAATTAACACGGGTGGCTACTTTCCACCAAAATCAAAGTGTTGATCTTGTTAGCTGCTGTAATTGCTGTTTTTGCGAGGAGATGTTGTGCATTTCCTCAACAGGCACCCTGGAAGCCACAGCCCTCTCCCTACTGAAGGCACGTTCAGTGAGCATCGATTCACGCAATGATGGCACCCAATTCGCCATGAACTGATCATATATTCCATACATATTGCCATAGGGGGTGTGGGATTTTGTTTCGTGCCGGCTTGGTTGAGTGAGCATCGTGGAGAATCACTGCCCGGTGGCATCCATTGGAAATGGCTGGTACGTATTGATCATGCGCACGCAACCGTTCCAGTACACTCACAGAGGCCATGAATGAACGCTTGGACCACTACAGACGACGATGAAGCGGCGGCAATGGATGTCGAGGGTGCCTCGTGTGCACATCGCCTACGCCCGGAGGAGCGCATGCTGGTTCTGTTCTTTTACGTGCGATCACTCGATCTCAAAGACCTCCCCAAATTCATTGTCTCGTCGGAACTGCCGAGTGTCCGTGGCAAATGCGACGAGTATGAGGAACTGGAGACTCACATGCTAGCGCTCTGGTGACGGCGTTTACTCAAACTGGAGATGCAGTGGGGGCTTACGGCCAGAGTGGTCTAGTAACTAACGGCCCTCGCTGCTTTGCTCCTGCATTGTTCTCCGTCAAGCACATATGCATGTGCAACTAGTGCCACTAGTATCTCAAGCTACAGGTCTACGTATTTAACATATACATATGCGGGTATGACAGACAGACGCTACAGGGACGACAGTAGGGGGGACATCCTAGCAAATGGTCCGGACGTGGACGTGTATGTACTAGATGTCAGCTTCATCCACCCATCTGGGGTGGCTGTGGTGGGGAAAGCATCGGGGGCACAGGGGCACGCGGCCGCCGTACGCGAACAGTTCAAACTCAACAAGTACAAAGAGAGTGTGCAGGGATCGTACAAGGTGGTGCCGGTTGTGCACGAGACATATGGCAGACTAGGGTCGCATGCCATGCAGTACCTCAATAAGCTGGCAGTGTCGTTTGTTGGGCCGTTCGACAAGAGAGCAAAGGCTCGCTGGATTGAGAACTCCTTGCGGGAGTTCAGTGCGGCGACAGTGAAAGGAAACGGGTTTGTGATCAGAAAGACCATGTCCAGGGTAGCACGGCTCACGGGTGCGCAGTTTGTGCCAGGTGATCGCCTGGCTGGCTTGCATCTGCTGGGTAGCATGTGAGTCTAGAATCTAGTTGTACGTTCGCTTGGTGCACTGGATCGGAGCCCCTCGATGTAACTATACATATGCGGGTGGTAGATTTCGAAGCTTCGCCCTGGACACCGGTGCTACCGCTGATGTCATAACCTGCACAGGTACCGGTACCTGCGCTACCGGTACCGTTAACTTCAAAGCTTGCGGGCTAGGAGTGCGCCCAACGACGGCTCCAATTGGGGTCCAATCAAGCCTGTGCTTATCTTCACCTGTGCACGTGACGTCTCGATCGATATATCATGTATATACGTACGCTCCAAGAAGAATTTAAATTTCTTGTGACGAGCGCGCACATACGATAGCTACGCGCTGCGACCAGTACATCATCGACGTAAGATACTTTGTAGTATCCATTGTACTACATGTTGCTGCTGGCCGCGCTGGGAATAGTACTGCTACGTGGTCGTGTGGTGAGCTGCGCAATCCTCGCTGGAGGGCTGCAGCTGTGCAGCATATGCATGCGCGAGCGTTGACATGTGCTCGAGGCATGCTCAATTTCAAGGTGACGCCGCATGGCGCTATAGCTAGCAAGTACCGGTTTGGGTAGCTACCGCTGTTCCGTGCATGTACGCGTACGTGGCCAAACGAATAACTTGTGCACGAGGTGCCTTTCTCAAGTCGCAAGTTTGAACATGAGCGTCTTGCCTCCGTAATGCTGCAATGTACCGCGTATTGCCTTTTGACGGCCTACGTGCACATGTGGAGGGATTGCGTTCTGGATATCCTCACACAAGCCCATATTTCATGGCGCGCCTTGGGGACGTCGATCGATGCTGTCCACGGCGGCATGCGCAGGATCTTATCGCATGCCTGAATACAAGAAATGGTACAGATCTAGGAGGCTTGCCGGCGCTGGAATGCCTTGCAGTGCGACTGGCACACATATAAGGCGCGGCTGTCAGTGCGCAGCTTCAGTTCTGCACCAAAACTAGTACTGGTCTCGAAAGAGCTCTTCAGTGCACTAGCAAGCCAATTGCAGGAATTTTGCAAGGGATCCTGATCATATTCCACGAGAACGTACAAACACTTTCCACGTATTCACGTACGATACAACAGGTGCGTTCAAAGCGGGGAGGTGGACGTGCGCTCCATCTCGATTGATTGCAACGTTAACTGTGCTCATGCATGGAAAATCTGGGTCAGGTAAGAGTACACTAGTGATGCAGCAGAGACATACGTGATGTACCGTCTGGATTTTTGGGCATACCTTCTTTGCGGTGCAGGCCGATGATCGTCTACGTGGCAAGCATTGCAACTGTGCTGCTGCACGCAGCAGTGGTGACAGGTGCGCCTCATGATCATGAATATAGCCACGGTCGATTTCTCTGGCTATACAGCGCAATAGATGTGTATACGCCGGCAGCACATGACATGACTTCCAAGGACGCCCGTGCACTCTGGCTCGTCCGCGGTGTTGCTGAAGAAGCACATGGATACACTGTAGTTGTGAATGTCAGTGACTGTACATACGTCATCATGATGCCCGATTGGTTCTTCTTTGTTTGGTCATTGAGCAAACCTCGGCAGGCAGACCTGATACAGACCGATGCTCTATGTCTGAACAGCCCAAAACTGTGCCATCACTGCTCGGCTAGCTATAGGGGCAAGCCCCCAGAACGTTTACTGCACTAGATCTAGTGCAGACGTAGATCCGGAGCTTCAGCCTATCCATAGGTAGCCAGGCCAGTGTTGCTGATAGGTCTCATAGCCCCTGCATGCCCCCGGGCTCACATAGAGGCTGTGAGGGCTGGCATACGTGCCCACAGGCGGGGCTGGGTACAGTGGTGCTGAATCTGGTGCCCGTGCGTGGGGACGGCTGTCGCCAGCCAGGGTGTGGCAGTGAGTGAAATATGGATGGCGTAGTGGTGTGCGCTGGTCGGCAACAATCGCCATGCACCGTGGGTCATTGTAGCTTGCATGTTGCTGCTTGCTGCCAGCCACTTGTTGGGGTGTTACACCTTGCTGAGGTGTGGGTTCTTGTTGTTTAAGGCAAGCTTGCCTTTGCTGCTGAACTCCTGCATTAGTCTCCATATGCATGTAGCACATGTAGGTCGAGGGCGTGATTACACCCTGAAGTGCCAAGGTAACTGCGTCGATACCTGGAAGAAGTGTGCTGGCGAAGGCGTACCGGATGGGACGATCAGGCGATGCTGCAGTGACAAAGATCATTGCGTTGAGAAGAGCTCCAAGTATGGTCAGTGTCGACCCATCGACCAGGACATCCCATCGAATTGGCCCAGCGGAAGGGTCCTGACTTGCAGAGGTGCGGGTTGGCGCCTCGTCGACTGGACGGGCTCCACACGACGACTCCCAGCTGATTTTCACGCACCATGTATACGTATGCACACATGATAAGGCACGTGTTCGCTCACTGCCTCGCTAGCTGGACAGTTGTCGTGTCATCTGCTGACAAGCCGCAGTCCGGTTCTAGCACCACCCACCTCGGCCGAGGACTTGCAGACTGTACATGTTTTCCAGCGTAAAAATTTCTACACGTCTCAACCCAACTGCTTGTCCGTTTCACACACAAGCACAGCACAGAGCTTCAGCGTTGCCTACAATCTTGTCAGCTGCATAGTGTACCTGAATGAATATAACAACTGCTCCTGCATGCTTCTGCCTCACAATCTACAACGTGGACTCCACACGATATGCTGCTCAACCCATTGCATATGTAATATGCAATATTGGAAGAGCCATGCGTGACAGGGCCACACGTGGTCGACGTCTGTTCCCACTGCCACCACCAATGCCACCGCCGCATGCTTGCCATGCAGATGAATATTGTTACCCTCCTGAAGTGACATCGCGCGTGGCGGGGCTGTCTGCCTGGAGACACGCTGGCAATGGCAACTTGGACATAGAGCTGGAATATTTCTATGCGGACGAGTTGCCCTCCACATGCCTTGCAGCGTGCCTGGACAACCCTGACTGTGTCGCCATTGACGAGACTTACGACGGAATGTGCGCTGCTGGCCTCCAGCACCATCCCTGACCACGTGCAGCAGCATTGATATTCTTCCCGGCCGCTCTAATTGCGCACGTGGACTGTCCATGCATACCTCTCACACTTGCAACAATTGTCCTGGTTCAGCCACGCACTCGCACCAGTGCGCAAAACGCCTAGGTCTCAAACACTTTGTCACGCTTCTCGACCCTGCTGTGTCTCTGGTCAGTGTACGTTGTGTCACACACCTCGTGAGACAGCTGATAGCCGTGTTTGTCACGCATGCGTCTGTTATATATATGCATGCGTGTGTTACGCATGTTTCAGCAGTGACTCTGGTATCATCCGACCATGCACAGGTGCGCAGAACTAAAACTAGTCAGGGGTAAAGACTCTTCAGCACCATCTCTGAAACATTCTCCCAAGAGACCTCCCGCCTTTCTGCGAGGCCTCGGCTTGCCCACTGACACCACACTTGTCCCCTGCATGCAGTTGCACGCTGTACGACAAGAAGGTCTTCTCTCTCGAGGCAGACCTCATGCCCTACTCCGGATCAACGGTTGTTCTGGCCCGGTGCTACTGGCCTGAGCCACGTGCGCCCCCCTCGCTTTCCTTGCCTGCACACATTTGTATATACGCATAGTCTGCAGCCAACGCGAACAGAATTCGCTCGTTCGCACCAGAACCCCCTTGCACCACTGGCTGACATCTTCTGCAGCTGCTGCTTTACCGCGCTGCTCTTTTTCGTTCACCGCGACTTTGAGGTTAAGTATCCTTAATCCCACTTATTTCGCACACTTCCATCACAACGTTGTGCCGCGCGCTGGCGCGCCAAGCCCGCGCGGCCGCGCCCCTCCGTGCTAGACTGGTCGGACGGGCGCTGCTGCCGGGCCTTCCTGTCCCCACAGACGGCCTGCCGGCGCTGACAGGCCATCGCGCATAAGCTTGCGTCGCCCCCCCCCCCCCCCCCCCCTCGCCCATCCCGCCCCGAGAGCCCCCCCCCTCCACCCATTTCACCCTGCAGCCCCCCACCCCCCCCCCCCCCCCCCGCACCCGATCCCTCCCTCTTCCCTCCCTCCCTCTTCCCTCCTCCCAGCGCACGTCCACCGTTTCTCCTCTGCGCCCCTCCCCGGACACCGCTCGGGCTGCCGGGCTGGCTGAGGCTGTTGCTCCTGGGACCGGTGCCTTGCGGCCTCGGACATCGCTGTGGCGCGCGCTGTCGCGCCCGTGCGGACTGCTAGTGTCGCGCTGACGACCGCTTGTGAGCCCGGCGAGTGCTGGCTGTGTGTTTGGTGTGCGCGTGGCCTGCGTGGTACTGCGTGGTGTGTGCGTGTCTGCTTTCGCGCTGGCGTTAGTTCGTTCTGGCATTTGCTCGTGCGGCGCGTGGCCTTGGTGCTTGCGGTGGCCGGTCTGTCTGTTTGTTTGTTGCCTGGTCTGTTGCCTCGGCGCTGCTGAGTCCTAGATCTATCACTGTGTAACACACTTCCATCCAGTAAGCATGCCCCATGCGCACACTGCGATCCAAGGATCGCGCCTGACTAGGGAGGGGCCTGCAGTGTGCGACCCGGCAACGCGGGAGGTACGCAAGGTGTCCCCCTACCACGGCAACAAGTGGATGGCCTCCGACACAGACTTCCGTAGCTTCCACATCTCGGACACACCCGCCTCCCAGGTCCTGCCAATCGCCATCAACGCCTGCCGCCTGCAGCAGCACAGCAGCAAATATGGTGGCTGCGTCGGCTTTGCGATGGAAGAAGTATCCTGGGACGCCGGAGCGCACGTTGTGACGCTGCTCTACGACTTCATCAGCTCTGACGTCCATCACCCGTACATCGCAAAGAAATCAAACAACCCTACAGCATACGACATCAGTGATTGCCTGAAGTCGCATGCTGGTGAACAGCTGGAAGAGGAAGCGCTGTCGGTCGCTGACATCTTGGGCAGCCGTATCAGGCAGGAGTAGGTGCCAGGCACCTTGTAGAGGCCGATAGGGCTGCTGCTTGCATGGCATGCATATGCAGCAGGCAGTTCCAGCAAGTGCACCGAAGACGCCATTGAAGAGTTTCAGCATTGTTTTGTTTAATCTTGCCGGCGGGGGGTCAGCCATTCGCTGTCATCGTAATGGTAGTAGTGAGCTGGTAGTTGGCAAGCAGAAGGAGTGGCTGTCAACTGGTCAGTAGTCCGGTAGTATACAATTTGTGGTATTCGGGAGGATTGTGGCGCCAACGTGCGTTGATAAGACCATCGCATGTAGTCTCGTGGACAGAGCATGGAACTTTGAAAGTGGACTCCAATTTGACTGTAGGGATCGACAAGGTGATACTGTCCTTGGCCCCTGGCATTTGTACAGTGTAATTACAGTATATGCTGTTTCTTAGCAGGTCACGCTGCCTGTGCGGGTCTGCTTCCATTACCTGCCTAATTCTGCCATGGTGCCTTGCCCACAGCGCGCCCCATATCTACGCGCTGCACTGATGCTGTTGCCTGATTGCGCATGCGCTGTTTAAGACTCTTCTATATTGTTATCTCAAGGTCTGTGACTCAGATACATGTACGCCGCAAGGTGGTCGCTGCGGGCATAGTACCCAAGTAGCAGTGGTACCTACTTTGCGGATACTACAACATACCTCCATCTGTACGCGGACGCTGCTCACCCACACACCCTGGCCTGTCGCCAAAGCATCGGCAACCGCCACTCGAACCGCAGCGTTCGATGGCAGTTATCTCGGCACCAGCTGCAGGTGGCCAGGGGCGCATGACCGCGGACCTGCACGGCGGCGTGTCTTTCCCATGTCCATCCGGGCTGCTGTTGTAGGCCCGGCGCCGGCTGGGCGCAGTGGTCCCCGACACCTCTTGCCTGTGCATGGCATGTACATAGACTGCGCGGTGTTGAGCTCGCCTCGTGCGTTGTGTGTGTGTGTGTGTGTGTGTGTGTGTGTGTGTGTGTGTGTGTGTGTGTGTGTGTGTGTGTGTGTGTGTGTGTGTGTGTGTGTGTGTGTGTGTGTGTGTGTGTGTGTGTGTGTGTGTGTGTGTGTGTGTGTGTGTGTGTGTGTGTGTGTGTGTGTGTGTGTGTGTGTGTGTGTGTGTGTGTGTGTGTGTGTGTGTGTGTGTGTGTGTGTGTGTGTGTGTGTGTGTGTGTGTGTGTGTGTGTGTGTGTGTGTGTGTGTGTGTGTGTGTGTGTGTGTGTGTGTGTGTGTGTGTGTGTGTGTGTGTGTGTGTCTGTGTGTGTCTGTGTGTGTGTGTGTGTGTGTGTGTGTGTGTGTGTGTGTGTGTGTGTGTGTGTGTGTGTGTGTGTGTGTGTGTGTGTGTGTGTGTGTGTGTGTGAGTGTGTGTGTGTGTGTGTGTGTGCGCGCTGCTGTTTCTGTTCCGGGCGAGTGTGCGTCATGCTGATGCAGACGCTGAGTGTTCTGCTTGCGATTATTTGCTTGTTCTGTACGTTCTGTTTGCTTTGTCTGTTTCGTTCCCTGCTTTTTTCTCTCGGAGCAGCCTCATCTTTGGAGGCCTGCTTTGTTCCCTCGGAGGCCTTCATCTATCATAGTGTAACACTCCAATGCAGCCATGCAGCTCCAGTTGCGCTGCGGCTTAAAAAAGTCCGATTGGTACGTACCTTGCAAACCAATGTTGCTCCGAGTAGGATACTTACAAAACTGCATGCTCAAGCTGTGACAAGATGATTACGCACCGCTTGGGATGACATTAGTGTCACCGATTACGTGACGGTGGTAATTACGTCGGGCAGATTTACGGTGACAGGACATCGAATTTTGTAAGCTTCGGGAAAAATATATGAGAATTATGATAAAATTTCAAGTTTTTAGGATGGCAATTATGAAATATTTGTACGACGCTGACTAGTAGTTCATCGTAATCGGTGACAGTAGATGACATGATGATGACAAACCACATGAGATGCACATGCAGTGATTGTGAAACGTAATCTGATGCCACTGCACTGTTGAATGGGAAATACTGACATGTGCGGGCTCGGTGTTGGTCCCCGATTCCCCGGGCAACCAGCTGAACACCAGCATGTGATGCATGTCCACTTACGATTAGAAGCGGCAGGATGCACAAGATGATGTCGAATGCATCATGTCTGATGTGATGGTCATGGAGGGCAGGTAGGCAGAAGGGCGCCTCGAAAGAGCAGATGTGTTACACAGTGATAGATCTAGGACTCAGCAGCGCCGAGGCAACAGACCAGGCAACAAGCAAACAGACGGACCGGCCGCCGCAAGCACTAAGGCCACGCGCCGCACGAAAGAGCAGATGTGCCCTGCAGCTGCCAGGGCAGATCTGTGCCTGGAGATCACCCACATCCCCCTGCACTACAACTATGGTAACACGCGTCACAGGACGTCCCCCAGCCCGTCTCGTGACGCCTGAAGGACGCAGGCAGGACAGTCGATTGACGCAGGTAGGACATCGTGAGGATCCCTGGCGGTGTGTTACAAACGATGGCCAGGACGTCCGGAGACAGTCCTTGGACTATTTCGGGATTCCCAGTCATCATGGCAGAGTACAGGATCCTCGTCGGAGGGGTTATGCATGCACCTAGGACGCTGGTCAGGACGGAATTTTGGGTTACAGATTGTCCTGAAGACGCCCTGGGCTTAGTTTCAGGATCCTATCAAGCTCTGCCGGGATCCTTTGATCGCTTGGCAGGATCCTCTGGCCTGCCAGGGGACCCGTACGGTCCTGCCAACCCGTCAGCTGGTCCTCACTCGTGAGGCTGGGTGAGGCTGGGTGTGGCGCTGTACTATCTCGCTGACGTGCAATCGCCATAGATCTGCTACACGGCGCCGGTGAGCGCACGGCCCGCCTCTGCAGCCATCATGACCCAGCCTAGATACTTGCAGCCGTGTCAGAGCCTGTGGCTCCGTATGCTGACCTCCCCTGCAGCCCTGCCCCTGCAACCCTCCGCACCCCTGCCGCATGTGGCACTGCGCCCGGTTGCACGCTTGTGTGGAAAGCGGCCACAGCCCTGCCGCATCCCACCCATTCCCCGCACCCCAACCCTCCACTTCACCTGGCAAGCTCCTGACCCTGAGAATGGTGTGCTACACAACTTGGCTCGCCCTCGTGCTCCCAGCCGGCCAAGCCCTGCTGCGTAGCTGCTGATGCTCACTTTCCGAGCAGGCGTTGCATGGCTGCTGCCCTGGCCTCTGACAACTGGGTCTGCACATTGCATGGGAGTTGGCATTGGCTTGGAGGGCTTCCTGAGACGTGTCAACACTACTTGCATACCGGTGACGCGCTTGTATACTGTGCTACCATAGGATGCAGCGCCTCTCGGCTCGTACCTTTTTGTCTTGGAGGGTGTGCCACATTGTTGACAATGTTCTATCGCTAGGTGCGGTGGTCAAGTCTGTTGGCTGTTCATCCTCAATCAAAGCTCGGTGCAGGTATTCGGTCAGGTTCCTGCCCTGGCATGCCAAGCCATTGGTTGAATCGGCTGCCGATGCCGTCGTCACGGCCTGACTGCCTCTCCCCCCGCTTGCCTGTAGGCACGATGCTCGATTCAAGATCATGTGGCACAGAGAAGGTCAGGAATGTTGCCTGCTCGTAGCTGCTAAAGGCGGTGGCAACTGGAACCCGCACCTGGGAATGTCACGGTGCAGCTGGATCGTCCAGAATACCAGACGCGTACAAGGCGGACGATTGCATGCCAGCCGTCTCATCAGCTGTCACCACATCTTCGCTGGGCTGCGCTGCTGGAGGTCACCTTCACCCCCACTCACGCAGGCATTCTAAGATGCCATTAAGGCATCATGAGGTCAACTCAGGCTGCGAGCGCGCCTGAGGACAAGTCCACTGCACACCGAGAAGATGGAGAAGATGTGGGAACAGCTGTCTATGCAACCGTGGGCTGTGTTCCTCCCGCAACCACATGGCACGTGCTGCCAGCCTCCTCGACTAGCCATGACTGTACTGCAGCCTTGGCTTTACTGGGTTTCAGACGGGATGCTCGCGTGAGTGCTACAGAGCTGCCTAGGAAGAGCTACCTGGCGCTTTGGTTGCCTTCGTCAGCGAGGCACAGACGCATAGGAGGTAACGTAAGCCTGCGATCTTATCAGGTACCAGCAGCTCGTGCTGCGATTGAAAGGAGTATATTTTCGTGGGTCTCGATCGATCAAGGAAGACTGATAGGTCAGGCCAGGGGCTCGTGGGTATGGCCATCGCGAACGCGACAGCGAGATGTCATGGCTCGTCCAAGTACATAGTGCCTACGAGTCTTGAACTCGTGCTTGAGCCCGCGTAGACCTGAGAAAGAATATAAGACGCGACAGTGCAAGACTTGTCTATACCCATACACGTCTCGAAGGTATACAACAATCCCACCCGAAGAGACCAAAGCTTACGACAGCAGCAGGTGACAACTTTTATAGATAACATACAAGGCATCAGGTGGCTTTGCGCTGTCACCGCGTACGTTCACGTCCGCCAACGTGGCTTCAAGTGCACTCACTTGCATGGTCTTGCGTCGGCTTGCGCACGGCCTGCGCACGCAAACCTATATAGGTTTGTAGACATATCTACAGGCCCCAGCTCATCACACTGAAGTATCGGAACTATGTGTGGACTGCCACTGCATTGCAGGTATCTGGTTCCTTCGGAGATCTCAGCTCAATGATCACCGACTGGCACTGCTGCCATGCTGGCCGCGTAGACGATCAAGACTACAACGCGTAAGGCACCACGAGCTGGCTTTTCACCTGGGACAGTGATTGCTTTTTGCTGGTGTCTGCTTTTAAGGGGTTTTTGCCGTCTACTTTCCTTCTGTTGCCCTCGCTGCCGGGCTATTGCGTTCATCTCCGTGTAACACCACGAGCTGCACAGTGAAATGATTCTGGAGCTCTTGGCTGGAAGCGACATGCGCCGAAACGCGACACGCGCCATGTCAGGTTTCTTGAACATGTTTTGGCATGCATGGCGTCGCGCCAAAGCTCACGGTGAAACAGTTTTATGCAATGAAATTGTTGAAAGTCCAGCTCTGTGAGCACAACGGCACGGCACGCTGCAAGGCTCGCTATACTGGACAAACTGACGCACGAACTGAGGCAGTATACGTAGACACTTTTGGGCCTGTTTGGCATGCCAGGCACACTCAGGGAAGCATTTGAGATTGACCTGCGTCGTGGATCTGGTTGCGGGCTGGCTTGCAATGCGTAAAGTCAATGGCAAGCTGATCAGGCGCAGGCCTTTCGCATGGCCAGTGTGGAGTCTGTAGTGCAAGCCCACGCGCACTGCCTTCCAACGCAAAAATTTTGATGCTGTGCGCTCTGAGAATTGGCCTTATGGATCCGAATGTTTGAGGGCGGGTCAGTAGCAGCGCAGAGGCAGGCGACCGCACACAAGGCAAGTAGGTAACCCACAAGCCTAAAAGAATCGCTGTGCATGGGTGTGTGTTACACAGTGATAGATCTAGGACTCAACAGCGCCGAGGCAGCAGACCAGGCAACAAGCAAACATACATGCATGCGTGTGTGTTACACGGAGATGAACGCAATAGCCCAGCAGCGGGGGCAACAGCAGGAAAGTAGACGGCCGAAACCCCCGAAAGCAGACAACAGCAACAAGCAACAACTGTCTCAGGTGAAAAGCCACAACGAAGCGACACAGCCGACACAACCACACCCTGCATCCACACACATGCGCACTCCCGCATCCCACCACCGCGGCACCCGCGCCACAGCCGCACACAGCAACCACCAGCCACACTGCGCACTACCGCCCACCCCAGCAGACCCGGCCACCACCGACCCCCCAACAGCAGCACCCCCACTTCAGCCGGCCCCACTCAAGCACTCCATCATGGTGCATGTGCATGCGTGTGTTACACAGTGATAGATCTAGAACTCAGCAGCGCTGAGGCAACAGACCAGGCAACAATGTTTTTAGCAAGCAAACAGACAGACAGGCCACCGTAAGCACCAAGGCCACGCGCCACACAAGCAAATGCCAGAACGAATTAGCGCCAGCTTGAAAGCAGGCACTCACACACCACGCAGTACCACGCAGCCCACGCGCACACCAAACACACAGTCAGCACCCGCCGGGCCCACAAGCTGTCGCCGACTCGACACTCGCAGTCTGCACGGGCGCGCCGGCGCGCGCTACGGCCATCTCCGAAGCCGCGAGGCACCGGTCCCAGGAGCTGCAGCCACAGCCAGCCCGGCAGCACGAACGGTGTCCGGGAAGGGGAACAGAGGAGACACGGCGGAGGTGCGCTGGGAGGAGGGATCTAGCTGATGGCTGTGCATGTGTGAAAGTTTGGCGGCTGCTGACCTCATGGCTGCCGGTCACGCAACTCCCTTTTCCTGAGGCCCTACCTTATGCACTATGGCAAATTCCGATAGCAGGGTTTTCACGCGTCGAGAATGTGTGAAGGCCAGGAACCAAGCAAAATCTGCAGCGGCTCATAACAGAAGCATAAGATGATTTACAGACAACACACATGGCCTGCTCGCAGCTACAGGCGATGACGTCCACCTCTTCACTCTAATCCATGCACCAGCTGTCCCATACATCTTGTGAATGTGTTCTGGTAGCTCCACCGTCTGTGCGTCTCTCCTAAATCTAGCTATTGGCTGTGTTCACGATCATTGATGCTGATGCCAATCCGGAAGCCAGATATGAACCTGCAGAAATAGTATGGCCGGCGCCACTGGGGCGGCACAAGCATCCGCCTTCATCCAGGGCTACAAGTTCGCGGCTTGCATGTGTTACACAGTGATAGATCTAGGACTCAGCAGCGCCGAGGCAACAGACCAGGCAACAAACAAACAGACAGACCGGCCACCGCAAGCACCAAGGCCACGCGCCGCACGAGCAAATGCCAGAACGAACTAACGCCAGCGCGAAAGCCGACACGCACACACCACGCAGTACCACGCAGGCCATGCGCACACCAAACACACAGCTAGCACTCGCCGGGTCCACAAGCGGTCATCGACTCGACACGGCTTGCATGTGGCAACTGGTCATGCAAGAATTTGCGCCTTGTACGTAGACGCGTATACGCGCCAAGATAGTGGAGTGGAGGCCACCAACAGGTTTGCACGGTCCTGTGTGTTACACGGAGATGAATGCAATAGCCCGTCAGCGAGGGCACGTTCCTGTGCAGGTGGCCTTTCAGATTGCAGGTGTGGATGGTATACTTTACCAAAACAAGTCACGATGGTAGTAGTGACCACAAGTCTATCTGGTGCACACCAGATAACTTCTACCTGGTGCACACCAGACCAACTTCTATCCTAGCTAGCCCTGTAGGGCTAAATGCCCAATACTTACGAGGACATGCCTATTGGTGAACGCCACTTCAACGCGGATCCGCCGGCATGCCGCCATGATCATATGCGTCACGATATCAATGATTCACAGCTTCCGCGGCAAGTGCATATGAGCATGCACCATGGCCGTACGTTGCGGTGCACACCACCGACTACTCGCCAGCTGCAGTGCGAAACCAGCGAGTGCTACATCAGCGAGTGCTACGCGTCGTGAGAACGTGGGTACGAGAATGAAAATATTGACTGTGCCCGTGGCATGACACTAGTACTGGTCTATTGGCTCGACGAAGCTGCACTGGGGCCAACTTGATCAGCATGCGCGAACCATGGGAAAGGCCTAGGGTCGTGCCGGGAGTAGCTCATCTGGATTCGCAAGTTTATCGTGCGGACTTGCGCAAGTCCAGATTCACAAGTTAAAGATGCAGATCTAGAGCTGCAGCTGCCTGGGCCTGCGCAGCTGCGGCTCCTGGATCCGAGGGGAGGCATGCGCACTGTGCGCAGCGCACATGCACTGCGGTGCGTATACGTACAATGACGACCTCGAGACGCATGCGCATTAGCCGCATGTATATGTACTGGCAGCCGACGATACATTCATACCAGGTATAGTACATCTATAGTATACAGTCACATCGAGGGGCTCCGATCCAGTGCACCAAGCGAATGTACAACTAGATCTAGACTCACATGCTACCCAGCAGATGCGAGCCGGCCAGGCGACCACCTGGCACGAACTGCGCACCCGTGACCCGTGCATCTATGGTATACATATACTACTAGCTAGCTAGGTATATTCATATATAGCTATCTAGAAGCAGACTGCCGGCTTGCATCTGCTGGGTAGCATGTGAGTCTAGAATCTAGTTGTATGTTCGCTTGGTGCACTGGATCGGAGCCCCTCGATGTAACAGTTCATATATAGCTATCTAGAAGCAGACTCTGATCGGCGTTTACGTGCATGCAGGCCGCAGATAAACTTCAATGCATAGCATCAATGGTGCAACTCGAACAATCCGATCTTCGTCCGAACTGATGGTGCGCGAACCACGGTGTGCATCGCCAAGAAATGGTAGGCGCGCCAAGTTTGGCCCTGTCGAGCGAGAGGATGTGGCAGCGCGCGGCAAGAGCTTATCGCATGCCTGAAACTCGTTCTCCCACCATGGTACAGCACTACGTCTTGCGCCTCAGTCCGCCTGCAACTGGCACACATATAAGCCGCGGGCATGCCGCGCTTAAGCTTATCTACGTCTTTACGAATTACCCCCTTATGCCCATGTCGCGATATAGCTCGTGGCCAACTTGAGCACCGATTAACGTATGACATCGACGGAGAGATCTAGAGATACAGATTGGATGACACGCCAGAGGCTGTTGTAGGTATAGAAACCGCTCCTACAATATAGAGAGGGGATGCATCCCATATGATGATCATATGATCATCCATGTGGCCAGCATTGCGGGCAGTCCTGCTTCACATCGATATCAGCAGTCCTGCTTCACATCGATGTCGGTGACAGGTGTGTTTCATACTTGACAGCCATCGACGTCGTCGAGCTCTCAAGCTTCTGTCCATGACGTACTACCTGTCAACGTCAGCACGCCACGGCAGACTCCGCCTTCCATTCTAGCTGCCTGCCTCGCTGCCGGGCTATTGCGTTCACCTCCGTGTAAAACCTGCCTCGCTCGCTCGCCGCCTGCCGCCACCCCAATCGCCCTGAACCTACCTCTAGATCATCTCGAGATGATCGATGATGATTTCATGTCCAACCATGCCCGGCCATTGACCTTGGCCCCCGAATTGCATCCAGTGGCTCAGGCATGCTGCAGTCTGGGACCATGGCCATGGTTGTCACATTGCCCAGTTTGGTTGGGTCTAGCATGATGCCCGTTTTTGTCATGTTTTTTTTGTTCTTTTTTCTGTCATTTGTAGGGTCTGCATCAGGCCATGGCTGTGCCAGTGGCAAAGCTTGCTGCCGCAGCCAGCTACGCACAGTGGGACCCACCGCTTGGTACCCACCGCCACCGCCAGCGCTGCTTTCATGTGGACTCCATTCTCCAGTGCCGCAGCGGCTGGGTCAGCTGTAGCCATGCTGCTCGCAACATGTGATAGTCGTGTTGTAATTATTGCCTGCGTCCTTCCCTCAGCGCTGCTGTACATATGACCTGGGCCTGGAACGGCCTCAACTACACACATGTAGTTGCAGAGTGTGGCAGAATGTGTACTGTGAGTCTACGATGCTCGGCCGCAGCAACATGCAATGTCACAGCCTGTCATTCAGCCAGTCAAACGCAACTGTTGCAGCTTCACGTACTGTACACTAGTACTATTCAAGCTGTATGGATCTCACCTGTGATAGAATGTGTATTGTTACATCGAGGGGCTCCGATCCAGTGCACCAAGCGAACGTACAACTAGAGTCTAGACTCACATGCTACCCAGCAGATGCGAGCTGGCCAGGCGATCACCTGGCACAAACTGAGCACCTGTGAGCCGTGCTACCCTGGACATGGTCTTTCTGATCACAAACCCGTTTCCTTTCACTGTCGCCGCACTGAACTCCCGCAAGGAGTTCTCAATCCAGCGAGCCTTTGCTCTCTTGCTGAACGGCCCAACCAACGACACTGCCAGCGTGTTGAGGTACTGCATGGCATGCGACACCAGTCTGCCATATGTCTCGTGCACAACCGGCACCACCTTGTACGATCCCTGCACATTCTCTTTGTACTTGTTGAGTTTGAACTGTTCGCGTACGGCGGCCGCGTGCCCCTGTGCCCCCGATGCTTTCCCCACCACAGCCACCCCAGATGGGTGGATGAAGCTGACACCTAGTACATACACGTCCATGTCCGGACCATTTGCTAGGATGTCCCCCCTACTGTCGTCCCTGTAGCGTCTGTCCAGGCTGCGCATCACAGGCTCAATTGATGTTGACACCCCTGCCGCTCTTACTCGACGGCGCCAAGCCGTAACGGCAATGTTGTGATAGAATGTGTTACACAGTGATAGATCTAGGACTCAGCAGCGCCGAGGCAACAGACCAGGCAGCAAGCAAACAGACAAACCGGCCACCGTAAGCACCAAGGCCACGCGCCGCATGAGCAAATGCCAGAACGAACCAGCGCCAACTTGAAAGCAGACACTCGCACACCACGCAGCCCACGCGCACACCAAACACACAGCGAGAACGCGCCGGGCCCACAAGCGGTCGTCGACTCGACACTAGCAGTCTGCACGAGCGCGCCAGCGCGCGCTACGGCCATGTCCGAGGCCGCGAGGCACCGGTCCCAGGAGCCGTAACCACAGCCAGCCTGGCAACACGAGAGGTGTCCGGGGAGGGGGGCATAGGAGAAACGGCGGATATGCGCTGGGAGGAGGGAAGAGGGAGGGAGCAGGAGGGGTTGGTGCGGGGGGGGGGGGGGGGACTGCAGGGCGAAATGGGTGAAGGGGGGGGCCCGCGGGGCGAGATGGGCGGAGGGGGGGGGGGTGCGCGACGCAAGCCTATGCGCGATGGCCCGTCAGCGCCAACAGGCCATCTGTGGGGACAGGAAGGCCCCGCAGCAGCGCCCGTCCGAACAGTCTAGCACGGAGGGGCGCGGCCGCGCGGGCTTGGCGCGCTAGCGCGCGGCACAATGTTGTGGACAGGTCGCGCATAGCATTGAGCAGGAAAGTACGCTTTGACACCGCGCCGTGCCCCGCGGCTACCTCCGCGACCGTCTGGAGGAAGCGGTACGCGTCCCGTCCAACCCTGTCGTACGTCTCATGTACGAGCGGGATGAACTGGGCGGCACCTGTGATGGCGCCGTATTTGTCTCGCTTTTGCCGTGCGCCCTTCTGGGCGGTCGCGCCAGCCTCACGTGACGCACCGCGCACATGCGACCTGGCAAGCGGGTGCATCACCTTCACGTCCAGCAGCGCCATGCGCGTGGTGAGGAATGCCAAGAGGGCGCCGCGCTGCGGAGGCCGCTGCGATCGGGGCGGGGGGTTGCAGGAGGGGGCGCTGCCGCCCGGTCAGGGGCGGGGGGCGCGTCGCACGTCGGGATTTTGGCCGCGGCGGGGGGGGCGGCAGCGGCAGTAAGGGTAAGGGAGGCCGGAGCCTGGGCTTAGGGTTGCCATCAGGGGTGTGGGGCACGTCCCAAGCCTGGGGGGCCTGCGAGAGATGGGGTGGGGGTTGGACTGGCGCAGCATCGCTGGAGGGTCCGGTGGCGGCAGCGGCGGCGGCGGCGGCGGGCCGTGCTGACACGGCGCGGCCCGGTGCACTCGCAGACGGCGTGTGTGTGTGTGTGGTGTGTGTGTGTGTGTGTGTGTGTGTGTGTGTGTGTTGTGTGTGTGTGTGTGTGTGTGTGTGTGTGTGTGTGTGTGTGTGTGGTGGTGTTGTGTCCTGTGCCTGTGCCTGTGCCTGTGCTGTGCCTGTGGCCGTGGCCTGTGCCTGTGCCTGTGCCTGTGCCTGTGCCTGTGCCTGTCCTGTGCTGTGCCTGTGCCTGTGCCTGTGCGTGCCTGTGCTGTGCCTGTCCTGTGGCCTGTGCCTGTGCCTGGTGCCTGTGCCTGTGCTGTGCCTGTGCCTGTGCCTGTGCTGTGCCTGTGCCTGTGCCTGTGCCTGTGCTCGTGCCTGTGCCCTGTGCCTGTGCCTGTGGCCTGTGCCTGTGCTGTGCCTGTGCCTGTGCTGTGCCCTGTGCCTGTGCCCTGTGCCTGTGCCTGTGCCTGTGCCTGTGCCTGTGCCTGTGCCTGTGCCTGTGCCTGTGCCTGTGCCTGTGCCTGTGCCTGTGCCTGTGCCTGTGCCTGTGCCTGTGCCTGTGCCTGTGCCTGTGCCTGTGCCTGTGCCTGTGCCTGTGCCTGTGCCTGTGCCTGTGCCTGTGCCTGTGCCTGTGCCTGTGCCTGTGCCTGTGCCTGTGCCTGTGCCTGTGCCTGTGCCTGTGCCTGTGCCTGTGCCTGTGCCTGTGCCTGTGCCTGTGCCTGTGCCTGTGCCTGTGCCTGTGCCTGTGCCTGTGCCTGTGCCTGTGCCTGTGCCTGTGCCTGTGCCCGTGCCCGTGCCCGTGCCCGTGCCTGTGCCCGTGCCCGTGCCTGTGCCCGTGCCTGTGCCCGTGCCCGTGCCTGTGCCCGTGCCTGTGCCTGTGCCTGTGCCTTCGTGCCGGCGCTGGCCCGTGCCCGTGCCTGTGCCTGTGCGTTCGTGCCGGCGCTGGCCCGTTCTAGCATTTGCTCGTGCGGAGAGTAGCCTTGGGACTTATTGTGCCCGTGCCCGTGCCCGTGCCCGTGCCCGTGCCCGTGCCCGTGCCCGTGCCTGTGCCTGTGCCTGTGCCTGTGCGTTCGTGCCGGCGCTGGCCCGTTCTAGCATTTGCTCGTGCGGAGAGTAGCCTTGGGACTTATTGTGGCTTGTCTGTTTGCCTGTTGACTGTTCTGCTGCCTTGGCGCTGCTGATTCCTAGATCTCTCACAGTGTAACACAGAGAGTCCATCGGAGTCCAGGCCGTCAGTCTGGGCTGTACAGACTGTCTATGTCAGCACTTCGAAGAACATTGGGCGGTGGTATTAATAGGCCTCGTTGAAGCATAGGTACAATCTAGAATGCCGAGGTTCTTCTGTTAATACATGGAAGATATGCTCAGGCGAGGGCATACCAGCAGAAACGATCAGGCCCTGCTGCAAGTCAGAAGATCAATGCGTTGAGAAGACATCCAGGTATGGACAGTGCCGACCGATCGGCCAGGACATTCCATCGTCATGGCCGAGCAAAAAGGTCCTGGAATGCACAGGTGCGACCACAAATTTTCTTTGCAGGAGAAGCTCCATGCGACACATGACCGCACCACACGCCAGGCATGTAGTATCTCGCAGCCATACATTTGCCAGTGATCAACGATTTGCTGACCATACTGGCCCTCAGTACACATGCCTGTTCTGGCAAGAGCCGTCGCTCAAATCTTAGGACTATATATCATCAAGTACTATATATCACCAGATGACCCATGCAGATCCCTCATGCGATCCCACCGAAGTTAACTCGCGTCTGACGTCTTTGTCAGCGTCGAGGTACGCGGACAACGAGGACATCAGACTGGCCTACTACTGGCACGGCCACCTAGAAACCACATGCCTTGCAGAGTGCCAAGCAACGCCCGGCTGCGTTGCCTTTGACGAGAATGATAACCACGATTGCGCTGCTGCCCTTCTGTAACATGCACATCCTGATGCGCATCAGCAGCATTTAACATGTCCGCGAGCATCACAAGAGGGCGATATGTGCCATTCAATTGTGTCCTAATGTGTGATACAATAATGTGTGTCAGCTATGTGCCAGCCTGTTGGCTGGTCTACTCCACACTAGCTGCACCTGTGCATTGGTCAACGCAGACATCTGTTAAGTCACGATATTACATGTGTAGAAGGAATTATACCTGTGATACAATAATGTGTGTCAGCTATGTGCCAGCCTGTTGGCTGGTCTACTCCACACTAGCTGCACCTGCATCACATCCACTGAATGCAGCATGAATATACCACGCTAGCTCACATAGGCACAGACCAAAAACACATGCATGGGTCAGGGTTGGGCAGCTCACCTGTGCATTGGTCAACGCAGACATCTGTTAAGTCACGATGTCTGCATTGACCTTGCACAGCGCTTATATACCCTTCACCAGTAGACTACTGTAGCATATTGCTCTATGTTGGATGTCCCTAACACAAGATCTGCCCCCGCTACACCGGCATTCAGATTCCACTCCCATGGCACCTATGCTCTGGTCCACACAGCATGTCGCATCAAAAGCGATCATTATGTTATGCACACGTGCAGCAACATGGTGCCTGCAGAGTCGCAGCATAACTACCTGCCACCACACAACAAGTGCATCACCATGAGATCCAGAGAAGGACTAATAACTGTACTGTCACAGTTGAGATGCCTCTAGACACAATGGCCATGCACACATAGCTTGGGCAATGCATGCATGACCCATGCACACAATCCAAGTGCATGTCCACCAAAACACGGCATGATCATTCTTATTGACCTAGAATCACTCAGTTATCACACTCCCCCTGAATGATCATCCACAACAACACCTGACATTCTATGCCCCAGCCCATATGGCATGCATCTATTCCCAGAGCATCTGAAGACCCATGCCCTCAGCCCCAGCTGCCTGTGCTGGTCCCGGCACTGCCTTAGTCAGCATGTCGGCTTTCATCTCACCAGTCTTCACAAACACCACCTCAATGTCTCCTTGCATGACACGGTGGCGGACAAAATGGAACGCAACATCTATGTGCTTAGTCCTGCCAGCTGCTCCCGGTGTGTGCTGCCGCATCAACACCAGAGCCGACTGATTGTCCCCATACAGCCGAAGACATGGCATGACTCCATGCATTTCACCTAGCAGCTTACGCACCCACAACAGTTCCTTCACAGCAGCAGCTGCTGCAATGTACTCAGCCTCACATGTCGATGCAGCGACAACAGTCTGCAGCTTAGACCGCCATGCAACGGCCCCGCCATTCATCAGCAACACCATACCGGATGTGCTCTTGCGGGAATCGGGGTCCCCTGCGTAGTCTGAGTCGGTGAACGCCTCAATCATATTCACATCACGGCTGTACACGATGCCCTTGTCCAGCGTGCCAGCAAGGTACCTGAGCACCCGCTTGGCAGCCTTCCAATGCATCATGGTGGCACATGAGATAAACCTGCTCAGAACCCCCGCGGCGTGAGCAAGATCGGGACGGGTGTTCACAGTCAGGTAGAGGAGCGAGCCCACGACCTCAGCGTAGGGGTACTCTTCTCCCAGCAGCTGCTCCCCCTGGCCCTTGGAGAGATGCAGGCCCGCCTCCAGCGGGGTGGCGACCGGCTTGCAGTCTGTCATGCCGAATTTCTCCTGGATCGAGTTCGCATACTTGGGCTGTCCGAGCCAGAGCTGCCCGCGAGCACGGTCGCGGTGAATCTCCAGCCCGAGGAAGTACTCCGCTGCGCCGAGGTCCTTGATTTCGAAGGCGCGGCGGATGGCCGCCAGCGCTGCTCCCACTGCCTTCTTCGTCGCGGCGATGAGTCCGTCGTCCACATGAACCAGCATGTAGAGGCGCTCCCGTGACCCTGGCTCGCCCAGGTAGAACAGGCAGGGGTCAGCATCTGAGGCAGCAAACCCCAATGCCAGCAGCTCACGACGCAGCTTTGCATGCCACGCACGTGCAGCCTGCTTCAGCCCATACAGCGCCTTTCGTAGGCGGTACGTCTGCCCACCGAAAGCAGCTGGCATGCGCACATACACCTCCTCGCTCTCGTCAAGCTCACCGTTGAGGAATGCAGTTGCAACATCAAACTGGTGCAGCTCCAGATCGTGCTGCGCAGCATGCGCAAGCAACACACGCAGCGAGGCTTGCTGAGCTGTGGGGGCAAATACCTCATCGAAGTCAAGACCCTTCCGCTGCAGGCATCCCAGCACGACGACACGGGCCTTGTACTTGTCAACCCCCCCGAGCGCATCACGCTTCACCTTCAGGACTGCCTTCATCGGCAGCACCCGCTTCCCCCGCGGCACGTCCTTGATGACCTGAAGGACCCCCTTCTCCTGAAGTGATGTCCACTCTGCGTCCATCGCCTGCTGCCAAAGTGGAGCGTCCGGCCGCCGCAGTGCCTCCTCGGGCGACTTGGACTCATCGCTCAGCCCTCCAGCAGCGTAAGCGTACGCATGCGGCTGGTAGCGGTCAGGCTGGCGACGCTCACGCTGTGGGTAGCGCGCACCTTGCCCCGCAGCGCCGTCATCGTCATCGCTGGGCTCATCATTGCTGCCGACTCTGGGCTCATTCTCCTGCCAGCCGTCTCCTTCGTCGCCGGCGGCTGCGTCCCATGCGTCCTCGTCGACCGCAGCGTCGTCCGCTGCGGGAGGGTCGGTGTCGTCCATCAGAGGTTCAGGGATGGGGTCCTCGTAGTGCTCAACGGACTCTGCGTCCGGTGAGACCACGCTACTTCCGTCCTCCATCACGCATGGATCCTCAGCATTGCGACTCAGGCCCTGCCTCATAGGCAGCTTGACCGTCCCTGACTCGTCGAAGCGTACGTTGCGGGACTTGATGCTGATGAATCGTCCCTTCCGCCAGACGTAGATGCGCCAAGCCTTGCAGTCTGGTTCGTAGCCGACATGGAACCCCACCGCAGCGCGGGCGTCGAGCTTCTTGCGCTTGGCGTTTGGCACATGGACGTATGCGATGCACCCAAACACCCTGAGTCCACGCACATCAGGTGGCTTGCCGTAGAACAGAGTGTGTGGGCATACAGTCTGTCCGACGCTCGGCACGCAGTTGCGCACGTACCATGCGGTCTCCAACGCCTCTGCCCAGAACTCAGGGGCAAGGCAAAACTCATGGATCATGGCGCGAACCTTCTCCATGAGTGTCCGGTTGAGACGCTCAGCACGCCCGTTCTGCTCCGGGGTGTAGTCCGCGCTGTGCTGGTGGGTTGTGCCGCGGTTCAAGCAGAACGTGTCCAGGTCACCTTTGTACTCGGTCCCGTTGTCGCTGCGAAGCACCTTCACCTTCCGGTCTTTCAGGCACTCCCAGCGTAGGATGGTCTTCTGGACCCACCCCGCGACTTCAGCCTTCGAGCTCAGTGCGCACGCTTCCGCCATCCTGGAGTGATCGTCCATGAGGGTGACGGCATAGCGTTTGCCTCCCCAGCTCCTAACTTGGAAGGGCCCCATCACGTCCGTGTGCAAGAGATCGAGCGGCTTCTCCGCGCGGTTGCTGGACCGGACGAACGGTTCCCGTGCCTGCTTAGCGAGCTTGCATGCGTGGCAGTGTGGGACCATCTCCCCAGCCACCACTTCTGTGAGCTGCGCCTCAGCCGCCACGGCCATGAGCGCACGCTCCCCGGGGTGCCCCAGGCGTCGATGCCACGTATACGTGTTGACAGCGAGTCCCGCGGCACGCAGGCCATGGGCCTCGTGTACCTCATCGGCGTGCATCATCGTACACTGCAGCCGGTAGAGCCGCCTTTGTTTCCTTCCGTTCAGTAGGACTCGGCCACTTCTCTCGGCGATGGAGCAAGTTGCTCCCTCCTGCCGGCACACATACCCCGCTGCCGTGGCAAGGTGTCCCGACAGCAAGTTCACTGTCATGCTCGGGACACACAGCACCGACCGAAGCACGATCGGCCCCTCAGGCCCGCCTGTTAGCCAGACTTCACCTTCGCCGATGACGTCGTGGGTCTCCCCGCCGCCCATCACCACGCGCTTCACGTCACAAGTGCGCATGTCACGCAGATACCGCATGTCATGCACCATGTGGTGGGACGCTGCGCTGTCATACAGCAGCACCCCATCTGCTGCCGCCTCTGCTGGTGCGGCCGCATTGCACGTAGCGTGGACCATCATCGCTGCTGCAGGCCTCCCATCACGCTGAGGTCTCTCCTTACGTGGCTGACGGCAGTCACGGGCAAGATGCCCGACCTTCCCGCAGTTGTAGCACTTGCGGGTCTCCTGTCGAGGCTTCTGTGCTTCGACATTTAGCACTCTTCCTTCGTCGGCCACAGCTGGCCGCTCATCAGCCCCGGTGCGCTCGATCAGGCGCACTGCGGACTTCAGCTCTCTCACGACTTCCTGGAAACCACCAGCTGCCACTGTGGTCAGCATCAACACGAGGGACCCTCTCTCAGCGGATGACTTCAAACCCTGAATTAGGGCGTTGGTAGCCAGCTGGTCCGCCGCCTCGAAGTCAGTGTCAAGGAGCTTCTCCATCAGCTCGTAGACTCTCTCAGCATAATCACCGTACCTCTCCGATGACTTCTGCCTCACGGCGTTCAGCTGTCTCACGAGCAGAGGCTGCCTCAACTCGTGCTGTGCCTCGTACTCGCTCCGGACAGCCTCCCAAGCACTCATAGTGCTGGAAGCCCTGTCGATGATGCGTGTCAGTCCGGAATCATCTACAGCAAGGACCATCCGCCCTCGGACCTTGGCGTCAGCGGCGACGTCTGCAGCTGAGGCTACGTCTGGCTCCTCGGTGAGCCAGCGCTCCAGTCCCTGGGTGGTCAAGGCAGCCTTGAACTGGCGTGCCCACATCCGGTAGTCCCCATGGCGCTTGAGCTTGCGAAACCCGAAGACTGACCCGGAAGACGTTGATTGATCCATGACTCAGATCACGATGATAGGCCCATAACCTGTGATACAATAATGTGTGTCAGCTATGTGCCAGCCTGTTGGCTGGTCTACTCCACACTAGCTGCACCTGTGCATTGGTCAACGCAGACATCTGTTAAGTCACGATATTACATGTGTAGAAGGAATTATACCTGTGATACAATAATGTGTGTCAGCTATGTGCCAGCCTGTTGGCTGGTCTACTCCACACTAGCTGCACCTGCATCACATCCACTGAATGCAGCATGAATATACCACACTAGCTCACATAGGCACAGACCAAAAACACATGCATGGGTCAGGGTTGGGCAGCTCACCTGTGCATTGGTCAACGCAGACATCTGTTAAGTCACGATGTCTGCATTGACCTTGCACAGCGCTTATATACCCTTCACCAGTAGACTACTGTAGCATATTGCTCTATGTTGGATGTCCCTAACACAAGATCTGCCCCCGCTACACCGGCATTCAGATTCCACTCCCATGGCACCTATGCTCTGGTCCACACAGCATGTCGCATCAAAAGCGATCATTATGTTATGCACACGTGCAGCAACATGGTGCCTGCAGAGTCGCAGCATAACTACCTGCCACCACACAACAAGTGCATCACCATGAGATCCAGAGAAGGACTAATAACTGTACTGTCACAGTTGAGATGCCTCTAGACACAATGGCCATGCACACATAGCCTGGGCAATGCATGCATGACCCATGCACACAATCCAAGTGCATGTCCACCAAAACACGGCATGATCATTCTTATTGACCTAGAATCACTCAGTTATCACATAATGCAGTGAATCACTGTGACTGTGGCATGCATGCGCTGGCCGCCTGTCAGCAAACTAGATGTGCGCCACTCATGTTGAGCAATCGGTCGCAGTGCCATCCATCTTGTGCTGTCTCAGCTTAGAAACTGCTGGTAAGTCATGATTTCCATCATCATGATCAGTTTGTCACATATCACGCAGTACCACCAGTCGCCAAGAGGAGCATCAGCTGCGCATGCGCATGCCACAGCAGTGCTCTTGGTCATGGACGCACGCGCATCTGTGCTGGCGCCACCCATGCTGCCTCTGAGTTACAGGCCTATACCGGAATGACTGCCAGTGAGGCCGCATCAGCTTGACCATTGACAATTGTCAATGTTAACGTGCTTGCCTGCTGCAGCTGCACGCTCTTTGATGAGAGGCTGTTCTCGCTCAAGGGAAGACTAGTGCCATACTACGATAGAGTGGTCTCTCTGACCCGTTGCCTACAAACACACAACAGAGCATCAATGTGTGTTGCAGCACAATGTTGTGGACAGGTCGCGCATGGCATTCAGCAGGAAAGCGCCGTCACTATATGCAGATATGTGTGACCATGTGTGTTGTCGCTTTGATACGGTTACTCCAATTCCAAACTAAACCATGATGGGCACGGTCATATGACACATGTTTGATATATGTTTGCGTACGGTCTCTAGATCTGATCAACTGGCAAAGAAGAGAGCAAACTGGAAAAAAGAAAGAATCCTAACCAGAATTAGGCATTGGCCCTGCGGACAGGGGCAGCCAAGAAGGAGGGCACAGGTCTCAGAGGGCACGAAAGAGTGGATTCGGATGTACAGTCTCAGATGGTATGACAGAGTAGATATGAGACGGGGCTGGGTAGACCGTGAGCCGCCAACTGCCACCCAAGCCCATGGGCCATCCAAGCCCACCCAAGCTTGGCCAAGCTCGTACATGTAACCATGTGGAGCGTGTATAGCGAAAAGCGGCATGCCGGCTGCTGCTGCGGCTGCATGCTGTTAGCATAGACATCAGGGTATACTATAGTACTAGTCATCGCACAATCCAGCTATTCAGGCACTTCAGGTACTCCAGATCCATGGCCAGCAATACAACACCGTGCCTAAGCATGCATACACATACACATAAAATTGCAATTAATATTGGATCAATCAGGATGTGGAGATCGAGCGAAGACTGCCGACTGCCGACTGCCGGTGCGCACTGGCAGGTGCCGGTGCCACGCCATCAGTGATCACCCTTTCAGACAGCCTGTGCATACGTGTGCATGATGTGGCTGCGTGTAGTGAATGGAATTGGCTCCAGCGGGATTGCGCCACAATCGGGGTTGCGGAGTGGTGCGCGCCAGCGTCGGCATGCATCACGCCACGCGTTGCAACTGCGCACGGCAGCAAAGAGCCGTACATTGAACTTGTTTATGGTGATCACTCGCTCAAATTTTAACACAAACATTTGCATGATATTGCTGAAGTTGAACCAACAAGCCTGTGACTTGGACGAACACAAACGCTTCAGCAACCGCGAAGCAGTTTGGTGATTGACCTGAATTTGGAGGAATGGGGCATTGGAGCTGCAACCGGGCTGGATGCATTACGTAAACGCTAACTAAGCATTATGGAGGGCGGCCACAGGCAGGGCAGAGGAACTGGCCACCTCCAAAAATCACAGCCCGGGAAGGTGTTGAAGGTGATAGTTTGACAGGTTGCGGGTGGTTCCATGGCACCAGCAGTTCACTTGGTGCCAAGTGTGAGAAATCAGGCGTTTTCAGGCGTCCGTTTGAGCAGCAGCCAACACCAACCACAGTGGAACCAGTAACAAGGACTTTCACAACAGCAAGGTATCCGTTTTTGTTTCGGGTTGTGGCTGGCAGGTGGGCGACATGGCAGCCACCTCCTGGAGTGTTTCTTTGCTTTTGGCACGCTTTCTAACCACGAATGTGGCAGAAAGCCACAGGCTCGGGTGTGTCGGCGGGCGTTTGGTGTCAAGCCCAGTGATCAAGTTGCTTACACAGTGATAGATCCAGGACGCAGCAGCGCCGAGGCAACAGACCAGGCAGCAAGCAAATAGACAGACCAGCCACCGCAAGCACCAAGGCCACTCACCGTACGAGCAAATACCAGAACGAACTAGCGCCGGCTTGCAAGCAGATACTAGTATATATCATGAGTACGTACTCACACACCACGCAGTATCACGCAGCCCACGCGTGCACCAAACACAGTCAGCATGCGCCGGGCCCACCGGCGGGCGCCGACTCGACGCCAGCAGTCTGCACGGGCGCGCCGGCGCGCGCCACGGCCATCTCGGAGGCCGCGAGGCACCGGTCCAAGGGGCTGCAGCCACAGCCAGCCCGGCAGCACGAGCGGTGTCCGGGAAGGGGGGCAGCACGAGCGGTGTGCAATTGTGGCATTGTGGTTGATGCATTAATATTGTGGTTAATTTAGTTTTGTATGTTGCCGCTCCAAATTGCAAGTCACGTTAACTGCCAGGCGCTTGCTCGGATGAGGTTGGTTGCTTGACTTCTTGTTGTTTCGGCCCTCACTGCTGGGCTCCTGCATTGTTGTCCGTCTATCACATATGCATGTGTTACACAGTGATAGATCTAGGACTCAGCAGCGCCGAGGCAACAGACCAGGCAACATGCAGATAAACAGACCGGCCACCGCAAGCACCAAGGCCACGCGCCGCACGAGCAAATGCCAGAACGAACTAACGCCAGCGCGAAAGCCGACACGCACACACCACGCAGTACGACGCAGGCCATGCGCACACCAAACACACAGCTAGCACTCGCCGGGTCCACAAGCGGTCATCGACTCGACACTAGCAGTCTGCACGGGCGCGACATGCGGGCGCGATATGCATGTGCAACTAGTGCCACTAGTATAGCAAGCTACAGGTCTACCTAGTCTACGTATACATATGCGGGTAGAACTCCTTGCGGGAGTTCAGTGCGGCGACAGTGAAAGGAAACGGGTTTGTGATCAGAAAGACCATGTCTAGGGTAGCACGGCTCACGGGTGCGCAGTTTGTGCCAGGTGATCGCCTGGCCGGCTTGCATCTGCTGGGTCGCATGTGAGTCTAGAATCTAGTTGTACGTTCGCTTGGTGCACTGGATCGGAGCCCCTCGATGTAACTGTACATATGCGGGTGGTAGATTTCGAAGCTTCGCCCTGGACACCGGTGCTACCGCTGATGTCATAACCTGCACAGGTACCGGTACCTGCGCTACCGGTACCGTTAACTTCAAAGCTTGCGGGCTAGGAGTGCGCCCAACGACGGCTCCAATTGGGGTCCAATCAAGCCTGTGCTTATCTTCACCTGTGCACGTGACATCTCGATCGATATATCATGTATATACGTACGCTCCAAGAAGAATTTAAATTTCTTGTGACGAGCGCGCACATACGATAGCTACGCGCTGCGACCAGTACATCATCGACGTAACATACTTTGTAGTATCCATTGTATTACATGTTGCTGCTGGCCGCGCTGGGAATAGTACTGCTACGTGGTCGTGTGGTGAGCTGCGCAATCCTCGCTGGAGGGCTGCAGCTGTGCAGCATATGCATGCGCGAGCGTTGACATGTGCTCGAGGCATGCTCAATTTCAAGGTGACGCCGCATGGCGCTATAGCTAGCAAGTACCGGTTTGGGTAGCTACCGCTGTTCCGTGCATGTACGCGTACGTGGCCAGACGAATAACTTGTGCACGAGGTGCCTTTCTCAAGTCGCAAGTTTGAACATGAGCGTCTTGCCTCCGTAATGCTGCAATGTACCGCGTATTGCCTTTTGACGGCCTACGTGCACATGTGGAGGGATTGCGTTCTGGATATCCTCACACAAGCCCATATTTCATGGCGCGCCTTGGGGACGTCGACCGATGCTGTCCACGGCGGCATGCGCAGGATCTTATCGCATGCCTGAATACAAGAAATAGTACAGATCTAGGAGGCTTGCCAGAGCTGGGGTGCCATGCAGTGCGACTGGCACACATATAAGGCGCGGCTGTCAGTGCTCGGCGTCAGTTCTGCACTAAAACTAGTACTCGTCTTGATAGAGCTTTTCAGTGCACGACTAGCAAGCCAATTACAGGAACGTTGCAAGAAATCCTGATCCAATTCCACGAGGAGGAGGACGCTCACTTCCCACGTATTCACGTACGATACAACAGGTGCGTTCAAAGCGCGGAGGTGGACGTGCGCTCCATCGATTGATTGCAACGTTAACTGTGCACATGCATGGAAAATCTGGGTCAGGTGAGAGTACACGAGTGATGCAGCAGAAACATACGTGATGTACCATCTGGAGTTTTAGGCATACCTGCTTTGCGGTGTAGGCCGATGTTCGTCTTCACGGCAAGCATTGCAGCTGTGCTGCTGAACGCAGTAGTGGTGACAGGTGCGCCTCATGATCATGAATATAGCCACGGGCAATACATGTGTACACGACGGCAGCACATGACATGACTTACACAGACGCCCGTGCACTCTGGCTCATCTGCGGTCTTGCTGAATAAGCACATGGATACACTGTAGTTGTGAATGTCAGTGCCTGTACATACGTTATCATGATGCCCGATTGGTTCTTCTTTCTTTGGCCATTGAGTAAACATCGGACGGCAGACCTGATACAGACCGATGCCGTATGTCTGGACAGCCCAAAACTGTGCCATCACTGCTCGGCTAGCTATAGGGAGAAGCCCCCAGCACGTCGACGTCTACTGCACTAGATCTAGTGCAGATGTAGATCTAGAGTTTCCGCCCATCCATAGGCAGCCAGGCCAGTGTTGCTGATAGGTCTCAATAGCCCCTGCGCGCCCCCGGGCTGCCAGCTACTTGTTGGGGTGTTACACCTTGCTGGGGTGTGGGTGCTTGCTTGTTTTAAGGCAAGCGTGCCTTCGTTGCTGGGCTCCTGCATTAATCTCCATGTAGCACACGTAGGTCACGCCCTGGACTGCCAAGGTGACTGCGTCGATACCTGGAAGAAGTGTGCTGGCGAAGGCGTACCGGATGGGACGATCAGGCGATGCTGCAGTGACAAAGATCATTGCGTTGAGAAGAGCTCCAAGTATGGTCAGTGTCGACCCATCGACCAGGACATCCCATCAAATTGGCCCAGCGGAAGGGTCCTGACTTGCAGAGGTGCGGGTTGGCGCCTCGTCGACTGGACGGGCTCCACACGACGACTCCCAGCTGATTTTCACGCACCATGTAATACGTATGCACACATGACAAGGCACGTGCTCGCTCATTGCCTCGCGAGCCGGACAGTTGTCGTGTCATCTCTGCACAATTCTCGTGCTGACAAGCCACAGTCCGGTTCTAGCAACACCCACCTCGGCCGAGGACTTGCAGACTGTACATGTTTTCCAGCGTGAAATTTTACACATCTCAACACAACTGCTTGTCCGTTATGCACACAAGCACAGCACAGAGCACACAAGCACAGCACAGAGCTTCAGCGTTGCCAAATATCTTGTCAGCTGCTTGACAAAGTCTTATCCAGATAGTGTACCCGAATGAATATACCAACTGCTCCTGCATGCTTCTGCCTCGCAATCCACAATGTGGACTCCACATGATATGCCGCTCAATCCATTGCATTGGATAGCTGCCCCACTGCGCCATGCGTGACAGGGCCACACGTGGTCACATCTACTCCCACTGCCACCACCAATGCCACCGCCACATGCTTGCCATGCAGATGCCCCGTGTGACCCTACTCAAGTGACATCGCGCGTGGCGGGGCTGTCTGCCTGGAGACACGCTGGCAATGGCAACTTGGACATAGAGCTGGAGTATTTCTATGTGGACGAGTTGCCCTCCACATGCCTCGCAGCGTGCCTGGACAACCCTGACTGTGTAGCCATTGACGAGACTTACGACGGAATGTGCGCTGCTGTCCTCCAGCACGATCCCTGACCACGTGCAGCAGCATTGCTATTCTGCTTGGCTGCTCTGATCGCGCACGTGGACTGTCCATGCATACCTCTCACACTTGCGACAATTGTCCTGATTCAGCCACGCACTCGCACCAGTGCGCAAAACGCCCAGGTCTGACACTTTGTCACGATCCTCGACCCTGCTGTGTCTCTGGTCAGTGTACGTTGTGTCACACAACTCGTGAGACAGCTGAGACAGCTGATAGCCGTGTTTGTCACGCATGCGTCTGTTATATATATGCATGCGTGTGTTACGCATGTTTCAGCAGTGACTCTGGAATCATCCGACCATGCACAGGTGCGCAGAACTGAAACTAGTCAGGGGTAAAGACTCTTCAGCACCATCTCTGAAACATTCTCCCAAGAGACCTCCCGCCTTTCTGCGAGGCCTCGGCTCGCCCACTGACACCACACTTGTCCCCTGCATGCAGTTGCACGCTGTACGACAAGAAGGTCTTCTCTCTCGAGGCAGACCTCATGCCCTACTCCGGATCAACGGTTGTTCTGGCCCGGTGCTATTGGCCTGAGCCACGTGCGCCCCCCTCGCTTTCCTTGCCTGCACACATTTGTATATACGCATAGTCTGCAGCCAACGCGAACAGAATTCGCTCGTTCGAACCAGAACCTCCTTGCACCACTGGCTGACATCTTCTGCAGCTGCTGCTTTACCGCGCTGCTCTTTTTCGTTCACCGCGACTTTGAGGTTAAGTATCCTTAATCCCACTTATTTCGCACACTTCCATCCAGTAAGCATGCCCCATGCGCACACTACGATCCAAGGATCGCGCCTGACTAGGGAGGGGCCTGCAGTGTGCGACCCGGCAACGCGGGAGGTACGCAAGGTGTCCCCCTACCACGGCAACAAGTGGATGGCCTCCGACACAGACTTCCGTAGCTTCCACATCTCGGACACACCCGCCTCCCAGGTCCTGCCAATCGCCATCAACGCCTGCCGCCTGCAGCAGCACAGCAGCAAATATGGTGGTTGCGTCGGCTTTGCGATGGAGGAAGTATCCTGGGACGCCGGAGCGCACGTTGTGACGCTGCTCTACGACTTCATCAGCTCTGACGTCCACCACCCGTACATCGCGGAGAAATCAAACAACCCCACAGCATACGACATCAGTGATTGCCTGAAGTCGCAGGCTGGTGAACAGCTGGAAGAGGAAGTGCTGTCGGTCGCTGACATCTTGGGCAGCCGTATCAGGCAGGAGTAGGTGCCAGGCACCTTGTAGAGGCCGATAGGGCTGCTGCTTGCATGGCATGCATGTGCAGCAGGCAGTACTAGCAAGTGCACCGAAGACGCCATTGAAGAGTTTTAGCGTTGTTTTGTTTAATCTTGCTGGCGGGAATTAGCCATGCGCTGTCATCGTAATAATAGTAATCAGTCGGTAGTTGGCAAACAGTAGTAACGTACCTCTCAATTGGTCAGTAGTTCAGTAGTAGACAATTTTTGGTACTCGGTAGGAGTGTGGCGCCAACGTGCGTTGATAAGACCAGCGCATGTAGTCTCGTGGACAGAGCATGGAACTTAGATTGTGGACCCCACTTTGACTGTAGGTATCGACAAGGTGATAATGTCCTTGGCCCCTGGCATTTGTACAATGCAATTACAGTATATGCTGTTTCTTAGCAGGTCACGCTGCCTGTGCAGGTCTGCTTCCAATACCTGCATAATTCTGCCATGGTGCCTTGCCCACAGCGCGCCCCATATCTACGCGCTGCACTGATGCTGTTGCCCGATTGCGCATGCACTGTCTAAGACTCTTCTATATTATCTCAAGGTCTGTGACTCAGATACACGTACGCCGCAAGGTGGTCGCTGAGGGCAGAGTACCCAAGTGCAGTGTAACCTACTTTGCGGATACCAACATACCTCCATCTGTACGCGGACGCTGCTCACCCACTCACCCTGGCCTGTCGCAAAAGCATCGGCAACCGCCACTCGAACCGCAGCGTTCGATGGCAGTTATCTCGGCACCAGCTGCAGGTGGCCTGTGCCAGGGGCGCATGACGGAAGGCAGGCGGGAACGACCTTTGGATGTCTGGTGGGCATGCTTTCATGTCCAGCCTGGCCTAGCTGTGCCCTCCTCATCCACATCTGTCAGCCAACGCGCTTTTCTATGGTTGCTTGGTGCAGCTAGTGTGATAGCGGTCATGCACGTACCTGTAGGGTTGCCTGCAGATGGCCCGCACACAACGAGTTGTGAACCCCGGGTAAAGGTGAGTGTGATACTGCGGATGATCATGCATCTTCTCGCAGCAGTGGTCGCCGGCGTGGCACTCTCACCGAATATTCACAATTAGGTTGTACTTTTACTAAGAGTGCTACACGTGTAGTGGCATGCACGGGTGGCTCCGGGCAGGACACGCTTAAGGTAGAATCGCATTTCTAGATCTTGCCGGTTGGGAGCCGGCAGTTGGGAGCAATGGGCGGAGGGGGGTGGGTGGGGGGGGGGGGGAGGCCAGGGGAGGCGCCGGTAGGCCGTCCGTGGGGACAGGAAGGCCCGGCAGCAGCGCCCGGCCGGCCAGTCTAGCACGGAGGGGCGCGGCCGCGCGAGCCTCGCGCGCCAGCGCGCGGCACAATGTTGTGGACAGGTCATTAATTGTGTCAATTGTACTCGACTTCCAACTCGATTCGGGCACTGCTCGAACGTTCAATCATGGTTCTTTCTCGAATCCGCAACCGCAGCACGTCTGTCTAAACTTAGGCTTGTGTGTTGAGGATTCCGTCCATCGCGAAGGTCGTAAGACGAGGCCTGCCAATGTGTACACCACAGAGCGCACATAGGTTACCACTTGGACATGAGTGGTGGACCACCACTGCATGATGGTAATAATTCCATAATTTTATTGTTTAAGAGCGACTGTAAGTGTTGATTCATGTTCTTGTATCGTCTATGTGGGCTCAGTCTTGCGGCCAACTCGTAAACAGTGCGCATGGGACACGGATATCCTTGATAGATACTTTTATAATCAATGTGAGGAGCCACTGGTCCAATAAATAGCCTTAAATCACTGTTTCGGGCGTTTTTACAATCCATCTCGTTCGTGCGCCCGCATCACCTCAGCCCGCATCGTACCGCATCGTCATCCTGACTGGTATGCGGGTGAAAAGGTTGCCCGGATGGCGATGCGGGCAGAAGTATTTCTTGTAGTGGCAGGAACGCAGCCATGAGGTGGCCCTGCAACACAACAAAACCACGTGTGCTGTTGTGGCCTGATGCCTCCTCCGTTGACTCTGAAAATTTTTATATGACCCTCGTGTACAACTCAGGACTGGGAAAAGGTCCACACTTTTGTTCTCAGGTCTTGCTTTGCATGTGCTGTTTGTGAGGCAGTGTCGCTGTGTCCTGCAGCCACACATGCGGCCGCACTCACCTAACACCTCACCGCAGAGCGCCCGCCGCTCCCATGCTCACTCCGGGGTCCGGGGTTCTGCAGAGCGTGCACACGGACGTCACTGTGCTCAAGTGCGCATAGTGGCCTGTGGTCCATGGCTGATCGATCGGGCCCATTCGACCATCGTGGCGTCCGGGGTGTCTTGGTCGATTGTAGCAGTGCATGGCCCACATAATGTGTTCGCGCTTGATGCGTGCCACCATAGATGCATTGCCCCAGAACATGGTGTGCATGTTCCGCAGGACCACAAACACTTCTTTGCCGGCTCCACCATGTCAGCCGCTGAACAGCAGGGTGCAAGGAACGCCATCGAGCTCTGCCGGAATCTATCCAAAGCCTGGACGAGCATGTGGAAGGTAGCTGCAAAGGAGCATGGTATTACGTACGCGCCGTCTATCTCACCTGTCGTGCGGGGCAACAGTTCGGGAGACATGCTTGTATTGATTCTGAGTCTGACGCAGGTATGCTGATGTGCGCAAACGTGCATCAAGTGTTAACAGCGCCATAGATAAGGAGTACGGTATCAGCACTGGGCAAGAGATGCCTCCTACCCGCCTCGAAGGTATGCTATTGAGGGCCTTCACTGCAAAGTTGGTACGCTGCCCGTGCAGTGTGCTGCGATTGGCTGGTACCAATGGTATGCGTGCAGGGTGTCAAAGCGTGTACAATGCAGCCCTTAGCGACCACATCCGGGACGCTCGAAACACGCATGCCATGTGCGTGACGCGTCGCCATGATTGCCGCCACTGCCCATGTCGACTAACATGTCATCATTCTCTCCACGTACGGTGGAATCGCATTGATTAGTGATTCCGTTCCGGTGAATGTTGCTGAATTGTGAATCTGAGTGCCAAGCAGCTTTCCGCGAACAAAAGCGTCAACCAGGCGCGAACTCGGGGGTCATGATGCACGAGAAATGGAATTAGAGGGAGGTTTGCAGCTTCTGAGGCGCAACTGCTCAGCAATGATCAAGCATGGAGCTAATGCAGTTCAGGGAGGGAGCCATTGGCAGATGGAGCACATGAAGTTTTGGGCTAGGCCACGGGCACTGCAGGTTGCAGACCATGAGAGCAGGTGGACACGGGTCGTTTGGGGAGCATTGCTACCCTGAGGGGATGGGTAGCTAGTGATTTGTGTTAAATTGGACCTCCAGGGCACCACAAAATGCATCAAGCTGAATTGGAACAGGCAGTTGGGACTTGCACAAGCCACACAGACGCGGTTTTGCTGCCGGTTTTGGGGGTTGGGCCGGCCACATGATCTGCTCTTTGCACATGACATCTACTGGAAGTCAGCCAGTTTGGTCCCGGATGACTCTGTAAGGGAGAGAATGGATGCTGCTGAATTTGAATACCTATGCAAGCTGCAGTAAGCCATAGCGATGTCCTGCTTGCTGCTTTGCGCGGCCCCGTGCCTAGACACGTCCATGTATGTGACCTGCAGGTCCCGAATCCAGATGATCCAACTGCCGCCCGCCGCCCGTGCAAAGGGTGGGCCATGGATAGGATTTATGCGGTTCCTGCTGACCTGCTGGAAGAGTCAGAACAGAAACCTGTGAAGCGCAAGGCATTGAAGAAGGCGCCGCAGGCGGCAGGACAGACTGCAGCCGAGGCCGCAGAAGATGTGGCTCAGTCACCCGCGAAAGCATCCGAAACGACACAGGATGTGGATGAGGCTGATCAGGCACGCTTTCATCCATGTGCTAGTATCGCACGCTGAAGTGGCCAATGCACTGATCCTGACAGGTTAGTGGCTGGTACAGCGTCGTGCGCCTACAGGTATGCATTCAGGTCGAACACCAAATCACTTGTAGACTTGCCAACCCAGTGTCATGTGTTACACAGTGATAGATCTAGGACTCAGCAGCGCCGAGGCAACAGACCAGGCAACAAGCAAACAGACAGCAAACAGACAGACCGGCCACCGCAAGCACCGAGGTCACGCGCCGCACGAGCAGTGTCATGTGTAGGGAAAGGCCGTCCGCCGCAAGCTGAATGTTAACGACGATGTTGAGCAGAGCCAAGCTGTGGCAAACAGCCTGTCAGCTCCCACGTGTTCGGCAGCCGTAGAGGCCTCAATTACCAGGCCCTCAGACCAAGCTGAATTTAATCCAGCCCCGACAGTACGTCTTGACTTACATTTGTTGGCTGCTGTTGATACTCCTCCACCTGTACCCAAGCCTGCCATCCACCACCACCTGCCAGGTTTAACCGGAATACAGCAGACAATGTCCAACATCAACAGCACTGTGATGTACAGGCCACAGGGGCGCGTGCCTCGAAACTTCAGGACAAAGTGACTAAGCTGAAGAACTTGCTCGGACCTCCAGCTGACGGCCCCCTGCAACATCAGGGCCATGCGCCGGGATATGGCAGAAGCTACTCGCTACTCAGGTAAGATCCCTCTCGCAACATGTACCTTTCATCTGTGTTGGGATCTGGTATGTTGTGATGTGAATCACAATTACTGTGGTCTGCAAATCATCAGGAACAGGTGCAAGCTAGTACAGTCGCCTCACACACATTATGTTGCAGGAAGACTTAGCCAAACTTGAACGCGAGATTGCGGCAGCGCTGGAAGAGGCTATTCAGTAGAAGTCCTGGAGCCGTTGTGGCGCAGGCAAAGACAAGGCCTGCAGGCTTGCTTTCTGCCGCCAACGGCAGCAGTGTTGACGTTGCAGCATTGGCGTGGCCGTGAACAGCATGTTAGGAGAGCAGATGTGGGTTATGTGCAGCAAGGGGCAGGGGGCAGGGGTAGGGCAGGGGGGGAGGGCTAAGGCGGGGCATGGGGCATGTGAGAGGCCGTGCAGCGGTCTGCAGCGGTCCTCGTGGCTCCATGGGGGCTATGTGGTCGATCGGGCACAATCGACCATAGTGGCGTCCGGGGTGCTGCAGTCGATCGGGTACATTCGAACATCGTGGCGTCCGGGGTTCTGCAGTCGATTGGGCCCAATCGACCATCGTGGCGTCCGGGGTGCTGCAGTCAATTGGGTACATTCGACCATCGTGGCGTCCGGGGTCACGCAGTCGATTGGGTACATTCGACCATCGTGGCGTCCGGGGTGCTGCAGTCGATTGGGTACATTCGACCATCGTGGCGTCCGGGGTGCTGCAGTCGACTGGGCCCAATCGACCATCGTGGCGTCCGGGGTGTTGCAGTCGATTGGGTACAATCGACCATCGTGGCGTCCGGGGTGCTGCAGTCGATTGGGCACGATCAACCATCGTGGCGACCGGTCCCCAGAGGGCCTTGGGGTGCCCTCGAGGCCTTTCTTGTCTCCTAGAGAGTCCCTAAGCTGACCTCGGCCCCTAGGACTCCTTAAGGAGTCATGCATGACTGACTTAGAATCCTCAATCGTAGATGTAACAAGTCTCCATGATGCCCTGGTTACGTCACACTCCATCATCGGGACGTCCCATGACTGTCCCTGTGACTTCCTTGTCATGCAACCTGTGTCCCCCAAGGATGCTCCGCCCGTCCTGCACAAGTCCCGCAGCTGTCCTTGCTCTGTTCTTCGTCAACTCAGCGTCCTGCTGGGCAGTCCTCATGCCGACCTCTTGCACCGTGGCCATGGCCGACGTGAATCTGTATTTGGGCGTACATATTAACGCGCTGGAAGAAGCTATTCCGCTCACTCCTCGCAAAGATTATTTAGACGATAGAACAGCCATGCTTAGGAACGCCGCGGATGCGCTAGCACGACGACTGTAGTGTAGACATCATCGCGGCGCACAAGGTGTATTTCGCTAGAGGACAGACATGGATGGCATCGACGGTGGGTGAAGTTCTGGACAAGGTCATAAAAGAGCTGGACGGCAAGGGATCTGGACAGAAGATCGTGCAGCAAGGCGCCATTCGCGTCGTCCTCAACAAGCCCGGGCCCGGGTTCTCCGCCGGCAAGCAGAAGCAGAAGCGCAACGCAGCAAGTGGAGTCACCAAGGTATGTTTCTTTGTTGATTTGGTTGCAATGGGAGATATACCAGCCGGAAGGCTCGGCGTGATGCCCTCATTGTTACCGAGGCCGTGTGCCGACCGTTGTGCGCCTTCCAAGCACATATACGTATACGTATACGCTTCGCTCTTTTCTATCAAATACATAATTAGAATGACAGCGCCGGGTGTAGAGATGATATTCTGTGCGCCTATAGGACCTGCAGCTGTACGTTGTACGCAATGTGCCTACGGTTGCGGACATATGGTTCGGGTGCTTGACAGTGTGGACACCTCAGACGTCGCCGACGAGGACACCAAGAATAAGGCAGCAGAAGAACTCGCGGGCCTGAGGGCTGAGTGGGACAAAACCCGTCTGCTCGTGATGATGCCGGCTGTTGCCATGAAGATGGCGAAACAACTGGTATGTATCTCAGATGTACCGACGGTGCCCATAGCGTGTACATCGATATCGATCGGCTTCACAAGCACCGAGCAATCAGTTTCATCACGCCATGCAATCACAAGTACGTGCCTTTCGGTTGAATAGCAATGTACTTGCGGCTGCAGCCAGCGCTAGTCCGTGTACGTCTACATTACCCCCGCCTGACCCGACGGTTAACGTTGCCGCATCCTTGTTCTGGTGCAGTATATATACGTAAACGACCGTCAGCCTTTATTTTTGGCATACGCGACCCCCATCATGATCATACTGGCTTATGTATTCCTCAACGAGCAGTAGCAGCGCAATGTCAAAGCAGTCGCAGGGCAGATACCGATGATATCACCGCATTGTATTGATGAGAAGTACGGAGCATGCCTTACGAGTATGCATATGCAGAGCGAGTTGTTGGTGGATGGTCAGACGCATCTCAATGTTGTGTTGATGGCAATCGCCGCAGTGGATGCCTTCTGGATGTCCATCTACGAGCTAGGCCTGCTGGATGCGAAGGAAATTCATGAATTCTGTCGTACTTGTCGGCAACATAAACGGTATGATCAAGAAGGGTTACTTTCGGGACACGACGGCAAGCAGGACAAGCGGCTCTCTCAACTATTGGTACAACAAGCGTAAGAAGACAGAGCTCGATGTACCAGTGTGCCCACTGATAATGCCACGTCGCTATGAATCTACGTATACGTATACCTGTGTGTGCTATAGCGTTGCCAGACGTTTGTGTCAGAATGTCGAATATATGCAAACTGCTGGATGTACAAACATGCATGTGTTACACAGTGATAGATCTAGGACTCAGCAGCGCCGAGGCAACAGACCAGGCAACAAGCAAACAGTCAGACCGGCCGCCGCAAGCACTAAGGCCACGCGCCACACGAGCAAATGCCAGAACAAACTAACGCCATCGCGAAAGCAGACACTCACACACCACGCAGTACCACGCAGGCCACGCGCACACCAAACACACAGCCAGCACTCGCCGGGCCCACAAGCGGTCGTCGACGCGACACTAGCAGTCTGCACGGGCGCGACAGCGCGCGCTACGGCCATGTCCGAGGCCGCGAGGCACCGGTCCCAGGAGCCGTAGCCTCCGCCAGCCCGGCAGCCCGAGCGGTGTCCAGGGAGGGGCGCAGAGGAGAAACGGCGGACATGCGCTGCGAGGAGAAAAGAGGGAGGGAGAAAAGAGGGAGGGATCGGGTGGGGGGGGGGGGGGCTGCAGGGCGAAATGGGGGGAGGGGGGGGGGCTCGCGGGGAGGGGGGGGGGGGGGGCGACGCAAGCCTATGCGCGATGGCCTGTCAACGCCGGCAGGCCGTCTGTGGGAACAGGAAGGCCCGGCAGCAGCGCCCGTCCCACCAGTCTAGCACGGAGGGGCGCGGCCGCGCGGGCTTGGCGCGCCAGCGCGCGGCACAATGTCGTGGACAGGTCGCGCATGGCATTGAGCAGGAAAGTACGCTTTGACACCGCGCCGTGTCCCGCGGCAACCTCCGCGACCGTCTGGAGGAAGCGGAACGCGTCCCGTCCAACCCTGCCGTACGTCTCATGTACGAGCGGGATGAACTGGGCGGCACCTGTGACGGCGCCATATTTGTCGCGCTTTTGCCGTTCACCCGTCTCGGCGGTCGCGCCGGCCTCACGGGACGCACCGCGCACATGCGACCTGGCAAGCGTGTGCATCACCTTCACGTCCAGCAGCGCCATGCGCGTGGTGAGGAATGCCAAGAGGTCGCCGCGCTGCGGAGGCCGCTGCGATCGGGGCAGCGGGGGTGCGGCAGGGGGCGCTGCCTCTCGGTCAGGGGCGGGGGGCGCGTTGTGCGTCGGGGCGTGGGCCGCGGCGGGGGGGGCGGCAACGGCAGTAAGGGTAAGGGAGACCGGAGCCGGGGCTTGGGTGCCATGAGGGGTGTGGGGCACGTTCGAAGCCTGGGGGGCCTGCGAGAGATGGGGTGCGGGCTGGACCGGCGCGGCATCGGCTGGGGGGTCCGGCGGCGGCGGCGGCGGCGGTGGCGGCGGTGACGGCGGCGGTGGCGGCGACGGCTGCGGGTCTTGCTGACACGGCGCGGCCGGTGCACTCGCAGACGGCGCAGCTGGCGGACGCGTAAAGGCCGCCGGCGGCGCGGCTGGTGGCGACTGCCGGCTGCCGCGGATGGGGAGCACGTGTATGCCTCCGGGGAGCTTGACGACGTGCGGCTCAAGCGATGAAGCGAGCGACGCGCGCATGAGCACCCACCTCCAAGCCACAGTGATGAGGTCGTGCTTCAGGACTGAAGTTGCCCATAGCTGTCCGCATATGACACTGTGCGTACCGGACGCAGCCACGCGGCTACAGGGGCAGGACTCATCTGACTCCAGGACGGGTAGCAGCGGCTGACCAAGCCGCAGCAGCACAGCCACCTGGAATTCATGGTCGGTCAGGCCCGTCACCGGGCCGGGGCAGGCAGTGAGGAACGCCGAGGCCAGCGAGCCAGAGCAGCTGAGGAGGCGAGCGAGATCAGCGCACGCCGTCTCCGCCAAATGGGGATTCGGACCGTGCTTCAGGGTCTCGAGGTGGTCGCGCGTGACGGTCCAGCGCGCGTCGGCCTCCGCCCGGCTGAGCGCGCTCTGGAGTTGCGTCATGCGCAGCTTCGAGCCAGCGTCAGACGCCCAGGCGTCGGCTGGGGTCGGGCTGTCTGAGATTCCCTGCACGGCCGGCCATGCCTTCCGCAAGCGTGCGAGGCGGGCCTGGTGCTGGACCGCGGCGTCGCCGCGGAACGGCTTGCCGCCGTCGATGCCATCCGCGAGCACCGCGTGCGTAACTGCTGCCGACGCGAGGCGCGCGGCGTCAGCAACGTCGGCTGTGTAGTGTCGCAGACCCATGCCGCCATGTCTATGAGGGAGCAAGGCCTGCTCACGCTGTAGGTCGGTGAGCTGTTGCGTTTCGATGATGCGGCACATGGCGTGTATGCTGGCTTTCTCGACGCCAATGAGCGGCTGTTCGAGGTGGGCCCAGTCGGTAGTGCGCAGCAGGTGTGCTGCGCGATGTTGCAGGCACTGGAAGAGGACAGCCCACCGTGTCTCAGCCGCCAGCAGGAGGCCTGCCAGCTTTTGCATGAGCTCGACGGTGCGTTTGCATCTATGGCGCACATACGCCTCCACATAGGCAGGGGTGCCCAGTGGCGCGCCACATGCGACCATGCCTTCGGTGGCGACCGTGGCGCCTAGGCAGGCGGCTACGTGCGAGGCCTTGGCAGGGTCGGTGCAGTGGACGAGCGTCTTCTGCTTGTTGCACTGGTGCCGGGATTGCACAACTCGACCCATGGCGACCACTTGCTCGACCGTGCCCTGCACCATGAGGTCATCGTGACACACGATGGCTAACGCGTCAGGGGCCACTTCTTGCGCCGCTAACAGCATGGGCCGGAATGCGATGGCGGAGTAGAGGGGGCCGATGGGGTCGCCTTGCTTCACGCCAGATGCACTCCACAAAACCGCGTTGGACCCGTCGTGCCGGCGTGTTAGCAGCGGCGATGGCGCTCCATACGCCATGCGTGCGAATGCGGCCAGGGCGGGGAGTTGCGCGTCAATCTCCGCGATGATGGTCTCGCGGTCGATCAGGTTGAACGCGTTCTCGAGATCGAGCTGTACTGTGACCGTCTCCGCATCTGAGAAGTCCGGGGCCAGCGCGTGGCTCGGAATCTCAGGGCCGCCGCGAACACCGACCCCAATCTGGTGCGGGGCAAGCAGGCCCGGCGCTTCTGGGACGCACGCCAGCGCGCAGATACCGGCGAGGCGCATGAATACTTCGCTGATAGCGATCGGGCGAATGCCGCCGTTCGGTTTGGCGATGGCGATCAGGCGGCTGGCGAGCAGCAGGTCGGAGTGGGGGATGGGGCCCGACAGGAGGAGGTTGACGAAGCGGCGCATGGCCTCGCCCGTGCGCTCGTTATACAGCCCTGCGCTGCGGACGTGTTCGTATGTCCACCCGCTGGGGCCGGCCGCTGAGCCCTGTGTCAGGTTCTGCAGGATGGCCTAAAACCACGCCGCTGAGACTTCCGCTGAGCGGCAGCCGGCTGGGGTAGGCTGCGCTGCGCGCTTTGGAGGGGGCGCGGGGGGGTGCAGCGCTCGCAAGCGTGGCAGTGAGGTACGTGTGTAAAAACTTGCCGGCGTCACACCTGCACATACCAATACTCGTACCTCTGGCTTGAGACTCACTGAGGCGGATCTGATACCTGTTAGAAAGCTTGCAGCGGGACTTCACCATTGTGAACGACAACGTCAACTCTCGCATCCTGTCGCTGTCCCTGTCAGCACTGTTCAATAGCTTGGAAACTTCTGCGGGTGTTGACACGGCCATTGTCACAGCTCAGGTGAACGGAACGGATGTTGTGTTGGCAAGCTTTGCCAGCGCAGACGCTAGAATCATGGCAGCCACATTCACTCGCTTCGTTGAGCCACTTGCTCCTGTGGACCCGTCCGGGATATATAGAGTGACAGTCACCCTCACCATCGCAAGTGAGGGTGATTGTGAAGAACCTAGTTTCCTCAGCGTTGACGATATTGTCTTCAACCTCGCTGAGTGAGATGTAGGCTGGATGGGCTGGTTGTAGTGATTTAGCTGACTGTATTGGGTATTTCATGTCAAAGACCCAGACTGATTGTGACAGTGGCAGTGTAGAAATGAATATCTGCTTCATTCCTGACAGTTTGACAGTTCATCAGATCTGTTGTGACGAGGGCGCCCTCTGGGGTAGATCTTGATACCTTATTCCGCTAGAACGGCAAAGCTCGTGGACACGAACTACCAATCACTGCGCCGTGGTTTTCAACAGAAGATATCCTTGGATGGCTGACTCATAAATTTGCAATGTCCACAAGACGGTTTACGCTACTGGTCTAGCACGGTTCCAAGCTTTTGTACAGTGCATGTCTTGCTACGAACCTTGTGCAGCAGATTGAGGTTAGTGTATCTGTGGCTCAGGTCTGTTCACATAGCAAAACCGAGTGATCATCTTGCACCGGCTCTAACTCTTTCTAGGTATGGTGACCTGCCTGAGGTGCTGCTGCAGATGAAATCCTAGGTGTGGAGGGGAGACGGACAAACGGTCTGCGCACGCGTGCCATAGTGCACATGTTGGCATCAACACCGTATCAGGTCACACTCTGCATACATAGACCGCACTTGTACATAAACTTTACATAGACTGCGCGATGTCACGCTGGTACGATGTCTGTGCTCTTGCACGTCCAATGATATCCTTGTGCATGCGGTTCATGTCAACGTGCAGTGTGACTGTGTAGCTTCAAGTTGTGACTGTTTGGTTTATTCAGCGCTGCTGGGGCCATGATCTATCACAGACTGACAGATTGACTGACAGACTCACAGTGTAACTCAAATGTAACGATGTATTCTATCTAGCCATCGCCCAATCCATTTTTCAGCGCTAATGGCAGTTGTGTTACAACGTGTGTTTTATTGACGTCCACGATCATCTGCCGTGCTGCTCCGCCAGGCAGTGTGCCTTCAAGTTGTCAATGTGTTACACAGTGATAGATCTAGGACTCAGCAGCGCCGAGGCAACAGATCAGGCAACAAGCAAACAGACAGACCGGCCACCGCAAGCACCAAGGCCACGCGCCGCACGAGCAAATGCCACAACGAACTAAGGCCAGCGCGAAAGCAGACACGCACACACCACGCAGTACCACGCAGGCCACGTGCACACCAAACACACAGCCAGCACTCGCCGGGCCCACAAGCGGTCGTCGGCGCGACACTAGCAGTCAACACGGGCGCGACAGCGCGCGCTACGGCGATGTCCGAGGCCGCGAGGCACCGGTCCCAGGAGCCACAGCCTCAGCCAGCCCGGCAGCCCGAGCGGTGTCCGGGGAGGGGCACAGAGGAGAAACGGCGGACGTGCCCTGGCAGGAGGGAAGAGGGAGGGAGGGAAGAGGGAGGGATCGGGTGCGGGGGGGGGGGGTGGGGGGGCTGCAGGGTGAAATGGGTGGAGGGGGGGGCGAGCGGGGCGAGATGGGCGGAGGGGGGGGGGGGGGGGGGGGGGGGGGGGGCGACGCAAGCCTATGCGCGATGGCCTGTCAGCGCCGGCAGGCCGTCTGTGGGGACAGGAAGGCCCGGCAGCAGCGCCCGTCCGACCAGTCTAGCACGGAGGGGCGCGGCCGCGCGGGCTTGGCACGCCAGCGCGCGGCACAATGTTGTGGACAGGTCGCGCATGGCATTGAGAAGAAAAGTACGCTTTGACACCGCCCCGTGTCCCGCGGCAACCTCCGCGACCGTCTGGAGGAAGCGGTATGCGTCCCGTCCAACCCTGCCGTACGTCTCATGTACGAGCGGGATGAACTGGGCGGCACCTGTGACGGCGCCATATTTGTCGCGCTTTTGCCGTGCGCCCTTCTCGGCGGTCGCGCCAGCCTCACGTGACGCACCGCACACATGCGACCTGGCAAGCGGGTGCATCACCTTCACGTCCAGCAGCGCCATGCGCGTGGTGAGAAATGCCAAGAGGTCGCCGCGCTGCGGAGGCCGCTGCGATCGGGGCAGCGGGGGTGCGGCAGGGGGCGCTGCCTCTCGGTCAGGGGCGGGGGGCGCGTCGCGCGTCGGGGCGTGGGCCGCGGCGGAGAGTTGTCAATGTGACATACATTACATATGCAATATACATTACATATGCAATATATATACATTACATATGCAATGTAGTGCACCTCTGCCGAAGAGCAAGTAGACAACAAGCCGTCACATGGACCATGCGTTGGACATGCGGATAGTTCCGAGATGAGTCAACGACGAGAAATAGAAATTTGTGTACGAACAGCCGTGTAGAAGCACGTGCCCCAGTCACCTCGCGCCAGGTGCCTGCTGCCTGTACTCGGCGCTACGGGGGCCTTGATCGGTATCACTGTGGTACAGCTCTCGCCTGCTGCCCCAACCCACTAGCGGTTTTACTCGTAGTACAGAGCCCGCTCCGACGCCGCGGGCCACGCTGTGCGCCATGACTAGATGAAACCGAAGCACCCCTAGCAGCGGCCACACGCCAAAGGGCTCCATCATGGCATGCAGTGCACCAAATACGTACAGGAGCATCTGGAACGTAGTTACCGTTTGTAGCCACAAGTGCTCCGCAGCGTGTGGTTCAATGGGTTCGAGCCGATGATTCGAGTTCTAGCTACATGCGGTCTCCCCATTGGCAGCTTTCTCCATACAAACAGGCCCCTTACAGGCAGGCTTGGATGTCGTAGACGGCGGGGTCCTCCGCGAGGTCGCCCCTGTAGTGTGTGTGGGTGCTGAAGTCGATGATGTCGTAGAGCAGCGTGACGCGAACGCCAAAGCGGCCGGTCTCCTCCATGGCGAAGCCGATGCACGGTCCAAGGCCGTACACGTTCTCGTGCAGGCGGCAGGCGTTGATGGCGGCGGTGAGCGCGTACGACGGCGGCGTGTTCTCGTCGGTGTCGATGAAGAACTCCCGGATGTCCTCGTCGGCGGCCATCCAGTGGAAGTTGCCATCGTCGCGGCGGAGGGGGTTCACGCGGCGCACCTCCCGCGTCGCTGGGTCGCACACTGCATGCCACGCATGCATTTGTGAGCAGTTTATGAGTATTACATTTAAGTGCCTCGAACAACTGCGACATCAACTACGGTGGTTGGGTGCGACTTCGTGCCGGCTAGAGGGTTGTAATTTAGGTCGTGTAATTGTAACAACCTATCCGACATCCGTTCATCATGCAGAAATGTTCCGCATGCAACCAAGAGGTACTCGAGCGGAACAAAAATGGTCGGTGTTGTACTACTAGCCGGCGATGAAGTAGCTGTGCAGCGCAGAGGCTGCTCGATTGGTCAGTAGCTGTGCAGCGCAGAGACTGCTCGATTGGTCATCATGTGCACACGCCATACACACAGTCAGCTCCACTCATCCAGTCAGGAGATACGAGAGGATGAAAACTGGCTTGGTCCCTCAGTCGATGGTATAGACTGTGCTAGATGATATGATGAGGCATCGCAAGGGGCCTTTCCACAATGCTCAAGATCTGTATGTTATGTGCGCACCTGTGCACGTCAGGACCTCTCCGCTGGGCCACGAGGATGGGATGTCACGGTCGACGGGACGACACTGACCATAACTGGACGTTTTCTCGACGCAATGATCGTCCGGCTTGCAGCAGGGCCTGATCGTCCCGGCCGGTATGCCCTCGCCTGAGCATTTCTTCCACGTCGCAACGCAAGCCCCTTGGCAATTAAGCTCCTGTCCTACGTCGGATAGTCATCTGTCAGTAAAACTATCTGGATTTAATGTTTGAGAGTTTGTGCTGTGCGCAGGCATTGGCTTTGAACATAGATCTGTCAAAGCGCGCCAGCGCGCTACTAGTAAAGCCCTGGTTTCACAAGAACATGTACACGAGATATGAATCACTGGATAGCAAATACTCCGTGCTTGCCACGCCAGGGATTCATCACTTATGCTGTGGTAACAACGTAGCCCATAGTATTATAACGCCGTGAATATAAAAGGCGTAGAGGGAACCGGTAGACACTTCGAACGCGCACCTGTCACCACCGCGCTCCCAATGAGCACAGTCGCAAGGCTTGCTGCGTAGATCAGCTGCATTTTCCAGTGAGGGGTAAATTGCCTGCATACCACAACTATTGACATTGGGGTCATTTTAAGATTGGGTCACAGGCGTCAATGATGCACAGCTGCTGAGAGGGGTAGCTTTGGAAGCCCTGGTCAAGATGGATTCAGGACCATCGTGACTGAGATACGTGCGATGGCATTTAGATCTCAACACACCGGCTGGTTTTGCTACTGGATGTTGATGGGTCTTTGGGTGTTGGTGTGATGAACAAGGCTAGCAATACTTCGGCGTTGTCTGATTTCGACAGTTCAGTGACTGATGGTATGAACAAACACTGTACCACCTTGACTTGTATATACCATGCGTGTCAGTCAAACGTGGCTGCTACGTTGGTGAGGCGTATGCACTCACGAGTGCATGATAAGATATCGCTGTTCGATCCGCGATGTCCCGCTTTGCGCGATCATTACTCCCGTATGACCATACAGCAGCTCCGGATCCCCTCGGTCTGCGCTGTTTTACACCGTTGCGACGTAACTGAGTTTGCGAAGCATCGTCATAGATACGGAATTCTCACATGAAGACCATCCTGTTCTGTACATGCACGCTTTGTGCACGGCTGCCGTGTCAGCTCCGGGCGCTCCAGGAGTCCGGCCACAACGTTGACCAATCATCAGCGCATGCCTCTCAGTAGCGCGATACTGCTGATCCAGGGCGTGAGCTTGTAGGCCCCGCTGCGGAGTCAACGTCAATGCGATAGCGCAGCTGTTGCTCAACGCTCAATTCAACCCGCAGGTACCAATACCGCTGTATCCATATCTTTGTCAACCTGCGATACTTAGCTGCGAGGTCGTTCCGTGTGGTGCGCCTTGCAACCAGTCACCGCATGGGTGGGTTGTGATGGCAGGCTGGACAGCATATGCGGATGCTGCGTGCCAGTTGATGCCTGCAGGCATCTCAGCTGGACGTCTTAGTAGCGGAAACTCGCAGACTCGTCTGCGTGAGGAATGTTACAGTGTATAGCACTGCGGCATAGCAGATCAGCTGCAGAGTGGCAGCTGAGGTGGCCACAGCAGCGAAGACACAGCGTGTAGCTCCTCCTCTTCAAGGTGATTTGATACAGGCACAGTGATTACCGGATCCTAGCCCGAGCCTCTGTATGTGCAGCCAGTACATGCTGCGAATAGATCCGGCTGCAATTTACACAATAGCTGCACACTGCCGGTATGTCTGTCAGCTGCCATGAGCAGCACGTGCTCCCAATGCATGCCCCTTGCCGGCCAACAAAGGCCCGGCACGTGCCCCCACCACTTGTGCTGCGCACCGTGGGGGACAATATAGTACACCGGGGGGGGGGGGGGGGGGGGGCGGTGCTTGCCGCGCAGGGGGGGTCCTCACGAGGCCTCATGGCAGCAGGCAGCAGGCAGCAGGTAGCAGCGACGTACTGGCTACCTGGGATCCTTGCCTGCCTGTCATTGGCACTGCTGACCGAATCGGCAATGCTGTCCACCTGCACCTCTGGACCATGCGCCCGTACCCTGCGGCCGCATGCATGCCGTGCTGTGCCACAGTCACTTGGCAACGACCGATCTACGTACGACAACGTGTGATGGTGTATTTACGGGCCGCACACGCTGCGCACAAGGGGAGGCATGTTCAGCTTGCACCTGGGGTCTTCACGAAGCCTGTGGAATGCGATGGAATGAACACTAGCCTACTGCGTGTGCTGTGCATGGCAGCATACATTCGCTTACTCCCGCCTGCATACTTGGCAAGTCAAGGTATATCATGGAAACAAGCGCGCGGGTCAGCCCGTTTCAGCATGCGGAAACGATCGCCGATGCGCAATTATAATCAACACGCCCTTTTACAAACGGTATATCGTTTGCCACGTGCTGCCTGCATGCATTGACCCGTGCTGCCAGCATGCATTGACACGTGCTGCCTGCAAGCCACGACGAGGGAGCACCAAGCCACGACGAGGGAGCACCAAGCCACGGCGAGCGAGCCCCAAGGCACGGCGAGGGAGCACCAAGCCATGACAACGCAACCTACCGTGCACGTGGGACGGTGTGTACAACGCATGTGGCACGGTTTTTCCCATGCTCCCACATGGCTACACAGTGGTGCCAATCTGTGACTTGGATCCCACTTTTCACTTGGATCCTACTTTTCACTTGGATCCTGAAACAATGCCCCCCCACTGGGCGCATTGCCACTCCCAAAACTGCTGCAGTGAACTCTCGGCCACACGCGTGGATGCTGTGGCGAACGATTGCCGCCACCATGCCACCTACGTAGGTATGCCCACGAGATTTGTTCGCTGACATCGCCGCAGTCGGAGCAGGTGAATCAGGTGGATCAGTGGTGATGCATGCATAGACTAGTAGAAAGTAGAGGTCACCTCGTGCTAGAGCGATGCTGTGCTGTCCATGGGCGTCCACCATGCCGGCAGCATTGCTGAATGGCTGAAGGGGTAGCTGCACGTGCTGCTCGAGGCATTGTGGTTCAAACGACTTTGCATGGCAGCAGCGACGTCGGTGCAGCATTGTGTATTAATTAACATGTGTAACATTACACATTGATAGATGTAGGACCCAGCAGCGCCGGGGCAACAAACCAGGCAACATGCAAACAGACAGACATGCCACCTCAAGCACCAAGGCCACTCTCCGCACGAGCAAACGCCAGAACGAACAGCGTAGGTGCGGCATTGTGTGTGATAGGTCCGGCGGCAGGCAGCGTCTGTGGGCACCACAAGCATGAACTGCACTGACAAGGCACACATGCATGCACAACCGGCAGCGCAAAATTCATACACACATCATACCAGCACAGCACATCATCACGCGCTGGCATTCTGTGTAAAGGCCATGCACGGGCACCAGGCGTTGGGGACCGCGGCGCCTTATACGCTCTTAGTACCTAGCCAGTGCAAAGCAAGCCGCAGCCGCTAGCTCGGTGAAGGTGTTTACCCACACAAGGCCTCGGCCACGCACGACAACCGTGCACCCTGATCCCTGTATTCCTGGCGCCGAAGCCACCGCCATGCGATGCTATGTTACACTGTCATAGATCAAGGCCTCAGCAGCGCCGATGGGCTAAAGCAGGAAACAAAATAACCAAAGCAAACAAAAAATCAAAAGCAGCATATGCGCGTATGGTCACCATCTGCAACACGTACCATGATCCACACCCATCGGCAACAGAAACGGCAGGTGCGTCAGCCATGCAGATCTTAGTATACGTAGCGTATTTCCTCAGCACTTCACCGTGGTGTGACAGTGTTGTAACATCTTGAAGTCTTTTTCGTCTGGCATGACCTCGCCGAATATAGTCCTTGACCTCAGGTTGTCAAGATTGGAATTCATTTAAAGTGCATATTTATCGTCTGCCCCCAATGCGTTCGACCAGTCGAGCCTGAGGTACCAGTCAATGTACCTGTGCTGTGACCGATGCCCATCTGGGAGAGTTCCAGGCCTCACGTCAAGTTGTGTTTGAATTGCAATGGTCACATCGAATCGGAGTGAACGGGAGCGCACAGAATTAAAAGTATACTCGTCGCACACCTGCGCCCGTCTGGACTGCTGTAGTTGGATCGGCCCGTGCTGGACGCGGCGGTCACCGGTGCCTTCTGCCGGTGTTTTGGGGTGTAAACAGGCTGCGTGATGTTGCGCTCGCTTTCTGCGTTGCTTGTGCGCTTCCGTTTTGGCGGTAGCTCATGGTGGCGTCTGCTCCTGCGGATGGTGGCCTTGCGGTTTGTGGTTGTTTGTTTGTTTGGCAGATTGTCTGCTTGTTTTACATTATTCCTGTCGCCATTATTCCTGAATTCCTGTCGCCTGCGCTGTTGCCCCGGCGCTGCTGAGTCCTTTGATCTATCACAGCGTAGCACAGAACCAAATCTGCCACTACACATGCCGTGTAGTGGCAGCAGGTTGAGATAGCTGCACCCTCGAGGAGTACATTAGGAGCCCTACGCTCGTGATTGCCGTTGGACGCTGTGATTCACACCATCCGTTTGATGAGGTAGCTGGCACCGGCCGGAACTGGTCACGGCAGCCTCTTTTAGTTCTGTAACCAACAGCATCCAGTGGACCTTCTACGTCTTTAACAGTACGTAGACTACACATACCTGAGGCCGCTGTATGCTGGCTGCAGATTCTCCGGCGCCATCCGCTCACGTTTGCGCGGTGGGTCTGGCACTGCTCTTTTCATGACTGAGACTCTCTGTGCGCTTGCGAAGTGACCTCTGGGCCTGGCCGCTATTCGTGTAGCTGTGGCTGCGTGTGTCGTTGGATGAGATGCTGCTATGCATGCATGCTTGCATGCTTGCATGCTGCGCACATTGCTCACGCCTGTGGGCCATGTGGACAAACCGACCCGTCATCCGAACTCATGTTGTTTCTCAATCTAGTGATTGAAAAAAGCATATTGAGACAGCTACACCCTCAAGGACTATGTTAGGAGCCCTATGATCATGATCGCCGTTGACTGCTGGACTGCACACCATCCTTCCCGCGCGGCCGCGTCCCTCCGTGCTAGACTGGTCGGCCGGGCGCTGCTGCCGGGCCTTCCTGTCCCCACAGACGGCCTGCCGGCGATGACAGGCCATCGCGCATAGGCTTGCGTCGTGCCACCCCCCCCCCCCCACCTCCGCCCATCTCGCCCTGCGCCCCCCCCCCTCCACCCATTTCGCCCTGCAGCCCCCCCCCATCCCCCCCCCCGGACCCGTCCCTCCTCCTCTTTCTTCCCTCCTCCCAGCGCACCTCCGCCGTTTATCCTCTACCCCCCTTCCCGGACACCGCTCGTGCTGCCGGGCTGGCTGTGGCTGCAGCCCCTGGGACCGGTGTCTCGCAGCCTCGGAGATGGACGTAGCGCGCGCCGGCGCGCCCGTGCAGACTGCTAGTGTCGAGGCGGCGCCCGCTGATGGGCCCGACGAGTGCTGACTGTGTTTAGTGTGCGCATGGGCTGCGTGGTACTGTGTGGTGTGTGAGTGTCTGCTTTCGAGCCGGCGCTAGTTCGTTCTGGCATTTGCTCGTGCGGAGAGTGGCCGTGGTGCTTACAGTGGCCGGTCTGTCTGTTTGCTTGTTGCCTGATCTGTTGCCTTGGCGCTGCTGAGCCTAGATCTATCTTTGTGTAATACAAACCATCCGCATGATGAGGCTATTGACACTGGCCAAAACGAGTAACGGTAGCCTGTGTCAGTTCTGTAACCAGCAGCATCCAGTTTATCTTTTACCTCATTGATAGTACACTACAAATGCCATTCGAATGTTCATCTTGCTAAACTGTTCGAGTGCGCGTACGGAGGCCACTGCTGGAGCCGGTGCGGCCGTGGGTAAAACCACCACGATTCGCAACTCCGGACGGCGTCCGGGCTGGCATCATCGCTTGGGCGCGGCAGCAGCGCTGTGTGGGCGCTTCCGCCTCTGCTGTGGAGCTCGGGCCCCTCGCTGGCCGCCTTCGGAAACGACTTCGCCCGCCCCCTGTCCTGCGCAATGCGCTCGCTCGGGGTCTTTGCCTCCGAGACGCTGGTGTTGCGCCGTAGACACGATCTCCGTCCTACGTTGTTTACCCCATTATGTCTCTGCATTTTTCTCACCTTCCTGCCGATTACGCTATGCAGTATGGCGATGCGCGCCGGCCCCATGCGTGTCTCCTGTGTGAGTGCGACGTGTATGAGTCGCATGCTGGTTTTGAGTGTTGCTGATCCGCGTGAGCACAGGTGGCGCCACATGGAACACCCTCCTTCCGTCGTGCGTTTGTCCTCACCCTTCCGTGATTTGGCAAGGCGTTGCCTGTCTCCGGTCTGATCCCATGCGCGCTGTAGCGGGTGACGTGGCTGCCTGTGCTGTCGTCGACCGTGCGTTTCCGTATGCGCTCGGGTGTGATGGTGTTCTAAGTGTGTGCACTGTTCCTTTCCTCTTTGATCCCGCGGCTGCCCTGCCTTCGTGTGTCACCCTGCCTACACGTAGCCTCTGCTGTCGCCTTGTGGCCACTTTTCTGACAGGCACGGCTTCTCGGATTTCCGCGTGGTGCGCGTCTGTGCCCGTTGCTGTGCCCGCTGTGTGGCTGCCGCGTAGGGCCCGGCTGCTTTTATGGTCGTCTGAGCTTTGCGCATTGCTTGCGCCGGGCCCGCACGTGCCCCCTCTGCTGCCCTGTCTGCTGTGTTTGAGAGTGTTGACCGTTCTTCCACCCCTGTCCGCAGGGGTGCTGTGGCCGATGCCAGGTTGGGTTTGGTGTGATGCCCGAAGTTTTTTTTTTCAGTTTCGAGGGCATGCATGTTGCATATACATTGAGCGTCGTGCGGCCGCACATGCGGCAGCTGCATCGATATCATCAGGATTACGTGTCCAAACAGGTCGTGTGCCACATCCATCTGTCACGGAGATGAATGCATGAGCCCAGCAGCGCGGGCAACAGCAGGAAAGCAGACGACCAAAACCCCGCAAGTAGGCAGCAACAAGCAGCAACAGGCTTAGGCAAGAAGCCACACCGAACCAGCACAACCGACACAACCACACCCGCGCAGCCACACGCGCGCACGCAACCGCACCCCACCATCGCGTCAACCATGCCAAGCCCGCACACAGCGACCGTCCGCCCCCAGCACGGCCAACCCCATCCTCCCGACAGCAGCATCACCACCGCACCCAGCCCCGCCCGAGCACTCCACCGTGGGCACCTCGCCCATGAGAGACCGAGGGCACATGCGCACCAGCCTCGTGATTGCGGCCCGGCAGGGGAGTAGGGGCGGGGCATGCCGGGTGCGCGTGGCGCTGCATCGCCTACCCCGCATCGCCTACCCCGCATCGCCTACCCCGCATCGCCTACCCCGCATCGCCTACCCCGCATCGCCTACCCCGCATCGCCTACCCCGCTGCGGCCCTTGGCCACCCGTGGGAAGACAGGGGGCGCGAGCACGGAAAGACGTGGGGCCGGCCATCGCCGCAGCAGCCGCGGCCCCCGGTCCGTCGTAGCGGCCAACGGCCGCCTACATACCGGCCGACGAGAAAGTATGGCCAGGCAGCACCGCCCGGCCCGCCAGCCGCATGCGCAGCGGAGCCGCAGCGGGGACCTGGCGCGTCACACCACGGCAGAGAGTGGTGGAGAGGTCGCACATGGCATTCTGCAAGAAAACTCGCCTGGACACGGCTCCTGAAGCCGCAGCGAAGTCAGCAATCTTATTCAGGAAGGCAAATGCACCCGTGCCCACACGGCCAAACGTCTCGTGCGACAGGGACACGAAGCGGCACGCGCCTGTGCCGGAGCAGCCTCACTTGTCGCACTTTCTGTCGTCCGTCCCCGTCATTTGCTGACCCGCTCTACTCTGCACTCAGCCGCACTTTGGCAGCTGCAGTCTGTGAACTGCTGTTGACCGGGTTTGATGGGTAAAAAAAAAATGTGTTAACCTGTTATCAATTGATCTTCCATTCAATTCAAGTGCGACAGTAGTCATGGTGTTCTGTAGAGATGTAGTTGAAGGTTTTGAGAGACAGTCTGAGCGAAGACGTCGTTGGTGCATCATGAGGAATTGTGAAGGCAGTGTGAGAGAAGCAAAACAGAATACAGAGAAGAACAGGTCCATAGAGTACCTCGTGCAAGTGAGAGATTCGAGAGAAGACTGAAGGCACCCGGCCCATTATCATTGAGGTCCGAGGTGCCAGACCCATTACCATTGAGGTTCATTGCGAGACAAGTTCAAGTACAAGATTCATTCAAGAGAAGTGAAATACTAGCGGACCAATGACTAGCATTGCGATTTCTCTCCCTGTGGCTATAGCATCCCTAGTTTATCCCCATTTTTTGGAACTTTTATACCTGGCCTAAGGCCCAAATACATGCCCTAAGCTCATACATCTGCCTTAGGCATTCCCTTGGAACCACTCTGGTTCAAGGTCTTTGTAAGATCATGACAGTAGTGCCCTTGCAAGTGGTTCAATTGCGCACGCATTGGCAAACACACAGGCGGCTGTGGCGCGACTGGCCATGTACAGTCCTACAACAGCTCTACGGCGCGCCCCTTGCCGGCAAGCCTCCTGCATCGGCTGCAGAGTCGTTATCCGCGATCCAAAGGGCTAGCCAAGTAGCAACCAGAGATGGAAGCGCCCAGTCCGAACAGAGAATTGTTAGAATGAGATGGCCTTAAGCTAACTGCTTCCCTGTGGCTAGGACGATTGTGAGCATGCGTTAAATTAATTTTGCAGTACTAGTAGTCATGTTGTGCCTGTTGCAGAGCCGTGTGCTCGTGGTTCAGTGTCTCAGCGGGCTGCAGAGAGATTCTAGAATCGTGTTTGTTGCTTTGCAACGCCTGTATCATGATGCTGCCGGCTCTCTGACCATTGTTGTACAGACTCCCGGATTCTTGTTCCGCATGTCAGCAATGGTGTTGCACTGCATCTCTGCACCGAAATACCCCCCAAATCGGCTGCAAGCAGAGCACCGTGGAAGTTGCAAGTCTACACATGTGCATATGCTACGGGCACGGGGCAGGCTTGCCGTACATTGCAGATGTCATGCATGTTACTCCGAGAGTCTGTCATCATCATGCAGTGCTTGGAACGTGTTAGTGACGCCTTGTCACATGGCTGTGCCGTTTGTGACGTTTGCTGTGCTGCATGCTTGCTCTCCTCAGCGCCGAAGACGCTTTGCTAGGTTATCTCGGCATCATAGTACCATGTTCCAAGCGTCGACATGAGGCTGTACGACATGCTTCTGTCTGCAGAGCAGAGCTGTATGTGTCGTGGTGCATGACAGGGTGCCAGTGCCAGGGAAATCATGACAGATACAAGACAACGCAGGTGTAAAATCCGCTTTGCATGGGCCAGCGCAAGCAGTTGCAGGTGTGATCAGAATGATAGAGCGTCACAAGACTACAACAGTTGGCACAACCATTTCAACTGGGCACATACGCCTGGAGTGGTTCTCACCGCTACTTGGAACTGTGTACTTGACCTAATGTTGAGGGTGGGCCGCATGAGCGCACAGTGCAGGAGACAGGGCCCTCTGGCAGAGATACCGCGGCTTTGCAGATCAATCCGCTGCGTGCCCACACAGGCGTACTGCCAACAAGTCACATCTGATCCATGCAGCGAGAGATGCACAGCCCGCGGCAACCTGGTGAATATCATGCTGGCTGCAACCTGGCGGCAGGCTAGTTCCTGGCTGCGAGCGCCCGGTTATTGCACCAACGCGCTTTGTGCGCCCGCGGCGGCCGTCTGCCACACGCGGCCGCAGCCTGCAGTGCGCACAGGCTGTTCATTCAGCGAGCTGGTGAACAGGCCTCTAGAATAGGCCTCTACAGCAGGTGTGCAGGCCTCTAGAAGCAGGCCTCTAGAAGCAGGCCTCTAGAAGCAGGCCTCTAGAAGCAGGCCTCTAGAAGCAGGCCTCTAGAAGCAGGCCTCGATGTTGTAGACGCGGGGCTTGTTGGCCTGGTCGCCACGGTACGCCGTGTGGGTGCTGGAGTCGATGAAGTTGTAGTGCAGCGTGACGCGGGTGCCAAACTCGGAGTCCTCCATGGCAAAGCCGATGCAGCCGCCGAGCCCTCCGTCGAACTGCTGCAGGCGGCAGGCGTTGATGGCGGCGGTCAGGGCGTAGGTGGCGGGGGCGTCAGCGATGAAGAAGTCGCGGAAGTCCTCGTCAGAGGCCATCCAGTGGAACTCGCCGTCGTCCCGGCGGACAGAGTTGACTCGGCGCGCCTCGCGAGTGGCCGGGTCGCACACTGCAGTCAGCGGCAGGGGTTGCAATGGGTTCGGAGCGGAGAAGTGAGCATACACATGGGCTGAGAGGGCTGCTTCCCGCGAGCGATGGGGAGTGGGTGTGATGCAAGTGGCCCGCAACACTACAACGGCGGTGGTGCGCAGAATGGAGTTGAATTCAATGCATTGAAGCGCTGCTGATGTTGGTAGCTATAGAGGTGCATACGCAGGCTGGATATCCATGCATGTGCATGTACTAGGCTGCAGGTGAGATACGTTACACAGGCTGGATAGCCATGGGCGAACGGTGCGAAATGGGGCGTAGGTCAGATTCGGTGGCATGAAGCTTGGCACAACGGCTCAGCAGCTACGCTTCATCAGCGCAGGCAGCGACCACGCAGAGCTAGGGACAAGGGGCGCAGCAGCAGCGCAGAAGCCCGAGCAGCTGAGAGTGCCACAGCCTTGCCTGCTCGCGAGCAATGCGCTGTGAGGACCGGCTCACGAATGCTCAGAAGTGCAGCGCTCGTGACTGAGGTGTTGCTACACAGGTCTCAGTACGGACTCCAAAGGGGCAAGGCAGCAAGTGGGTGCTCAGCCACATGGGGCGGTGGGAGTGGGGACGCACGTGGCTCGGGCAGGAAGCACTTGGTGAAGTGGACCTCCCCGTCAAAGAAGGGGATGAGGGTGCCGTCCAGAGAGATCAGGTTCTTGTCAAAGAGGACACAGCTGCAGCAGGGGAGCACTGAGTCAGTGTTGGGACTGACGGGAGGCAGGTGGTGGCAGGCCAGTGCTAGGCCGGTGCTAGGTGGCAGGCTGTTTGCTAGGCCGGTGCTAGGCCGGTGCTAGGTGGCAGGCCGGTTGGTGGCAGGCCGGTGCTAGGCAGGACCAGGATGCACCATGGACACAACAGGCGGAGCGGCTCATGTCATGCCAGGCTAGCAGGAGAAGCATGTTTGCAGACTCTTTATCAAGGAGAACTGCAGCAGCGCACTCTCCATCGGCTGTCTCATCAAAGGCGAAGCAATCGTCATTGGCCTGGCACTCCTCCAGGCAGGTGGTGCCCCGGACAGCGAGGTCGTACGAGTCGAAGTTCTCCAGCTCGATGTCACGGTTCTCTGCAAACCGGAAGGCAGACAGGCCAGAGAACCGGGCAGCGATGGTGGCCGGGTCGCAGCCGGGCTCTGCATGCGGGTGCAGGTCGGCTGTCTGTCTGTCTGTCTGTGCATGTGCTACGCCGAGCCTGAGCCTGAGCAGCATTTCAGAAACGGTGGCATGCCGTCCGTACTGGTCAGGCACTGCTGGCGTGTTGCTGCGGTCATGTAGCAGGTGAGGTCAGCATTACGGCCATCGCACTGCAGAGTGTATGGAAGGCATGGCATGGACTTCATGGAAGGGCTGATGAGCACATCAGCTAGTTGCATAAAATGAAAAGTTCCTGCTGCATGGATTGTCGGACGCAAGCTGTACTCAGGTGAACAGCTTGAGCTTGTAGACAGCACCTGTGCAAGTGAGGACTTCTCCGCTAGGCCAAGATGGCGGGATGCCTGCACTGATAGGCCGGCATTGACTGAAGCTAGAAGTTTTCTCAACACACTGGTCTTCTTCTTTGCAGCAGGCTCTCATTGTCCCTTCGGCGATTCCTTCGCCAGCGCACTTCTTCCAGGTGTCAACGCAGGAACCACTGCAGTCCAGACCTTGACCTGCACGTCAAGAGGCAGCTATTATTATAAACTATTATTGCGGCCGTGCAGGACTGCAATACTTATGCGTCGCCGACTATACGTTGCCGAAGCCGGATCGATTCGCGATCACGATGTGGACATCAACACAAGTGATCATGACAGCACTCACGACAGGGCTACGAATGTGCACAGCCATCGCTCTATCCCGACATATGGGACTAATGAGAACGGTCATCGCAGGCATCGCAGGCATACTATTGCATCCACGAGGATTTCAAAGGCGAGCATGCGCTCCAGAGCACGATGTCCAGACGTGCGCACCTGTCACCACCGCAAGGTGGAGCTGCGCTACGCTTGCAGCGTAGATGAACATCCCTTTCGTATCAGAGGAGCAACAATCTGCACAAAGTCAAGCTGTGTTAGGCTGGTAATGGTTGCAGCCATAGCTATGAAACATCTGGGGATGCTTTCAAGGAATTTCCAACAGGCAGCGCAGAAAGCCAGATGCCCGTTAGCCGATATTCGCACCAACTTTGTATTGAATGTAGCTTCAACCTTGTCAGCTCGAGAAATAGCGAACAAGGGCACTTCGACATGATAGAGTATACCGACGCTGCACTGCATATTTATGTGATCCGGCCTCAGCTCGGACGGTACCCGCGGTGCTACCCCACGACTCTGACTTCCCAGTAATTTGTTAGGCAACTGTATACTGTTCGCGATGCTCCTCCTCGCACGTTGCTTACGCCCAATAGCCTTGCCAAGCACAAGCTCAGACGTAAGCGGTGCGTTTCGCACTGCACACAAAGTAAGCCACAACCTCGCAGTGCAGGCCGCGGCCGTGGGTGAACCAGAGGCGGCTAGTAGACTTACGTGTGTTTGCGAGCTGGTTTGATCGCCTGCAGCCGTGACAGGTGTGTAGCTGCCGGGACCAGCTGCTCGCTTCATGTTCAGTGAACATTGTTCACCACTCGAGGTTTGGGATCGATGTCGGGCGACCTGAAATTTCTGCCAGCTACACATGTTCACTCTTCAGAAGAGTGGCATTAACAACATGACGGTTTCCAAATGCTCGTGTCCGAGCTGTGGACATCACAGCTACTGCGGGCCGCTGTCGCCACGTATCACTCGGTCCCGCGCCTTCGTGGTTTGTCATCGGAAAATCGCTGAATAAACTGCGCTTACGCGCTCCGTACAATTGGTACTGCACTGCGGCTCGCGGGAGAGGCCGCGCAGTGACCGTGCTCTTGCTGACTGCGCCTCGCACGTCATCGCCTCCAGCCTCGACATCCGTCGAATGGCCTCCTTTCAAGAAGGTACTGCGTGGAACCATGCGCAGAACGTGCAACATCGAATTCACAACTCCCGAAAATCGACATTTCCGACCTGTCGGCAACGCTGTCAGCCAATGAACGTTGACCGTAACACATGTTGAAATTTGGCCGTCAGTGCCGTCATGGTCCCTCCCGCCGGTGGGTTGCAGGCCTTCGGAAGGACGAATCGAATGAGCTCCATGCGCGATGACTCGAATGAGCTCCATGCGCGATGACTCGAATGAGCTCCATGCGCGATGACTCGAATGAGCTCCATGCGCGATGACTCGAATGAGCTCCATGCGCGGTCAATGCACGGTGACAGCACGCTGCTTGCATGGTAAGAGGACCTTGGCCACAGTGTAGGCCCTACACTATATCCGATATCGAAGATGCTGTAAGCAGTAATTAGTGGCTACTGCATGCCACAGCTCTACAGAGCATATGCCAGTGTTACACAGAGCTCAAAGAGTGAAGGGCTAGAAGGAGAAGAACACCAAGTAATGCAGCATCACTGGCGCCGCCCAGATCATTCGCTGCGCGCATTAGACACTCGGCATGCCTGCACTGCTGTCGCCCTCGCTGCCGGGCTCTTGCGTTCATCTTCTTGTAACCCTGTAGGCATGCCGTGATCGGGCCGGAGGCGTACCGGATCCCAGACGTAACCGATCGTCGGAGTGGCAGCCGGAAATCATGATGGCGCAGTCTGCATACACGATTGTATTGTCAACGCCATGCGTGACTGCTACACAACGCTGTGACAGGCGCTGGCACGCCAGGTATGCGCAGGTGCTCCCCTCTGTGGCCGCTGGCAGGTTGAAAAGGAGGTTGGCCAGGCGGTCCTGGTGGTCCCTGGGCCACTGACGGCCTACCGGCGCTGACGAGTCGTCGTGCACACCTGCCACATGCTGGGAGCAGCATGAAGGGTTGAGGAACCTTACACAGGAACCAGCCCTTTGCGCCCCGCCCTCAGGCCCCTGCCAGGCAGCCGGAGGGGGAGGGCTGGTACGCCATGCGCTGCGGCGGGCGTGCGCCCCCGGCCTCTCATGGGCGGGGGGCCCGTGGTGGAGTGCTTGAGTGGGGCCGGCTGTGGCGGGGGTGCTGCTGTTGGGGGGTCGGTGGTGGCCGGGTATGCTGGGGTGGGCGGTAGTACGCAGTGTGGCTGATGGTTGCTGTGTGCGGCTGTGGCGTGGGTGCCGCAGTGGTGGTGTGCGGGAGTGCGCGTGTGTGTGGTTGTGTCGGCTGTGTCGGTTCGTTTCGGCTTTTCGCCTGAGACAATTGCTGCTTGTTGCTGTCTGCGTTCGGAGGGGTTTTGGCCGTCTGCTTTCCTGCTGTTGCCCCCGCTGCCGGGCTCTTGGTTTCATCTCCGTGTAACACAGGAACCAGCATGAACGTCAGTCAAGGTTGCTGCCATTGTTGAGCACGCTGTTGCTGCTGCAGTGCTGCCAACCTGGGGCGAACAGGGTTGAATGAGAAGGGCAAGCAGACATGACATGCACTCCACATTGTGACAGAGCATATGCTGAACGTCAAGAAACTAGGCTCGAACGTCAAGACCTGGGCTGCACCACCCCACGTGCGTGAACGGTTGAAGACAGTGTTGACAGATTTATGCACATGCTGTTATGTTGTCTTGCATCACCCCAGCCCTTAGATATAGGCCTTGTGCTGGACGTGCAGCTACTTGATTCGTGCACGTGTTAAAATGCAAGACTTCAAGCGGATCAATGCTTCTGCACGCGGTGTACTTGCACAATCCTACATGCATGGCCATGTCGTATCATCACCCTGCAAGATCCTGTTAAACGTCCACAGACAAAAAGCGACTCACATCGTTGTGAGTCCGGGTCACATCGTTGCAAGTCCTGGTGACTGCTGGCACAGCGCGTTTGAGGGCCCATGGGTAGGCAGGAAGGATCGTAAACCCTGATCACCGTGCAACCCTGGACAAGACTTGCATTCTGCAGCCATCGTCGATGGCCATGGTGTAATGCGCCTGTACCGATAGAACAGCCCTGCGTTCTAGCACTTGGTGGTAGGCACCTGAACAGCCCTGCATTATAGAACTGGCTGCTAGACACCCTGGCACAACCAAACACAAACGCACGCTTGCCTGTCACGAGATTCCACATCTGTTCCCCTCCACACACGCATGAGTCCCGGCCGCGGCGACCGGCTTTGCGACTAGATGCCATTATCATCAGTCATGTGCTGCACAGCAGCTGAACAGCAGTGCGGCTGGCATATGCCGGCATGCAGGCGGAGTCAGCACACATGCATGCATGCAGATCAACGCCGGTCCGCACACCACAATAGCAGCGCCGAACAGCATACATTACCCGGCCTAGGATAGCCGGGCTGCCAAGACTGCCGCGCCTGTGCGCTACGCACACACACACGATCCTCTCCATTCCCATAATCTGCCGTCATACAGTCACACGACCCAGAATCTAATCAGGGGCCACCAGTTCAGACCTTGATCTGACCGGCCATGCACACATATCTCCTCCCACCACAGCGCCTCGAACTCCCGACATCAGCTCTGTTGCCTGCTCGGGGTGCACTCTCCGTGCGACAGGGGCACGCCGCAGTCATGCAGCACACAGCCGCATCAGTGCCTGTTCGTCGGCCGCGGCGGCGCTGCCCCCGCGCTGCACTGCTTCCGCACATCTGCAGCCTGGTCTGTTGCCTCGGCGCTGCTGAGTCCTAGATCTATCACTGCTTCCGCGCATATGCAGCCTGGTGCGGGCTAGAGCACCGTATCGTTGCTAGAGCGCCTGTTCGTTGCTAGAGCACCGTATCGTTGCTAGAGCACCGTATCGTTGCTAGAGCACCGTATCGTTGCTAGAGCACCGTATCGTTGCTAGAGCGCCTGTTCGTTGCTAGAGCACCGTATCGTTGCTAGAGCGCCTGTTCGTTGCTAGAGCACCGTATCGTTGCTAGAGCGTCTGTTCGTTGGCGTCGGCGGCGCGAACGAGCTGCGCAAAGGTGCCGTCGCCGCGTGCGAGCTCCGTGGGCACCCCGCGCTCGACGATGCGGCCATCGGCGAGCACGAGGAGCTGGTCGCAGTCCATGATGGTGCCGACGCGGTGAGCGATCACGACCATGATGCGCTCGGCGCCACCACGGCCGCTGCTGCCGCCCGGCAGGCGTGCGCCGCCTTTGACGGCGGCGCGGAAGGTGTCCTGGATGATGGCGTCCGTCTGCCTGCACGCAGCACGCAGCATGGTCAGAGGTGGTGTGGGCGTGCGGTCTTGGGCGTCGGGGGGTCGATGGCGCACGCACGCACTTCGTGTTGATGATACACAGCCAACACTTGACAGTTTCGGCGACCGCTGCAACAGTGACAGCCAGCTGAAACCATTGAATGACGATGACAGATGCCGGGCACGGGACACAAGAAGGGGAACTCATGGCGCCGCGTCACGTAGAAACAAGCGAAACAGGCGGGCCCAAAAACAGGTCTGGCCGGCCGCTGGCGTGAGGCCGGGAAACGAGACACGTTAAACGAGATACAAAACTACCGCGGGCTCGCGGGGAGAGCGCACCGGTCGACGTTGGCGGTGGCCTCGTCGAGGGCGAGGATGCGAGAGTCGGTGAGCAGGGAGCGCGCAAGGCACAGCAGCTGCCGCTGCCCTGCGCTGAAGTTGCCGCCAGCTTCCGCCATCGACGCGCGCAGGCCCCCCAGCGCCTCCACCTGCCGCCGCAGCTGCACCGCGTCGAGCGCCGCCCACACCGCGTCGTCCTCGCGCGCGTTCCATGGGTCCAGGTTTGCGCGCAGGCTGCCTGCACCTCGGGCCTGCCTGTCACAAGCGAACTGACCGCGCCTGACATAGGGGACTGGTTTCAAAACCAGTGGGGGTTTTCTTTTTTACATACACCTTGGCAGTGCGGAGCCAGGGGCGGTGGCTCCACATGTGCGGTGGCATGTGGCCACATGTGGCCACGTGCCACCAAGACGCACAGCATGCATTGCTGCTGCACGCATCACTGCCGCAGCGCGGCGCAATGGCGGTCATGTGTGGCGCAAGCATGCCCAGTAGGCGCCCCTCACGCGACCGCCTCACTGTCGCGGCAGATGCGGTACAACAGGGCAGCTGATACAGTGCAACACGGCATCTGTCTGTAAACAAAATGACATGTTGACACATGTATCAACACAAAAATGCACATCGGACCCCGCTGTCGGCGCGGTCGGCTGAACCAGCTCCGTCATTGCGCATGCGTCTCACAGCACACACAGCATACGCAGCACACATAGCACGCGCAGCATGCAGAATCCACGCAGCACGCAGGGCACGTGCAGCACGCAGGGCACGCGCAGCACGCACCTGAGAACAGCAGGGGGTCCTGCGGGATGATGGACACCTGGCGGCGGAGTGAGTCGAGGGCGACGGAGCGGACGTTGAGGCCGTCGAGGAGGACAGCGCCGGCGGTGACGTCGATGAGGTCAAAGAGCACCAGCATCAGCGACGACTTGCCGCTGCCGGTGCGGCCCACGATGCCGCACGTCGTACCTGACGGGATCTGCACGCCGCGGGAACGAGTGGGCGAGCTTAAAAGCATGCTCAGGGAATGCGCCTCGTGGTGGACTGGAGCGTGCATGCTGCTGGCAGGTGGTGAGCGAGGCCCCCCTTGCGAGGGGGGTCTGTGTGCGCGCATGGCAGCCAGGTTGGGGACACAGCAGCGGTGAGGCTGTCGCTGTTGAGAACACCCAGGCCGAGTGTGTCCGCGAAGCTCAGGGTTTGCGGCCGTACGATTTGATCGCATCAGGACTGCGGCAGGCACGGTGAGACTTGGGTGGCCAGTGGCACCAACTATACTTAACCAGTTCGCACCACCCCACAGCATGCATGCATGCATGATCACGGGCCGCCCGGCGTGCAGCAGCGCAACTAAATTTCATCGCCAACATCACAGCAGGCGGGTCACCCTGCACAGCACGCAGCACGTAGCACGCACCTTGAAGGAGAGGTCGGACAGCACGTTCTCGAGGCCGGGGCGGTAGCGCGCGGACACCCCCCGGAACTCGAGCGCGGCGCTGGCCGGCCAGCCGGGCGGCGGCGCGCCTCCGCCGTCTGCCGGCGTCGCGGGGCGCTCCTGCTCGAGGCCGCAGTAGCCGAGCATGCGCTCCACCGCCGTCATGTGGTTCTCCGCCTCCGCGGTCTGCCGCACCGCCCACTGCATCGAGCCGGAGAGCTGCAGGAGGTGCGTGAGGGAGAGCGCGAGCAGGCTGGCGCTGACGAGGGACTTGAAGGCCATGCTGAAGATCGCGGCCGTCGCGAGCAGCGTGAGCGCGATCGCGTCCATGCGCGACCCCACCCACCTGCACCGCAGCACGCTCAGCATGGCGCCACAGCACGTTCAGCATGGCGCCACAGCACGCTCAGCATGGCGCCACAGCATGCACTCGGGGCGGGTCCACAACCGGACGAGTCTGTCAGGCATGAGCCGCATGTGCGCGGCGGCGCGGGTGACAGAGTATGATGTGCCTAGGGTGCGTCGGGGCATTCAGGCCAGCATTCCAAGCAGAAATTGCGTATGCATGCTCTGCATGCTGTGGCATACTGTGGGTGCTGTGAACCCAGCATGCGTAGCACGGGGACTGGGGTGTCGCACCGTGCGGTGGCGATGTAGGCCATCCACCAGGCGCTGTTGAGGTCGAGGCAGGAGAGGAAGCGGTGGCGGAAGCGGGCCTGCGCGCCAAAGGCGCGGATGGTGGGCAGGCCCTTGAGGGTGGTGCTGAACATGGCGTACACCGGGCTGCGCGTGACGGCCTCGATGCGCTTGACCTCGCGGCTCGTGACGACGTAGTACGCGCGGATGCGGAAAAACACGTACGCGAGGGGCAGGAACACGAGCATGACAGGCGGGTTGGCGACGGCGATCAGGATGACGGCGCCGCAGGTGACGCTCAGCGTCTGCAGCGCGTCAAATGTGACCTGCATGGCACGCATGCTGCGTCAGGGTTCTGACCTAGCTCAGCATGCAGCAGCGGAGATGCATTGCACGGGCACGTGGGCGCGCTGGGGCTGATCTGTTGTGCTGCGGTTGCACGCGCGAGCCTGTGTGCTGCGTGCTGTGCATGAGAAGCTGATGGGTCTGGCCTGGTTGGGCTAACCATTACGGGACAAAACGGCCCTTGGCTCTTGAAGAGGAGGGCATACACTGAAGCTGGATTGCGCCTGCGGGTGCGGCCTGTTGCGTCTCCCGGGCATGGAATAATGACAAACGTGAGATACGTTGCAGAAGTATACTCCACAAAGTGGTAGAACACAGAGGCTAGCAAGCACAGGCATGGAATATACCCAGACTGGCGTGAACACGGCGGCAGTTCCTTGTCAGCGGCACGGAAGACACACAGACTGTCGTGCACACCTGCGGCAGCTGCTCGTCCACAGAGCCCTGGTCCTTTGAAAAGACATTCAGGATGCGGCCAGTTGGCGTGGTGTGGAAGAAGGAGAGCCGTGCGCGCAGCACAGAGCGCAGCATGGTCAGGTTGATCTCCGAGCTTGCGGCCAGCGCGGACGCAAACCAGAAGAGGTTCCGGAAGAGGGAGAGCAGCACGACACCTGCGCAGCACGCAGCACGCGTCGTGAACAGCACGTAGCGTGAACAGCACATGATGTGAACAGCGTGTTGGAAGATGTGGTGGAGGACGACGGCCATTCCTAGGGATTCCTCAGGGCCGTTCCTGGTGACTGCTGTGGATGAGACGGCATGCATGCGAGTGATGCATGTGCACACTGAGCGCAAGATGAACATCGTGCATGCGTACAACCTGGGCATACCGCGCAACATGCGACAGCAGCAGCAGTGTGTTGACATCGTGTGAGTTGCGGCAGCACTGCCGTTGTCTCAGACAACACTTCAGGTGTGGTATCCGAAAGGCAGCAACTTGCTGCCTGTCCTTGAAGAACAGGGCGGGATGTTGCCGTGAAAAGTCGCAGCAAAGAGGGGGGGGGGGGGGGGTGCACATGCGACGAGGGCGCCGTAGACGCCGAGCCAGCGAGACATGTCGCTGCTCTGCCGCTCCGGCGACGCCTGTGACCACTGCGCGAGCCACCAGTCCGACATGATCCACGCCGTCTGGCCGCCAACCAGCGCGAGCCCAACTACCGTCACCCGCGCCACACCGACCGCCTGCACAGGAAACACATTAAGATCCTAGATGTGTAAGTCCCCCCGCAAAATGCATTGGTGGGGACTACGAGTCATAGCCCGGGGTAGCGACCAGGAGTGACAGCTACGGCCACTGCGCGGAATACACACACGCCCAGGCGTGTGTGGAAATTTGGGGGGACGCGAAACAGATGCTGCATCATGGCTCTCAACACTCCTGGACCATTCCTTTGGATACAGAGAAATGCCACAGCCGGACCAGCACAAATTCGGTTGGGGCACGCATGAATTATGCAGGCATGCCAAAAGCGAGGCGTGCGGGCTGCGGCGGTTGACTGCAGCGTGGAGAGCCAAGCGGCCCACGATACAGTGCTGTGCATGCCCATGGTATAGCACCCGCAGCATACTGCATACAGCGCTACATGTGCCCCTGACACAGCACAGTATCAACTGTAGAAGACGACAGATCGCGAAGGCACATGCTCTCAGTGGTGACCCACATTGGCACAACTGCTACACTGTGCCAGACAAAGGCCCCAGCAGCGCCGAGGGAAGAAAGCACGGAACCGAACAAACCACCACAAGCAGATTGGCACATGTGCAGGCAAGCGCTGGATAGTGCAGAGCCGTGCACCATCCAAGGGACAGGGGCGGACCTGGAAGTAGCGAAGGAAGACATTGCGCTTGACCGAGCCCTTCTCGCGGTGCTCGTCCTGCGTCAGCGTCCCCCTGCACACTCCCACACACTGATATGACTGCGTAACACATGCCCACACGCTGCTATCACTATGGAAGACACTTACACACGCCGCGTTCCCACACCGCATGATGCTTGCCACTGCACCACATGCCAGTGTTGCTACACGGCATGATGCTGTATGCTACTGTATACGTGTTCAAACATGACGCTAGTACACATGCAGTCGCAGCTGTGCAGCCATGAGGGTCAATAGTCACAAAAATTTTTTTTTTCATTGGCGCGGTGGTCACGAGGGCACAAGAGGCGGAGCTTCTCTCGGTGTGTGGCCGGAAAGTGTCTGCACTGAAGGTCATGCGTGTTGGCTGCGCTGAAGGTCATGGGTGGTATTGATGGTCGGGAGGACAACAGCGTCAGACACGATTGAACACACTTCTTGCTGCTGTCTGCCGCCTTTGCTACCTTTGAATCGTCCTTCATGTCTCCGGACGACCCACTCTCTTCATTACTCGTGCGTACCGCCACCGTTGCACCGTCACCGCCGCCGACGTCAGCCGGTCCCCGCGCCGCAGGCACAGAGGTGGCATCGCTCAGCCGGCTGCAGTTGCCGCCCAGCCCCACATCAATCACCACCGCCGGCACGTCAATCCCCGCTGGGTCATCCCCCTCGCTATCCGCCGCGCCGCTCGCTGCCTCTGCAACCGGCCCGCCCGCACGGCCGCCGCCGCCGCTGCCGCCGCTGTGCGGCATCCACCCACCGCTCTCGCCGCCCGATGTGGTGCCGGCCTCAGCACCTTCCCCGGCAGCAGCGACCTGGAAGATGTGTCGCGGCCCACGCCGCGGCGCAGAGTCCACAGACTCGGCGTATGATGCAGTTCCGCCGAGGCTTGTCGTGCCGAGGGACGTCGGCGGCGGGCCTGCGGTCGCATATACGTTGGGCGGAGCTGCACCTGTGGGCATGTCATCAGTGCGGGGCGACTCGCTCACCAGCTGGGGACCAGCGGGGCCGCGGTCGCTCGGCTCTGCAGGGTTCGGCGGGGTCCGAGACTCCGGAGCTGCTCCGGCCGCGGCATCCAGTGCCTCCGTAGCCCCGTCATCGTCACTCAGAGCATCGTCACCTGCATACCACGCTCCTGTGTACGTACGATGTTCCAGCTTGTGTACGGCACTGTCTCAGCTTGTGTGCAGCATTTGGCCATGGTTCATCTGTCTGACGCATTGCCATGCTTGCTTGCCCCTCTACCACCTTGTGAAGCATGCTCGTGTCATGTTTCTCTTGTACGATGCATGTACCTGTTCGATTCTAGTTCTGGCGTACAGCTGCTTGCTGCTGGGCGCATGCTGCGACCAGGCTGCCTGGGACAGCAGTTACCCCTGCTGCTGGGCTGCTGCGGTGAGACCTTATACGGCTACGTGGGGTACGTAGCATGCGGGAGGGCGCAACATGTCCGGCTCGCCTTGGCAAGGATGACCCATGCATGCTCAAACACGCCGTTGCTGCACACCACGCATGCATGGGCACCTGCATTCTCTCGCCGCTAGCTCGGCCGCTGCGCTGCTTTGTGGCGCCGCGCAAAAGAGTGATGCGCAGCATGGGCAGCAGTTTGAGTGTCTCCGGGAGGGAGTGTTTTAGAACAACATCGGGAGCGAGAGTTGCGTAACACATGCAAGAGATGAAGCCGGTGGATACGTACCTTGAGGCTGTGGGCTTGCTCCGCTGCCATCCTGTGCTGCGTGGCCCGTGGCAGCTGGGGAGCCTGTGACCGCTGGGGAGCCCATGGCTCCAATGCCTGGACCGAACGACAGGCTCACCTCGTCGCCGGAGCTGCCTGCTACGAGCGGCTGCTCCGTGCTGGACAGGGAAGGCGGGGACTCCACCTCCGCGTCCTCCAGCGGTACAGGGTGCGAGGTGACGCGCACAGCATCACCTGGCGCCTCTGCTTCTGTGACATCCACTAGCTGAGAATCGGGGATGTCATGCAGGCTCAGGGCTTCTCCAGCCAGCGTGCGTTCTTCAGGCTCGGCTGCGGGTGCATCGTCGTCAGTGTCCTCGATAAGAGGCCCGCGCCAGCCAAACACAGCGCCCAGCGTGCTCGCGGAGGCGGCTGCGCTGCCGCGCGGCTCTGCCGCAGCGAGCCGCGGCGTGGCGGGGGCAGCCGCCGTCGTCGCGCAGGCCTCCGCGGCGCCGCGGCGCAGCGCGGCGCTGCCGCTGCCGGCCAGCGGCGAGCCGCCGTTGGCCTCGGAGAGGGGAGAGCCGCCGGCGAGCGGCAGCGTCGCCTCCGGACACGCGCTGCTGCTGTCGTACGCCTCTGCGCTGCGCGTCTCGTCGAGGTCCGCGAGCGTGAGTTCCGTCGCGACGTGTAGGAGTTCCGGCAGCGCGTCGCCGCTCATCTGCAGCGCCTTCCAGTGGCCGTCCGCCACGACGTGCCCCGCACGCAGCACGAGCACGCGGTCGCATGCTTGTAGCCATTGTGTCTGGTGCGTCACCAACACCCTCGTGCAGTGCCTGGAAACGCACCACTCTCGATCAATGATGTGTGCGCATACGACGTCCCCATGCACCGCGGAGGCACGGCGACCGTCGCCGGGCAGACTGTGGAGCAGTCGCATGCGCATGTCATGCATGCATGGCATCCGAGTCGCACCCAAGGATGCCTGCCGGCCCGATGCATTCCGCAAAGAGAGTCTTGGCGACCTTGGGGTCCACCGCGGAGAGCGGGTCGTCGAGCAGCGCGATGGCGGGGCGGCTGTACGCGGCGCGCGCGAGCGCGAGCCGGGCCTTCTGCCCCCCTGACAGGTTGATGCCGCGCTCGCCGATCTCGGTCGCGTCGCCGGCCGGCAGCGCCTCAATGTCGTGGTCCAGAGCACACGCGGTAACAACTTGTGCGTACCTGCACACACATTGTGGCTCACAGGCGTTCACGTGCGTTTAATGCCCGGCAATCGCCTGGCCGGAACGTATGCGATGGGTGACTGAGTGTCGCGTGGATGCGCGTCTGCAGCTGCCAGCAGAGCCAACCGTGCAGGCCACAGTTGTGCTCAGCTATGCCGACGCTACTTTCGGCCACGCTGCAGCCGCCAGCAGAGCCTACAGGGATGCAAGAGCTCCGAGCAGCTTCGTGCAGCGCCCTGTGTGTCCTGGCACTGGCGAGCAGAGTTCGTCACGCAGGTGTGCGAACATGTTTGCCAGGTGCGCGCCACGGTCGATTCTTCCAGTGACCTTCCGCGAGAGAAAAAGTAACCAAAAATGACATTAAAAACAAAGGATGCCAAACGGGATGCATGCGCACCATGCAGGCTCGAAAGGGCTGCCAAATGTGATGTTCTCACGCACGCTGCCCGCCTCGATCCACGGGACCTGTTGGCAGTAAGCCACGCGGCCCACCATCACGGGCGCCCCCGGAATCGCATCCCCGATGCGGTAACCCGCCGGTGGCACCGGCTGCAGCTCCCCGAGCAGCGCGGCCAGCAGGCTCGACTTCCCGGACCCTACCTCCCCCACAACGCCCACGAACTGCCCCGGCGCGACATCACAGCGCGGAGCGTGCAGCGTCAGCGGCGCGGAGACGACGCCTGCAGGCGCGTCCACGGACGGCCGGGCGGCCGCGGCGGCCGTGGCCACCCTGCCGGAGGCTGCGGGGGCCTCCTGGGAGAGGCGCGGCGCTGAGTCGTGCGGCATGATGTCGGGCTTGCCGGCCCAAGCTCGAGAGCCCCAGGCAAAGTTGGCGCCACGGAACTCGATTGCGCCCTCCGCCACACCTGCATGTGCCAAAACCTGGGCAAAGCTGAGCAAACGCCAGACCCGCGCCCTCAGCCACACCTGCATGTGCCTGCGCCATCGGGCGCAAGCACCATACGACTGCTGGAGGCAAATCTCTTGAACCTGGTGCTCTCGGGTAGGCCTCTCGGTGACAAGGCTGACAGTGCACACGACCCTGACAGATATATAAAATTAGCCATTTGCGTAGCATCCAGGTACGCCGTGCAGGGACCATCTCATTTGCAGAGAGATACATGGCGCTTTCCCAGCCTGTACACTCCTTGCCTGCCCTACCGCCCGACAGCACAAAGCACACAGCACACATGCTGCCAGGCGCGCTCTGCCACCACACATAGGGCCTGCCAACAGCCGTGCACAAAGGGCAAGCATGGATGATTTTGACTTGCTGTTGAATGTAGGCAAAGGGGATAGTGGCATCTAGTGCTCAGTGGTCTGGGGAGGCTGGTGTGCGCGGTCTACTGGTGCATGTGGGCGAGGGGGCACCCAAACATCCCAGAACATTTAGTGCAATATTTCTCCTTGAGCCCGCCTTACACACAGCTGCAACCATCCCTGCATGATGCATGCAAGCGGCTACACCAGGAGGATGTGCACTAGTGATGCATGCCAGCGGCCGCTCCCTGCATGTCATCGCAGGTGAGCTGCCACGGCAGCTACCAGCCGCACAAGCTAGGGTAGAGAACTAGGCAGCGGCTACTCACGTGTAGCAGGTGGGTACTACAGAATCTATAGAGTCAGGGTGCAGCGGAGCGCGCAGCATCCAGAGTCAGGGCAGCAGTGAAGGACAACGGAGCGCGTAGCATCTAGAGTCAGGGCAGCGGTGAAGGACAGCGGAGCGCGCAGCATCTAGAGTCAGGGCAGCAGTAAAGGACAGCGGAGCGCGCAGCATCTAGAGTCAGGGCAGCAGTAAAGGACAGCGGAGCGCGCAGCATCTAGAGTCAGGGCAGCAGTAAAGGACAGAGGAGCACGCAGCATCTAGAGTCAGGGCAGCGGTGAAGGACAGCGGAGCGCGCAGCATCTAGAGTCAGGGCAGCAGAAAAGGACAGCGGAGCGCGCAGCATCTAGAGTCAGGGCAGCAGTAAAGGACAGCGGAGCGCGCAGCATCTAGAGTCAGGGCAGCAGTAAAGGACAGCGGAGCACGCAGCATCTAGAGTCAGGGCAGCAGTGAAGGACAGCGGAGCGCGCAGCATCTAGAGTCAGGGCAGCAGTAAAGGACAGCGGAGCGCGCAGCATCTAGAGTCAGGGCAGCAGTAAAGGACAGCGGAGCGCGCAGCATCTAGAGTCAGGGCAGCGGTGAAGGACAGCGGAGCGCGCAGCATCTAGAGTCAGGGCAGCAGTAAAGGACAGCGGAGCGCGCAGCATCTAGAGTCAGGGCAGCAGTAAAGGACAGCGGAGCGCGCAGCATCTAGAGTCAGGGCAGCAGTAAAGGACAGAGGAGCACGCAGCATCTAGAGTCAGGGCAGCGGTGAAGGACAGCGGAGCGCGCAGCATCTAGAGTCAGGGCAGCAGAAAAGGACAGCGGAGCGCGCAGCATCTAGAGTTAGGGCAGCAGTAAAGGACAGCGGAGCACGCAGCATCTAGAGTCAGGGCAGCAGTAAAGGGCAGCGGAGCGCGCAGCATCTAGAGTCAGGGCAGCAGTAAAGGACAGCGGAGCGCGCAGCATCTAGAGTCAGGGCAGCAGTAAAGGACAGCGGAGCGCGCAGCATCTAGAGTCAGGGCAGCAGTGAAGGACAGCGGAGCGCGTAGCATCTAGAGTCAGGGCAGCAGTGAAGGACAGCGGAGCGCGTAGCATCTAGAGTCAGGGCAGCAGTGAAGGACAGCGGAGCGCGTAGCATCTAAAGTCAGGGCAGCATTAAGGGACAGCGGAGCGCGTAGCATCTAGAGTCAGGGCAGCAGTGAAGGACAGCGGAGCGCGTAGCATCTAGAGTCAGGGCAGCGGTGAAGGACAGCGGAGCGCGCAGCATCTAGAGTCAGGGCAGCAGTAAAGGACAGCGGAGCACGCAGCATCTAGAGTCAGGGCAGCAGTAAAGGACAGCGGAGCGCGCAGCATCTAGAGTCAGGGCAGCAGTAAAGGACAGCGGAGCGCGCAGCATCTAGAGTCAGGGCAGCAGTAAAGGACAGCGGAGCGCGCAGCATCTAGAGTCAGGGCAGCAGTAAAGGACAGCGGAGCGCGCAGCATCTAGAGTCAGGGCAGCAGTAAAGGACAGCGGAGCGCGCAGCATCTAGAGTCAGGGCAGCAGTGAAGGACAGCGGAGCGCGTAGCATCTAGAGTCAGGGCAGCAGTGAAGGACAGCGGAGCGCGTAGCATCTAGAGTCAGGGCAGCAGTAAAGGACAGCGGAGCGCGCAGCATCTAGAGTCAGGGCAGCAGTGAAGGACAGCGGAGCGCGTAGCATCTAGAGTCAGGGCAGCAGTGAAGGACAGCGGAGCGCGTAGCATCTAAAGTCAGGGCAGCATTAAGGGACAGCGGAGCGCGTAGCATCTAGAGTCAGGGCAGCAGTGAAGGACAGCGGAGCGCGTAGCATCTAGAGTCAGGGCAGCGGTGAAGGACAGCGGAGCGCGCAGCATCTAGAGTCAGGGCAGCAGTAAAGGACAGCGGAGCACGCAGCATCTAGAGTCAGGGCAGCAGTAAAGGACAGCGGAGCGCGCAGCATCTAGAGTCAGGGCAGCAGTAAAGGACAGCGGAGCGCGCAGCATCTAGAGTCAGGGCAGCAGTAAAGGACAGCGGAGCGCGCAGCATCTAGAGTCAGGGCAGCAGTAAAGGACAGCGGAGCGCGCAGCATCTAGAGTCAGGGCAGCAGTAAAGGACAGCGGAGCGCGCAGCATCTAGAGTCAGGGCAGCAGTGAAGGACAGCGGAGCGCGTAGCATCTAGAGTCAGGGCAGCAGTGAAGGACAGCGGAGCGCGTAGCATCTAAAGTCAGGGCAGCAGTGAAGGACAGCGGAGCGCGTAGCATCTAGAGTCAGGGCAGCAGTAAAGGACAGCGGAGCGCGCAGCATGCAGGGGCCACAGAAGCCAGGAAGGGCGGCGCACCTGCGGACTCGCCCTCGAGGGGCGTTCGCGCCTCAAACTGCGACAGGAACCCGAAGATGCGCGTCGCGGAGACAAACGCCTCGCTTGCGCTCTTGATCGCCTTGACGAAGAAGAGCGCGAGCCAGAGCTTGGGGAGGTTGAGGAGCGCGACGACGTAGAACACGCCTTCGAGGTGCAGCGTGCGGCCGATGCTGACGGCAACGGAAAAGGTGACGAGGCAGGCGACGGGCGTGCAGAAGAACATGAGCGCCATGCTGGAGGCCTCAATGAGAAGCATGCGCAGCATGGGTGCCGTCTCGCGGCGGCGGATTCCGGAGAGGAGGGCCTGGAAGGGGCGCTCCCAGCACAGCATCTTCACCGTGGATGCGCCCTCGAGTAGCTCGCCTGCAGGCGGGAGAGCACGCATGAGCGCATGCATGAGCACACGTGAACGGTTAGTGGTGGGGGAAGCGGGGGGTGGGGGGTTTGGCATGCATGCATGCATGCGTGCATACATGAGCACACATGAGCACACTGCACGAGCACACATGAGCGCTTGGGGGTGGGGGGGTGCGCGATACAGAGCGGCTCAATACGTGTGTGCGGTACAGAGCGGCTCGCCTGCAACTGCAAGGCATTCATGATCGGTGCGGGAGTGTGGCGAGAGACAACAGGGCGAGTGTGAATTGGTGTGCGCTATGGGCAGTGGGCCTGCTGGCCAACATGGTGGTGGTGTGTGGTCTTATGCCAAAATGAGTGTCTGTGCCTGTTCAGTTGCAACAGCCTGGGAGGCAGGTGTTACACGGAGATCACGCAAGAGCCCAGAAGCCTGGGAGGCAGGTGACAGATTCTGCGTCATGGTGTGTGTTACACGGAGATGAACGCAATAGCCCGGCAGCGAGGGCAACAGAAGGAAAGTAGACGGCCAAAACCCCCGAAAGTAGACACCAGCAAAAAGCAATCACTTTCCCAGGCGAAAAAGCCACAACGAACCGTCATGGTGTGTCAGGGTTGGGATGGGGAGACCCACAGTTGCATGCTGCCTGGCATGCGCAACCAACCAAATTGGAAACACGTAAACGCATCACTGAAAGGTTTCAGTGAGGATTTGCTACACCTCGCTGTGGATGGCGGTGGCAGGCAGTGAGAGCACATGTGCATGTGTTACACTGTGACAGATCAGGGCAGTCTTTGCCGTCTGCTTTCGTGCTGTTGCCCTCGGTGCCGGGCTCCTGCGTTGATCTCCGTGTAACACTATGATATATCAAGGCCTGTGAATGTGAGGGTACGGATGTGGCCGTGGCCATGCGTGGCCGCAGACAGGTACTGAGCTTCGCGGGCTTGTGCATTGGTGTCCACAGAGCACGCCAGAGCATAGCATTACAGGCGCAAGATGCGTGAGGCACACTGAGGGCAAAACGGTCGTGGCAGTGTGGTGGTTAATGGAATTGTCACAGATGCTGCCTGCAGCTGGCCGCTTGCTGTTATTCGTTTGATTGCCTGCTTGCTTGTTGTTGCCATCGCTGCTGGGCTCCTATGTCGCGCTCCGTGTAACACTAGGAGCACAGCACAAACGCAGGACTGGTGGCCAGCACGACACATGCATGGGCACGAGTATGCACAGCTCATTTCCTCCTGTGCACACTGCCTTGCGGCAGACGGGTGGCCACTGCCTTGCTGCAGACGTGATGAGTGAGGATGCGAGCACAGCATGCTGCACAGCACGGACGAGAGGCGTGCCAGCATGCATGTCCGGCTGGTGCGGGACCCGCACGGACAGCCGCGGAGGCGGCTGCTGCGGAGGCCTGGGGGGGCTGCCGACAGACGTGCTTGTGAGAGGCTCACGTGGGGGTATTTCTGGGTGACTAGTTGCGCGTGGCCGTGGCATGCGGCATGGTGTGCATGCGCAGCGTAAGGCAGTTGCAGGCATGCAAGACTGGAGTGACCGGCGCCAAAGGTGGACAGGACGACCGGCGCTCCAGGGAAAGCAGATGGATGACAGGCATGCGGGCGCAGCAGTTGCATGTACGCCTCTCCTCTCCGCTGGTCTACTGTCGAGTCACCCCATAATGCTCCTTCGCAAATTCTACAGCATTTGAGGAGTCCCACTGGTCTGTGTGCAATGGCAGTGGCCTGGTATGGAGCCCCACCGGATGGCCTGACACAGCAGCAGTGGCTGCACGAGCTGGCAGGTGACACACTGACACACTGACTGTGTTACTGCACAAACAGGTAGTGAATGAGTTGCAGTGCACAGTCAGGACACCGTCGAGGATCACATTAGGAGCCCTACGCTCGTGATCGCCGACTGCTGGACTGCACACCATCCGCCTGACGAGGCCATTGGCACTGGCTGAAACTAGTCACGGTAGCCTGTGTCAGTTCTGTAACCAGCAGCATCTAGTGTATCTTCTACCTCATTGATAGTACACAGGCAGCTATGCATGCCATGCATCATGTGCACGGGGTGCAGTCGCGATGACGCTGCAGGCGCGCTGGCTGTCTGGCCAGACAGTCTGGCCACCAAACAGGCACGATGTGCCTCCGTAGCGCGGCGTAGAGGAGGTGATGAAGGTGAACACTGTGAAGCGGCTGATGCGGGCGTGAAGGAGGCGCTGTTTGGATGCATTGAGGAGGCGGCTGGAAGGTGGAGCTAGATCTTGGTTGATAGCACATGCAGTTTAGATATGCCGACACTAGCGAACAGTTGAAAATTCGAAATGCGTGTACGGTGTTGTGCAGTGGTCTGCTACTGTGTTGTGCAGTGGTCTGCTACTGTGTTGTCGGTGGTGCATGAACGTTGTCGGTGGTGCATGAACGAAGGCATGATCGCTTGATGGAGTCATTGCAGCAGTGTAGGCGAGCCAAAGCGCAGAGGTTGGGGCACTGGTGACAGGAAACTAGGATGGCTAATTACGTGAAAGAATTTTGTTGGGTTTCAGGTACAGTGGTGTGGGATTTTGCTGACCAGACAGGCGACACACCAAGCCAGTGAGTGAATTGGAGCAAACCTGTGATGCGGACTCGTTCATCTGTTTGTGCAGCTGCTCTGGCTCGTAGGCCAGCAATCTTCCCTGCGAGCTTCGCTTGTAAAGGAATGACCATGAGGAGGGTGGAGACGCCGGTGATGGCCGGTACGATGCCGACCTCCATAGCTATGAGAGCCAACACAACTGCTGTCTCCATTGGGCCTGCCCACGCAAACACCCAGAACGGACCGAGGTCATCAAAGCGACGCACATCATTGGAGACGAGATTGACAATCTGTCCTGTTGACAGGTGGCTGAGAGTCGCGCCGTTGAGCTGCAGGACCTTGTCCTGGACGGCTGCGATGGCCTGCAAACATGTTCATCGTGCTGGCCCCGTCTCCTGCGCCTACGTGCTCATACATGGAGCAGCTCTGCGCGCGTCAAGACACGGATATGGTCCTCACCTGTTGCTTCATTTGAAATCCCAGACGCATGCCGCACCAGAAGAGCTGGTGGTGCGCGAGTGCCAGGCCTACGCCGAAAAGGCACAGAAGCACAGCCCACATCCACCCGTCTGCATCGTCGGTGGCCTTCGGACTCTCGTAGTCGCTCAGCCATTTCACGAGCTGACGTAGGGCAACCGGTGAACCTATCCTGAACGCGGACTCGAGCACCGTCCAGAAGGCTTGCAACAGCATGTACCCCAGATGGGATCGGAAAATTGCGTAGAGGAACGCATTGCGCTGCTTACGTCCCCTCGGTGTGACCTTTGACAGCGCTTGCTGGTATGGCTGATTGAATGTGGCAACAAGATGGTCCACTCTGTCGCTGGCGCTGAGCAGTGGCCCCGCGTCGTCTACAGAAAGCCCTACGTTCTTGCCGCGATCCAGCAACGGCGACGCCCACGTAAAGAACGTCTTGGAGAAAATGCTGGCCTCGTCGTAGTTTGCTGGATACTTGTACCCAGCCTCTTGCCAGGACAGGATGCCTTCTGACTCGTGGAGCACATCGGGCTCATGACGTGAGTCTGGCATGATTGTTAAAGCACCACTAGAATAAGCAAACAATTCATATACTATACCATGAGTCTAAATATGGTCGATATCATGTCGTGCGGACGCGTTAGAAGCGAGGTTGAGCCAACATCGAAGTGCTGACAACACCCCGATCCGATCCATCTATACCAAACTCTGCCAAATGACCTGATCTATCATCAGACAGCAGCTTAAGCTATGTTAGAGCGCGTTTGAGCTGTGCTGGTGCGTGTTTGAGTTGGCTCCAGCGTGCACGAGCCTGGAGCAGTACACGTTTGACAGCCTGTGCCCTGTGGCGTGTGCACGGCGGCCGCAACAGCGAGCCGCAAGTTCGCGGTGCCCTGCCATGCCGTTCATCTGGTCATCCTCATGTCAAGGCAATACAGACCTCAGTGACCTTTTGATATAGCGCTGCCTGATGAGGTAGGCCTGCTGCTTGCCACGATTTGTTACCTGTCGTTGCGAAGCAAAGTCGCTCGAGCATTTGTAAACGCTGACACTTACTGCTGGTGTACGAAGTCTCACGAGATTATGATCTCGCCACATGGTCATCACTGATTTCGTCTGATTTCCTGTGATTTTCAAGTGTCATCGATTCTGCCAGGCCATTGGAACCGGACTGTAGACATTGCGTGGCAGCGCTCAGGCACGACAATATCTATTAGAGGTGGATATCTGCGCACTTCAGCTCAATACTTGGCAGATGTCAGCGGTGAGTCTTTCGAGATTGTTTGCCTCGGCCTGGACTTGGCGGTAGCGAGCGATCGCACGTGTGCTGCTGCGCCCAGCGCAGTGACTTAGACTTAGAATCAAAGAAATTTCCGGAGTTTGAGTGCAGGCTTCGCGCACATCGGTGAAGCTGAAAATAGGGACTATTAATTTCTGTATGTTTGACAGCCATCGACATCTATGCAACCGAGCGTCCACTATATCAATGTGGCATTGTAAACCTGCTGGAGGCGGATAAAGCAATTACATCATCGGCATATGTCGGTGCAGCTGTCGCCAAGTTCAATACCACTGTGTGTTGGTTGTGCGTGCAGTGTTCTGAAAGGCCGGGTTCACAGCCCAATGCCCCTTTGAGACATACTGAAATCAGAAGACGGGACAGGCAGCCGCAGTCTGCGTGTTGACAGGCAGACTCGCCAGGGTGCCATCTGTGAGAGACATGCAGGTCAATGCAGCAGCCCCGCAGCAATGGCAACAGCAGGCAAGAATCGCAGTCCCAGCAGCGACGGCAACAACTAGCAAGCACCCATCACCAAGCCACAGCACGCCAGAATCGTAATGCTGCAAGCGCCGCCGACCCAGGCAAGACAAACACACACGCCCTCATAGCACCACCACCACCACATCCATGGCCATGTCATGCATCCGCAGATGCAGTGGCATATGCGGTCACTGAGTTCTGAGGTAGCGCGCGTACGTACGTTTGGTGTGCTATACATATGACCAACCCTTGGTAACATCCTGTAATCCAGACAACCCTTAGTAACATCCTGTAATCCACACAACCACGGACGATCTGCCCCCGATCTGCCACGGACGATCTGCCCCACGGAGCCCCTCCCGCAGCTGCCGTACACAGCCTCAAGTGCTACTAGTGTGCTAGCGCTAGCACTGTGCTACTAGTAGTGCTGTGCTGTTAGTAGTGCTGTGCTAGTGCTAGCTAGCACCCATACCAACGACGACAACCCCCGCACGCGGCCGGGACGTGTCCCCATTTGTGCGCACATCAGCATTATGTGCCTGCGCGGCCTCTGCACGGGCGCCCGTAGAGACGCCAGAATGCACTGTCATATGCACTGGCAGACAGCATTGCAGTGCCATGCATGTACGAGCGCACATTGGCACACGGCTCGACGCTAGAAGGGAGCGGGCTGCCGCGTACGGGCGGTGGTTGCCTCTGGCTCTCTTGCACAGGCCCCAAACCAGTGTACACGTATGGTTTCCACAGGCCGCCGTTAGACCGCATGAGGGGACTAGCTGGCAGGGCAGCACAGCTCGGCCTGCAGGTGGGGCTGCAGCGGAGTGACTACGCCAGTCTTCCATGAAGTCCACGCCATGTATAGAGCGATACGGTGACATGCGCACGGTACACAAATCCTATGAGGGCGCTTCTGCTGGGCCTCGCGGTCCCCACTGACAGCCTAGGCCACAGCTGACATGCCAACGCGCATGGGCGGTCACCCCATGGCCAATCCCCCTCGACCCCTGGCGCGCGATATTAGACTGCATTAATGCAGACAGCCCGCCCGCCCGCCACCCTACCATGCAGCCCTCCCTCCCCCCCCTCGCCACCCTACCATGCGGCCTGTGCACGTGCCTTTCACCCCTGGTGGCCATCTCCATGGAGCCACTCGATTCCTGCAGTCACTGCCCTGAGCGCGCGCGGCGTTGACTGTTCAGCTGGCACGTGAAATCCAAGCGCGCGTGTAGTGTTGCCCGGCACACGGGCAAGGGATATGTACGAAATTTTGTACAGCAGTCATGCATTTGAGCAATCAGACTGCGTCAGGCAACACATACTATGTATCACTGGTACATGCCAACTCTTTCCGCTGCGCTTTGGGTAAGAGCCTGGGTCAAGAGCTCTAGAGCATATCCCCATCCAGCGCTACAGTGCCCAGGCATGTGTTCGCTGGCTGCACCGATGTGGCTGTGGCTGTTCTTGCACAACATGGCCTATCCTGGTCTGTTGCCTCGGCGCTGCTGGGTCCTAGATCTATCACTGTGTAACACAACGTGGCCTGTGCAAGCTCGCCCATTCGCTAGCGAATGGGCGAGGCATGACCCCTGCGTACATGTCTGATATACGCAGTGGCCACCTGATTGTCCGGTCAACTATTTGTGGTCATCCTTGAATGGTCAGCAGCACATCCGTCGCGCGCCAGCTCGACGTGTGGCCTGCACGGGCGACGTCAATCGAAGATTGTGGCTATAGGGACAATATAAACATGTTGGTGCATGCGCTGCGTAGCTACGCGTTTGAAAATATTCCCCAGTTCTTCCGCTGCTTCCTTTCAGCATTGCACCCTGCAGATGAGCTGCGTGGGATCGCATGGTGAACGAACCAGCTGGCGTGGAATCTGTCAAAGCAACATCAGCTGCAGTGAGCACCGCAATCGTCCTGATCATATACAGCCGCGCGCCATCTAGTTAAGAGGATTATCCATGCTCGAGGCATCACTTGGTACCGGCCCTTCAAAAAGAGTTGTGATAGGAAAGTGCATGCCTTCGACCACAATCCTTCGTGGCCTCACCACATGCATGAGATGCATGCCTGCTCGAATTCGGCACCCCACCACGCGTGCAGTCGTGGATTCTATTGCGTCCGTCCCATGAGCTAGGTCGAACAGGCATCAGCAGCGCTTAAGTATTTACCACGGCAGTGTCAGGCAGTACCTGCACGATATGCAGGGTGATGCTTTTTCAGGCAGCCATGCAGAGTTTGTCTGATCAGTGGGCGTCCAGTGTGCGCGCGTCCGTATGCATTTGAGCATGCCGCTACTTATCCGCGCGCATTTCGTCTTCCAAGGTTCTGCCCGCTTAATTGATGTGCACGAGACCGACCTGACGTCTTCGTGATGTGCGACCTGCTGGACCAGCTCTGACCTAAGTACAAGTGCGACTCCCAACAAACAATTGCAAGGACGTGCGTGCACGTGCATACGTAACACAAGATCGACGGCGACCTCGAGCTCACTGCGCTACCCGTGAATGCGGATCTCCGCTGCCCGTTAGCATGTTCACCAGTTCCAACGGCTCAGACAGCCCGCGATGTCGATGTCAAACATTTCGAGCAGGACTGATTTTAGTGACCATGGCCAGTGAAACTGTCACTGTAGAGGAGCTGTGACCTGTTGCTCGTAAGTATACTCGTTGACCGTACGTGTCGTGCTTCGTTAACGTTACGAACGTTCCAGTGCACACGTGTGGTCGTGCATGGTGCTAGACTGGTGGGACGGGCGCTGCTGCCGGGCCTTCCTGTCCCCACAGCCGGCCAGCCGGCCTGCCGGCGACAGGCCATCGCGCATAGGCTTGCGTCGCCCCCCCCCCCCCCCCCCCCCCGCCTCCCCGCGAGCCCCCCCCCTCCTCCCATTCCGCCCTGCAGCCCCCCCCCCCCCCCCCCCCGCACCCGATCCCTCCCTCTTTTCTCCCTCCCTCTTTTCTCCTCGCAGCGCACGTCCGCCCTTTCTCCTCTGCTCCCCTCCCCGGACACCGCTTGGGCCGCCGGGCTGGCGGAGGCTGCGGCTCCTGGGACCGGTGCCTTGCGGCCTCGGACATGGCCGTAGCGCGCGCTGTCGCGCCCGTGCAGACTGCTAGTGTCGCGTCGACGACCGCTTGTGGGCCCGGCGAGTGCTGGCTGTGTGTTTGGTGTACGCGTGGCCTGCGTGGTACTGCGTGGTGTGTGCGTGTCTGCTTTCGCGATGGCGTTTGTTTGTTCTGGCATTTGCTCGTGCGGCGCGTGGCCTTAGTGCTTGCGGCGGCCGGTCTGTCTGTTTGCTTGTTGCCTGGTCTGTTGCCTCGGCGCTGCTGAGTCCTAGATCTATCACTGTGTAACACACGTGTGGTCTGTGCACGTGCATGCGCATCCGAGTCGCAATCGACATAGCTAGTCGGCTCGCGACTGGTGCAGCTCTACAGCGCTGTGGAATTTGAATTCCTTCGAAGGGGCTTCGAAGGGGCAGATTTAGAAACACCGCCCCGGGCCCCGTGATCCACCCCTCGAAACAATACATGGACGACCTTGTTCCAATCGCCGGCGTACTACTAGTAGCTATATACAAGGCAAATACATACTTGATCAAGTATTCGAATTTTTTTGAATTTCTAGGCCTGCACTGTCACTGTTGCAGCTGCTGCACATGTTGGGCCCGGGACGTCAACCTCGAGGCGCAGCACGCTATAGCTACTTCAAGCGGATTTTGCACATCCACAAAACCTGAAACTATGCTCAGTCGAGCGCGCACTTGAAATGTGTTACAAGAGATATCGATCGGGACGTCGACGGAACAACCGTACGCGTTCGAACGAGGGCAGCGCTGGCAGAGCAGCCGAAAATGGAAACGCGCCGTGAACAGAGAGCATTCTGCCTGCCAGTGTGGCCATGTCCATGCCTGTTGATGCCTCTGATCATGACCGGGAACGCCAAGGTGAGCTGCGAGGGCTAGCCGCGAGCTGGCCATGGATCCTCCGGAGTGCTTTCACAATTGTACCAAGCTTGGTACAATGTAATGTATACGCTGTACACGTAATGCAGTACTAGTGGATTGCCGCATTGGCAAGCAGCAAGCCCCGTGAGCACAGCTGCAGCAGCCTGAGGGTGTCACTCGGCCTCATGCTGCCAGTGTCGTGCCCTGAACATGTATATATTTTGGTTTGGACGTTCCAAGCCTGCCCCCTGGACATCATGTTGTGAACATAAACCTAGATGTATTCAATTACTTGCCGTAGCCGATTAGGCCATTGCCATGTACATCTCTGGTGAACCGAGACCGAGGAGCCATTGGTCCACTAGTCAGTACTGACGCAGCCTACACCTGTGCTGACCCCTTTTCACTTGTGATAGCTCAGGCGCATCGCAAGACCTGGCCATGGTCTCATCACCATCATCTTGCCGACACGCACTCATGCTTGCCAGCACGCACGCATGCACGCGTGCAGGCTACGTTGTGTACTATCAATGAGGTACAAGACGTTGTGGACCCCTCCAAACACAGACAGCCTACAGCAACGTGCCGGACACAACAGGCCGCAGGCATTGTACATGTACACGTGTCAACACTGTGGCAAACCACCACCTGCAGCCACAGGCAGGAGCGGCGTTTCAAAGCTCACTAACTTGGCATGCGATCTGCAGCTGCAGGATCCAGACATTCGATCTGCAGCTGCGTAGTTGGACTCGAGCCAGCTGCAGCTGCAGCCGCGGCCATAGCCAGCCGGCAGACAAGAATGGCAGTGGATACAGACCGATGCCCTCGCAACGTTAACGTTCCAACATCAGGGGGTACACCTGGAGCGGCTTATCATCCAGCTGCAGATTTCCAGATGCATGGAGCAGATAGCTGCAGGAGGCAACATCAACCCAGTCTGCCCAGCGATGTGACAGCGATTGGCCATGGGCCGACAAGTTTGACAAGTTCAGCCAGGCCAGGTTGCGCATCTGCCAGTAGGAGCATCGTCCTGGGTACTGCGTCAGAAGTGCCAGACTCAGGCGCTGGTGCGTGGTCCACACCTCTACTGGCAGTTCGAACTCGTGAATTCTTGTCCACCTGTCGAATCAGCTGCCGCTGACATATGCATGCTAGTAGTACCGGCGGCGCGTTTGCTGCTTGCTACTCGTACTGCTGGCCGCTTGCTGGGATTCGATTGCTCGGTTCAAGCAAGCAAGTTGCTTGCTTGTTGTTGCCCTCGCTGCTGGGCTCCTGTGAAGGTCTCCGTGTAATGTACCATCGGCGCGTCCACAGTTGCGAGGCCCACAGCTGTGGGCAACCCTTGCAATGCTGCAGCATTGCAAGGGAACGGCTGATATCAGTCACACAGGCGCAGGCATATAGTACAGGCAATTTGTATATTCGCTTCGGGCGCACACACCCCGCTGGTGTACATGTGCAGACACGATGGAGTCAGTCATGGTGCAACTAGCTATAGAGACACCTGACGTGCTAGCCAGGGCACATGCATGTAAACAGCTTCCCCCGCGCCGCCCCGACCCGGCCAATCCCCATGATGCCTCGCGCACCCGCGACCCCCGCCTTCCCCGGAAGCCGCTAGACAGCGCATCAGCCGATGCTGAGTTCATGCTTCGCCACTCCGCGCCACGCAGCGCCAGCATGGCCAGCATGGGCAGCACGGACAGCATCGTGAGCATGCATGCGCCGGTGCACGCCGCGCCAGAGGGGCTGCGGGGCGTGGAGGCGGTGTCCGGCAACCTGAGTCGAGTCACCGCAAGCAGTGCATGCATTGTGGAGGAGGACGTCCTTTCGGAGTCGTCTGCGACGTCGGGCTCGCCGGTTTACCTGCACCAGCTGCTGAAGGTGTGCTGTACATGCTGTGTGTGCTGTGCGTGCTGTACATGCTGGTCCCCTGGGCTGTGCGTGCTGACCCATTGGACTGTGTGCTGCCAGCTGCAGTGCGGCCAATGTTGGACATAAAGATCAGGATGTTGTGGCGCACAGCATGATGCTTGCATCCGACAACTGAGAAAGCAGCAGATGGAGCTCGCAGAGCCCGTCAACGGATGTGTGCATGCATGCATCCATGCATGTGTGCACTCCGGATCGCGCCAATGGCTACTAGTGGCAATTGGCATGTGATCTCAATCGTTTGCGAGTCTAGCCAGATCTGGAGGCAAGATCTGCTACACTGAAATGCAGAGATGATGTACTAGATTGACGCACCTCGATGCGAAGTACCTTGCAAGGCAGAGGTCTCTGCATGCAAACATGCACACCAGCGTCGGATGTCACGTGCACGGGGGGCGGTGACTGCAGTGCTACATGTGACCATGCATCTGCTGCAGGTGCCGTCACTGCCTCAACTAGCACCTGGCCTCAACTTGAACGATCTGTCGGAGCCTGAGGGAGTCCGCGAGCCACTACTGCCTCGCAGCCCCTCCCCTGAGAGTCACCTTCGAGCGGCCTCGGCGGCGCCGACGGCGGGAGCAGACCCGCCTCCGGACCAAGTCGCGCAGGGCATGCTGTGCTATGCAGCATCCTCCGTCTTCTATGCCGGCATGGGCACGTGCAGCAAGCTTCTGCAGGATGAGGGCTACCCCGTGTTTGAGCTCACGTTTTTCCGGGCACTCGTCATCCTCGCCGTGTCCATGTCCGCCATCCTCTCCACCGGTACGGCACAAACCTGAACTTCAGAACCTGCAATTACACATCGCAAATCCTCTGTGAGTGCTTCAAGTTGCAAGTGGTCTGCGAGAGGAATTCATCGGGGCCTGACACGAGGCGTGGCGCGCAAGCACATCATGCGTTTGTTTTATCGATGTTTTGCTTTATCGATGATGTGATGTAAATGTAGTGTTGCCGTCCGCTGCGGCGTCTGTACTTGTTCAACCCGCTTTGTCGATCACACCGCGGCCGGTTGTGCGTATACCATGCCCATATATACCTTATTAGCAGTGAGGCTGGCAGTAACGCATCGGGGCTGGCAGTAGCGCAGCGGGGCTGGCAGTACAGAGCGGGGCGGGCAGTACAGAGCGGGGCAATGAGAAGAGCGTGATGGTGTCATCAGCACACATCAACATCAAGTCTACGTAGGTTCTCTTTAACATGAATACAGCTTCAGCATGTCTGAGTGAGTCTGTCAGTTGTCATCGGGTGATGCCCCGACTCATGCACGTCTTGCGAGCAGCTTGTTTCGAGCTCTACATATGTGAATTGAGGTCTGCAAAGTGGGATGTCCAGGTTGGCACATGCATGACAGCCGGGGTGCGCATGCGTGCAGGCGGCAGCCCGTTCGGCGTGCGGCGCGGGCTGCTCGTGCTGCGCGGCACGCTGGGCTACGCGAGCCTGGCGCTCTTCTTCACCTCCTGCTTCTACCTGCCTCTCGCCACCGCCACCACCCTCACCTTCCTCGCACCTCTCATCGTCGCGCTGCTGAGTCCCTGGGTGCTGCGGGAGACGCCGAGCCGCGCCGTCGCCGTCGTTATCCCGCTGTGCATCGTTGGCGTCGTGCTCATCACACAGCCCGCAGATCTCGTTGGAGGAGGCGCAGCCACCCTCAGCCTCGCAGGACTTGCTGCAGGCCTCTCCCAGCCCTTCTTTGCTGCTTCTGTCAAGGTGTGTGTGCTGCATGCACCGTGCGTGCAACATGTGTTGTGCGTTCTACGTGTGTTGTGTATGCTGTGCGTGCTTCATGTGCCGTTAATGCTTTGTGTGCTGTGTGCTTTGTGCATGCTGCGTGTGCTGTGCATGCTTTGTGTGCTGTGCATGCTTTGTGTGCTGTGTATGCTTTGTGTGCTGTGTGTGCTTCGTATAATGTGTGTGCTATGCGTGCTTCGTGTGCTATTTCTCATGTGGCAGCATGTGGACAAGTCTTGCTGAGATTCTCTTACACTTGAAAGATCGCATGTGCCACATGCATTATGTGACCGGCCACAGCGCTGGGCTGTGTGCCCTGATTGGTGAGCCCTGTGTGCAGATGGTGGTGCGGGAGCTGCGGCGCACGGAAGGGGCGCAGGTCATCATCCTCTACCTCGTGCTGTGCACGCTGGCCTACTCCCTCCTCGGCTGCGCGCTCACCTGGCGCCACCTCATCACCCCCCGCAGCCGGCGCGACATAGCGCTGCTGGTCGCGCTCGGCGCGTGCGGCTACGGCAACCAGCTGTGCACAACGCTGGGCCTCGCGAAGGCCAAGGCAGCGTCGGTGATGAGCATGCAGTACTTTTCCCTCATCTTCAGCCAGATCGCGGGGACATTGGTTTTCGGCGAGTTTACGACTCCGGCGCAAACCGCCGGCATGGCCATTATCGTGACATGTATGCTGGGCTACCTGTGGCACGAGGCGCGTTCTGGGAAACGCTGAGGCCCCAGAGCAGGCTAGGCAGCGCAGCGCAGCGCAGCACGACATCACAGCGCCTTTGACCGTACACTACCGCCAGGTCCAGCCAGAATCACAGTCGGGTGCCATGCATTCTGCTGATGATGACCCTCGCACCCCTTCTCCTCCGACCCCGCATTCCCTCACAGCAGGAGAAGACCCTGGCACGCTGGCCGCGGGATACGAAAGCCGGTCCCCCTGCGAAGCAGCTGGTGAAGATGCTGCCTGCTGGGCGCCATGCTCCTGTACATGTTTTCCCCTCCAAGGGTACATGGAGTCCGTATGTGCGGTGCGAAGAGAGGCGCCGGCCAGCCTCGGGCTTGAAATTGATACAGTAGATGCAAGCGCTTGCGCATTGTGGAAAGTGCCATTCGTACAAGTTTTATGATACAACAATATGATATAATACAATGCAATTAGTACAGTTCTGGCACTCAGCGTGGATGTGTGATGCCGAAGAGGGCAGGACTGCTCGTGGCTACGTGTCACCCGGCAGTGTGCTACCGTCATTGCACCACGGCGCACTCTCTCAGGCACAGGCGCTGCTGCAAGCCCTGGAAGAGAGGCACGCACAGATGCAATGATCGTATGACTGGGCTTCTGTGCAGCAGTGATCGCAATTGCAGTCAATCACAAAGCCCAGTGGTGCAAGTGCGGCAGTGAACGCACCGCTGGCCATGGGCTTCCGCATGCTCTCTGATCATGCATGCACTCTGGTCCCTGTCATGACAGGGAGCCGTTCAAGTGGCGTTCAGCAGTCGCAGCGCTGAGTCACCGCTTGCATTACAGTAGTTTTGTATGTGGTGTGGAGCAAACATGCCATGGCGCCGGAGGCCATGGCTCTCTGGCCAGCGCCGTTTGTCTACTGCACCCCAATTGCAATTCAGCGTTCTGTGTAGAAGCTTCTACAAAGCACGGCCCAAGACAAAACACTGGCAAGGCCTGCGGTGGCGATAAGAATTACAGCAATGTGTAGCGTGCTGTGCTGTGCTGCCGAGAGGGAGGCCAACTGCACAGTGGTCTTATGTGCCACAGTGTACAAGGAAATGCCCGTTTCATGATCAAGGCCGGCGCGTATGCATGCGATGGGGCTCCAGCTTCAGCCGTCAGCTGACATGGACGAGCAGTAGATTTGCGGACAGACTGGCCGTGGACAAGTGAAGTAGCTTGGTACATGGAAGGTGTAATGTTTAATGGCCACCAGTCGAAGGACTCACGCTTGCCCTTGCTCTGTGCTATCTACAGCTAAGCTCAATGATTGCACACAGCAGTGACCGGCGCCATCGGGGCTGTGATGTACCTTGGTGAACCCTACATAGGGTACCGGTCCCTCCCTGCATTTTGCCTGGGTGGTTGCTGCCTTGCAATTGCCTGACAGCAGCATTCCCAGGAGAGTGCACTTTTGCAGCCGTGCAAGTGTATGAGACCTCAGGTCGGAGGCTGTTGACTCTACGATAGAAACATGCAGCCGCTGAGCCTCACCGCCTCATCAATTCCCCCTGCTCCACATTGGCAAGTGTGCGTGCAACTTGCGATTTCTCAACCACGACCTCTCAACCTGCCAGGACCCCCTACTGCAGCCCTCTCTCACTATCAACTGCAGATCTCTCTCAATTGCACATGCTCAGCATCGCATTCACACCCTTGCTGCTAGGCTGCCACATCGATCTCCACAGCACAGCACACGCAGCACATGTAGCTACGCATGCACGGTGGGTCTGCGCATGCGCCAAGGCCAGCGAGGCGGCGAAGAAGGGCTGAGAGAGACCTGCAGGGGGCCAGCTGGCGCTCATCTTCACGTCCTGCTAGCTTCTACCTGCCGCTTACCACCACCACCACCACCACCACCCTCATCTCCCTCGGGTCTCTCATCGTCGCTGCGGGAGGTGCTCAGCCCCGCCGTCGCCGACGTTATCCAGCTGTGCATCATGGGCGGCGTGCTCATCACGCAGCCGCAGCCGCTCGTCCTCGCCGGCGCCGCCGCCCTCAGCTGGCCATGGCGCTAGGCTCGCGGTAGCCCAGCGTGCCACGCAGCACAAGTAGCCCGCGCCTCACGCCGAGCGGGCTACCATGCCTATTTTAGTGAACGCACCTTGACTGTCATGCACTTGGCACCAGGGTGTTGCATCGACATGCAGAGGATGCTCGCGATCAGTTGGCACTTGCACTGGGTTCAAATTCCGGCTGCCGGCAAATGTTTTGGCGCCGGGGGCCGCCCGCACGATCTGCCGCAGGGCGCTGGCGCCGGCGAATCTATGTGTTCAAGGGTGTTCTTCTCGATTGACAAACACTATGCCTGCGCGCTTCGACAGCATGCTTGGTGCACAGCTGCGATGAGGCATCGGGCCCGATCAGGCACAAATTTGATTTATCAGGCCCGATTTAAAACATCTCGATTGATCCCCCGATACGCATTGCCACAAATCGTACATGTGTGTCTTACCACCTTGTGGAACATATCTCTGTAACGTATATCATCCCCTGATCAGCTCGGCTCTGACGCAAATACACCTTTGATGCAGCTTTTTAGGGTGCCAAACGATCAGAAACTGTCAGTGGGGATGTAGGCACTTTCTCGTTTTCCAAAAAATTTACTGACGGCTGCTCTAGCAGCTACAACGTGTCTGAGGAGGTGTCCTGTAGCTAGCAAGTGCCTTGGTGCGCCACAACCTCGTCATTGCCGTTCGTGTAACTCTTCAAGGTGCAAGGTGCATGTGGGTGATGCAGTGACGTGCCGCGGCGAAACGTTGGTAGAATGTTCAGATGACTTGCACATCGTTCGTGCTGGGGTGGACGGTAGTGCAAAGTGTGGCTGGTGGTCGCTTTGTGTGGCTGTGGCGTGGGTGCCGCGGTGGTGGGGTGTTACACGGAGATGAACGCAAGCGCCCGGCAGCGAGGGCAACAGCAGCAGACGACCAAGACCCCCCGTAAGCAGACAACAAGCAGCAACTGTCTCAGGTGAAAAGCCACAACGAACCGACACAGCCGACACAGCCACACCCACGCAACCACACAAACGCGCACTCCCGCACGTGCACCCCACCACCGCAGCACTCATGCCACAGCCGCACACAGCAACCACCAGCCACACTGCGTACTACCGCCCACCCCAGCAAACCCGGCCACCACCGACCCCCCAACAGCAGCACCCCCACTACAGCGAGCCTCACTCGAGCACTCCACGTGGTACCATGGGGCCCCCCGCCCACGAGAGCCCCGGGGCGCACGCCCCCCGCAGCGCAGGGCGAACCAGCCCTCCCCCTCCGGCTGCCCGGCAGGAGCCTGACCGTTGCGGGTGCAGGGGAATATATGCGACGCGAAGCGAAACTCAGCGGCAGGAACAGGGCTCGAGGATCCTTGCATGCATGTACAGCGCTTGATGATTGTTTTCACAACTCAGTGACATTAATATTTGGAGGCCAGTTCGCGCAGCAAGTGCCAGACACTTACAGAGCATTTCACGCTACTTGCCCGCCGACTTATCTGTTGTGATAGGATATTATCTGACGCTGACGCGGCCTCGTCTGCAATACCACCTACGCCACGATTAAAGTCGACGCATGGTCGCGTGTAGTAAAAGCAGCGCATTGTGACAAGATCATGTAGAGTGTTACACTGTGATAGGTCAAGGACATGCGGTGTGTACAGCTTGTGACTCGGAGAACTCCAGAGACTCCAGAACAGAGGCACATCAACGAGCTTTCGATCGATGCGCGCGGTACCTAGGACATTATTTCTGCTGTGGTACCTGTCCTTGCACAAAGGCCAGCAGTGACATATGCATTTACGTTTCCTCTGTAACGCAAAGAACAATTCTGTAACAAGTAGTCATCAAGGCGAGTTGTGAGTGATGACGTAATTGCAAGCCCAGGTGCCACAATTATCAATCTATTCATGCTCTATTCATCCATCAAGGAAATTGCTTCAGTAGTTTTTATCGATGGAGAGAAATTAGTTAAATTATCAGGTGACCATGTTCTGCGCACGATCACGATGAGCTCGGCCGTGGGCACCACCGCGCGCTGACCCGACGTGCGCTTTGTTGCACGTATCTCCAGAGAGACACCCCAGACGTTGGCAATGAATGAAGTAGGCTATTATTTTGGCTCAACTGGAACCAATGCCGCGACAGGGGCGGCGTCGGAAGGTCTCGACGGCAGCAGTTCCTGACCGTCTAAACCTGGCCCCAATTTGGAGCCGCTACAGGCAGGCCATAGCGGCGCAGAAGTGTCGCAAGAAGTAATAATGGATCAGCTGAAGCTGGCGAGGCGGAGACAAACACATCGCGACTCTCAGGCCCGTTATCGCAGACGGCAAGTGGTGCGCACTTCCCTGCACCCGCAACGTCGATTAAGCAGGTGACGCCTCACAGCGCCATACGACTGCAGCTGCTGCATGTCTGGTCATGCACAGCTGTGGCATGATCTGTGCATCGGCGCCATGTAATTCGTTCCAACTAGGACGTACACCGTCGAGCGAACGAGCGCATCTCCGGCAGACGAAGAGGGATGCCAGGTTAGAATTAGAGTTGCAGCCGCGCTGTAATCATGCATACTGTCGGCGTGCATGTGCCTCTGCATCCGATTACATGGCCAGAGGCTGCATACTGGCGCTATAGCGCTGCAGCGATGGGTCGATAAATGCATGTCCGTGCGCATATGGCCGCAGGCCTGACGACAACATCATGTCAACGTCAGGTTAACCTGCTGAAGCGAGAGATACGTTACAAAGGTACGCTCCACAAGGGGGTAGAACACTGTTCGCACACAGGTATGATTCATGCATATGGCAATGCAACAAACACATTCACCGACAGGCCTCTGTAGCCACCTTTTCCAGAACCGGGAATCCCGGTCTGAGATCCATTCTCAGCCGGGGCCAGCCCCGGGCCAGCCCCGACGAGACAAATCCCAACGAGGCTTCCCGAACATGAAGTCATTCAAAACCGGGCCCCCAAACAAGTTAGGACTCAGCAGCTAGGACTCAGCAGCGCCGAGGACCTCTGTGTTACACAGTGATAGATCTAGGACTCAGCAGCGCCGAGGCAACAGACCAGGCAACAAGCAAACAGACAGACCGGCCGCCGCAAGCACCAAGGCCACGCGCCGCACGAGCAAATGCCAGAACGAACTAACGCCATCGCGAAAGCAGACACGCACACACCATGCAGTACCACGCAGGCCACGCGCACACCAAACACACAGCCAGCACTCGCCGGGCCCACAAGCGGTCGTCGACTTGACACTAGCAGTCTGCACGGGCGCTACAGCGCGCGCTACGGCCATGTCCGAGGCCGCGAGGCACCGGTCCCAGGAGCAGTAGCCTCAGCCAGCCCGGCAGCCCGAGCGGTGTCCGGGGAGGGGCGCAGAGGAGAAACGGCGGACGTGCGCTGCGAGGAGAAAAGAGGGAGGGAGGGAAGAGGGAGGGATCGGGGGGGGGGGGGGGGGGGCTGCAGGGCGTAATGGGTGGAGGGGGGAGGCTTGCGGGGCGAGATGGGCGGAGGGGGGGGGGGGGGGGGGGGGGGGCGGGGCGACGCAAGCCTATGCGTGATGGCCTGTCAGCGCCGGCAGGCCGTCTGTGGGGACAGGAAGGCCCGGCAGCAGCGCGCGTCCGACCAGTCTAGCACGGAGGGGCGCGGCCACGTGGGCTTGGCGCGCCAGCGCGCGGCACAATGTTGTGGACAGGTCGCGCATGGCATTGAGCAGGAACCGAGGACCTCTGGGTGAATAAGGCTGTGTGCTTTGGGCCGATGCCCGATTGGGTTGTGGCGTGGTGCTCGATTTGTTTTCTTGCTTGTTTCTGCATCAATAGCGCGTCGTTTCGAGACTTCTAAGTCCAGATTGCTACGGGCTACGGTATACAGCCGCAGCTGCTGGGTCATGTATATTTTGGGTCCCCGCTTTCGCTTGCGCAGCATTCCCATCAGTGCTGCCTGTGCTGGTATGGCTTACGTAATGCCGAATGGCGATGGCCTATTTTGTGGTACAACTTGAACACCGGTGGTGTCAATTGGGCTGTGAACATAAATGTCAATGCAAATTAACGGACTTGCCATAGCCGATTAGGCCATTGATATCTTCGGCGTGCCGAGATCGGCTGTAGCGGCTGCATGCATATACTTGGACCAGTGGCCAGATGTGGGCCAATACGGGCTGTGCCTTGTGAGTCTGCTGCACTCCAGTTGCCAGCAGGCTGCCGTATGTGTCTGCCAGCGCTAACACACCTCGTTGGTCTGTCGTGTACACAGTACACCATCGTCCGGACTTCACCTACTGCTGATCCACAGACACGCATGCGATGGCTCAGCAATACATTACACACCCGGGTGTGTAGTGCACAGGCGGGCGCTGTTGCCGGGCCTTCCTGTCACCACTGACGGCCTGCCTACGCTGACGAGCCATCGCGCGTAGGCTGGAACAGTGTCCTGCCAACCTGGTCCTGCGCTGGGAGGGGGAGGGACATGAGCGTGTCGATGAGCTTGCACACCTTGTCAGCGGTCTGCTGCACATGCGCTGACTGGAATTGCGGCGTGCCGATTGGCGTGCCGGTGACGACCAAGCCTGCCTCTGCATGTGCAATCCCCAGCTCCTCTGCAACGGCGGCTGCCGCTGCCGAATCCGCAGAATATGCGACGCACTTGGGGAGCTGTGGTTGAAGGCCGGACGGGGCAACGGCTGCGACGAGGGTGGAGGCGCGCATGGCGGTGGCTGGGCTCCCGCGGATCGTGCAGTCGTCGTGGAATGCGACCAGGCTGGCTCCGTTTTTGTCAAAGAGCTGCTTCTGCTCTTGCTGCGTGTGCGGAGAGTGGCCTTGGGACTTATGCGCTGCTGATCACAGGTGATAACAGAGCGGCCTTAGGTCCGCACGGCCTTGAGACTTGTGATGCTCTGTCTGTTTGCCTGTTGACTGCTCTTTGCCTTGGCGCTGCTGGGTCCTAAATCTATCACAGTGTAACACGCACCCCGCACAGTACCATACACAACCACTGCCTCGTTTCCTTTTTTCCTCGGCGCTGCTGAGGCCTTGATGTATCGCAGTGTACCAAACCACCATTGTCAGCTGCTGCAAACTCACCCATGTTTGTACATGTGCACCTACTCCGTTGCAGTTACAACGTAACTGTTGACGCTGAATCAGCACTGCTAGCGCTAATGCTCAACCTGAATCCACTCACTCCATCCACCCTTGTCTTCCCCCCGGCCTGGGAGTCTTACTGCTGGCTAAGCAACCACCCCCATCCCAGTATGCAGGACGAGATACAGCAGGCTGAAGCCACTGTTGAAGTCAAGCAATCCGCCATCGCCTTTGCGAAAGCGTGCCGTCTTGAGCTGCTCGTTTGCCGCCGAGTCCTCCACCGCCGCTGCATCAACGCCGCTGCCCAAGTGCTGCGGCTGCTGCGTGCTGAGCCTACGGGTGTCCTGACCCCTGACGGCAGCGCCCCGACTTCCACTGCAAGCGCCGCTGCTGGGTCTGGGCGCCATGCAAATGACGGCAGCTCGAAAGTCGTCTCCGCAGCCGCCCGCGAGCCAGGCGGCGAGGGCCCCCAGAGACATCCAGAAGCTTCCACATCCCAACCGCAGCTGACGGATGCCTCCGCAGCCGCTTTTGACTTGGTATCAAACGTGATACCCTCTGCTCAGATGAAGCCTGTGGCGGCAGACGCGGCGGTGAAGGGCCACATGACAGAGTCGGTGTATGCTGGTCTCTACATTGCCGATATTCTATATGAGCCCGAGTCCGAAATGCAGCGGCAGCTGCAGGCTGATGACGGCACCAAGGGGGGGGGTATGCGGAGGGCTGACGCGACAGCGGCCAAACTTATACGGGAGGCGCGCGCTGTGACATTGCGGCTGGCCGAGCGGAAGCGGCAGGCGGCAGTGGAGCACGGCTTGCAGCCGCGCGATGTGCGCTGGGTGCTGCAGAGCATATACGCTGCGGAAGACGGGCGGCCGCTGTCGTTCACATCAGCGATGCTGTCACCGCAGTGCATGGCGTCGCTGTATGCATGCCACTTTGCCGGCCTGCTGGAGCAGGCGATGATAGCGAAGGCTCTGCAGCAGTTTGATGCGGCTGCGGGGGATACAGGCGCGGCCAAAGCATGCAGTGCGCTCCGACGATGCCTTGCGAATCCTTCGCTGCCCAAAGCCATGCCGTTGTACAAATGCGGGCTCACAGCAGCGCGCTGGCCTCGACGTGCACCAACGTTGGCAGGCACTGTGGCAGGCGGTACACGCAAACCTGCTTCCAACCTCGTTTCTCAGGCATATACTTGTGGGCGGGACGCACCGCGGGCACTCATGATCACCCGGAGTGGCTGCCTTTAGCGCTCCACTGCGCATAGCTCTGAGGTCCCAGGTGCCACTGAGATGCATGCGCTGACTCCTGAGGAGACTTAGGACTGAGCTGGGCCAAAGCACTTGCAATTGCCGCTCACAGAGCTGGGGCATTACATCCAGATATGCTCGAGTATAGCCTGATCACCTGAGACACATGACTCTTACGACTGCTGCAAACGAAGCCACTGTTGCACACACTCACTGCTCGGTCATGCATGTACTCAGATGCATGCGCTGAAATCCAGCTGGCGCGTGTAGGCATCGTTGCGGACGCAATCGCCCCTTCGTCCGCTTGCGATGGTGCGGCTTGCGTGTCGAGGATCCTCTCGGCCCTTGACACGGCGCTGGCTGGCGTCGGGGACGTCTGCACCTTTCCCATGCATCACACCTGCGGCGTTGACGGCACAGCTCCTGTGGCCACCACTGTCCCACACATCGTGCGCACTACTTGCCGCTATTTCCGCCACATCCTCCCCAAGCCGCAGTGGCTGCACATGTGCGAGGTGTAAGTGAGCTTCATGGCTGAGCTGACGCAGGGGGCGCCGCTGGGACAGGCCCCCTGCCCCCACCGCAAAGTTCTCACCGACACAACAGAAGATCACGCTGCAAGCTTGTGCCCCCGCTGCTCTGTCTTAGCTTTAATCATGGCGACTCTACGAGACGAGATCAGCGTCGTGGCTGCGGTGCATCCTCCCCCCCAACACGTCCTGACCTTCAATCCCCAATTGCAACCCCCCCCCCCCCCCCCGCCCCCCTCCACCCGCAAACTTGCTTGTTTCTGTCCGATCAACCAAATCTCAAATAAAGCCAAAAGGGCCCTGGATACGCGGCAGACGCCTGTGCATGCATGCAGAGTGAATCCATGCGTATCGAGGCAGTGCCGCTGGCACCCGTGCGCGCCCGCGCCAAACAGGTTTTTACCTTCTGCGACCTCATCGTCTCGCAATGCATGACAGATCAGCCCATCGCATTCCGGCAGATGATTTGCGCATGCCGTGTGCGCGCCATTAATCAGCGAGGCCTACAAGCGGTACGCGTGACTCCTGGAAGCTTTTTGTTAGTGCCCAATTCTCGCTCGTGATTTGCTCTCGGACCTGAAAACTGACTGACTGGCCCATAAGGTGTCAGGCTGGCACAGTTTGGCTAACGAACGCTGACGAACACCAGCTGTCTATTTCACCATTGCATGCGTGCATTGCATGCTCGCGGCGCCACACGGATGCGCTCCCACTGGCTACACAACTGTATACCTCGCGGCCTCGGACATGGCCGTAGCGCGCGCTGTCGCGCCCGTGCAGACTGCTAGTGTCGAGTCGACGGCCGCTTGTGGGCCCGGCGAGTGCTGACTGTGTGTTTGGTGTGTGCGTGGCCTGCGTGGTACTGCGTGGTGTGTGCGTGTCTGCTTTTGCGCTGGCGTTAGTTCGTTCTGGCATTTGCTCGTGCGGCGCGTGGCCTTGGTGCTTGCGGTGGCCGGTCTGTCTGTTTGCTTGTTGCCTGGTCTGCTGCCTCGGCGCTGCTGCGTACTGGATCTATCACTGTGTAACACAACTGTATACCACACATGCATGATCCCCTGTGTGCATGACAGCTGCCCTTGCTCTACTGCACCCGGTCCAGGCAGTGGCCATGGCGGCGGCTGGCCTGCAGACACCAGCTCATGTGGTTACACGGAGATGAACGCAATAGCCCGGCAGCGAGGGCAACAGCAGGAAAGTACAGCTCATGTATCTATTGCTGCCCCCTCGCTTTCCGTTAGCGTTCTGGCATGTATGGGTCGATGCGCGTCGCGCAGTCATGTGAACGGACTCCCACATTTATTAAAATGCAATCCCAACACACCTTGCAACAGCGTATGTGCATGCAGGAGCGAGAGATCGTGCTATCCCTGTTCCGACAGATGCAGCTGTCTCACGCGCAGCAGCGCACAGCGGCCAGCATGTGGCGCGCCTGGCGTGACATGCGGAGCAAGCTTGACGTCCATTTTGCCAACGCGCTGATGCCATTGGCTGCCATCCTTCGGGTCCAGGATGTTATCCTAGAGGGCAGTCCGCACAGTCACGGGCACAGCGTTCGCAGCGTGGATAGCATGGACACTGACTCGGCTGTGTACTTCCTGCAGGATGGCAAGCGGCGCCGCAACATTGGAGATGGTGGCAGAGTGTGCATCTGCGGCGCATGTGCCAAGAACGTGGGCGGGCGGCTGCTGGGCGCAACCGGACACATCACGGCCAGCGTGGACAACGCCATGCGGCGGCTGGCACAGACGCAGCGCCGCGAGGCGGTCAAATTTGTTGAGCTGTTGCGCATAATATGCATGCCAGACGCGCTCTTCACAACAGAGCAGTATGCGCAGCAGACGGCCGTCGAACTGCAGCAAGGCGCCATTATGGACTGGTACCAGTCCATAACGTTGTGGCTGTGCAAGACTGCAATGGAGCACCTGGAGCGTGAGGGTCTCTTTGAGAGCGAGCAGCGCGGCCTGGGCTTTGTCTGAGCAATTGGCGTGGTGCCGTGCATGGCGCTCATGATCAGGCTGCGTGTGTTGTGCGTGTGTTGGGCGTGTGTTGGGCATGCTGCGTGCCTTACACATGCGACGTGTGGTGTGAATGCTGTGATGCTTTGAGTCCTGGCAACCGCTGCGTGTGCCATCTGCCTGTGCGGTGGCTGTGAAAACATGCATCACCCATGGTGCATGGGAGATTGGGGTGTTTTGCTGCGAGCTTGGGGCCCATGGATGCAGCAAGGGTCCATGAGGGGTGAGGGGAGGCGGGACATGGAGTGCGGAGCGAAGGAGACGCCACTGCGGAGTTGTCTAGAGGCATGCCAGCTGGAGCATTGAAGCTATTCGTTGTTGGACCGGCTCCGGCGGGCTGCCTTGTGTGTGTGTGTGCATACCATGTGAAGAGCAGCTGTATACATACATGTGCGCTGTATACATACGCGTGACCAGTATGCTGCAGAGCTGCAGTGCAGATGCATGGGCGCCCTGACTGCTCTTGCAATTGCAAATATAGTCTGCGGTGCGTGTGCTGTGTTTGGTGGTGTTGCGGAGCACACCACCCTGTGTGGTCATGTGACTCGCCGTCAGAGTGGGCATGTATGCTCAATTTCTGCGGCAGCGCGGCTCGAGGCAGCGCGCAGCCTTTATGCTGCGTGCTCTGTGGTGTTATGTACACTCCAACGGCTAGTCCGAGCCGCGGTGAGCAGTCATGTGTGACTTTGAGATTTGATAATGAGGCGCTGTGTAGGGAGGTCACATTTTGTTTTCCATCACGTGACCGTTGCGCTCAGCCAGCGTGTGTTGCATGGAGATTGACGCAAGAGCCCGGCAGCGAGGGCAACAGCAGGAAATGCACGCACGCACGCACGCACGCACGCACGCACGCACGCACCCCCCCGCACCCTACCACCGCGGCAACCACGCCAAAGCCGCACACAGGACGGCGGGGCGTACCACTAGCTAGCAACCCCCCCTCCACCCCCCGTCGGCTGCCCGGCATGGGCCGCAGATTGCGGCGCCGCGACACTCGCTCTGCGGGAAGGTAGGGGAGCCAGCACGGAAAGACGTGGGGCCGGCCTGCGCTGCAGCAACCGCGGCCCCCGGTCCATCACGGCGGCCAGCGGCCGCCTACAGTACGTCCGACGGGACAGCGTGGCCAGGCACCACTGCCCGGCCTGTCAGCCGCATACGCAGCGGGGCCGCAGCGAGGACCTGGCGCGTCACACCACGGCAGAGAGTGGTGGAGAGTTCGCACATGGCATTCTGCAAGAACACTCGCCTGGCCACGGCCCCCGAAGCCGCAGCGAAGTCAGGGATCTTATTCAGGAAGGCAAACGCACCCGTGCCCACACGGCAAAACGTCTCATGCGACAGGGACACAAAGCGGCACGCACCTGCGCCGGAGCGGCCGAACTTGTCGCGCTTTCTGTCGTCCATCAGCTGGGCGGCAGCGCCTGGCGTGTTTGCCGACCCGGGAGGGGGCCACCGGACAGGTCACGCACACATCAGCCACGATGGTATCGCAGGGCATCATCACAAGCAGATGACCCCGTTATGGGTTGCGCTGCGAGCGGGGGGGGCAGCGGCCGGGCACAAGCTGCGCGGCCGCGCGATCCCGGCGACCCTCGGGCAGGCGCTGCGGCGGACCAATTGCCGCCGGGCCCACCTGCGGCAGTTGCTCACACCGCACCGTGCACTAGCCGGCCGGGGCGGCCGCCTTCACGTCCACGGCGGCGGCGGGGGGTTGGCGGCATCGAGCGTGGTTGTGGCAGCCATACATCAATTGAGTCGGTAAAAGGCGGATCTGCCAGCGTTCCATTGAAGCGGATTTGCTAGAGTCTTCATGCATGCCGCCTCCTGTGTTGTTTCGTTCGCCGGTGATTTCAATGGCCTAACCGGCAACGGCAAGTAATTCAATTCACATTTACATTTATGTTTACGTGCACCACAATATCTAAGCTACTTGAGTCGTCGGCGGAGGCAGCGACTCGGCTGTAGGCATCATGGCGTCCACGTCGGGACGTTTGCACGAGGCTGGACATCAGCGAGCCAGCTGCAAGTGATAAAAAAGAAAACCCAGTTGCCTGTACCACCAGGCGTGCGCAAGACTATGTTTGGTAATATTAGGCTGTCTTTCACTTCGCCAGTAAAGCGTCCGATTGGCAGACCGAAAGGTATCAGGAACAAGAAGCTGAAGCACGCAGTTGATCGCGCGCCAGGCACAGATGTCATCCTTGAGCCGACAATGATAGGACCAGCCAATGATTGATAGCAAACACCAGAACGAGGATGCAGTTGATGGTGATTTTACGTAGCTGCGGGAGGAGGCCGTTGCTTCTGTGGTAGACGCGGAGGCTGATGCAGCAAGCAGCCTAGGCTGTTGCGTTAAAGGCTGATGCGGAAAACCGTTATTGTATGCATCCAGCCGAAGTAGCAAACAAAAACGACAAAAACTGTTTTCACCTGGAGCAAGTAGCATTATTTGGCTAATGCCTGATCAGACGACCACTGGTCAGGCATTCTTCATCCCTGAGTTCAAAGAGTCTGCTTGTGATTTGAGGCTTGGCTGCAGTGCATGGCTGATGACCTGCTGCAATTGCAAGCAGGCATGCACAAAGGTATCGTGATTGAAACCAATTGAGCAAAAAGTCCATGCAGCCGCAGCACCCTGGTCGAACATTGATCATGTCCTCAGCGTTTTGTGCACATCATTGTCTGCTGCTCATGATTGCTTTGATGCTGAGGTTGCGACCAGACCTGAAGAGGGAAACGCTTGACACAGGTCGCATGCAGACTACTACGGATACGGCGATGTAATCATACATACATACTTTCTCCTGGGATTCCCCTTGCGCTGATCATCGATGGCCGCACTTGCAGCACCAGTGGTGTTAGATCGCGACGAAAACAGATCGACGCATATATTGACTCTCGCACTAGCTGTCTTGGATTCCGAAAAGGGAGAAGTCTTGGTATCTATTCGCTGCAATATATACATACTGAGAGTCCAGTGCCATGTACTGGCTATGTTTCCGTGTCGTGGCCGACCAGCGTCAACCCGATCCGGCTCAGTAGGACCGCACAAAACCCCGTGCAAAAAGAATCCTGTGATTATGTAATGTTTTTGAGTGTCTGTGCAGTTTCTCTGGTAAAAATAGCGAGTGTGCGCGATACAACCATGTTCGTTGTTACGTCGCAGAGCTGTGTAGGAACGCGCCAAAAGAACCCGCGCGTGCAGATGCAAAAACTACGCATCTGAGTGTAGACTGTAGATGTTCGTGTCCCCATTTCCGCCCCCTGAGCCCAGAAGAGGAAGCGGCCGTGCAACTTCTCTGGAATAGATGATTTCGCGACCGACCTGACCAACCGGGCCGGCCGTCCGCGCGCCAATCAGGCCCACGTAGATGATGATTAGTATGGTATCGACAGCTGACTGCTGTTTCGTGCGCGTTCCGACGCACGTAGTCACGCCAAGCTGTACCTTGCAGCACGGCAAGTAGAAGCTTAGGAAAGTGCCAAAAGAAAACATGCACAATGACCCACAAAAGAAAACAGAGTGGTCAGTAGCTTGTATTTACTATCCCCGCAGACAGATTTGACAACCCCAGCCCAACGGCGTCCCTCCCAGCAACCACCACCATGCCCGCAACTCGCCACATCCACCTCACAGCATCCACACTCAACACCAGATGACCAGATGACCCGACCAACACCAGCCACTGGACTACGATGTCCGCATCCAACCTGCAAATGTGCTCGCCAGGACTCCAATTCGCTCCGCCAGCATGTCAACCAAGATCACCCGACAGCCCAATGGCAGCCCGACCAACTAGCAGCAATCGACTATGTACAATGCCCGCAGTGCCAGAAAGTCCTCAGCTACCCCATCCGCTCACACAAAATAGCAGGCGCAGGCAGCGCAGCGTGCACCCACAAGACCTCCACCGAAGAATCAAGCAGACACCGGCAGGCAGTGAATGCCAGAGCCAAGCCCATCCAAACACCACCCCACCAGCGAGCCCAACAGCCCCACGCAAGCACATCCCATGCACCTCCGCCGCAGCAACCCCCAACCCCCCCAGCAGACCAGCGACCCCACCCACCAAACACCCCCAACATTGACAACGATGACCGACCCAGACCAAGACAGACCATCCCAAAAGGCTCCGCACACGCCTTCGGGGACGGCCTGGCCAAGCTCGTCACAGCCATGACCGATGCCCCAGACCACGCCGCAGCCACAGCTGCAACCACAGCCATGTTGTGGTACGCAGCCCAGATCCTGACCGACGACAGCCACAACGGACTCGAACGCCGCATAGCAGCACGGATCCTTGCCCACAGCAAAGGCAGGGATCCCATCGAATACGAAGAACGCCGCAAGAAACCCCGCTCCAACCCAGCCAAGCAGACATCCGAGCAGCGCACAGCAGCCCGCGTACACACAAAGCTGACCATGCACAGCCTCTCCCGGGCAGCCGGATGCCTCGCCCCCGGCTCCATCGTCCAGCAGCCCACACCAGAAGACCTCGCCAATCTCCAAGACCTCCACCCCCCAGGAGAACCAGCCCAGCCACCTTTCATCGACACAGCCGCATCACATATCACTGGGGACGACCTAGAACGTGTCCTCGGCAACCTTCCCAACTCCTCTGCACCCGGCCTGAGCGGCTGGACGTACGAACACGTCAGATCCGCCGCATCCGCCAGCACCGAGGCCAGAGACGCCATCCTCCACCTCATCAACCAGGTCATCAGCGGCCAGTTCCCGCAGGTGACAGCCCTCCTCAGCACCAGACTCGTCCCCATCCGCAAGCCAGACGGCGGCATCCGCCCCATCGCCGTCCAAGAAGTCTGGGTCCGCATCGCCAGCCTCTGTGCACTCAGAGCATGCAGCGAAGTGGGCCCCAGCCTTGCCCCGCTGCAGGTTGGTGTCGGTATCTCCGGCCGCGCTCAGACCATGGGCCATGCGCTCTCGTCTGCCGCCGTTGGGAATCTCGACACCGTCATCCTGTCGGTGGACTTCAAGAACGCATACAACTCCATCCACACCCAGTCCATGCTCGACGCAGTCCACCAGCGCGCCCCACAGCTCCTCCCATACACCATATGGGCCAACACAGCACCAACCCAGCACCACGGCATAGGCGCCCCACCAGGCACAGCCCCGATCACATCGACCAGAGGTGTGAAACAGGGCGACCCCCTTGCCAGCCTCCTCTTCTCACTGACTCTGCAGCCGGCTCTCGAAGCCGCCCAAGCCACCGCAGATCCCGCCGACGCAGCCCTCCTTGCCTATGCCGATGACTGCAGCATCCGCGGCACCGGCGCACCCATCATCAAGGTCTTCACCACCCTGGAGGAACACGCCCACCCGATCGGCCTCCGCATCGGCCGCGCGAAGAGTGCAGCCACATCCATCATTGATCGCGACGCGGCCCAGGCTGTGGCCGACGCCACAGGCGTGCCGCTGCGCCCACACGGCGTCACCTGCGCAGGCACGCCCATCGGCCACACCCCATACGTCAAGGACTACTGCAACCGCCGCGCGACAACCGCATGTGCGAAGATTGATCGCCTCCTCTCTCTCCCCCTGCCTGCCCAGGACAAGTTCCTGCTGCTCCGCGGCTCTGTGCAGCTTGCCCTCACCCACCTAGTCCGTGTCGTCGCGTGGGACTCGGTCAAAGACGCGGTGCAGCGGCTGCAAGACAGGATCATGGCGGTGGCGTGGGAGATCATGCACCACCTGCAGATGCCCACCGTCGCCGAGGAGCAACTCCGCCTACCGCTACGCCACGGTGGATTCGGCCTCATGGACGTCACGGAGCACGAGGCAGATGCAGCCTATCTGTCCAGCGCCGCGCTGGCGCATGACGCCATGCGCAATGGCCCCTCCGACTTCCGCCCATTCGCCGAAGGCGACGTTGCCACAGGCCTACAAGAAAAACGGACAGCGCTGCGTGCAGCAATGCCGCTGGAGGCAGACTGGGGGCCAGAGGAGCTCGACAACGTCTTCATCGCCACTGGCCTTCCCGGTATGAGCAGAAAAGTGACCAGGGCAGTAGCGCAGACACGGCACGATGCGCTGCTGCAACAGCAGGGCAGCACCCTTGGTGGTGCAAAGGACCTTGCACGCATGCGCAGCTGCGCCTGTTGTGTTGCCTCACTGTTCCTGGATTCCCTCCCAACCAACCGCATGCTGACTCTGAATTATGGGGATTTTGTGCATGGGATGCGGTTCAGGGGCGGACTTTCCCCCCTGCCGCCGTTAGATGGGGAAGTGATATGTGATTGCAAGTCTCGGGTGAAGCTCGGCAACGTAGATCATGCCATGACATGTCGACACAATGCCGACTGCTGGACGTTGCGCCACAACATTGCCGTTATGGCTTGGCGCCGTCGAGTAAGAGCGGCAGGGGTGTCCACATCAATTGAGCCTGTGATGCGCAGCCTGGACAGACGCTACAGGGACGACAGTAGGGGGGACATCCTAGCAAATGGTCCGGACGTGGACGTGTATGTACTAGATGTCAGCTTCATCCACCCATCTGGGGTGGCTGTGGTGGGGAAAGCATCGGGGGCACAGGGGCACGCGGCCGCCGTACGCGAACAATTTAAACTCAACAAGTACAAAGAGAGTGTGCAGGGATCGTACAAGGTGGTGCCGGTTGTGCACGAGACATATGGCAGACTAGGGCCGCATGCCATGCAGTACCTCAACACGCTGGCAGTGTCGTTGGTTGGGCCGTTCAACAAGAGAGCAAAGGCTCGCTGGATTGAGAACTCCTTGCGGGAGTTCAGTGCGGCGACAGTGAAAGGAAACGGGTTTGTGATCAGGAAGACCATGTCCAGGGTAGCACGGCTCACGGGTGCGCAGTTTGTGCCAGGTGATCGCCTGGCCGGCTCGCATCTGCTGGGTAGCATGTGAGTCTAGACTCTAGTTGTACGTTTGCTTGGTGCACTGGATCGGAGCCCCACGATGTAACGATACATACTTTCTTTTGTGCCAGGTGATCGCCTGGCCGGCTCGCATCTGCTGGGTAACATGTGAGTCTAGAATCTAGTTGTACATTTGCTTGGTACACACGGGTGTGAAGCATGTGTATCTCAGGGCGGCTGACACGCCTAGCTATACGGCCAAGCTTGCTGAGCAGGGCAAGAAGCGTGATTCGCTGGCGTTTTGTGGAGGCTCCGCAGTATGCGTTCTTTCCGTATGCGGTAGAATCGTATGGGCGGCTGGGCCAGAAAGCGATTGAGTATGTGAAAAGGCTTGGGGACATGTCCGGTGTCGACACCGCTGCTATGTCGGGGCGGACCTCCAAGTCGGTGTTTGTCATGAACACGTACAAGAAGCTGTCTTCTGCGTTGCAGAGGGCGGACGCCAACATATATGCTCAGACATTGTCGGCCATTCCTCGTGTGACCAGCAAGCACTTCCTGCCGGGCCGGCACGTGCCGGTGGAGCAGTTCTGAGTGTGTTGTGAGCCGTGCTGTGAGCAGCAATGGAGAATGTTTCGAGGGAACTGTAGCGCAATACAGAAGCTGCTGTGTTGCTGTTTGTGCATGGCACTCCACCATGGTGAATACTTTTGATGTATTGCCATGAAACGTACTCTCTGTTCTACCACCTTGTGGAGCATACATCTAACGTATCTCTATGGCTGTGTGGAAGCAACAAGGCAACATGCGTTGCGCGCGCGGCGGAACGTCAGAAAGACCATAAACGGACACACTCCCACAACAAACGCAGCCATGCGGAGGCGGCCATGCACAGTGCATGTGCCTTGCATTGTGACTGCCACTGTGCTCACGGCGAATGTGCTCGAATCATTCATCAACAGCTGCCTGAGAACTGCGGCTGTGGGGGCCACCTCGCCAGGCATGCACACAGTTTCGCTCTGCACATAAGGTGCCTTGATCTTGCTAACGATTTCGCCTGCGGCACTGGGAATCGCCCGGTTCCATGCTGAATCCATGCAGGAATCCAGACTTCCTTCCGCTGTGCCCTCTATTCACCACAGGGGACGCATACTGCTCTGAGAGATACGTTACAGATACTCTGTCTAACTCATAGTCTAACTCTTAACATGTGCCGCTGCGGAAAGACACACTTGCAGATGGTAAGCAGAGTACAGCGGACAATCATGAGGTGGCAGGGTAGTGCCGTGAGGACGTTATCCGGGTCCTTTGCACACACAGTCGCGATCGCCTGCAGCAGACAATGCAGATGCTTTGAGGCTGCTCACATCTTCAGGCTTTGCAAAGTGTGCAGGGCTACCGGCGCGTGCCTCGTGCCACAGGTATCCCAGCATGCTGGTCACGATGATGGCCATGCCTGCGCCCTGCATCGGCGAGGTGAATTCGCCAAATACAACGACCCCCGCGATCTGGCTGAACACGAGGGACAAGTACTGCATGCTCATCACCGACGCCGCCTTGGCCTTTGCGAGGCCCAGGGTCGTGCATAGCTGGTTGCCGTAGCCGCACGCGCCGAGCGCGACCAGCAGCGCTATGTCGCGCCGGCTGCGGGGGGTGATGAGGTGGCGCCAGGTGAGCGCGCATCCGAGGAGGGAGTAGGCCAGCGTGCACAGCACGAGGTAGAGGATGATGACCTGCGCCGCCTCTGTGCGCCGCAGCTCCCGCACCACCATCTGCACACACACACACACACACACACACACACACACACACACACACACACACACACACACACACACACACACACCGCGCTGTCTTGGTGCTCATGCATGCGGTGACCATGCATGCGATCGGTGTGCCGATCGCCATGTCCACATACTGGACGCGTCCTGCTCACCGTGGTCACTCAGTCTCAGTGCTTACTCCCCATGACGCCACCGAGGCTGTGCTGTACCTGGGTGGAACACCATGCATTCTGTTTTTGGTGGTTGCTGCGATGCCTGACAGCAGGCTTCCCGGGAAACTGCACCTTCGTACCCGTGCGGGTTTACACGCACACCTCTCAAGTGGAGCAGAGTCTCACCCTCTGCCAGTGCCCCCCGACTGCAGGCTCTCTCACTATCGACTGCAGGTTTCTCTCAATCTGGCCCTCGCGGCCTCTCAACCAAGACCTCTCAACCTCTACCAGTATCCGCCGACTGCACGGCTCTCTCACTATCGCATGCTCGGCAGGGCATTCACGCCATCGCTGCTGGGCTGTGACGTCAAACTCCACAGCACAGCACACGCAGCACATGCGGCTGCGCGCCGGCGGCCAGCACACCTTGACTGACGCGGCGAAGAAGGGCTGGGAGAGGCCTGCGGCCAGGCCGGCGGCGCTGAGGGCGGCGGAGCCGGCGGGGAGGAGTGGCGGGGGCTGCGTGATGAGCACGACTCCGACAATGCACAGCGGGATGACGGCGGCGACGGCGGGGCTGAGCGCCTCCCGCAGCGCCCAGGGGCTCAGCAGCGCGACGATGAGAGGTGCGAGGAAGGTGAGGGTGGTGGCGGTGGCGAGCGGCAGGTAGAAGCAGGAGGTGAAGAAGAGCGCCAGGCTCGCGTAGCCCAGCGTGCCGCGCAGCACGAGCAGCCCGCGCCGCACGCCGAACGGGCTGCCGCCTGCGCGCATGCGCACCCCGGCTGTCATGCATGTGGCGCCGGGTTGCCGCATCGAGATGCAGATTATGCATGGTTGGCCCTTGCTGTAGAATACTGTGATAGAGCAAGGCCTGAGCAGCACGGAGGGAACAAAGCAAAGAACGGACCAATGCCAACAAACCAACAATCACAAGCAGCATGGTCGCCGTTTTCACTAGCATGATCCGCACCCATCATGATCAGAAACTGCTGAACTGAAAGCACACGCACACACATCGCAAGCGAGCGCGACACCGCGCAGCCTATATACACGCCACAGGCACAGGCACAGGCACCATGCCACACGCACAGGCACCATGCCACACGCACAGGCACCATGCCACACGCACAGGCACCAGGTGTGGGGGCCATGGTGCTCGCCCGGCGCCAAGCCAACTACAGCGGGTGCCGCCAAGCCAACTACAGCGGGCGCCGCCAAGCCAACTACAGCGGGCCGGACGGATGCGGGAACGGCACGCCGTCGCGTGGGTCCGCGACAACGCGCCGCGGCTGTGGCCTCTAGCGCCAGGCCACCTGCAGGGGCAGTCACTGCCACCGAACGCTGGGGTCCGAGCGGCGGCCGGGGACAGGCCGTGGCGAGAGGCGGAGGAGGCGGGGGAGAGGGGGCGGGCAGGCTGCAGTGCCGGGGGATGCAGGGGAAACAGCGATCGATTCTGTGTCAGCGCATGCAGGGAGTTTTTTTTCACAGAAATCCTCATGTGCAGGTTAATCTAATGACAGGCAGGGGTTGTGCTGCTGGGTAGTGTCATCGATTACATGACGGTGGTATTTACCACAGGCAGATTTACGATGACATGACGATTTTTGCGACCTTTACGACAAAAGTTTGAGAATTACGATGTTTTGTTTTCGCGAGGCAGGTGTGGGGCAGTTGCGCGAAAATAAGCAGACTGGCGACCGCCACAGGGCGTTGATTGCTGCAACACTTCCCGCTTACGGGAGGAAATGAGCAGTTGTGCACGGCTGAGGTTGTAGTACACGTGAACGAGCGTGGCATACATATCTGTACCAAGCCTGTGCGGTTGCTGGGAGCGGTGTGGTATAGATGTCGTCCCGAACGTGCGAAATTTTTCGAAGGGCGGTAATTACGGCGTAATCTTACGACGAGCAACTTGACGTTACGGTGACGACGTAATTCTGCATTTTCGTCGTAATCGGTGACACTACTGCTGTGTACACAAACAACCGCGCTGATCAACCGGCACAACGATCAAGACTGGGTGCTGTGCGGTCAAGAGCATTAACAGGCATGTTTGCAGTCTCACCTGTGGAGAGGATGGCAGAGAGCGAAACGACGAGGATGAAAAGAGCCCTGTAGAAGGTGAGCTCAAACACCGGGTAGCCCTCGTCCTGCAGAAGCTTGCTGCACGTTCCCATGCCGGCGTAGAAGACGGAAGAAGCCGCGTAGTAAAGCATGCCGGTCGCGACTTGGTCCGGAGCCGGGCTTTCGATTTCCGCCGCGTCTGCGGTCAAGAGCACGGCTAGGCCCTCCTCCTGTACACACTGTGATCAAACCTGCCCCGAGGCAGTGCATAGATGACTTTTAGACCTAGCAAGCTAATCGTTCGGCTAGCTGTCTTTGGTGTCTCTGTGACTGCTCTGGCGCCTTGCAAGGCCTTGTTGCGTCAGCAGTCGACAGCGCACACAGGCACTTGCACCGGATACACGCAGCAGTGGAGGCTGCCCAAGAATGGCTACGATACCTTTAGTGGTTGTTTAGATGTATCACAGTGGCGCAGCTTTAGCATGCACTCTCCAGGCTCAGGCTGCTGTTCGAAGGACATGTTTGTGCCGCAACGTTGACCAGCATCATTTGAATGCGCTTCTGCCCCTTGACACGCCGCAAGCCGTACCATGACTAAGATCTAGACAGCTAAATTCCATTCCGGTGCTTCACGTTCTCTCCTAGGCCTCATCCCAGGGACAAGAGAGGCTCGAACTCCGCAACCGTGACCTGGGCGTAGTCCGCAAGGCGAGTCAGACGTCTGTCCCGACGGGCAGGTTTCAGCAGAGTTGCACATGCCTGTACTGGATGGAGGCTCGTTTATCGATCGTGGCAACATCACAGCCGCATCTAGACGGGCCAGTATCGGTGAATGGGATCGTTGACTAGCAACGGCTGCCCAGCGCATCTGCGTGTGCGCGGCGCGTGCAGACAGTCACACGTGCCAATGCAGACGAGCGTGGCTAGCGAGGGCTTGGAGCATCTAGCACAGCTGCGCCCAGCTCCGCGGAGCTCCGTGCTTGACCCAGAATGGTTTCAGGGATGGCAGTCTTGCGCGCCATGTGCCTTTCTCGTGCCTGTGGCCACTGAAGGTCAAGGCCGGTGTTTGGCCAAATTTGGCAACAGCTGGGCCACCATCAGAGGCACCTGCACACGAAGGGCTCACCGGCGCTGCTGAGTCCTAGATCTATCACTGTGTAACACACGGAGGGCTCACCGTTTGTAACACAAGAACGACTCGCAATGCTACTCAGCACCTGATCTTTGCGGGTTGACATCATTCTAATGTGCCACGTTCCGCTTGCGCTCATGGCCCCTGCAGGTGCCCTGTGTTGGGGAGACACAAAAGGGTGGGTCGGCCATCAGTGTGCTTCGGGACAGGCCCCAAACCAGTGACACACGATGGTGCACACAGCGTGGAGATAGCGCTTCCAAGGTAAAATGGACAACCAAAGCGCATGGCAGACCAAAACATGCATAACCCTCCATTATAGTTTTGCAGCGTGATCCATACCCACCCGGAACAGAAACAGGAGCGCACGCACACGCACACGCACACGCACACGCAGACCTCCGTTGAGACACTCGAGCGAGATGTTGCTTTTTAATCATATTATTATTCACCACAAAGGCTTCAGTAATTACATCTGAATATGATTGTAACCAGTATGTCACAACTGGATATGATTGCAACCAGTATGTATGTAACGCACAGTGACACCGTGCTGTCCGCCATCAGCATTCATCCAGCGCCAACCACCCTTCCCCATGCAAACATGCATGCCTTCATATGTACAATCTGGCAGGCACGACCATAAATATCGGCACTGCCACGCAATGCTTGCACCCACAGCCGGCATTCGGCAATACTGACTGGCATAGCAGAACACATGCACAGTGCATGTGCTAGGTTGTAAAGGTAGCAAATGACCACAATGGCTTGTACTTCAACACAGCACGCACCGCGGCGCTATTGCACAAATGGCATCATGCATATGTGGCCTAGCTACTGGCACGCGGATGCCGCGCAGCAAACCACCCGCGCAGCACGTCGCGCGGGGTCCAATCACGATGCTGCAATGACAGCAGGGTAAGCAGCAAATGCTACGGTAGTGACTAACCGCACCTGCCATTGCACCCATGCCACAGCCGGCAACTCGTGACCCGATCTTGCCGCAGCCGGCCACTCGTGACCACTGGGATCCACTTGAGCCACACCATATGCACGTCATTACGATGGCTATAGAGCGCGAGCCTCGCCGGGCTGTATGCATGCTCAACGTTACCCCAGATCACGCATGCTGCCTTATGCGCCGTGTACCAGCTACGATTGCATGCGTGTGAGGCTTGCTTGCAAGCAAGCAGGGTAGGGTAGGGCTGGTGGGCCATGGCCCACCGACGCAGGCTGCAGCAATCCTCCGCACTGACATCTCCCCGTGCACTGACATCCCGATGATGATAAGCACTGCCGGCCTCGGCCGCACAGCATGTCACAGCATGTCACAGCATGTCACATTATGCCGGTGTGGGCTGCACAGCATTAACGGCCACGGCATGCATGCACCCTGCGAGTATACGCCTTTCCCTTTGCAGCATCGTCTGTCAACCTTCAACAGGGAGCGCGCAAGTACGGGCCCATGCGGCCCCCAATCGCCGCTGCTGTGCTGGCGCACGCTGTCCCGTCTGAGCCAGCTGTTCATGCGCCACCGCGCTGACCTCTATCCTCACAAGCGCTATTGTGAGCAGCTGCCGGGGCGCCACGCTCAGCGCTTCGCAGCACGCGCTTCGTACCACAGGTAGCCCAGCATGCTCGCCACGATCACCACCATGCCGGCGGCTTGCACCGGAGTTGTGAACTCCCCGAACACCAACATCCCCGCGATCTGGCTGAACACGAGCGAGAAGTACTGCATGCTCATCACCGCAGCTGCCTTGGCCTTCGCGAGGCCCAGCGTTGTGCACAGCTGGTTGCAGTAGCCGCACGCGCCGAGCACGACCAGCAGCGCTATGTCGCGCCAGGAGCGCGGGGTGACGAGGTCGCGCCAGGTGAGCGCGCAGCCGAGGAGGGAGTAGGCCAGCGTGCACAGCACGAGGTAGAGGATGATGACCTGCGCCCCTTCCGTACGCCGCAGCTCCCGCACCACCATCTGCACACACATCATGCTGTGTTGTGATCATGCATGCACCTGATCAGGCGTCTGCGCCTGGCAAACATCACGGCAAACATCGCGTGGCAAACATCGCGCAAACAACGCGCAAAATGTTGTGACATGCTGCGCTCATGCTGTGATCGCGCCCGTCGGCGCCGCTGCGAATGTGATCTACCTCTGGGTTGACACCATGCATGCCGTTGTTGCCTTTTGCAGCAGCACATTCAACACTGCGGAAATCCGCTGGAGACCGGTGCGGATCAAGAGTCCCAGGGGTTGCATGGTCCCCAGGAACCCGCGCCTGCACCTAGGCGGCGCTGGGCAAGGTAGCAACAATGTACACAATCAGAACCGAAATAATGGGACGGTCATCTTTCAATCGGGGGGGGTCCTGTACCCCCCACTGAAACGGGGGGCGGTTGTGTGTGTTTTCCAAGTAGTTTGCTCAGTGCAGGCACGTTGGCATGCCATGCTGTGCCATGCTGTGCTGTGCTAGGAGTCGCCGGGGCACCCCCTACAGGGACCTTCGGCCCCACGTCAGGCGTTGTCTGATCCAAATTCTTGTCGGGGTCAAGCTTGTCACTACTAGTACTTCACTACAGGTGCACAGGATATGCGGAGGCTTGTGGCTGGCGGCGCAATGATGGCATGGCCCCTTCCGCGGGATTGGACTCGCGAGAGACAGTGTACAGATTGTGTGTGCACATATGCATGAGGCGGCGGACCTTGACGGCGGCGCCAAAGAAGGGCTGCGCCAGCCCAAATGCAACACCAACGGCGCTGAGGGCCTTCACGCTGCTGCCAAACAGCGCCGGCGGCTGCGTCACGAGGAGCACGCCACCGATGCAGAGCGGAATGACAACCGCCACAGCACGGCTCGGCGTCTCGCGCAGCAGCCAGGGGCTCACGACGGCGACGATGAGCGGCGAGAAGAAGGTGAACGTTGTGGCCGTTGCGAGCGGGAGGTAGAAGCACGCGAGGAAGAACATCGCAATGTTTGTGTACCCAAGTGTGCCCCGCAGCAGTAGCAGCCCCTTGCGCACGCCGAACGGATTCTCCCCTGCGCGACACATGTACGGGGACTTCAGCGGCCCCCAGCTGTCAAATTCAGTACGCGGCGCGACTGTGACCGAGTGGAGCTCTGAATGCGTGTGTATTCTATATATTCAGCGCCAATATAGTGCTGAATTAAATCCGGGTCACACTCAACGTGCCAGTAGCAGCATCGACATTCACACGTACAACCTTGACACCCGTGTGCACCTGTGGACACAGACCAGGCATCATGGTGTACCAGAAGTCCGCCGAGAGAAGTCCGCCAAGAGAAGTCCGCCAAGAGAAAGCGCTGGTCGCTGTACTGTGACCAATACAGTACGCACTACAATACAGTGCTGTGCATATTGCGCTGCGCGGCACAGGTTGCCACAGGTGACCACAGGTGCCCCAACGGCGCTTCACATGTGTTGACACGTGCTGTACTGCTCGTGTGACGACGACAGCACTTCTGAAACATGTGCATGGAGATAGAGCATCCGTGAACCTCCGAGGCGAGATGCACAGCGAGAGGCGGAAGAACAGAGACGCCCTCCCTGGTGGACGGGGGTGGGGCTGGGCGGTGTCAGGATTGCAGTTCTAGTCCGCTAGACTGCAATCGAACAGCAAGCCGCGACGTGCTATTCCATATACCATATAGCACATTCCATATTCCATACAGTACAGCAATTTAAACAATCAGCACTATTTGGTAAGAGGCACACCTGCAGAGAGGATGGCGGACATGGACACGGTGAGGATGACGAGCGCACGGAAGAAGAGGAGCTCCCACACAGGATACCCCGCATCCTGCAGTATCTTCGACGTCACCCCCATGCCCGCAAAGAAGATGGACGAGCTCGCGTAGTACAGCATGCCCGCCACGACGTCCTGCTTCGGCTCCTCACGCGCAGCATGCACAGCAGGCGCCGCTGCGATGACTCCGTCGCTGCCGGGGGTGATGCGGTCGGTGATCCCCTGCGAGGGGATGCTGACGGCGAGGAGCGGCTCGGTGACGCCCCCCGCGATGTCGCGGGTCATCGCGTTTACGCCGTTGCTGACGTGTGCGGGCGCAGTGCCGCCGCCGGTGTCGGGGTCGGTGTCCGTGTCGCTCAGTGTGACGCAGCACCCCCCCGGACTCCCGTCTGGACTCCATTCGCCCCCGTGCTGTGCCTCGCCCTGCAGCAAGCTCTTTTTTTGCACGGCCGTTGTCTTGCAGGACATGTTTAAATTTGTTTTTGGGCGTGTCTACGGCGCTGCTGGTGAGCTTTCAATGCCAGTGGTGGCCGGCCCCTGGGGTGCCCATGCACATGTCATCAGCGCATGTGCATCGGACGCGAGAAGAGTGCAGCCACGTCCATCGTTGATCGCAACGCGGCCCAGGCTGTGGCCGACGCCACAGGCGTGCCGCTGCGCCCACACGGCGTCACCTGCGCAGGCACGCCCATCGGCCACACACCCTACGTCAAGGACTACTGCAACCGCCGCGCGACAACCGCATGTGCGAAGATTGATCGCCTCCTCTACCTCCCCCTGCCTGCCCAGGACAAGTTCCTGCTGCTCCGCGGCTCTGTGCACCTTGCCCTCACCCACCTAGTCCGTGTCGTCGCGAGGGACTCGGTCAAAGACGCAGTGAAGCAGCTGCAAGACAGGATCATGGCGGCGGCGCGGGAGATCATGAACCACCCGCAGATGTCCACCGTCGCCGAGGAGCAACTCCGCCTACCGCTACGCCACGGCGGATTAGGCCTCATGTACGTTATGGAGCACGAGGCAGATGCAGCCTATCTGTCCAGCGCCGCGCTGGCGCATGACGCCATGCGCGATGGCCCCCCCGACTTCAGCCCATTCGCCGACGGCGACGTTGCCAAAGGCCTACAAGAAAAATGGACAGCGCTGCGTGCAGCAATGCCGCCGGAGGCGGACTGGGGCCCAGAGGAGATCGACAACGTCTTCATCGCCACTGGCCTTCCCGGTATGAGCGGAAAAGTGACCAGGGCAGTAGCGCAGACACGGCACGACGCGCTGCTGCAACAGCTGGGCAGCACCCCTGGTGGTGCAAAGGACCTTGCGCGCATGGGCAGCTGCGCCTGTCGTGTTGCCTCACTGTTCCTGGAATCCCTCCCAACCAACCGCATGCTGACTCTGAATGATGGGTATTTTGTGCATGGGATGCGGTTCAGGGGCAGACTTTCCCCCCTGCCGCCATTAGATGGGGAAGTGATATGTGATTGCAATGCTCGAGTAAAGCCTTGTGACGTAGATCATGCCATGACGTGTCGACACAATGCCGACTGCTGGACGTTGCGCCACAACATTGCCATTACGGCTTGGCACCGTCGAGTTAGAGCGGCAGGGGTGTCCACATCAATTGAGCCTGTGATGCGCAGCCTAGACAGACGCTACAGGGACGACAGTAGGGGGGACATCCTAGCAAATGGTCTGGACGTGGATGTGTATGTGCTAGATGTCAGTTTCATCCACCCATCTCGGGTGGCTGTAGTGGGGAAAGCATCGGGGGCAAAGGGGCACGCGGCCGCCGTACGCGAATAGTTCTAACTCAACAAGTACAAAGAGAGTGTGCAGGGATCGTACAAGGTGGTGCCGGTTGTGCACGAGACATATGGCAGACTAGGGTCGCATGCCATGCAGTGCCTCAACACGCTGGCAGTGTCGTTGGTTGGGCCGTTCGACAAGAGAGCAAATGCTCGCTGGATTGAGAACCCCTTGCGGGAGTTCAGTGCGGCGACAGTGAAAGGAAACGGGTTTGTGATCAGGAAGACCATGTCCAGGGTAGCACGGCTCACGGGTGCGCAGTTCGTGCCAGGTGATCGCCTGGCCGGCTCGCATCTGATTGGTAGCATGTGAGTCTAGAATCTAGTTGTACGTTCGCTTGGTGCACTGGATCGGAGCCCCTCGATGTAACAGTGCACCATATGGGCCTCGTTGCCAGAATGGTGCGACAATTTCAAAGTCAGGGGATGTGGTGTGATGCATGCTGGCCAGCTGTCAATACTGTACACGTGTTCGAGTGTCGGCGGTGAAGCGGCTTGCGTGTAAGTCGCTGGGCCGTACGACGGTGTACATGACGGCCGACATTGATGGACGTGTGGGCGCCGGACCGTTCCGGCTGCCGCAGCGCGCTCCTCTCGCTGCACGAAATCCAGCAGTAGTGTTGACCGTGGAGCGATGGTGGCTGGTGCAAACCTCAGGCCTAAGGCCGCTGTGAGTGCTGCGGATGCCGTGGCCGCACCTCAGAGCTACGAGGGCCTGTGTCTTTGGAAGGTGGAACGCTCTCCACATCACGCTTCTCTGTACCTCCAGCGTAATGCATGTTGGCGCCGCTGGAGCGGTTCGCCCACGCTGTGCGCAGTCCGAGCGGCGGCCGCTCGTCCGCGTGCGCGCTGGCCATGCTGTCCGTGCTGGCCACGGTGGCCATGCTGGCCATGCTGCGCACTTGCATGCGGCTGCCGGCGGTGTCATGGTCGGCGGCGGCCGAGGGGAGCGGCTTCTTGGGGTGTGGGGCGCTGCCGGTGGCCACCCGGCGCAAGTCGGTCGGGGGCACGTCTGACGGCATCGGGCTGCTCAGCACAGCACAGCACAGCACACGGACCAGTCTATCCTCGAACAGATTGAGATCGAAGACTATCTCTCCAGGGCTCTGCATTGCAGCAAGCGTCACCTCGAAATGATTGCCACGTCCTCCTACTTCCTGGGTGCTGAGCCCTGGCCCGCGCCCAGTGGTGCTGCTTTGACCGCAGTGTTGCCTTGACCTGCCCGCGAAGCACTGGCAGCTACACACCTTTGTGGCACCGCAGTGTGTCCAGAGTACTATTCAAAACGGCAACAATCAATTTTGCTACACCGCAGCATGGGCAGCACGGGTACATGTGATGTACCGGGCCTGCATGTGATGACGTGATGTGAATGGTGGGCGTCCATGCATGCCCTGCAGATGCTGAGATCCTCCGACGGGATCTGCACAGGTCAAAACAGGGGGATACTATCGCCTATTTGTAGCGTCCCTAGCTGATGCGTTACACGAAGATGAACGCAATAGCCCGGCAGCGAGGGCAACAGCAGGAAAGTAGACGGCCAAAACCCCCGAAAGCAGACAACAGCAACAAGCAACAACTGTCTCAGGTGAAGCCACAACGAACCTACACAGCCGACACAACCACACCCACGCATCCACACGCATGCGCACTCCCGCACCCCACCACCATGGCACCCGCGCCACAGCCGCACACAGCAACCACCCGCCAAACTGCGCACTATCGCCCACCCCAGCAAACCCGGCCACCACCGACCCCCCAACAGCAGCACCCCCACTCCAGCCGGCCCCACTCGAGCACTCCATCACGGGCTCCCCGCACATGAGAGCCCGGGGGCTCACGCCCCCCACAGTGCAGGGCGTATCAGCCCTCCCGCTCCGGCTGCCCGGCAGGGACCTGAGGGTGGGGCGCGAAGGGCACTGGCGACACCGCATCGCTCTCCCCGCGGCAGCGCACGGGAAGGCAGGGCGGGCCAGCACGTCCCGAGCTGCAGGTGGAGGGCCGAACCATCGTCACAGACCTTCTGCCACCTGCCTGACTATTCCTCTTTCTGGGATCAGGCTCTGCAATACCATGGATGTGAATCAACTATGCATAGCCGTATTGAATTTCATTTGTATCTTGGAGTGCACTGATTTGATTTTGGCTTTCGTCCGGCGTCATGGCCCATCTGTTTTCTGGAAAACACAATTGCGGAAAATAAGTAAGGCAAAATAAATGAGGAACTGTGCGGGATCTGTGCCAAATCAGCTGAGGAGCTGGCTTTGCACTCGTGCATTCACGTGTGTACACAGCGTGCTGCAAAATCGTCTTAAAACTTACTCTCAGTTCTGACGTAGCAAGTGCTAGCGACTGTCAAGCCAGTTTTGACCTGTGTTACACAGTGATAGATCTAGGACTCAGCAGCGCCGAGGCAACAGACCAGGCAACAAACAAACAGACAGACCGGCCACCGCAAGCACCAAGGCCACGCGCCGCACAAGCAAACGCCAGAACGAACTAACGCCAGCGCGAAAGCAGACACGCACACACCACGCAGTACCACGCAGGCCACGCGCACACCAAACACACAGCCAGCACTCGCCGGGCGCACAAGCGGTCGTCAGCGCGACACAAGCAGTCTGCACGGGCGCGACAGCGCGCGCTACGGCGATGTCCGAGGCCTAGAGGCACCGGTCCCAGGAGCAATAGCCTCAGCCAGCCCGGCAGCCCGAGCGGTGTCCGGGAGGGGCGCAGAGGAGAAACGGCGGACGTGCGCTGGGAGGAGGGAAGAGGGAGGGAGGGAAGAGGAAGGGGTCGGGTGCGGGGGGGGGGGGGGTGGGGGGGCTGCAGGGTGAAATGGGTGGAGGGGGGGGCTCTCGGGGCGGGATGGGCGAGGGGGGGGGGGGGGGGGGGGCGACGCAAGCTTATGCGCGATGGCTTGTCAGCGCCGGCAGGCCGTCTGTGGGGACAGGAAGGCCCGGCAGCAGCGCCCGTCCGACCAGTCTAGCACGGAGGGGCGCGGCCGCGCGGGCTTGGCGCGCCAGCGCGCGGCACAATGTTGTGGACAGGTCGCGCATGGCATTGAGAAGGAAAGTACGCTTTGACACCGCCCCGTGTCCCGCGGCAACCTCCGCGACCGTCTGGAGGAAGCGGTACGCGTCCCGTCCAACCCTGCCATACGTCTCATGCACGAGCGGGATGAACTGGGCGGCACCTGTGATGGCGCCATATTTGTCGCGCTTTTGCCGTGCGCCCTTCTCGGCGGTCGCGCCAGCCTCACGTGACGCACCGCGCACATGCGACCTGGCAAGCGGGTGCATCACCTTCACGTCCAGCAGCGCCATGCGCGTGGTGAGGAATGCCAAGAGGTCGCCGCGCTGCGGAGGCCGCTGCGATCGGGGCAGCGGGGGTGTGGCAGGAGGCGCTGCCTCTCGGTCAGAGGCGAGGGGCGCGTCGCGCGTCGGGGCGTGGGCCGCGGCGGGGGGGGCGGTAGCGGCAGTAAGGGTAAGGGAGGCCGGAGCCGGGGCTTGGGTGCCATGAGGGGTGTGGGGCACGTCCGAAGCCTGGAGGGCCTGCGAGAGATGGGGTGGGGGCTGGACCGGCGCGGCATCGGCTGGGGGTCCGGTGGCGGCGGCGGCGGCGGCGGTGACTGCGGCGGTGGCGGCGGCGGCGGCGGGTCTTGCTGACACGGCGCGGCCGGTGCACTCGCAGACGGCGCAGCCGGCGGGCGCGTAAAGTCCGCCGGCGGCGCGGCTGGTGGCGACTGCCGGCTGCCGCGGAGGGGGAGCACGCGTATGCCCCCGGGGAGCTTGCCAACGTGCGGCTCCAGCGACGAAGCGATCGACGCGCGCATGAGCACCCGCCTCCAAGCCACGGTGATGAGGTCGTGCTTTAGGACTGAACTTGCCCATAGCTGTCCGCATATGACACTGTGTGTACCGGACGCAGCCACGCGGCCGCAGGGGCAGGCCTCATCCGACTCCAGGACGGGTAGTAGCGGCTCACCCAGCCGCAGCAGCACGGCCACCTGGAATTCATGGTCGGTCAGGCCCGTCACCGGGCCGGGGCAGGCAGTGAGGAACGCCGAGGCCAGCGAGCCAGAGCAGCTGAGGAGGCGAGCGAGATCAGCGCACGCCGTCTCCGCCGATTGGGGATTCGGACCGTGCTTCAGGGTCTCGAGATAGTCGCGCGTGAAGGTCCAGCGCGCGTCGGCCTCCGCCCGGCTGAGCGCGCTCTGGAGCTGCGTCATGCGCAGCTTCGAGCCAGCGTCAGACGCCCAGGCGTCGGCTGGGGTCGGGCTGTCTGAGATTCCCTGCACGGCCGGCCATGCCTTCCGCAAGCGTGCGAGGCGGGCCTGGTGCTGGACCGCGGCGTCGCCGCGGAACGGCTTGCCGCCGTCGATGCCGTCCGCGAGCACCGCGTGCGCAACTGCTGCCGACGCGAGGCGCGCGGCGTCAGCAACGTCGGCTGTGTAGTGTCGCAGACCCATGCCGCCATGTCTATGAGGGAGCAAGGCCTGCTCACGCTGTAGGTCGGTGAGCTGTTGCGTTTCAATGATGCGGCACATGGCGTGTACGCTGGCGTTCTCGACGCCCATGAGCGGCTGTTCGAGGTGGGCCCAGTCGGTAGTGCGCAGCAGGTGTGCTTCGCGATGTTGCAGGCACTGGAAGAGGACAGCCCACCGTGTCTGGGCCGCCAGCGGGAGGCCTGCCAGCTTTTGCATGAGCTCGACGGTGCGTTTGCATCTACGGCGCACATACGCCTCCACATAGGCAGGGGTGCCCAGTGGCGCGCCACATGCGACCATGCCGTCAGTGGCGACCGTGGCGCCTAGGCAGGCGGCTACGTGCGAGGCCTTGGCAGGGTCGGTGCAGTGGACGAGCGTCTTCTGCTTGTTGCACTGGTGCCGGGATTGCACAACTCGACCCATGGCGACCACTTGCTCGACCGTGCCCTGCACCATGAGGTCATCGTGACACACGATGGCTAACGCGTCAGGGGCCACTTCTTGCGCCGCTAACAGCATGGGCCGGAATGCGATGGCGGAGTAGAGGGGGCCGATGGGGTCGCCTTGCTTCACGCCAGATGCACTCCACAAAACCGCGTTGGACCCGTCGTGCCGGCGTGTTAGCAGCGGCGATGGCGCTCCATACGCCATGCGTGCGAATGCGGCCAGGGCGGGGAGTTGCGCGTCAATCTCCGCGATGATGGTCTCGCGGTCGATCAGGTTGAACGCGTTCTCGAGATCGAGCTGTACTGTGACCGTCTCCGCATCTGAGAAGTCCGGGGCCAGCGCGTGGCTCGGAATCTCAGGGCCGCCGCGAACACCGACCCCAATCTGGTGCGGGGCAAGCAGGCCCGGCGCTTCTGGGACGCACGCCAGCGCGCAGATACCGGCGAGGCGCATGAATGCTTCTCCGATAGCGATCGGGCGAACGCCGCCGTTCGGTTTGGCGATGGCGATCAGGCGGCTGGCGAGCAGCAGGTCGGAGTGGGGGATGGTGCCCGACAGCAGGAGGTTGACGAAGCGGCGCATGGCCTCGCCCGTGCGCTCGTTATACAGCCCGGCGCTGCGGACGTGCTCGTATGTCCACCCGCTGGGGCCGGCCGCTGAGCCCTGTGTCAGGTTCCGCAGGATAGCCTCAAACCGCGCCGCTGAGACTTCCGCTGAGCGGCTGCCGGCTGGGGTAGGCTGCGCTGCGCGCTTTGGAGGGGGCGCGGGTGGGTGCAGCGCTCGCAAGCGTGGCAGTGAGTTCTGGTCGATGGGAACGATGGGGCTGCTGTCCAAGCAGCGCGCGGCGCGGCCAACATTGCCGTTGCATGCATGTCGGTGCATGCGCCCTGCCATTGCGATGTCCGCCACAACTTCCGTGCGAGTGCGGCCGGGGTCGCTATGTTCAGCTGTGTCAAGCAACATCTGCTCCCTGGTCCGCTTCCGGATCTCGCGCACGCGGGCATTGACTCGCCTGGCGCGTCCCCTGCTTGCGCCAGTGTTGCCGAGGGCCTGGCTGGGCAGCAGGAGTAGGAGCCTGAGCTCTGTCTCTACACTGGGTCGGTGACCGCGCTCGGCCGCATCGGCGGTACGTTCCAGCGCTGCGGCCACAACGTCGGCCCACCTGGATCTGCATTCGTTCGGCACACCCTGAGGGATCCGCACGTCCGGGTAGGGGGCCTCCAGTGATGGCGGCGCGTCTGAGGCTGGCTTTGGATCCACCTGGGTGTCGCTGACGAGGTCTGCTTCCGTCAGATCGCGCATGTGGGAGTCAACCCGTGGGCCAGCGCTAATGGCAGTGCGGGAGACGTCCGGGAGGACAGCGCGCTGGCTGGGGGGGAGGCGGGGCGCTTGGGGGGGGGGGGGGGGAGTGGCATGGCGGCGAGCCGGCGCGCGGCAAATGGGGGCAGGCACGTCGGTCGGGGACGTCCCATGGTTGGTCCCTGCGTGTGCAGCCACGACTGGCGTAGGTGCTGCGGTAGCTGTCCCGTTGTCACACGCATGGGCCACACGGCGAGGTGAACGCACGACTGCACGTGAGGTGGCAACGCCTGCGGACGGCCGGGCGCTGCGCGGCTCTGTGCGTTGATCGTGCACCTCGCTATCATGCAGTGTGGCTCCGGTGGACAGTGGTGACGGGACGTCACCTGGGGGTTGTTGGCCACCAGCCAGCCCGCCGTCAAGTCTGTGGTGCTCATCTACCGATGTCAGACAGCACGATTTGGTCAAATCGGTGCGGGCGGGTGGCTGGCTTTGCGGCCGAGGCGCAGTCGAGCCGGCGCCCGCCGCAGCCGCAGGGGTGGGCGTTCGGCACACCAAACCGGAGCCTCCCTGTGGCGGTTGCGAACTGGCTGTGTGTCGTCCCGCCAGGTCATCATTGACGAGTGAGGGCTGGGCCCGCGGCAGTGGCGCCCTCATGTGCGGCGGTGTCCGCTGTCGTGAGCGCGAGCGGCCACGGCCAGTGTTGGTGGGCGTGCACGTGCGGCCGTTGTACCGGGTGCGGGCGGGAGTGGGGGCGTGGGAGTCCGCTGGTACGCCGCGACAATTTGCTGCATGCCTGTGGCCCTCCGGATCGTTGTATCTCGAGAAGGGCAGCTTGCATGCCTCGCAGTGGTAGCAGCTGTATGCCCGTTGTTGGTCCTCAGTGAACTTGTACTTCGGGTGGCAGCCCCGGCAGTGGGCAAGCAGATCGCCGGCGGCGCGGAAGCGGCGAGGGCACGCGGGGCAAGGCACATGCAGGTCCTCGTTCATTGTAGTGCTATGCTGTGGGAGCGAGGCTGGGGCCTTCGGGCGTGATTACGCTGCGCTGGCGCGAAGTGGTTGGTGCACGCGCACCCGCAGAAAGTGCGAGGCCTAGGGCCAGGCCCAGGCCCCGTGGCCGAGAGCAAAAATAAGTATGCCTAATGTACAGTGTCTACGCTGCAGCGCTGCGAGGTGAGGAGGTGTGCGGAGCAAAGCCGCTGCGACTGCCGGTACCGCTGGTACAAAGCAGGCGCAGGCGTCACAGCGCGCGCCAACTGCCGCAACTCTCGCGAAGCAGCTAATTCCAGAAATTAAAATCTACCAGTGCTGTGTGTGTCCGCCTAGCGGATGCCGAGCGCAGCGTGCCGAGCATGCGTACGCTAGCGTAGCAGAGGTAGAAAGCTCTCGACCATACAGGCAAAAAAAAAAAACACCGGGCACCGGTGTGGCAGGCGGGTACTGCCTGCTTGTGGAAGTACTGCCTGCTTGTGGAAGTCCATGGCTGAATCACGAGCGCCGGCCGATCAAGATGCACAGGCGTACGCTGGTCGTCAGCGACGCGCCATGGGCTACATCTTATGCTAATATTACATATGGCGAGTCAAAGTGATGCTGCATGCACCAAGTTTCTGGCGTGCCTGGCGCGCTTGCATTGACTGCCTTCGCAACGGCAGTGCAGCTGTGCATCAATTGCGACTGAGGACGCCTGGCGAAGCAGATCGTCTGCATCTTTGCGTTTCGTTCAGAGCATGTGTAGTTTTCAAACACGTGCAGTCATGACGAGCGCGCAACATGACTTCACGGCCAGAACGCTGTCGTCCTGGTTGCCCAGCAGAGTTGCATGGAAACAGTCGCGCACTGTCTTCAGCAAAGCGCTACTGCAATTGATGGGGAACAATAGATGCATGCTGCATTACTGCATGCTCCCTTGTGGCGACGGTGAAGCCTCTGTCACCAATGTTGATGCTCGATCGGTCGCTGCGGGAAAAGGCGTTCGAACCCCTTTTGTATGCACATGTATTGCTAGCGCGGTCAACCTTGCGCGACAGGCACGCTCGATTTGTTAAAATGTCTCTCTAGTTGGAAGGCCGCACCCCTGCTTGGAAGAATCGTTGTCGTTCGCGCTTCCGCTTGGTTGGTCGACGTTCTTATGCTGCCCACGCGTCACAGAACAATCAGCCTTGGCATGTAGGGATGACCGGTCAAGCCGCTATCCCAGTGAAAAAGAACAGCATCTCAGCTACAACGATGCAATGTATTCAGGTCAACGTTCGCGGAGGACAGCTCCGGAGACTGCAGGTGCAGGTGCTGAGCAGGCGTGCATGGCTCCGAACATAATTGATCAATTATGACCATGACTTCGCACTGGCGGGCATGGCGCTGTGCAGCCCTGCAGCTGGTGCCCAGTGATCAGCTTTCACGTCCTGGGGACAGCGTCTGCCCAGCTTTTCCGATTCTCGCCAGAGGACACGACTTCGCATGTCACAGTGTTATCCACATGCGCGACTTGGTCTGCATGCAGTCGACAATTGGGCGACGCGACGTCCATGGCATGGACTCTAGAGATCTTGCGCATCCCCACGTACGTGCACGCGACGCCAAGGCATCGCCTGAAACACATGCCCATGGCGCCAATACTGTAGGTTAACAAAGCCACACTGGTATCTCTAAATCCTGAGATTATCCTGCATGCGTGCGCAGGGTGCGTGACGCAGCGCTAGCCTCCATGGAAATGCACTGGTGCTGGTTGTCACAGGGGACACCAGACTAGCTATAGGGTCACCCCTGCAGGGCCCTGTCATACAGTTGCTGAGCGTTGACCGCTGAATAAAGGACAGGCATGCTGATTACCACCCCATGCGGGGCTTCGAGTTCCAGTGACGATTAGATTGGACCTTGCAGGATGGCGCATCATGATGTTGAGCATCATGATGTTGATGTCGGTGGCTGGTACATTGCCGGCCCCTGGACGTACGCTGTGCTCAGGCTAGCGCTGTCAAACGCTTTGAGCATTGCCAACTGTGACCATCGGACGCACACAACGTGCTGTGGCACTTACAACGCATCCATGGCCTCACCTTTGTTGACACTGCATGCACGGAAACTCTGTACCAGAGCATTTGTTCAACTTGAAGGCAGTTTTTTTCAGGGGACCAGGGGGGCACAGCTGTGCTGTTGCAGGTGGTAGGCCAACCGCCTACTGGCAAGCCGGCCGCGGAAGCAAGACCCTACTAGTATGAGCTCCACGTGGTTCCCTGTGCTGACAGAGGTCTGGCAGTTGGTGAAGTATTGTCTTAGCAATTGACCAAAACCCTAGGTATCACAACTCTAGGTATCACGTGATGGGTGCACCACAGAAGCCGCAGTGGTTCCAGACTTGCACAGCCACGGTTATGGTGCACACATGCATGAAAGTGCGATGCCCAGCAGAGTAGGACAAAGGGGTCATATTGGCAGAGCAGGGCAAAGGGGGCCATACTGGTTAGGTCCCGCTGAAGGAAACTGCTGTGGTTTTGGTGTTGTTTCGGTGCGGACACAGCCGCACAGCCGCACACCACCACAACCGCACCAACCACACCAAAGCCACGCACTCCAATCGTCTGCAGTTAGAAGCGTGTGTGACGGCCTGCCTTGGCCATGCCCGGCACTGCCAGCTAGGACCAGGCCGTGTACTGGCACTGTGAGCTAGGACCAGGCCGTGTACCGGCATGAGTTTGAATGCATGCACAGGGCATGGCTGGTCCTGTGCATGCATATGGCTGTGCTGGGCCAGCACTGCTGGTGTTTCAAAGCGCTCCACTGATTGGCAGCAGCCGAGGCACACCAGAGTGGGGCGGTTGTTGGGGGCCTGACTGAGCATTCAGGATCCGCGAGGTGCGGGTTTTGCAAAAGCCATGATCCACTGGCACAGTTATCTCCTGGGTTCCAGTTCGCCAGAGATGTCAATGGCCTAGCTAATTTAATCGGCTATGGCATGTAATTCAATGTACATTTACATGTACATTTACATTTACATTTATCATAAAATGACCTTCCAGCCAGAGCAAGCTGAACTGTACATATGCTGATTTTGGTTGTGGGGTTGGGTAGTACTGTGGTGTGTGGGCCTCCATGCATGTGGACCAAGATTCACTGGATTTGATCCTAAGATTCTATCTGACATGACTGCTGGCCTGTCTACAGACTCTGTGCACACTAACTCATGCATACAGCACAGAAACGGCAAATGCATGTCCTCGCCAGGCCAGCTGCAGGTTAAATTGGAATATGTGGTAGTTCCCGATCTCAAAACACACCAAGTTTACAAAAAGTGTTTCAATCTAGGATCGGACCCTGCTGGCGCGGCGCGAATGAACCATGCTTTGAACCAAATGCCGGGTCCGTATTCGGCCGAATTCCGGTGCACGCTGACTCGGTCGTGCCAATGCATGCTGTTCAAAATTTAAATTAGGCAGAGGCCGCGGTATACCGCGGTATACCGTGCACGTGCGCGTGCGTCGTCGTCACTGGTCGGCCTGCATGCTGTTTCGACGAATTCGTCGGCAGCTGCAGGCATGCGGAGCTCCGCTAGGGAGCAGGTGGACATAGTCCATGCACGTTACCCCAAAGAAAATGAACCGTCGTCGGCATTCTTGGTCGCACAGACCCGTGCACTGTACTGCCTGTCTCAACTGAGACTGAGATACGTTACTGAGCTCGAGAGCTCTGCAGAGTCCTTGGGTACCTCCTGTCTCATGATCAAATTGACCCGCGGCCTCCGTGCAGGCATATCCGAGACTGGGCACTGGCACTGGCCCCGGCCAAATTTAAACCTCGAGCTCACCGTAGCTGCACACAGTCTAAATGTTCAGAATTCCCATCGTTATCGATTGCCTAGCTTGCTGTCGCTGTCACGGCCCAGGCGCAGAGACTTGCGGTGCACCCACCGGTGGGCCCAGGTGCAGAGACTTGACCTAGGAAGTGCAGAGCTCTACAGCTGCAGCTGCAGTGTTCGGCTGACCTCGAGTGCTATATATAGCGGGGCCACCTGGTCAGCAGCGGCACCGTTCGACACGCATTCATAGCTGAAGTGGAACTCAACGGAGGCATTGACTCATGATCAAGCGAAAGCTCTTTTGCGCATGCCCTGCCATATATCTGCTACAGTAGATGAACGGGCGTTGTTAACAACGTTCGTAGCCCTGACCGGAGTACCAGTGTCACACCACTCCAACGTGCATGCTAACTAATTTATAAGCCTACCCAGTTTACATTGGCCGGCCCTCTGCCAGCTTATGGTATGGGCATCTCATGCAGCCCTTATCAGGTCATTACATTTGCATTTGTGCACTATGTGGCCCTTACATGTAAAGGAGGGAAGGGCCTTACGCAGTAATGGATGCACCGTGCAGCCATTAGATGCAATGGCGGTGAGGGGCAGAAAAGGGCTTGCAATTGGCAAGGGTACAGGGGCATTACCGTAAGGCTGTGATAAGTACGTAAGGGTGCAGTGAGAGTCTTGGGGCAATACGGTAAGGGCTCTTTGGTGGCTTTATGAGGTAGAAAGCTGAGGTGCAGCTAAGGTTCAGGACATTGGCGTGACAAGCTTAAAGGTCAGGTGCAGCATCACCACAAGGCTGTGGTAAGTACGTAAGGGTGCTGTGAGGACTGTGGAGCATTGCTGAGGGCTTTGTAATAGCTTTAGTGCACGTGCGTGTACTCTTACATCGAGGGGCTCCGAGCCAGCGCACCAAGCAAATGTACAACTAGATTCTAGCCTCACATGTTGCCCAGCAGATGCGAGCCGGCCAGGCGATCACCCGGCACGAACTGCGCACCCGTGAGCCGTGCTACCCTGGCACGTGTGTGTTACACAGTGATAGATCTAGGACTCAGCAGCGCCAAGGCAACAGACCAGGCAACAAGCAAACAGACAGACCGGCCACCGTAAGCACCAAGCCCACGCGCCGCACGAGCAAATGCCAGAACGACGGCACGTGTGTGTAGTGTGTTTAACGTAGCTAGGTGGTCAAGGTGCAGGTAAATCTCAGGTTTAGGTAAGTCTTCGTTGACGTTTGTATCTTAATGGTGCTGTCAGGCACGTTGACATGTGTTACACGGAGATGAACGCAATATCCCGGCAGCGAGGGCAACAGAAGGAAAGTAGACGGCCAAAACCCCCGAAAGTAGACACCAGCAAAAAGCAATCACTCTCCCAGGCGAAAAAGCCACAACGAACCGACACAGCCGACACAACCACACCCACGCACCCACACGCACGCGCACTCCCGCACCCCTCCACTACGGCAACCGCGCCACCACCGCACACAGCAACAACCACCACCGCACTACTGCCCACCCCAGTAAAACCAGCCACCACCGACACCCCAACACGTTGACATGTCATAACAGTGGGCGAGGGCATGATCATGCATCATATGCGCGTCCACGTGTAGACACCTGCACGTAATGCATGCACAGGCTGTGCTTGAGCCTGTGTTACACAGTGATAGATCTAGGACTCAGCAGCGCCGAGGCAACAGACCAGGGAACAAGCAAACAGACAGCAAACAGACAGACCGGCCACCGCAAGCACCAAGGTCATGCGCCGCACGAGCAAATGCCAGAACGAACTATCGCCAGCGCGAAAGCAGACACGCACACACCACGCAGTATCACGCAGGCCACGCGCACACCAAACACACAGCCAGCACTCGCCGGGCCCGCAAGCGGTCGTCGGCGCGGCACTAGCAGTCTGCACGGGCGCGACAGCGCGCGCTACGGCGATGTCCGAGGCCGCGAGGCACCGGTCCCAGGAGCAATAGCCTCAGCCAGCCCGGCAGCCCGAGCGGTGTCCAGGGAGGGGCGCAGAGGAGAAACGGCGGACGTGCGCTGGGAGGAGGGAAGAGGGAGGGAAGGAAGAGGGAGGGATCGGGTGCGGGGGGGGGGGGGGTGGGGGGCTGCAGGGTGAAATGGGTGGAGGGGGGGGGCTCTCGGGGCGAGATGGGCGAGGGGGGGGGGCGACGCAAGCCTATGCGCGATGGCCTGTCAGCGCCGGCAGGCTGTCTGTGGGGACAGGAAGGCCCGGCAGCAGCGCCCGTCCGACCAGTCTAGCGCGGAGGGGCGCGGCCGCGCGGGCTTGGCGCGCCAGCGCGCGGCACAATGTTGTGGACAGGTCGCGCATGGCATTGAGAAGGAAAGTACGCTTTGACACCGCCCCGTGTCCCGCGGCAACCTCCGCGACCGTCTGGAGGAAGCGGTACGCGTCCCGTCCAACCCTGCCATACGTCTCATGTACGAGCGGGATGAACTGGGCGGCACCTGTGATGGCGCCATATTTGTGCAGCTTTGTGCAGCTTGAGCCTGTGTCGCTCGAGCGCGCTCGACTGCGTGCATTCGAGCGCAACTCCACAGACACTCGACAACATGCACAGCCTGCAGCAGTTATATATCCACACAAAGCGCCTACGTATGTACATATACTGTTGCTTTGCCTTGTTGATTGTCCTCGTAGCTGCCTTACAGAGTCCGCCATACGCGTGCGCTTTACAGAGTAGCGCGGTTGACGTCGGCCGACGCCAGAGCTGTCGTTGAACTCGCAAATCTGTTTATATCCTAGATGCATCCGTAATAGGCTATTTCGCAGCATACTTGATTGTCTTGGAGGCTTTTGATCGGATATGTTCAGCTGGAGATGCGAGGACGTTGAACTGTACATGTGTGCAACTGCACACGTCTTTGTACAGCTGATGCGAGCCATGCATCCCGCCAAGGAATGATCGGCCGAATGTATTAATGCGTTCAGCAACAGTATTGTCTGTCGGAAACCGTGCACCATGCCTGCGTCGTTGCCGGTTCAGATGGTCAACCCGACTTGTAGTCGCACGTTGCAACACGAAGGTCACAGTGTCAACGTTGCAGGTCTAACACGCTTAAACTTTGTAAGCATAAGCATGCAGCTGTCTGATCACATCGCTGATTGCAATGCTGTGTGCAGGGTCAACCATTTCACATAATCACGTTTATTATATATTTATTAGTGAATGCCGACGCTGATGGTCGCATGCAGCGAAATGGCACCACAGCATTTAGTGTTCGGTCTGATCAGCAGACGTTACCAATGCCAACACACCGCCTGAGGGACACGTAGCGCACACAGCTACATATGCAACACATTCAGTTGAGTCTGAAGATGGCATCCGGGCTTGGCGTTTCTCTAGCGAAGCCCAGGTGCCATTGCTCATGGGTGCTGCTGTGGCGTGTCTTAAGCTTAGCGGCATGCCCATCAGTGCATCCAGGTCTTTACAGCACTGGATGCACTGATCGCATGATGTAAATACATCCACATCAGCTCCCAGGAACAACAAACATACTGCTGAATGGCCACTACGTACACCTCTGCACAAAGGGCCTGTAAGGGGCACCCCAGCCTCCACACCCCCCTCATACACACCTCATGCAAGCCTAGTCTACACTTTAAGCTTCCCTCGCTGCCTGGCTGTTGCGTTCATCTCCGTGTAACACTTTCAGCTTCCCATAGGCCCATCAAACGCGCCTTGAAAGTGCACAGCTTACCTCCTCATGCACCCATTAGCCACCCGTTACGCACCCCAAAGGCCCTTCATTTGCGCCTTAAGTGAGCACAGCATACATCCTCATGCACCCACCAGCCAGCCATTACGCATATCCCTCGACAGATTCAGGTTAGCCGTGTTCGAGTTGGGTTACCCACACCTTGTATGCACATTACATAATGGTCCCACAGTGGCTGTGGTGCATCACTGGGCCATCACCCAACCATGACCCGGCCATTACGTATGATACGATGACCAGGTAATGGGCCCCTAATGCCTGGCAGAGGGATGGCTAATGTAACTCGGTAGCCTATGCGCACGTGCGCATGTCGCCCGGTCCGTTCGCCAAGAATTCGAACCGCCTACCATGCGGTTGGCACTGGCACAAGGTGACGTTGCGGAGCGCACTAGCGCGTACGCTTGCAGCCCACAGTATTGCATTCTGGCGTGGGTGCACGTGCGCAGCTGCCTCGCTCGCGCGTGCACCTGAATTCTAGAATGCTAGAATTCTAGATCTGGTGACAGGCATGTCCGGTGTTTATCGCTGTTCGCGTTGATGCAATGTTGATGCATCTATGTTCGCTTTGCGGTTGCTATTAACATGTCAGTTGTGCCGGTTCGTTGTGGCTTTTCGCCTGGGACTGTTGGTGCTTAAGCTTGTTGCAGTTGCTGTCTGCTTTCCTGCTGTTGCCCTCGCTGCCGGGCTCCTGCGTTCATCTCCGTGTAACACTCTTAACATGTGCATTACAACTGGCTATCATTCTGAAAACCAATACATGTTCCAAATGCGGGCAGGCACGTACTCTTGCGCGCACAAACTCTAATCACACACTTGCGAGCAGGCGACAGGCAGGTTTTGACTCACGAGCCAAGACTAGGTGCCCAACATCGAGATCGAGAGCGTATACTTGTGTTACACTGTGATAGATATAGGACTCAGCAGCGCCGAGGCAACAGACCATGCAACAAGCAAACAGACAGACAGACCGGCCACCGCAAGCACCAATGTCCGCACGAGCAAATGCTAGAACAAACTAGCGCCGGCTCAAAAGCAGACACTCACACGCCACGCAAGAGCGTATACGTGTGCACGCACGTACGGCAACTCTCACACACCACGCAAGCACTCTCCACCACTCTGTGCCGTGGTGTGACGGGCCAGGTCCTCGCTGCGGCTCCGCTGCGCATGCGGCTGGCGGGCCGGGCGGCGGTACCTCGCCACGCTGTCCCGTCGGACGTGCTGTAGGCGGCCGCTGGCCGCCTTGATGGACCGGGTGCCGCGGTTGCCGCGGCCCAGGCCGGCCCCGCGTCTGGTCGTGCTGGCCCGCCCTGCCTTCCCGTGGGCTGCCGCGGGGAGAGTGATGCGGCGTCGCCAGTGCCCTTCGCGCCTCACCCTTAGGCCCCTGCCGGGCAGCCAGAGTGGGAAGGCTGGTTCGCCCTGCACTGCGGGGGGGCGTGAGCCCCCGGGCTCTCATGTGCCCGTGGCCCCTGCACTGGGGGGGGGCCGTGATGGAGTGTTCGAGTGGGGCCGGCCGGAGTGGGGGTGCTGCTGTTGGGGGGTCAGTGGTGGCCGGGTCTGCTGGGGTGGGCGGTATTGCGCAGTTTGGTTGCTGTGTGCGGCTGTGGCGCGGGTGCCGTGGTGGTGGGACCCCGGTGCGGGAGTGCGCATGTGTGTGGATGCGTGGGTGTGGGTGTGGCGACGCAAGCCTATGCGCGATGGCCTGTCAGCGCCGGCAGGCCGTCTGTGGGGACAGGAAGGCCCGGCAGCAGCGCCCGTCCGACCAGTCTAGCACGGAGGGGCGCGGCCGCGCGGGCTTGGCGCGCCAGCGCGCGGCACAATGCTGTGGACAGATCGCGCTGGTGTGCGGTTGTGGCAATGCGTTGTGGCTCTTGCATGTCGCTGCTTGCGGACGCATACGCATGCATATGGCTGATGTGCGTGCAGACCTGCCGACGTGAGGGCGCTGCTCGGCACGCCGGCTGCGGGGCCAGGCCAGCCCGGCACTCACATGTTGGAGAGCTCCCCTAGGGCGATCGCGGACGGAACGCCTCCAGGACGGCACGCAGGAGATAGCGCCGCACACCCCGTAGAACCGCGGGGGCACTGCGCATGCTGTACTCGTCCTGAGCTCAAGGTGCGAACGAGTTTTGAGGTGGGATGGCCGGTCAAACACGCAGCGACTGCTGGCTGTTGAGTCATAGTGTTGACTGTACGCTGTGGACTGTTTGATGTTGCACACGGATTTGTTGCATTTTTGGGCTGCCGGTTGCATTCCTTGTGTGTGCGTTTCTGTGGCCGATGCCCGTTTGGGTTTGGCGGGATGCCCGATTGGCGTTGATTTGTTTCTTCTTTCATGCAAAGATGTATACAGTGACCGTGCTGCTTGCGCACACAACGTCACCAAGAAAACACAGCAAAGTCTGGGATCATACGTAAGCAGATCTAGATCTGCGTGCCACCGCCAGATCAAGATCTGCGTGCCACCGCCAATCTGCAGTGCGCCGTCCTACGACAGGCGTTATTGCAGATCTGTCCCCGCCTGATCACAGAACCTGATCTTCGTCTTGTTGCCGGTGTCCCCATACGTGTTGCACAAACCCAAATACCTTCAGACACAAACTATTGCACAAAGTAAAGTAACATGCGGATATATGCTAAATAGTAGTATGTTGGGAGACATGGGTCGTCGACACCCAGCTTGGCCGGGTGCGGCGGGCGTGTGAGTGTACAAGGTGCACGCGATAATATTAATATGCGCACACATGTACCTATAGCTAGGATTGGGGTGTTGGTGGTATGGTCGCGATCCTTTGCCCCGGTCCGCAGGTGCGATGTGGCCACTTGACGTCTTCGTGATTCGTAATACTTAAGTTCGGGGGGGTTAGAATGCTATGCATGCTGCAGGGGAAAACGCAGTCAGTCGTGGACACGCGCTCAGAGCCGTGCTACGTACCGCTGTGCGCCATGCAAGCAGGCCGCGCTGCACTGCGCCATGCCGAGCATGCCGAGCATGCCGAGCATGCCGAGCATGCCGAGCATGCCGAGCATGCCGAGCATGCCGAGCATGCCGAGCATGCCGAGCATGCCGAGCATGCCGAGCATGCCGAGCATGCCGAGCATGCCGAGCATGCCGAGCATGCCGAGCATGCCGAGCATGCCGAGCATGCCGAGCATGCCGAGCATGCCGAGCATGCCGAGCATGCCGAGCATGCCGAGCATGCCGAGCATGCCGAGCATGCCGAGCATGCCGAGCATGCCGAGCATGCCGAGCATGCCGAGCATGCCGAGCATGCCGAGCATGCCGAGCATGCCGAGCATGCCGAGCATGCCGAGCATGCCGAGCATGCCGAGCATGCCGAGCATGCCGAGCATGCCGAGCATGCCGAGCATGCCGAGCATGCCGAGCATGCCGAGCATGCCGAGCATGCCGAGCATGCCGAGCATGCCGAGCATGCCGAGCATGCCGAGCATGCCGAGCATGCCGAGCATGCCGAGCATGCCGAGCATGCCGAGCATGCCGAGCATGCCGAGCATGCCGAGCATGCCGAGCATGCCGAGCATGCCGAGCATGCCGAGCATGCCGAGCATGCCGAGCATGCCGAGCATGCCGAGCATGCCGAGCATGCCGAGCATGCCGAGCATGCCGAGCATGCCGAGCATGCCGAGCATGCCGAGCATGCCGAGCATGCCGAGCATGCCGAGCATGCCGAGCATGCCGAGCATGCCGAGCATGCCGAGCATGCCGAGCATGCCGAGCATGCCGAGCATGCCGAGCATGCCGAGCATGCCGAGCATGCCGAGCATGCCGAGCATGCCGAGCATGCCGAGCATGCCGAGCATGCCGAGCATGCCGAGCATGCCGAGCATGCCGAGCATGCCGAGCATGCCGAGCATGCCGAGCATGCCGAGCATGCCGAGCATGCCGAGCATGCCGAGCATGCCGAGCATGCCGAGCATGCCGAGCATGCCGAGCATGCCGAGCATGCCGAGCATGCCGAGCATGCCGAGCATGCCGAGCATGCCGAGCATGCCGAGCATGCCGAGCATGCCGAGCATGCCGAGCATGCCGAGCATGCCGAGCATGCCGAGCATGCCGAGCATGCCGAGCATGCCGAGCATGCCGAGCATGCCGAGCATGCCGAGCATGCCGAGCATGCCGAGCATGCCGAGCATGCCGAGCATGCCGAGCATGCCGAGCATGCCGAGCATGCCGAGCATGCCGAGCATGCCGAGCATGCCGAGCATGCCGAGCATGCCGAGCATGCCGAGCATGCCGAGCATGCCGAGCATGCCGAGCATGCCGAGCATGCCGAGCATGCCGAGCATGCCGAGCATGCCGAGCATGCCGAGCATGCCGAGCATGCCGAGCATGCCGAGCATGCCGAGCATGCCGAGCATGCCGAGCATGCCGAGCATGCCGAGCATGCCGAGCATGCCGAGCATGCCGAGCATGCCGAGCATGCCGAGCATGCCGAGCATGCCGAGCATGCCGAGCATGCCGAGCATGCCGACCATGCCGACCATGCCGACCATGCCGACCATGCCGATGCCGACCATGCCGACCATGCCGACCATGCCGACCATGCCGACCATGCCGACCATGCCGACCATGCCGACCATGCCGACCATGCCGACCATGCCGACCATGCCGACCATGCCGACCATGCCGACCATGCCGACCATGCCGACCATGCCGACCATGCCGACCATGCCGACCATGCCGACCATGCCGACCATGCCGACCATGCCGACCATGCCGACCATGCCGACCATGCCGACCATGCCGACCATGCCGACCATGCCGACCATGCCGACCATGCCGAGCATGCCGAGCATGCCGAGCATGCCGAGCATGCCGAGCATGCCGAGCATGCCGAGCATGCCGAGCATGCCGAGCATGCCGAGCATGCCGAGCATGCCGAGCATGCCGAGCATGCCGAGCATGCCGAGCATGCCGAGCATGCCGAGCATGCCGAGCATGCCGAGCATGCCGAGCATGCCGAGCATGCCGACCATGCCGACCATGCCGACCATGCCGACCATGCCGACCATGCCGACCATGCCGACCATGCCGACCATGCCGACCATGCCGACCATGCCGACCATGCCGACCATGCCGACCATGCCGACCATGCCGACCATGCCGACCATGCCGACCATGCCGACCATGCCGACCATGCCGACCATGCCGACCATGCCGACCATGCCGACCATGCCGACCATGCCGACCATGCCGACCATGCCGACCATGCCGACCATGCCGACCATGCCGACCATGCCGACCATGCCGAGCATGCCGAGCATGCCGAGCATGCCGAGCATGCCGAGCATGCCGAGCATGCCGAGCATGCCGAGCATGCCGAGCATGCCGAGCATGCCGAGCATGCCGAGCATGCCGAGCATGCCGAGCATGCCGAGCATGCCGAGCATGCCGAGCATGCCGAGCATGCCGAGCATGCCGAGCATGCCGAGCATGCCGAGCATGCCGAGCATGCCGAGCATGCCGAGCATGCCGAGCATGCCGAGCATGCCGAGCATGCCGAGCATGCCGAGCATGCCGAGCATGCCGAGCATGCCGAGCATGCCGAGCATGCCGAGCATGCCGAGCATGCCGAGCATGCCGAGCATGCCGAGCATGCCGAGCATGCCGAGCATGCCGAGCATGCCGAGCATGCCGACCATGCCGACCATGCCGACCATGCCGACCATGCCGACCATGCCGACCATGCCGACCATGCCGACCATGCCGACCATGCCGACCATGCCGACCATGCCGACCATGCCGACCATGCCGACCATGCCGACCATGCCGACCATGCCGACCATGCCGACCATGCCGAGCATGCCGAGCATGCCGAGCATGCCGAGCATGCCGAGCATGCCGAGCATGCCGAGCATGCCGAGCATGCCGAGCATGCCGAGCATGCCGAGCATGCCGAGCATGCCGAGCATGCCGAGCATGCCGAGCATGCCGAGCATGCCGAGCATGCCGAGCATGCCGAGCATGCCGAGCATGCCGAGCATGCCGAGCATGCCGAGCATGCCGAGCATGCCGAGCATGCCGAGCATGCCGAGCATGCCGAGCATGCCGAGCATGCCGAGCATGCCGAGCATGCCGAGCATGCCGAGCATGCCGAGCATGCCGAGCATGCCGAGCATGCCGAGCATGCCGAGCATGCCGAGCATGCCGAGCATGCCGAGCATGCCGAGCATGCCGAGCATGCCGAGCATGCCGAGCATGCCGAGCATGCCGAGCATGCCGAGCATGCCGAGCATGCCGAGCATGCCGAGCATGCCGAGCATGCCGAGCATGCCGAGCATGCCGAGCATGCCGAGCATGCCGAGCATGCCGAGCATGCCGAGCATGCCGAGCATGCCGACCATGCCGACCATGCCGAGCATGCCGACCATGCCGACCATGCCGACCATGCCGACCATGCCGACCATGCCGACCATGCCGACCATGCCGACCATGCCGACCATGCCGACCATGCCGACCATGCCGACCATGCCGACCATGCCGACCATGCCGACCATGCCGACCATGCCGACCATGCCGACCATGCCGACCATGCCGACCATGCCGACCATGCCGACCATGCCGACCATGCCGACCATGCCGACCATGCCGACCATGCCGACCATGCCGACCATGCCGACCATGCCGACCATGCCGACCATGCCGACCATGCCGACCATGCCGACCATGCCGACCATGCCGACCATGCCGACCATGCCGACCATGCCGACCATGCCGACCATGCCGACCATGCCGACCATGCCGACCATGCCGACCATGCCGACCATGCCGACCATGCCGACCATGCCGACCATGCCGACCATGCCGACCATGCCGACCATGCCGACCATGCCGACCATGCCGACCATGCCGACCATGCCGACCATGCCGACCATGCCGACCATGCCGACCATGCCGACCATGCCGACCATGCCGACCATGCCGACCATGCCGACCATGCCGACCATGCCGACCATGCCGACCATGCCGACCATGCCGACCATGCCGACCATGCCGACCATGCCGACCATGCCGACCATGCCGACCATGCCGACCATGCCGACCATGCCGACCATGCCGACCATGCCGACCATGCCGACCATGCCGACCATGCCGACCATGCCGACCATGCCGACCATGCCGACCATGCCGACCATGCCGACCATGCCGACCATGCCGACCATGCCGACCATGCCGACCATGCCGACCATGCCGACCATGCCGACCATGCCGACCATGCCGACCATGCCGACCATGCCGACCATGCCGACCATGCCGACCATGCCGACCATGCCGACCATGCCGACCATGCCGACCATGCCGACCATGCCGACCATGCCGACCATGCCGACCATGCCGACCATGCCGACCATGCCGACCATGCCGACCATGCCGACCATGCCGACCATGCCGACCATGCCGACCATGCCGACCATGCCGACCATGCCGACCATGCCGACCATGCCGACCATGCCGACCATGCCGACCATGCCGACCATGCCGACCATGCCGACCATGCCGACCATGCCGACCATGCCGACCATGCCGACCATGCCGACCATGCCGACCATGCCGACCATGCCGACCATGCCGACCATGCCGACCATGCCGACCATGCCGACCATGCCGACCATGCCGACCATGCCGACCATGCCGACCATGCCGACCATGCCGACCATGCCGACCATGCCGACCATGCCGACCATGCCGACCATGCCGACCATGCCGACCATGCCGACCATGCCGACCATGCCGACCATGCCGACCATGCCGACCATGCCGACCATGCCGACCATGCCGACCATGCCGACCATGCCGACCATGCCGACCATGCCGACCATGCCGACCATGCCGACCATGCCGACCATGCCGACCATGCCGACCATGCCGACCATGCCGACCATGCCGACCATGCCGACCATGCCGACCATGCCGACCATGCCGACCATGCCGACCATGCCGACCATGCCGACCATGCCGACCATGCCGACCATGCCGACCATGCCGACCATGCCGACCATGCCGACCATGCCGACCATGCCGACCATGCCGACCATGCCGACCATGCCGACCATGCCGACCATGCCGACCATGCGACCATGCCGAGCCATGCCGACCATGCCGACCATGCCGACCATGCCGACCATCCGACCATGCGACCATGCGACCATTAGCCGACATGCGACCATGCCGACCATGCCGACCATTGCCGACCATGCCGACCAGCGCCATGCCGACCATTGGCCGACCATGCGACCATGCCGCACCATTGCGACCATGCCGACCATGCCGACATGCCAGACATGCCGACATGCCGACCTATTGCCGACCATGCCGAAGCCCAGCAACGGCGGCAACATGATGACCATGCCGACCATGCATACGCCAGCAACGGCGGCAACACGATGAGCGCTAGCCGCGGCATCGCCGCGGGCATCACCGAGCCGCTCCTCGCCGTCAGCATCCCCTCGCAGGGCATCCTCGCCGGCAGCGCGGCCACTGGCGGTGTGCCTGCGGCGCGGGCTGTGCATGCTGTGCATGAGGAGCCGAAGCAGGACGTCGGGGCGGGCATGCTGTACTACGCGAGCTCCCACATCTTCCTGTCAAGCATGGGTGTCGCATCGAAGATGCTGCTGGAAGCAAGGTACCCTGTGTGGGAGCTGCTGCTCTTCCGCTCTGCAGTTACATCCATGCTGTCTATCACTGCCATGATCTCTTCTGGTGCGCGACCATGTGCTCTGCTCCGTCCGCGTGCAACCGGGCCTTGCGTGGGACTCATGCCATGCCACCTGCTGACTGTCCTCCGCCGGCAGGTAGGCGCCACGTGCTGTGCACGACAGGCTCCTAGCACGCACAGCATGTGGCGCCGTTGCTGTGACACAAGAAAGAAACTGAGACATTGAGATGTTGAGCAAATCAATGGCAGAGGATGTCGGGTAAAATCTCCTGTAGGCACTGACGGCATAACGGCAGTGAACACGCGGTAGCCCACCAGGCCGCAGCTATGCTCCATGGCGGTTCATATCGTGCCATGAGCAGCGTGCGTGGCTTTTGCTGTGTGCTGCGTGGCTTGTGATGTGTGCTGCGTGATGTGTGCTTTGTGATGTGTGATGTGTGATGTGTGATGTGTGCTGTGTGTTGTCTGATGTATGCTGTATGATGTATGCTGTATGATGTGTGCTGTGTGCTGTGTGATGTGTGCTGTGTGCTGTGTGCTGTGTGCTGTGTGCTGTGTGCTGTGTGCTGTGTGCTGTGTGCTGTGTGCTGTGTGCTGTGTGCTGTGTGCTGTGTGCTGTGTGCTGTGTGCTGTTTGCTGTTTGCTGTTTGCTGTGTGCTGTTTGCTGTGTGCTGTGTGCTGTGTACTGTGTGATGTGTGCTGTGTCAGTGTGTTGTGTGCTGTGCGCTGTGTGCTTTGATGTGTCCTCCTTGCGCTGCTGCGGCCACGCAGACTACTCCAGCTGTCCGTATCAGTATATGTAATGTAAACTTAATCGTCCCGACAGCATGGAAGGCTCATTGCAGGCATTGCGAGCGCAGGTGCGAGGCCGACTGGCGTGCGCAAGGGGCTGCTGCTGCTGCGCAGCACCTTCGCGTACACAAACGTTGCGATGTTCTTCCTCTCGTGCTTCTACCTCCCGCTCGCGACGGCCACGACGTTCACCTTGTCACGCCGCTCATTGTCGCCTTTGCCAGCCCGTGGGTGCTGCAGGAGATGCTGAGCCGCGCCGTTGCGGTCGTCATCCCGCTGTGCATCATCGGCGTCGTGCTTGTGTCGCAGCCGCACGCCTCTTCGGCGGCAGCGCTCAGGGCCGCAGCAGCGTCGGCCTCGCGATTGGCCTCACACGGCCCCTCTTTGACGCCAGGGGGAATGTGCGCCCCCCCCCCCCAACTTGCATACCATGCCTATGATAAATCAGTTGCTTGCAACCTGCACGTACACCCATCCGCCCTTCTTTGCTGCCGCCGAGACCCGCTTCAACACGCCGCTCATGCTTGCTCCGCTGCGATGGAGACCTTGCAATGGTTACGCATGTGCGGTTGAATCAATAAAAATCTGGGTTAAGCAGGCTCAACACGTGCACACCAACCGAAGAACCCAACGCGTGCATGCATGCATATGATGGCGCGGGAGCTGCGGCGCACCGAGACGGCGCAGGTGGTGGTGCTGTACTTTGTGTGCTGCGCCATAGCCCTCTCATGCATTGGCTGCGCACTCACCTGGGAGCACCTCGTCATGCTGTGTGGCTTGGGGGACCTCGCGCTGCTGACCGCGCTGGGCGTGTGCGGCTACTGCAACCAGTTGCTCATGACGCTCGGCCTCGCGAGGGCCAACGCGGCGTCGGTGATGAGCATGCAGTACTTCTCCCTCGTGTTCAGCCAGATCGCGGGAGTCGTCGTGTTTCATGAGTACACTACCCAAGTACAGGTGACCGGCATGGGCATCACCGTGCTGAGCATGCTGGGCTACCTGTGGTGCGAAGCACGCAACCAAAAGGCGGCGGCTTGACACTGCGCTGGGCTCGGTGGTTCAAGTCAAAGACGTGCTGAGATCACTGACACCATGCTGCGTGCTGCGTGCTGTGATGTGCGGCAGGGAAGTAGTGTGGTCTGGTTTCATGCATGGCCGGCTGCTGCTGGCAGGTCTTGCGCAAACGGGCGGAGTCGGCTGGAGTGTGGCCCCTGTACAAGTAGGCCGCATGCTGCGGGTGCTGTACAAGTAGGCCGCATGCTGCGGAGAGGGGTGTACGTGGATGAGGTCGTGCTGCATGCTGCGGCATGATGCGGCATGATGCGGTGGGCCCATGCACGTGCATCTGCCGCCCTTGCGATTAGCTAAGGGTGCTGTTTTGTTGTGTGCGACAGACGCTGCGATTGTACCTCGGCGTCGCTGGGAAAAGGCCGGCACAGTCAAAATTAATTAGAATGCTTTTGGGGGTTCGGGATCAGGAGTGGGTGCCAATCAGTCAGGTTCCTGGTAGAGCAGGGTAGTGGCATTGAGTAGAGTAGCCTACCGGTATGGAACTGACTACCACGTGGGAGATGCGTGGGTGCCCGCTGCCGGACGTTGAGCCGCGGCCGGGGAGCGTGCCCGCTGCACATATGCATGCCGTGGTACCCTTGCCCCAGTATGAACTCAAATCGTGGTTTGGAAACGATGATGCTGTACACTGTGGCGACCACACATCCAATACAACACCTGTTGCTGATGAAAAGACTCCTCACGCAAACACAGTCTGCCCCGCATCGCCGTGGTCTACCATCTTGAAATTCTGCGCTGATGGTCGTGCAGCGGACCGTGCTGACTGTGCTGCCCACCAATGGAAGCCTGAGCGGAATCCCTTGGTGCAAATCCCGCCTGCAAAATATGATCCAGATTAGTCCGGATCAAAATTTTTATAAACATTTTTCAACCAATCGGGCATCACGCCAAACCCAAATGGGCATCGGCCACAGCACCCCTGTGGACAGGGGCGGAAGAACTGCCCATACGCGCAACCACGTCCGACAGGATCAATGCATTTCAAGTTGCACCCTGACAATTTTCAGTTCCAATTTCAAAAGGTTTGATGCTTTTCAGCACGGTACCCTTGTAACAGCCATGCATTTGCTGAGGCTCCCTGAACTAGCAGCACCGAGTAAACCTTACCTAGGCCTTACCCAGGCTTTATCTGGCCCTGCTATATTGAGTAAGGCATGTGTAAGGCCCACCTGAGGCCCGTGTAAGGCATGCCATGCCTTAGCGGGACCTGATCCAATGCTCAGGCTAGGGATGGGTAAGGTAAACTCGGATGAGCCTTATGCTACTAGGCTTGAGTCAGGTTTACGTGATAAGGCCGTGCTAAGGCCGTAGTGATGGCACCGGCACTGGTAATGGTTGGATAAGGACCGAGCAAGGCTTGGTTGGTGTGACAGCAGCCTGGCCATTCAGCATAGCCGTGTTTTGTTTCTTGCCCGCTGCTGTGGCATGGCTTTGCAACAGACCATCCGTGCTTCATGATCAAGTGTCGTGAAGACCTTGAAACACGGATGGGCTGCCACGAAGACATCCCACAGCAGCACCTAGGCTTGGCAGGCCCAGAGCCAAGCCCAGCTGCCATAGCTAAGCCACCGGCATGGCCATCATCGTCGGCAGCATGCTGGGCTACATGTGGTGCAAAGCACGCAGCAGGGGCAAGTCGACGCCGGTGGAGGACTAGGCCAGAGACCGCGCACGGCAGCGCACCACAGGGTAGCCGGGCGGCGGCAGCGTAGGGTTTGTGCTACTGTGTCGGTGAGCGCTTCCAGATGCCGGTGCAGCCGCGCGCGCAACGTGCTGTGTCTCGCTGCGCGCCGATCTCAATGAAGACATGATGTATCACTAGGTGACAGTCGGGAGTGGTATGCACGTGCTCGGGAGTGTCGCCGCCTGGTGGCGAGGGACGTGCTGGGGTACAGCGCGGCGGATGCCGAGGCGCTTCTGGGTGTGACGACGAGTCCATGCATGCGTGCATGCCGCCCTCGTCTGGGTGTTGTGGTGTGTGTGAGGCGGCAGCGTAGGTTTCGGCGCTGTCACTGCTGAGGCAAAACAGAATAGCTCGTGTGGCTGTTGCCGCTGGGAGTCGGTGCGAACCTCTGCCTAGCAGAGGACAGAGGCGCCCGGTGGCCATGCCACCTGATTTTGACGCCACGGAATCGCTAGCATGCTGTGCGTGCTGCCGACCACGGGTCTTCCCCGAATCCGCTTCACATTCGCAGTGAATGTGCCGCCAGTGCGGACTGCTTTAGCGGTCGACCCGACTGATCGTCGAGTCTTGTAGCGCGCGGGCCACGCGCGCGTTCCGCAGCGTGCCCCTTCACTAGCGTACTTGTGACGCATGCATGTTTGTGGAGCAGAGGCGTGAGTGTGAGAGGCAAGGGCGTGTCTCCACTTCAACAGTGTCGCCAAGGAGGTGTCGCCAATGCGCGGGAACTTGAGGTCCGCAATGGGGTGGTGTCCCCCTGTGTGAGGCGATCGAGGGTGCCTGTTTGGCGGACGATGATGCGACCACCATGTAGCGTGAGGTGACCACCCGGTGTTGCAGCCCTGTAGCGTGCAGTGCAGAGGAGGCGGCGTAGGTGCCCCGAGGAGCGGGCGGCCCAGCAACGAGGTACCGGCAGGAGCTAGTGTTGAGCTCCGCGTCAGCCGGTGTAGGCGGCTGATTTGCATGAGGCACGTGAGTGCTCAAAACGTCGGTATTAGGTGTACTCCAAATCGTGGATATTAGGTGTACTCCAGAACGTGGTTATTCAACAGTGCAATGAGTGCAATGAGTTATTCAACAGTGCATGCCGGGTGGGGCGGGAGGGAAATCCGGAACGGAGCGGGAAGTAGTGAGCTGCGGAATGCATAGGCCACAGTGGTGGCTTGGTTGGTATGATCACCGGGCGCAACCGGACTCAAGAAGGGCTTGGGCTGCATGTACAGCGTCAAATGCAATTGAGTATACCAGTGATGTGGCGGGCAGGAGGAACAGACAGTGTGTTGATGATTTGATGATGTGGTAGGTGTTGTCAGTGCAGTGCAGGAATGATAGCATGCGCAGATGTGTGACCATGTCCATGTCGTGTATGTCATACCGGGTTGGTCACAGCCTCGGTGGGAAGCTGGAAAGTGCAGGAATGGTAGCACGCGTAGATGTGTGTGAAAGTGTTTGTGGCGACCAGAGTATGCATGCTTGGTGTGTTACACGGAGATGAACGCAATAGCCCGGCAGCGAGGGCAACAGAAGGAAAGTAGACGGCCAAAACCCCCCGAAGGTAGACACCAGCAAAAAGGAATCACTGTCCCTGGTGAAAAGCCACAACGAACCGACACAGCCGACGCAACCACACCCACGCACCCACACGCACTCCCGCACCCCTCCACCACGGCACCCGCGCCACAACCGCACACAGCAACCACCACCACCGCACTACTGCCCACCCCAACAAAACCGGCCACCACCGACCCCCCAACAGCAGCACCCCCACTCCATCCGGCCCCACTGGAGCATTCCATGCTTGGTGTGTGTGGCACGTGTGCGAGGCTTGAGCGCCTCGTGAGGTCTAGCAGGATCAAACATTTGGTGGTCAATGAGAATGTACATTGAATTGCTTTCAATTGAAATGCTTTCAATTGAATTGCTTTCAGTAGCCAATTAGGCCATCGACATCTCCGGCGAACCGTGCCGAGCAGCCAAAGGGGCCAACTAACGGGACACCCCACTCAAGATGTGCGCACGCAAGTCACAGGGCGCACTGCTTCCTGTACGAATCAGTCAGTCAAATGCGCACGTGTTCAACCGCCAGGTGAACATGACCGTGGCGTGTGATTGTTTGTGATGCATGGCGTGTGCATGTTTGTGATGCATGTTTGTAATGCACGGCGTGTGCATGTTTGTGATGCATTGACAGGCCACAGCCCAGATTAGGCAGACATCGCCCGCTCACTCAGATTACAGGCACGCCATTAGGCCATTAGGCAAACCGCGTTGAACGTGGCTGTCCACGAGATGGCTGTGGCTCATGTCTCCATCAGTGGACCTGGCTGCCAGAGCCAATTGAGGCCACAAGTGCCAGACCGGTTGTGCGGCGTTTGAGGATGCTGGCACGGGCCAGCCATTGAGTAGCGACGGCGAGCCTACGTCTGCCATGATCGAAGGCTCATCGTTTGCGTGCAGGAGGCTTGCGGTGTTCACAGTGCATCAGCTGCCCAGTTGGACAGTCAGCATGTGAGGCTCAATGGACAGTGCACTGCAGTGCTTGCTTTGACCATGAACTCTGCAATGTGCACCTGGTTGACGCGGCAGAAAACGAGACGTGCCAGTTGATGGGGTCGACAGTGCTACGCCCACATTGACAAATCGTCCAGCATGCGATCCCTCTATTCGGAGGCTTGAATTCAGGTGGGGACGCGTCCAGGGGGCCGTTCCAGGCTGCGCAAATGCTTGTCGCAGTGCTCGATGTACTGTTTCTCGCGCGTATGGCATAGCCGGCAACGAAGGAACCACGTAAACGTTCTGATTGCGGCGCTACAAGCAGGTGAACGATACAAATAGCCATGTAAAAAATTGTCGTGTCGCATGAGAGTATCCACGTGAACCGTTGTCTATACGCATACATATGCGCATGTCAAGGCCACTCAAGCAATCGTACGTCTGGAAAAGAGTTGCTCTGGTTGTGGCGGTATGCGTGTTCGCGTTGTGGACTTACAGGCTCCTCAACGTGCCGCTTCGGACATCTGTCGGTATCCAGCCATCGCCGCAACAGCACATGGCTTCGCGAGCAACGGAAAAGTCCTCTAGTTATACTTCAAAAGTGTGGGTGCTACTGTCTACGCACAACCGGCTGTATTGGTACTGCCCCGACACCGACGAAGACGTCCCGCTGCATTCTGGCAGAGTGCGCACCACTTGTGCCCTCACTGCTAGCCGGGAAATGCAGCAGCAATGTTGAATTCGAATGTCTGCATGTAGGGAGTGTACTACGGGGCGTTTCCTGGGGAGCCCGACGCAGAGGGATCGCCAACACTCTGGGTGGTGTCACGCCCGCACGCCTTGAGCGGCACTCCCGGCAACGATGCGCTCTTACATCTCCACGCAAACAGCGGCGCTCTTCTGGGAGAAGTCCAACTTGCTTCCAGGTCAGCGTACTTGGTATTGCGCCTAAGCGCTGCACAAGCGAACCCCTACGCCACACCACGTTTGCTGAATGCAGGTTCACACACGACGCCATCCGCAGACATGACAAGGTATACGTCTGCAACACAGGCGAGGGCAGCATTTTGCAGCTGTCGTACCCCTCCATGGCTGAGATCGGCAGGCTGCGAACGTTCACACAGCGGGAGCATGTGAACACCGTTGCAGCTTACGATGACTCGTCCGTGTGGGCAGTCCTGCACAACCTCGGCAAGGTGACTCCTAGCTGTGCATATCTCTTACTAACAATCGAGGCTTTGCATGCCGTACCGTCGTATGGCCCTGGGACTGCTGGCTACGCTCCCGACTCGCACCAGTCGCCTTCGGAGCATCGTCGGCAGCAAGCCGGTTGCGCTGCTCCCATGTCAGATTTCGTTGCAGTGTGGTCAACCAGGAGACATGCCATGCCAAATACATGGTCCTGTGCCCTTCCAAGCATGCAAGCTCATGCTGCACGGCAACACTCGGCCACTGAGGCACCCTCGACAGTGCTCACACGTCCCTTCCCCTCGTCAGCGCGTGTACCTAGCACGACCAGTACAAAATTTCTACCTCTGCACGTTCCGAGTGTGTCACTTGCGTTCGCTAGCTGCAGCACACATGTCAGCCTGCTGCTGCCTCATGCATGGAAGCTACACTGCAGGAGCGCTCGGCTCTCATGGATGCCGGCTCTGCACGACACGTCACATGCATCTCCACCTGTTGCTACACACGTACCTCAAACCACGTACACATCGAGTCCTGGCCAGCAGAGCTTTTGACAGCCAGGCGCGTCGTGTAGAGCCAGGTCGCCAGAGTGGACGTCGCGTCCGGCGAAGTGCTCCAGCGCTTCAAAGACGTCGGCATCAACTCTCACGGCTTGGTGGCATGGCGGGGGCAGTTTGTGATGCTGAGCTCGCAGGCGGCCGAGGTGGTCCTCCTGGACCCTGTGCACGGCAACACCACCGCCGTCTGGTCGGTGCGCCCTCCCGATTGCAGCCATGCATGAGCCAGCATTCTTCAAGTCGCGCCGCAGCGTGCTGAAGCGCGCTGCACTCATGCTGCCCTCTCAACAGTGCCCTTGACTTAGATCTGTCACACTTCTCTAACCCACGCAGCCGGACGATCACACCTGCTTGTTATGCCAGCACACAGCTCGCAACCCGCAGCACACAGCACGATGGCTGGGATGCAGCTCCACAGAGGACCTGCTGACGTGCCCGCCGTTGTGCAGTCGCCGCCGGCATTCCTCAAGGGGCTGATGGTAGTGGGGGACGTGGCGCTCTTCGGCATCACGGCGCCGATGAGCAACCAGCGGCGCGACGCGCTGACGGCGGCTTGCGGCCTTGTGGCCGTGAACCTGCCGACCGGGCGCGAGCTGTACCAGCGCGAGCTGCGCGGCGAGGGCCTCGTGAACGTCGTGTCCACGCCGCACCTCTCTCAGGCGTCGACGTACGTCGCCGTCAACGGCACCGCGCCCATTGCCTCGTTTTGAACGCCGGGCAGTTTGGCAGTGGTGTGGCAGGGGTGGCCTGCATTGGCATGTGGGAAGTGCAGTCTCTGCCGTGCATGGCACAGTTGGCGCCGTCGGGGTGTGCGAAATTGCATTCGTGATACATGACTTCAGTCATGTTTCAGCATTGGTAGGTCGTGGCAGGTACGCTTAACTGTCCAGCAGTGAACGGCCGGATTAGTGTGCAACCTTTTCGAGCATTCTTGTGTGCCCTGTGCTACCTGGCACGGCGGACAGTCTGTGCTTGTGGCAAGAGTGGAGATGGAGTGCTCTCTCACGGCATCCCGTGGCCAGCAGCCAGGCATTGTACTGCAAGGAAGCTCTCACACGAAATATGCATGTCGAACGACTGCGGGCGCATGTCTGATCGGCCCCCACACCAGATTTGCTGATACATAGCAGAATCGCATACGCGCTGCATCAGCTGTGTGTCCAGATCTCCTGTCGGTTGGTTTCACGTTGACACCTGAGAGCGATGACGTGTCTCCCTTCGCCGTCTGAAGAGACAGGCTGATGCACCATCGGCTGCACGTCATAGGGCGCACCCACAGACACTGCAATGGAAATGGAAAGGAGCAGCCAGAACACTAGACTGCCGCTCAATCCAAAGTTGAGGCTAGATGAATCTGTTACATCTCTGTGCTAGCGCAGCCGATACACGCCCCGGCTGCATACGCAACAAGTTGGCCATGTTACCCGTCAGCAACGCCCCTCGCTGACTGTGCACAGCTGCCGCCACCGCCTGCAGTGGTTCTGCGCAAAAGCAACCCGAGTCCTGATCTTGATTACGTAACCGCCGTATTGGATCCCCCTATCCTGCCCGCCGGCTTCCCGCTGCGTGCTGTGCGTGCTGCGTGACCTCGCGCGGCGCAGCGCACGCAGGCCGCTCGACGCCCCGCCGCCAGGACTCACATGTACGGCTGCCCCGGGGGCATGCCCATGCCCATGCCGTTGGTGGGCGGCGGCATGCCGTAACCCGGTGGCGCGTACCCTGTCGGCGGAGCACCGTAGCCGGTGGTGGGTGCGCCGTAGCCGGTGTTTTGCGGCACGTAGCCGGTGGGCCCGGCCGTGAGCATGAGCGGCGCATGCATGCCGGCTGCCATCTGGGGGTTGGCGTCCTTGCTGGCCGCAGTTTGCGCCTCCAGGTTCTTCGCCCGGTCTGCCATTAGCAAATCCACCTGCACGAAGCGAGCCAGCTGGTGCATTCCCTGACGACGCAGTCCTTCCATGCATGAGCCGAGAAAAGCAGACGATACATCACGCCGCGATGCTGATGCATGCTCAAGCCAAAACCGCTGTGTGTGCACACGCTGGGCGCCACGCTGGGCGCTGTGTGTGCACACGCTGGGCACCCACACCATGAACAGCATTATCACCTCCACAGAGCATGGCTTGTGCCCAGAAACAACACTATAGCTGTTTGTGGGCCACAGCACAAGCAACCTGTGTCCAAATGCAGGTGCAGGTGCACATCATCACGTTTGACACAGAGTGTTCTGTGGGGTGCGCAGGCACAGCGCCTTGCATGGGGATCCCCAGACAGGGATTCAGGCACGCTGTGTATCAATGCATCAGAGTTCATCAATGCAGCAATGCGCATCAATGCTCATCAATCAATCAGTGGGGGGTGGGGGGGGGGGCGCGCTGCTGGGCGGGGGCGCACCTTGCCGGTGTACTCGCGGATGGCGGAGACGAAGAAGGGCATGCAGAGGGAGAGCACGCCCGGGAGGTCCTGCTGGTTGAGCCACGCGAGCTCCACGGCTGTGTGGAAGTCCACGAGCGCCTGGCACGTGAACAGGCACGCCGCAAAGCAGTGCTGGTCCTTCGCCTGCATGCATGCTTCCACGTAATCCAGGCGCCAAACGGCAATCGGATAAGAGGATGCAAGGGGGCTGGGGCGGGGGCGTGCCTGCACGAAGAAGGCGAGGAGGTCCTTGACGAGGTCGGGGGACGCGGACTGCGCCGCCGTCTCCATCGCGTCCGTGAACAGGCCGTCCTTCGTCGCCATGTTGACGGCCTTCTTCCACTTGAGGTTCTTCTTGTACACCTTGGCCGCGATGCGCCGGAATGCGATGAGCTTGTGCTTCTGCACACACCACAACCCCTTCAGCCACCACCATCGGATTCACACATGACACTCCGCGCAACGGACACAGGGCACGTATACCCATCTGGCATGGCCGGTTCGCCCTCCGCATCAACGCAGGCACTGCCCGCAGGCACGGAGCTCCACCAGCCTCTGCTGCCAAGACAGTAGTCTTGCGCAGTTGAGTGTGCAAGACAACAACCATCATGCCCGGCACCAGACGCTCTACCCAAGCTGTGCACACGGCCTCATTCCCGCCAGCGTTCAGCGACATGCAAGCACAGCATGCACAGCACCCGCAGCAAGCACAGCGCACCTCAAGCTCCTCGGCGAGCTTGAGCTGGTCAAAGTTGTCGTAGCCCTCCACGGAGGCGTCGAGGGCGGCGTAGTCGTCCTCAGCGATGTGGAGCTCGTTGGCGGCCTCGTTGACGCTGGGGAGATTGTTCTTCTGCACCGCGAGGAGGTAGTCCTTCACGACGCCGAGGTGGCCGCCGCGGCGGACGAGCGTCACGACGCGTGTGTGGTCGATCCGGCCCTCCAGCACCTGCATCCAGCACATCAAAGATGTCACATCAATGATGTGTGGACATGCTCCATAGTTCCATGTCTGAGGTGGATAAGTTCACACTCGTCGGTGTGCACGGCGTCGATCCCATGCCCTGAGAAACCAAAATTTATTGGACGATTGGAAATCAGTGGGGAGCCGCGTCACAGAGCTCTCCGTTCATGGCTCTATGACGCTACGTTCATGGCTGCATTCACAGCAGTACTCCTAGAATCAGAGGAGCTCCTGTGAAGATTCTGGAGGTAGGACACTCTACCACGAATTCCATTACATCGCGGTGTGCATGTGATTCGTGGCAGAGTGTCTCACTACCAGAATCTTTACAGGGTGCTGCAGAGGTGCGCTGCAGAGGTGCGCTGTGTGCTGCGGAGGAGTGCTGTGTGGGGGGGGCGCACCTTGAGGAGGTCTACGACGAGGTCTGGGTGGTGGTCGAAGTAGTGCTGGATGGCGTTGTAGAAGATGTCGACGGTGCTGCACTTGACGGCAACGTCCTTGAAGCGCACGTGCTCCCACGCCACCGCGTCGTGCGCCATCATCACCTCCAGCGCGTTGTCAAACTCGTCGTACTGCACACGCACGCGCCATTTTCGATCCTGTGGTGGGTGGCGGCCATTGTGCGTGCTGGCGGCCATGCGGAACCTGGCGGGGGGTGGGTGGCCGTGTGGTCGAGAGCTCGCTTCCGCACATCAGATTGGAGGTGTGCAAGTGTGTTTCAGCGCGACGAGATGCGCCTCTAGCAGAGCAGGCTATCTGAGTTCCTGCCGACGCCGTCGCAGGCAGGCAGGCCCACTCACAACTCAGCTGTGTGGTGTGGGCAGTGGCACTGCGTTCGGAGTCTGCCCCACGGGTGCACTGCCTGGCCGGAAGCAGACGAGTCCCAACACATGACCAAGCGGGGCAGGGCCCGCAGTCGGGCCCACTCACAACTCAGCTGATGTGCAATGATGACGGCTTCTGCCCGATGTGACCGTCGGACGCGCGCAGAACACTCTGATAGATGGCATGCACTCTTTCAGGAGTGCAGCACGCAGCGTGGGGCGCAGGGGTTGCCGCACCTTCTCGTAGAGGAAGGTGAGCTCTTTCCAGAGCATCTGGCGGTCGCAGATGGTGATAAGGCGGGGGATGTTGATGCGCGTGCAGAAGAGCTTGAGGTGCTCCATGAGCTTGCTCGGGTCGTGGTTGGCGTACATCTCGCCGAGCGCCGTGAAGATGCCCATGTGCGCGCGCTCCAGCCCGATGCCGCTCTCCAGCAGAGCGATGAGCTCTGAGAAGTGGCCACGCATCATGTAGTACTCGCACACCTGTACAGCACACATAGCACGGCTGTCACGCACAGCACACAGCACAGCCGGAATCATACCATGGTCTACCCAGAGGCGTGGTGTAACGCTTGTGTGCTACCACTGGCAGCACACACATGCACATGCGTCCGGACTGTCCATTGCTGCGGACAGCTCTGTGCTTGCAACGGCTCGGCAAAATTGTCACAGCACAAAGCGCACAGCACGCCGCCATAGCATGCCGACCCACGCATATTGGCCAAGGATTGGCAAAGCGGATAATCGCAAAGCAGAACATACATCATAGCGCGCAGCGCAGGGCACAGCACGCAGCATAGAACGCAGCGCACCTCATTGAGGTCGTCGGCGGAGGTGATGATGTTGAGGCCACAGAGCTGCGCGAGCTTGAACTCGCCAACGTCGACGCAGGCGAAGCAGACCTCCTTCCAAGTGGTGGGGGAGTTGGCCTTGCGCGCGGCGTCGACGGCCTCGTTGAAGCGGGAGAGGTGTACGAGGCACGACGCGAGGCGGCCAAAGTTCTTGATGTGGAGGTACAGGATGCGCGCGGCCTCGTAGCGCGCCTCCTCGTAGCACCGGTCGCCGCACTCCTGGACCTGCGCCTGGTTCGGGCCTGCACATACGCGGAAACAATACAACATAATACACATTCATGCTCGCGTGACCCTCGTGTTGCGCTCGAGTCATGCCGGCGTCGCACGCCACTGCGCTGTGCACGACAACGTTGCATAACGGCCGTAGCCCATCGCAGCACGAGCAGTCGAGGTAACGACGATCGATGCGGTGACGCGCAGCCAGGCACCGCCATGATTCAGTTGCGCAAAACCTCCGGCGGGGCAGCCAGCGGGCACAGCCCTCGATATCTGTGTGTAATCTGGACAGCTACAGGTCACTAAATGCAGAGCACATGGCGGATTTCAGAATGACTCAGAGACACTGCAGCGAGGCGCTGCAGCAGCAGACACTTGAGCAGCAACTGCCATGCCCAGAAGCATGGCGCATCCAGGCAGGTGACACAGCACAGGGGCGCGCAGCATACGGCGCAGCACATGACACAGCGCGGGGGCGCGCAGCACATGGCACAGCGCGGGGGCGCGCAGCACATGGCACAGCGCAGGGGAGCGGGCACGCACTGGTGATGAAGGCCTCGAGCTCGCCGAGCTTGTCGGTCATGGCGTACGCGATCGCGATCTCTGTGTCGACCTTGGGGTCCTTGATCTTGTCGCGCACCATCATGAGGAAGCGCACAAGGTCGTCGTACTGCTTCGTCTCCTTCGCCATCGCCGTGACCTCCAGGTACCTGCACGCCGCCGGCCGCCTCAGCACGCCCGCCGGCCGCCTCAGCACCCCGCCGGCCGCCTCAGCACGCCTGCCGGCCGCCTCAGCACCCCGCTGGACGCCTCAGCACGCCCGCCGGCCGCCTCAGCACGCCGCCGGCCGCCTCAGCACGCCGCCGGCCGCCTCAGCACGCCGCTGGCCGCCTCAGCACGGCGCCGCCATGGGGACAGAGGTGGGATGTCCACCACGGAGCACACGCGACTGCCAGCAGCTAAGATGAACAGCAACCCGAGGGCCTCGGGGAATGTTGGTGCCGATCGGCAACCGGTGCGAGAAATTAGCGGCCATAGGGGCTATGGAGCTGCCATGCGGCTGCTGTGAGGGCAACACAATCGATGATGAAGCTCATTGATGGCAGAACAGGCGAGTCTCCAACCACGAGGGGTTGCCCGGGCATGCCAGTCATGAGCAGGGGTTGCCCACAGCACCACCATGCATGATTGGCTGATCAGCCGTGCGTGGCCTCGTGGGGAATGGCCGGGCATGCAGCGCCCTATCAACATGTATGAAAGCTACCACACACCACACTGTGTGTGGTGTTTCGGCGCTGTGCCTCGGCGCCGCTGGGTCCTAGATCTATCACAGTGTACCACACCACACTGCGGGCTCCAGCTCCCCAGGAAGTTCCCGACACAGATCCAGCGGAAGCGTGTCCAATCGGCGAAGACAGCAATGGACACAGCGCCAGCAGTTGAGGGCAGGGGCAGGCAGGGGCACCGGTGGTGCAGGCGTGCGATACGGCACTTTCGCCAGATACTTAACCCCGTATCTGATTTTTTTGATGTGCATTCCCAAATACAGCAGCTGTGATGGACACGATTGAGAGAAATTGTACGATAAAGCGGCCCGTTCACTTGCAGGTATAGGGTATAGCTAGGGGAGGAGATGGGCGCGCACTTGGAGGAGTCCTTGGCGAGGAGGTAGCTGCCAATAGCGTCGTTGACCTGGCCCTTTGCGAGCTGCGCGTGGCCGAGGGTGCTCCAGGTGGCGGCGTCGTCGACCTTGGTGGCGTACTCGTGCGCGCGGTCAAAGTCGTTGATGCGCTCGACGAGCGTGTTGAGCGCCTCGATCTTCATGCCCGCCTTGCGATAGATGTCGAATGCGGCCTCCGGCTGGTCATTCTCCAGCGCGACCTGCACTGCCGTGCCATGTGCTCAGCATGCTGTGACGGGTGTGCTGTGACGGCCGGCCGGGGGAGTGTGCACGCACACCACCCCAAACCCAGGGTCGGGACTGTCATATGAAAAAGCGCGTGTCACAGGAGTCAGCATCAGCGCCTGCCTTTGACCCCACTGTAATCTATGCCACGAGGCGAAAAACGGCAACAATCGACAGCGGATGACACCCGCACAAGAACGGCTGGCACAGGCACAAAGGGAATGGGAAGAGCTGTGAGGGATGCGTGCCTGGGCGACGGCCTTGGGCTCAAAGCCGTCGAGGCGGTGCACGTAGTCAGCGACACGGCTGGGGTCGCTCTTGAGCGCGGTGATGATGAGCAGGTTCTGCAGGTTCTGGTTGCTGCTGAAGGCGCTGTCCTGCAGCACGATCATCTCGAGGAGCTTGATGAGCTCGGCCTGCAGGCCGGCGGCCATGAAGGCCTTAACGCACGTGCTCACCATCTCGGGGTGCTTGCTCTCTGGCAGTGCGGTGTTAACGAGCTGCTCGACGACGGCCTTGCGGTGCTCGTTCTCGGGGTCCAGCACCTTGCCGTACACGTCGAGGTCCTGCCGCTCCACGAGGTACCGTGCCTGCACGTTGGCAGCGGGGAGGTGATGGCAGCGGTGATCACGGCAGTGGTTGTGATGGCAGCTGTGGTGGTGGCGCAAATGCCAGGTCACAGACGGAAGTGATAGCAGTGGTCGTGGATGTGATGTGGAGGTGATGTGGAGTGGAAGTGATGGAGGTCGCTCGCGGCAGTGAGGCCGGGATTGATCATAAGCACCTGGCACTCGCCAATTTCTGCGATAACTGCAGCTCTGATAGCAAAAAAAACTGTTTCTATCTATGATACTTAGAAAGGCATGTAGCCATTGCATCTGGCGCAATGAAACAAAAGCTGTGATAGCAACTTATGATGGCAGTGGTGAGCACTGCCCGCAGTGGCACGCCAAGCCGCACACCGCTGCTCAGGCATAAATGTGCAGGAACACCTGGATGCTGTGTTGCCGTACCTGGAGCTTGTACATCGAGTTCTTGTTGGTGCACTCGATGAGCTCGTCATCGCACTGGCCACGCTTGTAGGCAACACACGCCAGGTGGGGATCCCTGCACACAGAAGCATGTTGACCTGCCTGTGGTCGTCATTGATAGGTAACGATAGCACGTTGCGCCTGCCAGCAAGCCAGTGCCAACGCCTCTGCACCAGCAACAACATTTGTTCGTTGCTGAATGGAACTGCAGCGAGATAGAATCACCAACAACATGCGAAATTGCCCACGCAGACATCGAGGAAGAGCACTGTCGCTCGTGTAAAAGCACAGCCAGATGTACGAGGATGGCGAGATCACGGCAAGTGCAAATCGCCACACTACCTGCGGCACCATTGCTGCCAGCACGCCAGTCTAGAAACAATACAGAGGTATATGCTCCACACGGTGGGAGAGCAAGTAGGCAAGCATGCACGGCCAAGCTCCAGTTCAGGACGCGAGCCAGCGGGCGAGGGGCGCAAACCGCTTCTCACAGTACTTGCCGACAACGGCCGGCTGGTAGAAGGGGTTGGACTGCAGGAAATGCTCCGGGTTGGAGTTGGCGTCGATGAGGATCTTGCCCATGGCGTTGTGCACCTCCGGGTCTTGGCTGCCCTCCTCCACAAGCACCTTGAGGAACTTGTCGAGCAGCTTGAGCTTGTTGCGCTTCTCCACCTCTGCACAGAGCTCCGCCACCGGCAGCAGCGACCGGACCTGCACATGGCCGCACACCTGTGTTACACGGAGATCGACGCAGGAGCCCAATAGCGAGGGCAACGACAAGCAAGCAAGCAAGCAACCAAATGCCATCAGGCGGCCAGCAGAAATGCAGCAAACATGTGTCAATTGAGCAACCACAGTGGGTTTCCGGACAGAGCCTACCTGGCTGATAGACAGAGAGCAATCGGCACACACTGTGTAAAGCAACCAGCACAGAGATGGTCGAAACACCCAAGCCATGGCAATAGTGCGCACACGAAACTGACATGGACACATGTCGACGTGCAGATGCAGACAGAATAGAATTCAGAGCTCTCCAAACTGCGGTTGGCAAAAATGCAAAGGGCACAGCACGAGGTGTTCTCGAGCTCGCCCTGTCCACGTGCAGCCAGGCAGCGAGAAGTACAAGAAGAGAAGCGCACAGACATGATGAGGTCCGACATGAACTTCTCGTCGGCCTGCGAGTCGAGCAGCCCGCCGACGACCTGCGGCGTTTTGCCGGGGTTGACCTTCTGCACGTAGCCCTCGATGTAGTTGCGCATGTTGTTCTTGTAGAGGAACGCGGTGAGCTCTGTGACGCGGTCGTAGCGGTCGCAGATGTTGATAAGCGGCCGGCTGTCCGCGAGCTTCGCGTCCATGAGGTAGCCCATCACCCGGTCCACGTCCAGGAAGTTGCTCTCACGCGTCATCTGCTCCACCACCTGCACCACCAAAACCTGATCTCACCCTCTGCCCCTGATCTCAGCCTCTGCCGGGTGGCACAGGCCAGGTATGTAGCATTGCACTGCCGAATGCATGAGGACACGTGAGCTGGCCACACTGACGGTCTGGCCGCCTCACCAGCGCCGCATGCGGAAACGGTCCACAGATTTGCAGGCTTGGACAGGAACACAATTCCGGCTGTTGCACCATATCATACCTCAGCGCACAAGCAGTCGATCCACTTGCCCTAAACGTGCAAATCAATGGACCACCTTGTTGCACAACTGCTCTCAAAGTGTACATCAAAGCGGCTGTATCCGGGAATACTCAAGAGTGATTATAAGAATTTAACATTTAAGTTAGACGGCCAAAAAAATCAAAGTGGTTTGACGGGAGTACGGTACGCACTTGGAACTGCTGGCACTTGGAGGCGGCGACGATGTAGCGGTAGTGCTCCTCCTGCTCCTCACTCGTCGCGATGCGGCGCGCGAGGTACGCAAACTCGACCTGCGCGGCGTTGGGTGCCTTTTCGAGGACGGCGAGGACCTTCTCCCAGCCGCCCATCGCGTCGGTGTACTCGACGGCGATGTCGACGACGAGGTTGACGTTGGCCGGGTTCTGCACGAGGTCCCCGAGGCACTCCGCCGCCCAGTCTGCGCTCAGCCGCTCGCCGAAGAACTCCTTCAGCGCCTCCTGCACGACACAGCTAGTCTGTGTGTGTGTGTGTGTGTGTGTGTGTGTGTGTGTGTGTGTGTGTGTGTGTGTGTGTGTGTGTGTGTGTGTGTGTGTGTGTGTGTGTGTGTGTGTGTGTGTGTGTGTGTGTGTGTGTGTGTGTGTGGCTGCGGGGGTGTGGAGTCGAGGGGTGTAGCAGGGGCCGATGAGCGCTGGCCATGGTCTGAAGGATGCCTGGCGGAGATGGTCCGCTGTGTCTGGCTGCAAGGGGGTGTGTTGGCAAGCGGGTTGAGCTCGATGGCTTCCTCTGGCAAGACGTAATAATTCTCACTGGTCAGTGACACGGCGAGGAATAAGTGGGTGTCAGTCTACACTGTGTCACATGGCAGCGCCGGCAACGATTCCGCATCATGAACGTGCGATGATGTAGCTCAAAATTCGTGGACAAAGCAGCAGTCAGCATGCGGCATACGCTCCGTGCGAGTGCAGTGGAGCGCCACAAAAGCGCGCGCGGGGGGGGGGGGGGGGGGGGGGGGGGCGTACCGGGGGGATGGCGTGGGTGTTGGCCATGACGCGGCGGATGTCGGCAAGATCGTTGTAGTGCTCCATGGCGCGCATGTACAGCCCCGCCTTCTCGCACAGCTGCGCGATGCGCGGCCGGTCGTAGTGGCTGAACTGGCCGCCGGAGAGGATCGCGTCGGCGACCTCCGGTTTGAACATCAGGTTGATCTCGATGATCTTCGTCTGCAGGCACCAGCAGCGGTAAGGGGAGGCACCTGGCGCAAGTGGGTGGCGGATTCGATTCACTGCACTGCCGACAGCATGGCTATGCTACACATACACGACCGCCCAGGTGGCTAGCTGCGTCTCCGTTGTATTGGCTGAGGTCATTCAGCGGGATGGCCGCCATCATGACATCGCACTCATGCCGCACGCTGCCCGATGTCTGATCCATCGCTGCTCGCTCAGCACGCTGCCCCGTGCGGTGCGATTCCAGCAGCTGCAATGTTTGACTTTTTCAATGCAGGACAGCTGTGGACACCTAGCCAGCAAAGACCCCGTGCCTCAAACTGCTGGCCATCATGTTCCAGCGGGCGCCGGGCAAGAGCGTACACCAGATCCTCTGGCACCTCCCCAACCGCGGCATGCGCGCAGCGGCAGAAAGTCCGCATCCGCATGGACGGCACAGCACATGCAGAAGGCCGCACCTGCATGGCGCCCTCCTCGGCTACATCCTCGCTGAGCGCCTCAAGCGCAAAGCTCGTGGCCTCAGCGTACAGCTGCCGTGAGATGAACTCGTTGGCGATCGTCGCCTTGTCCATCGGCGGCCCGGGCTGCTTGATGATCGCCTTGGCGAGCGCCACCGCGCCCTGCGGGTTGGTCATCAGAAGGTTCTGCAGGAGGTACGTGTAGTTCGGCGCCTCGCCGGCCTTGCCGCCGGACGCGGCCACGAGCTGCTCCACGTTGCCCTCCTCCGCGTAGATCATGGTGAGCTTGTCGGTCGCGCCGGCGGTCTCGTATATGCCGCGGGCGAGGTCGCGGTTGCTCTGCACGACAGCCGGCTTTGCTGGCCCACCTCAGCGCTGCAGATCAGCGGGACGCTGCAACAAAACCCAGCCGGAGCAGACACAGCTGCTCGTCCAACATAGAGCCCCCCAACACCATGGTGTGATGGCGCCACGCCCACGCCCACGCCGCCGCACCAACACTGCTGTGTGCAGTGGCGCAGCAACACACTGCCAAACACGGTGGCGCAGCTGGCAGGAACTGGGCAGCAGCGAACGGAGCAGAGAGCCTGCGGCTGGACCGCGACGTGAACAGGTGCGTGCCAGGGAGGTAGCAGCTGCCCTTGCAGGCCTTGCTCAGCAGAGAGCGGGCTTCGCTGTACCTCTACATCAAGATGCTCAAGCATGCTGCCGCGCACCTCCTTCAGCAGGTCACCGAGGGGCTCGCTCGCGGTGAGCTTGCCCTGCGTCATCCAGTTCTTCACGAGCTCGGGCTTGTTCTGGCTGATCGCGATGCGGGACATCTCCACCGACTCGACGGCGTTGAGGCCGCCCTTCGCGAGCAGCGCGCCAAAGTACGCGAGCACCGGCGACTTCTGGCCGGGCACGGCCGGCGCGGCCTGGAGGCGCGTGATGGTGGCCTGGGTGCGCAGGATGTCGGACGGCGCCGACGCCGCCGTCTCTGCTGCCTCCTTCCACTTGCCCTCATTGCACTCCTGCACGCGACGTCATCACGACAGTGAGAGTATTGCTGCAGGTGTGCTCATTTATGCATGCACAGCGGTGAGTGCACACAGCCTGACACAGCTGTTGCGAGAGATCAACAGATAGAATGCTGCTGGAGACGCATGTTGAGTGCTTCACATGCTCCTCTTCTCAGACAGGATGGCTGTCAAAGGCGATGTGAGCCTTCCATCCGCAAAAGATGCGTGTGGAGAAGGCATGGGGCACAACACACAAGTGCAGGGCTGCGTGAGCGTACCTTCTCGAACTTCTGCACGAAGAGGGGGTCTGCGCCGGGCAGGCCACCGCGGCTGGCGATGCTGAGAGCGAGGTCGACGTTCTTCAGGGACTGCGCGACGAAGGGCACCTGCACCGCAGCGGCCGCATCATGCACGAGTCACACCTGTTTGCACCATGCATCCGCAGCCGAGCAAGGCTCGCTCTGGACGTCCCCACGTCATCCACATGCGCTCCGACCTCGCAGATTTGCTACACGTCCGCATGTCACCCGCACGTCCCCGATTTGCTGCCCGTCACTGGCAGGCACTTTTTTACGCAGTTAACTGCGTGGTCAGGCTGACGAGCCATCCTCTATGTTGCCCCAACGGCCATGTGCTTCCATGTTGCATGGCAACCTCAGCTGCTACCATACGGCAAGCAGGCAGCGGCAAGGCGTGCCGCCGGCTGAAGCACATGCCTCAGGCAGAATCGGGTTGAGATAACCCGACGCAATGAAGCGAAACAGGGTTCTCATCATGCATGTGGTTGTGGCTGAGCTAGGCGATCACGAGGCAACGAAGCGTGTGTGCCGGGTTAAGATCGGTTGAGGCGGTAGGCAGGGAACGTTTGTGCCGTTGACAGCCAGGTGTGCTGCAGAGAGAGGCTGGGGAGGGTCGCACCATGGCCTCTCGGGACACATCCACCTGCAGGATGGAGCCGCGGCGAGTGATCACGTACACACCGCCGTTGGAAGGGGCTGCCTGGGCGAGGAAGACCGGGTCAGCGCTGATGCGCTGGCGGTACACCGCTGCCAGAGTGTCCACAGAGTACACAAAGAGCAGGCCCATCTTGGAGATGACGTATGCCAGGCCGAACTTCTCACTGCACACATCGCACACCGCATTTATTTCTTTGGACATAATCTGATGCCTCGCACGAACTGGCTAGTCCTTGCTGTGACTATGCACTCAGGCCTGAGCTGATGTGGGCTGGGTGCAGCGTCTCACGGGCAGGGTGGTCAGGAAAGCCGCCACGTGGCGAAGGATGGTGGAAATGATTGAGGAGTGGGTCAGTAGACACTATAAAGTGGGTGGCACTCAACATGCTGCTTCGTAAGGTATTCCACTGGAGTGCTAGCTTGATGGTGTAGTCATGGCATGCATATACTGCCTGAGCATGGCCATGGGCGGTGGCTGGCCAGCACGAGGGATGAGCGCGCGGATCAGAAAGCACTGTTTGCGATGGGCCTGCGACAAATACGTTTGCATTTGCACCTGCTTGACGTGATCCAAGCATGTACCAAGCAGCATGAACGCAGGCTGCAGTCAGACAGGCAGGTGCTAGGGGCGCTGGTGAGCACTGTTGGTGGAGGAAGGGCTCCCAAGAAGTACTAGCAGGAGCCCATACAGCCAGCATCACACGCACCCTTCACACAGTGCCAGGCATGCTGGAGCGTATTAGCAGCTAACAGATTGAGCTCAGCTCATGTCAGAAAGGTGCACAGAGGCAGTGTCTCTGGTGACAAAGTGATTTGGTCAACAAGCAACAGCGTCTCCCTGGCAGGCAGGGGCGGGACGTGCCTGATGTGCAGCGACACTGGGAAGTCGTCCGCAAACTCCGCTGGGAAAAAAAGCTCCGCGTTCTTCTTGTGAGCACCGCCTCCTAGAGCGATGCAGTGAATCTTGCTGTTCATCACACCATTGGCAAAGGTCTTGGTGGTGAACACGATCGCCTGGGTCTGCTTTCCAGCAACTGCAAGAGTTGTGAATGCAGCAGAATGTGCTTCCAGAGCCTGGCTGCGCTTCTGCTCAACGCTGTACAGCTGCATGAAGCCCTTGATGAGGTTTGGCCTGCAGCAGCATCGACCTGTGATTCAACGCCTGGCTGCATCCGCACGACATCTCATGGGCCAGCAATCAGCATGGCTAAATACACAGGCCCATATATGACTACGTACAAGCTTTGATTGATCCTGGAGCACTGACTATGTTGCAGTCCAGGCGAGGTAACATTTGGGCATAAGCAGCTGCAGGCTGATGAACTCAACTGCAGATTCTAGAGTGCATACTTTTCTGGCGAACCAGGGGCAATTCCGACGAGAGTGCTCCACTTCAGATCAGGAGATACGCGGTAGCTGATGATCTGGGTGCCATTCAAGTTTGAGGTTCGGTCAAATACCTTCGCCGGTGGTTCTGGACTCTGCATGGCCGCATTCGCTTCACGTGACCTCAGAAACACATATGGCATGTCAGATCATTGAGATTACATGTTCTAGTCTGAAACTTGCGGGCGTAAGACACTTGCTCTGATGAGTGCAGGTTGCAAGCGCGAAGGCAGTGCATGCTGCAAAAAGAAACGCACGTTGACATCCCAGTGAAACACTGCGCTGTCGGTGACCAAAGCAATCGTCCCGTCTGATATCCAAGCCCAGAATTGGACCTTCACAGGATTGACAAACGCCCTGACTTTCTGCTTTGTGTCCAGGTTGAAGACCTGAAGATTGTCCCCCTGACCGCCTCCCTCCCCCGGAGACGCTGCCTTCAGAGCTAAAGTCTTGCTGCTCGGCGCTAATATGGTAGAGTCAGCGGTAATGGGCTTCCGCATAGGCACCGACGGGTTGGCCATGTCGACGATGACAACATTGTTGGCAGTTCCCGTCTCCCGGACGCACACGTATTTCTCGCTTTGCATCGTCACATGAGTAAAAGCCATGCAATTCTCGGGGATACCCAGCGACGATAGCTGCAGCAGAGCTGTGTTAGGCAGGAACGCGCACCGAGTGGGGCATTGGAGTGTTGCTCAACAGCAGGCAAGGAAGGCACACCTCCACGGCCACGTTGACAGTCATCGGGGCATTTTGAGCAGCCATATTGTCTGCTTCTACAACCACAGACGTGTTCAACAACAAAGACGAGCGCGGGCCCGCCACGCAACTTGGTGTGTTGCAGGTCTGCGCCCTTTTTTCGCTGCTTGCGCGGACAGGCACGATCAACGAACCGTTTTCAATCACAGCCGTTGGTGGGTATAGGTATGTGCGTGATCGATCCTGGTCAACTGCGGTGCGAAGCCAATGTGATCAGCTCGACCAGAGCTCGGCTGCATGCATTGGACACAGTTTCGATCGTTAGGCAACGTAACAGCACAGCGGCTGAAAGTACTGTCTAATTCGAGTATATTTACAGGATTCCATCTGTCACCACTGACATTACAGGTCTGAGCTTGCTATGTGTGGAGAGCGTGAGCACCCATGCGTATGCTGCGCGCCTGGGACGCTGCCGCATCTGCACGTATAACCGCCCGTGTTGAATACAGCACACGGTGGCTGCACTTCCTACAGCATATTCTTCGTGCCGACAACGCTCGGGAGCTGCGTGCACGTGCACCAGACATGCCGGGACTCAGCTGTCATGTACTTCGCTATTCGCACAGAACTGCGTCTCTCTTGCGCCCACGACCGCCCTTCGCAGATGTCTGCCATATTTTCTCGCTTACACAATACAAGATGCACTTGCCCATTAAGCGTCATAACGGGATCCTCACCTTGTGCAAGAATATGGACGGCGAATTGCGTACTGCAAAGCCCATGCTCTCCGTCGCGTGCGCATTGCTTACACTTAATCTCGTGCACAATGCCAATGATCTGAATGCCGGGCTGTGCTCTGTAGCTGCTCCATGTGGGCCTGCGTGTGTCCATTGCAGCCAAGAGACTCGCAATCAACAGACCCGAAACCGTTGACCTGCCCAAAGGCACTTGCTACGAACGTCTAGCCGTACATCACAGTATGTAGGAAGGTATGCATATGTTATCATGCGCTTTATAACAACGAGCAATCTTGGCGCGATGCTCGAGGCTCGAGGTTGGTGGGTCAGATTCGATGGGTCAGGCAAGCACACGTCCTCGTGTCCATGGCCAACTCGCCGATGCCTCCACGTCCACATATAATTAGAAATGCTGCATTATGTAATGCTGTCGCAATTTACTTGGTGCTTGGCCCCTGCGACAGGAGAACAGTGATGCAAAAAGGCCAAGGCGATTCGTACTACAACACCGAGTGTGCTCCTACAGAACAACAGCATCGCAGCACAATACAAAGTGACCGACCTAGGATGCATTGGTAGAATTTGGTAGAAGGCACAATGCCCACCTGCAGCCTCTCAGGCTGCGAAGGTGCATAACTAGTAAGAGAGTGGCTTTCACGCATGGCCAGTCCATGATGTGGCACCGGCCCTGAAGAGTACGGATTGCAGCAACTAGCCCATGTGCTGTAGTCAGACAATGCCACGTTGTCGCTGTCATCGACCAATGCAGGGTCAGCCCAGCAAATCAGCATGTGCTGTGGCATAAAACCATTGTGACAAGAGACTGCAAAACGGGCTTGTGCTATGAGCTCGAACATGATTGTTGGGCGCCGTGGAAGAATCAGTAATCCAGCTTTGTTCTCAGCACAAGTCTCAACAGATTCTTACAGGGCTGTCGCAGAATGAAGCAAAAGCCTGCAATGACTGGTGTTATGTTGGACTACTCTTGCACATACGCCAATCAGACACAAGATAACCCGGGGTACACTGTATGCCACCATCTGCCCTAACCTGGAAAGGATGGTGGGTGGGCGCAGGTGAGGAAGGGATCCGGCAGTTCCTGCTCAGTTCGGAGCTCAGTAGACGTGCAGGCCCATTTGCGCTAGGGCCCGGATCCGGGCCCTAGCGCTATGACCATACATGGTCAAGGCTGCTGGTGGCTACTCTAGCTGTTCTGAGTGTGTACTGAGCCGTGCTGTGTTCAGTACCGGTGAGTGGAGTGTGAAAACGTTTCGAGGAGACTGTGCCCCAATATGAGATACGTTACAGATGTATGCTCCACAAGGTGGTTGAACACAGAGGCACGATTCATGCCAATGCACCCAAACAAAATTCACCATGCCCCAACATGGCAAGTGAGTATATATACTGTCAGTGAAGCTGTTTTGTCTCAGCTTGTGTACGGCTTTCGGCAATGGTTCATGTGGCTGATGCATCGCTATGCTTGTCTGCCTCTGTATTCTATCACTGTGGAGCATACCTCTGTAACGTTTCTCTACTCCGGCAGGAGTGGCCATCATCAGTGTGACCACCAAGGCAAAGACGCGTCGCTCGAGGCTCGCGAGGCGTCGCTCAACATTTTGCATGATCTCCGTCCACTGCCGCCAAAACGACGTGCAAGGCGAACCCCATCTTCAGTCGTGTCTGGCTATACATAGTCTACTTTGTCTCGGAATATGCTGCGTCGAGAACTTTTGGCTTAACTGTACAATTGGGGACCACAGCCGATGCAAAACACCGTCTGAGGCGTTCATTTGGCTACGGGGTCCAATAGCGCCTACCACGTGTGAATATGAGTAGAATAGGCAGGTTGGGCTGTGTGGAATGAAACCGCTTTGATGCGCGGTCTTGTTGCAGCATCCGTGTACTGGCTAGGCCTGCCTGCCTGCACAGCTGCAGGCGGTGCACACTTGACACAGCAGCTGACTGACTCCCAGATCAAACAGCTGAATAAACTAGAGCCACCTTATGAAGAGGCGTGCACTGAAGACGTAGAGCCTCCGGTGGCCGGCGCTAAGCTCAAACATGTGCAAGTACGCCCGGCGCACCAGCGCCCTGACTGTCCATATGTTTATCATTGGTGCCCCTGAGCCGGACCCCAACTCAAGAGTCGACGTGCACGCCTTCAGTCGAGCGAATGCCAATATGCTGCCTCCGATGCCCTACCAAAGGCAATCTGCGAACCACAGCGTGTTGCGTGTACACGGACCTGACAGTGCGACCCCGATAATTGTATCTGACGCGAGTGCAATCATACACAGGTACTTTTTAGACATGGTGCTCGCACACCACTAACTCAAAAGTACTGGGAAGGGTCTGTATGGGACGATTGTGGCGATGCATACGGCAGCGCTGTCGCTGCTCTGCGAGGAGTCAAGGATCGCTCGATACAGGACCTGCCGAAAATGAAAGTCTTCGACAAGCGCACGCAGCAGCCACAAGAAGGCTGCATCGACGGCGACAAGCTGGTCCACTATCCAGGCGGATGCACGCGTGGAGAGCTGACAAAACTGGGACAGCGTCAGGCATGCACAGGCCCCACTCCGGCTCACTGCGTTTCAGCATGCGATGCACACCTGAACGCAGTAGGCAGAGCATTGCCACGGCACAACGGGAAGTGAAGGACTACCAAACTTGCGACACGCCTGCCATGTGCACAGTCCGCCTTGTCCAGTACTACTCCAGTACTTACAATCACCCGGGTCGTCGATTAGACCGGCCTTGCACGCATTCTCCACACGCTGTGGCAAGGTGGCACCGCAGAAACGTCGTCTCTTCAACAAATTCACCCGTGGCGGTTGTATGCGCTGGTGTGTGGTTATGGCAGTGCGCTGTGGTTTGATGGATCCTTGCGTGTTGCTGCCTTTTGCTGGCCGCTTGCTTGCTCGCTGTTGCCCTCTCCTGCGTCGACCTCCATGCACCCGTACACAGGCTCACCTTCCTGTTGCCTCTGACCGTTTGCGCCCGTAGCCGGACTAGACAGGCTGTGCCACTGCAGGCTGTGACACTGGGGCAGTGGTTGCGCCACCGGTACGTCCAGGGAGGCCTGCTGCCCGAGGCCTTCAACGAGGACCTCATCCGAGCGCATTCCACGAACTACCGCCGGACCCGGGCGACCATGTACGGGGTCCTGCTGGGGATGTTCCCCAACAGCCTGACCGACATGAGCGTGCAAACGAGCACGCACCTCGAGGAGATCATGCTCGCGCAAGTGTCCTCCTGCTCCCAGCTCGGAGCCTGGTACAAGGCAGCCCGGGCCCACCTGGCAGCCGATGTGCGATGCCCCTCCCTCAATAAGATCACACTATTCCGTACCACTGCACTGCTGCACTGACCACTGCACTGATGCACTGACTGTGCGATGCCCCTCCTGATATGTAGAAGACGGATTAGACAAGCCTACACCGGTTTCCGTGCCTCCTGTGCATCTAGATCTCCCGGTTTCGCTCCATGTGCTGATTACACGTGCACCGTTGAGCCCACACCAGCCATCTGGCTAGCATACACATGAATCGAACTGCCGATGTCCATTTGTTTCTGGCATGCATCCCAGTGTCTCGTGTCGATGTGCTTCATTGCAGCCGGAGCATGCTTCAGAGCAGGGTACGCCGGGGCAGGGGGCATGCGGCACAGCATGCATGTGTCCAGAGCGCATCACACAGCACATGAAGCGGGGGGCACCCTCGATCGCGTGAGCAGGCCACACTTGCTCGTGCCGCCTGCATGATCGAGTGGGATTGGGCTCACTCCCGGGCGCGCATCTTCTCTGCTGCCTGCCACCTGCACGGGCCACACCCATGCGTTTCATGGAGGCATGAGTCCTGCCACCTCAGCTGCCAAGGTTGCCCCTCGCGATCGCTGATTCTGCGGGCGTGGCCCAGCAGCAGTAGCACGATGCAGCAGCTATCGCCCTGTGTCAACACGGCGCCCCGCAGCGCGCCCGACTGGCGAGCGCAGCCGTCCCGGCACGTTGCGGCCAACAGCCCCCACAGCATGATGCGCACCTGCTCACCGGCATACCAGCGACCCGTCTCGCTTGGCCTTTCACACAGCCGGGCAAGAGCCAGGCGACCCTGTTCTGGTCCGTGATTTTGTCCACACGCGACCGCTCAACAAACCACACACACACACCATCATTCCAGCAGTCCCTCCCGCCCAGTGCGCATGGGCGATGCCCGTGCCGGCGTGGCGCCTCCCGCATCCTAAGGTGATATATTCTGGCATACTTTCAGAGGCTTCTCTAGCTGCTCCACCACTGAGGCCCGCGCGCCGGCTGCAGGACCGCACGGACGCAATGAAGGTCGACGCGAACAAGCGGCTGCGGCACGCAATGGGCATGCCGCTCGGCCAGGAGCACCGCCTCGGGTGGACCGAGCTGCACGACGCGCTCACCTCCATGCGTGCGCACGGCCAGGCCATCCCCTCCGTGCTCACCCCCGACGACCTCGACCTCATAGACTCCCTAGTGCGCTCCCCCGCCGTCATGCTGTGCACTGAAAGCACGCAGCACAGCATGCCAGTGATCAGATCTGCCTGTTTGACCTGAGCCTTGTCACGGCCGGCCGTGCTGTCGTTTCACGATTCGTCATAACTGGAAGAGTTTCAAGCCTGTTTGGGGTCATAGGCCGGTAGCACATGGCTACGCTTTAATATACATATAAAGCCAGCAGGCACTCTGTATCTGCGCAAGATCCGTTCAGAACAGATACGTGAAGCTGGAAATCTGGGGAGGGTCACTGAAGGTTGCTCGTGGCATGCGGTATGGTACGCCAAGTGTGGCTACCAGTGGAGGACGTGTGATATGCGCTGCAGGCGACCGCTCGGATCGTCCGCACGCTGCAGGACAAGGACGACTCCACCGTGCTGGGCCTTGCGCTGGGGCGGCTGTTGCAGACGATGGAGGGTCTGATCGACCGTGCTGCGCACGCTGCGGTCCCCGCGGACGGCGCGCCGCCGCAGCCGCGGCTGTGGCTGTGGTCCGGCCACGACACGACCATCATCCCCGTGCTGCTCATGCTGGGCCAGGACGTGTCGCGGTGGCCGCCGTACACGAGCAGCGTGGTGCGCACCTACGCCACACATGAGGACCAGCGGCACCCGTGAAAGGGGGTTCTACTGAGTGCCAGTCTACGGTTCTATCGCTTTGACACTGCCGCCAGGCGGTGCTGGAGACGTGTGTTTGAGCAGGCTCGCGCGCAGATGGCGGCAGCTCGGACGAGCAACATGCATGCGGACCCACATGCACACATTGCCGTGTGTGTGACAGGACGTTGCTCAGGGTTGGTCATGCAAACAGCAAGTCGCATGTGTGCCTGTGCGCGCTGACAGAGCGCTGTCAACTCTGATGACCACACCTCCATGGAGGTGCTCCATGCATTGCATTGACGACACCGCATTACAGAGCTCTGTCAGCTCACACATCCATGCATCGTGTGCTGCAGGTGTTGGAGCTGTGGGAGGATGTGAGCGCCAGCGCGCAGCAGCGGCCTGTGGACGAGCGGCACTTCGTGCGCGTGCTCTTCAACGCTTCCGAGGTCGCAGTGCACCCTGAGACGGCGGCTGTCGGGGAGCCGCTCTCCCTCGCGCAGTTCAAGGAGCACGTGCTGAAGCCATACGCGCTCTCGGAGGCGCAGCACGCGCAGCGCTGCATGATGACGTTTGAGCATGAGACTCGCGGCGCAGAGACGGTGGACACATCGTCCATCATGTGAGGTTTGCTACATGCTGCGTGCGGCGTGCTGCGCTGCGCAGTCAAGGTCGGGTCATGCGTGTGGCTGCTGCGTGGCGGTGGACGGCCGGAGTTCCACACTAGTTGGGTGTGTGGGTGCAGCTGCGCATGCATGCGGGGCTGCGCCGTGTGCTGTGTGCGGGGCGGGCCACCAGCGGCTCCAGATCGGAGTGGGACTGTCAGCCTGCAGCCACGCTCGGACCGTAGGACATGCGTGCAATTGAACCCTGTCTCCGCAAATGTGCAGAGACAGTAGTGGAGTGTCCGAGAGGCACTGCTGTCAGTGCTCGTGGGCACAGGCATGCCAATAATCGACGCTTGTCGCCGCACAGTAGTGGAGTGTCCGAGCGGCATCGCCTGAATTTGTGCTCGTGGGCAGGGGCGTCACCAGCTCCTGGCATAGCTGTTACTGGCATAGCTGTTGCTGCCTGAAATGCCGGAAACTGCCCGTGTGTACCTCGGCTGCGTGCACGATCCCCTCAAGCATGCCGCTGCCTCGCTTGCCACAGCACGGCTCGGGGGCCGGCCACCGCATTCTGGGTGATGCTATGAGTGATGCTGGCGCGCATAGCGGTCACGGCCCCCTCAGCGGAGCGGGAGGTGCGGGCAGTGCACTGTTCGACGAATCTGCCCCGATCGGATTGTTTGACGAGACTGGCCCGTACCCTGGCTGATAAGCGCGGCCTCAATCGAGCTCCGCAGGGATCTCCACGGGAGCTCCCATTGCCAAGCTCGATGGCGACGCGTGTTAGGGCATTGAGCACTGGTAGTTCAGGCTGAGACAGAGCAGGGCGCAGTGCTCAATGTCAATGGGGTGATCCATGGAGTGATCGATGTTTGAAGAACGGGTCCACGGGACAGGGAGAGATCCCTGCTGCACCTATGGCGGCTGTGAAGGATTTTCAAAGGCACTACTACCAGTGTCACGACTGTTGATGCATGGTGAGATGTGTGTATGATTACATGCCATGATATGCTGCTGCACAGGCATTCAGGATCATGTTGGCACGCTGTGACTATCCGATGTGTTCCGCTTGGCGATCCCGAAGTATGCTGCACTGTACCTGTCTCACGCGGAGCTGGTTCAGGCCTGCTCCTGGGCCCCAGCAGCCACCAGGGAGAGAAGGAGGTAACAAAACAAAAAGATCAAGCAGAACAGTTGCCCTACATACTACCATGAAATTTCACACAGAAATAATCCACAAGGAGTACGGCTGGCAACGAAAACATCCTGACCCGCTGCAGCAGGACTGAGTCCACACGGACGTCGCTGCGTGTTGCATAAATAACTGCCGCATTTGCATGCAAACGTCATCTGGTTCAGAGATATGACGAATGCACGAGCTAAACATTGCGCCAGAGCAGATCCGAGGCCTCGCTTGGTCCCCACACCATACTGAGGAGACCTGTCTAAATCAGAGGACTGGTCCACATCAGGCACGTCCCGGAGTGTTGTATGACACTGCATGTATGCTAGTGCTACATGTGTTATACATCGAATGTATCCGGCGTTACAACAATGTGTGTACCGTTATCTAGGGTTATATGGACAAAGGGTGCAAAGCTGAAGAGGGTGCAGAACTGGGAGCAGCAAGCAATGCAGCTGCCACCAGATTGTGAAGAGGGTGCCATATATGTCCGGTTTTGACGTATTACCCACACAGATAGACCTGGGCGCACACATGAAGCAAAGTCAGAGCCTGAAATACAAAGGCTCTGGCCAGTGGCCCGGGATCGATGTGCGTGCTGGGCACACAGAACAGCACCCCAGAAGTGAGATCTGACCAAACTCCCTCCCAACAGGAAGATTGGTTCTGCGCTGTTGCCAATTCTATGCTACGTGGCATCTGACTGTTCCGGGATTTGATGCCTTGCTGCAGTGGCTGGCACTACATAGATGCATGGGAAGCCAGGCAAGTGAGGCATGCACAAAAGCAGCTCAGAGCAGCGATCAGTCATGCCACGCAGAATTCCCTAGCAACAACTGCGACATTTCCTGTGAGCATCTCACTGGCTGGAATGCTGTTTGCTTGAGCGGACAGCGCTGTCTCATGCAAGCTGCATGACAGGTCTGGACACACAATGTCGTTTCGTGGAACTCGCAAGATCACTCTCGACCGTGTATGCTTTCGAGACGACCAACATCAGTTGAAAGCAGACCATCGAGTATGTCTGCCAGGTTTGCGGAGGAAGGTCCAGGAGGGCCTGTCAGGACCAGTACCATTGGATGTGGAGCTGCAAGGGCACACGTCGTGCACATACTGTCAGACATGCCATAGTATCAGCGATGGCAGCTACATCACTGCAAAGGAGTGGATGGGCGGACGCGCAACCGCGCAGGACAGAGGAGTGCTAAGAACCTATGGCCACCTACACACAGTCTCAGCTATCTCAGTGGTAACCAAATGCGGCTCACAAGGTCGGTCACCTGAGATGAAACAGCACACTGGCTATGTGATGCTTGTACTTGCCGATGCAGCGACACGAGGCGGATGGGACAAACAAGCACCGTACAGGAGGTACAAATCTCTCTTCACACCTCAGCGAATGATATGGGAAGATACCTCCTGGCAAGTCGAACACCAGTTGTCATGACAGACGGCCGCAAACAGCAAGTTTCAGGCCATGCATAGCGCGATTCACCTCCCACGTGACTTTCATGTTGTACTGCTCGGTCGCGACCACGAACTGTGGCGGAGGTGTCGAATCCTGCGACAACGCCCTTATCGAACTTGTACGGTGCCCATGCGGATTCTCAGCCCGAATGAGATCGCCAGCAACCGGAAAGCGTCGGATGCTAAGGCTATGCAAGCGTCCAACGCATCCGGCACGCTGCGCGAATCCGCTGGTGAAGCAAACAACAGGGGCTTGCTGTGCAGGATTAGCAGTTGTTTGCACAGCGCATGACCGCTGTTGCCTCCGTCACAGGCGACGATGTCTTGCAGTCGTATCACCTCCCAGCACGCCTTGCGACGAGTCCACATGCTAGGCCGTTGACAGTATCACAATAGAAATTAGTTCACTAATAGGCTGCAGATTCTAATGGCCCGCGACTGCGTGGTCTGCTTTAGACCAGCATCGGTCTATTGCCTCGTCGACAAGGCCTTCCTGTGCAGCGACTGCGACACACTCGTACACAGGTCCAACTCCACAGCTTCGCAACACTGTCGTGTGGATTTCCGAGCACTTGACGGCGCCGTTGGTGTTTCTGGGAGATCCGTGTCACACGGCTTTGGCGCCGTCAACACACCCGAAGTCCCGGTGTGTGTTTTTCTGGCTCAAGTTTCGCCGTTGAATTTTTTTTATTCCACATTGAAAGAAAAGTGCGTGTCTGGGTCGCATGGGGAGAATGCGGCATTGACGGTTGCACGTGCGTGACACTTTTGAGTGCAGCGCTTCCCCGATGCACGTGCTGGTGCGATGCAGGTTCCTGGTCTGGCATCTGAAGTTGGAACAGAGGCTGATGATTTCTTTGTCGTTCCTGCGTCTGACATGCTACGACAAACACTTACAAGCAGCGAGTCGCAAGGCCGAGTCGCATCGTCGGCTGGAGCGCCTTCAGAGGTGTGACTACTCCACGATCGGGATCGAATCGCACATCGCTACAACATTTTGATTTGCTTGTTAAGTGTCGGATCGACCTGCCTATATGCCTCGCAACAGCATTCCAAGCAGCGCTTTCGTGTGTCCCCGTCCGCGCCATTGTATGCCCAGCGTTGGTGTGTAGGCACGCAAGTATGTTACTGTCCGAGACACCAGGACGTGCGTGCAACACATACCGACGTGCCAGGTTACTTTAGTGTGCTACCTGCACGAGCACGCGACACGTCGGCACCAATGCCTGCCAGCGACCGCTCGTCCTCGCTTGATCACATCCTCGTCCCCGCTTGATCTGTCCTGCTGTCCGTACTGCTGCCCGTACACTTGTACAGGAAGCGACACAACAGCGCGCGCGCGTGTGCGTGTGCGTGTGCGTGTGCGTGTGTGTGTGTGTGTGTGTGCACATGTGTAACACAACAGCGCGCGCCGCTCCCCCGGCCCAGCTACATGACTCCTGCACAACTGTGCTTATCACCCGCGTCAGGTGCTCAGCGTGTTTCTGTCGACCATGGATTCATGTACAGCGCCTCATGCGTATACTATACGTAGTACGCACCTCATGCAACGCGTGGCACAGTGGCTGCGCCGTACGACGAAACCACAGGTAAGTTGGCTGGCGTCCGCACGTGCGCCCATGTTGAATTCTGTAACTCTTCTCAACCGTCCCTCGTGCCATGCAGCGCCCATTTGCACGCAGCGGCGGATTTGCGTCGACCGCGCCACCGCTTCACGGTGCTTCATCAGGCCCCTCCCTGGACCCGGGGGCTGGCGCCGCCAGCCCCAGGAGCAGCCTTGACAAGTTTGCTGCAGAGTCGCGCGCCCTTCAGCCTGGCGCGTGCACGGTGATGGCCAGCACTATGGCCCAGTGCAGCGTCGTTGCTCGCCGCGGGGACGCGCGTGGCTGCCCAGAGGATTGCGGCTCTGACACTGGAGACAGCGAGTGGATGGGCTAAGCCTGCCAAATCCTGGCGGTTGGTTGGGCATAGGGCGCAACACAGTCAGTGTGTTGTGCAAATCGCGGTCGACGGGAAGGGGGGGGGGGGGATTCATCAGTCGTTTCTCTGAGGGCTCGTCAGAGGTCCGTGCGCATGCCATCGGTCAGGATGGAAGCGCAGCGTGCAGCACGCAGCATGGGCGTGCAGCGTTCTGCCGCAGCATCGATCAATGCGGCGCAGTGGGGTGGTGGCTTTGAGGCACCAGATGATGCGGCAGCAAGAGATGTCAGAGTGGCGTGGGTGGCTCAAGATTCTGACGACACGGCCGGCCTTGGATGGCTGACTCAGAACGATGTGGGGGCGCCTGCTGTGCTCGGGCCTCGCGCACAGCTCGTCCAGAACAGCCTTTGCTTGCCCTGGGCTTGTGTTGAGGCCGGGTGTGCCTCGTGCTGTGCCTCGTGCTGTGGCACGTGCCGTGGTGGTGGTACTGCAGTGGGAGGCGGGCCGTCACTCCGTGATGCTTAGCTTAATGAGCGCCTGAGACTCTCTATGGACTCATGCTGTGCTGTGGGGTCTGCAGTTCCTGCGTGGTTCGCTGTGAGTCATTTTGGGTAGATGGAGAGCAGGGGAGCAGGTGCATGTTGAGGGCAGTGCTGCTGAGAGACGTGTGATAGATGAACAGCAGGCTGAGCGGCAGGTGTGGCTGCGCTGGGGCATGCTGCGGCCGCAGCATGTCGGTCAGTCACAGCGCTGATGTGGTTTTTCGAGTATCACAGGGCTGGCAGGGGGACTTACGGCGAGGGCAAGTCTGCGCGGCTGGGCAAGGCCGAGCGCACGGTCGGGAGGGGGCCGGGGCATGCGTGTGCATGAAGGGCTACTAAGCCGTCATGAAGGGCCTGAGCAAGGACATGCATGCAAGTGACGTGGGTTCAGCTGAATGGTGAGCAGGCCGTTCATCCATTGTTCGCCCGAGGGCTGGGGCCGGGCATCTGCTGTGCTGTGTGCTGTGATGTGATGCGGCCGCAACACTGTGTAGGAGCCGCGCTGCAGTAGCGCAGCACTTTCTTCTTTGACTGCAGCACGGAGCATGGCCGCTGGCGCCACCCAGCGTTAGAAGGGGCGCCGCGGTCAGCTACTGCGCGGTGTTGACCGCTTGAGCAGCAACACATGCATGGCGATCTTCGGAAGCTGTGTGGCGACTCCACGGCCGTGTGGTGAGCTTCGTCTGTGAGATGACATGCCAGGCAGTACGCGTTGTTACGCGTGGCTGCCGTGTCCAAGGCTACTTCTCCGGCGGAGTCGTGCGTGCTGGGGGCGCTCCGCGGTGTTTCTGCATAGCAAGAGCTGCGCTGGGCTGTTGATCCCAACCTGTTAAATTTGTATTCAAACTTTTGCGGCGGCCACGACGAGATGATCTGCCAGGCTGTGTGACCGCCTGATAGCCATGCATGTGCACGCTGCACAGCACAGGGCGTGCTGTGCATCGGAGCAGTGGCCGTGTTGAGGGCTGCTGCTGCCGAACATGCGGAGCGTGTGTTGCTCAAGCGAGGAGCAACACATGCCAAGAGCAATACATCAAAAAAGATGGCTGTGGTGACGACCGAATAAACTGCGATGCTGTGTGTCTGTGTGCACGTTTGCGTGAAAAGTCTTAGGAACAGCGCCATAGTTACCGTGTCAGAGGTTTCCCCGCCGAATGTTTGCATAGGGGTGCTACTGAGCGCCATGCATGATGCATGTTCTCTGACTTGACCGGCACAGTTTTTAGGGCTGCGTGAGACTGCTGCAGAGCGGGGTGGCTGCGCTTACAGCCACATTGCACTTGCTAGCTTGGATTGCGTGCCCCCTGTTATGATAGAGCAGACCCATAGCAAGCAGCGTGCAAGGAGGGCTGAGCTGTCCATGTCTTGCCTGTGCTAATAGGCCGCCTGAGGCCTGAACTGGATGCGAGGGCATGCATGAGATGTAATGGCACCACAGTACTTCACTATCTGTATCTAATTCCTGAGTGGACGGGGCTTCTGCACCCTTGACTGCATGCATGCATGTGTTTATGTCGACCCCCATTCGAGCGTGCCAGTATGCGTCTGTGGTTCTGTTCAACCCACCGCAATCGTGCAGAAGCGGTGTGATTTAATACAACACTGTATGGGCCGGCTCCGTTGATCCGCATGATTCTCACCGACTCTGTTGCTCCGCATGATTCACACCGACCCGCATTAATGCCCGCTCCTCCGTTGAATGGCTCCAGCAGCTACTGCACGGCTGACTGTAAGCTTGCACATGCACGTATCCACCATATAGAGAGGTCATGGGCCCGATCCGATGCGAGGATCGCGATCCAATCCCACTTCCACACCCGCCATGGATTATTAGGTATTGTGCTAGGATCTTAGCTGAAAGTTGCGAAGCACTAGCAACGGACACCCGCCCATTGCTTTCTTCCCTCGCTGCTGCCGGGGCCCTCTAATCTCTGAGTGTAACAAATGCCTGTGTCCGCCACACTCGACCCGTCAGCAGCAGCAGCACGTCGACATGCCAATGGCACTGCCGCTGGCTTGGCTTACATGTGAAAATTTGTTCGCAGGGAGAAGTGGGGGAATGGGGAGTGGGTACGGGTGCGAGGAGAACGGGAGGTGCCACTGAGGGTGGAGAGGATGGGAGGCTCCCTTTGTGCCTGTGATAATGTTCCAGATGCTATGCGCCACAGATGTTTGCAACGCTGCTGCATGGTGCTAGCACAGGCATGTACACATGCGGTAGCACTGATCATGGTTCATCACGCCGCCCATGCCCACGCCCCGGCACATGTGCAAGGACCGGCATGCATGCATGTATGGCTGCTGCCGACAGCCAGCATGGCCCAGCATGGCCCAGTTACACATGCAAGCCATGACAGCACTCACGAACCACACCATGGCAGCAAAAGCCCCCCATGTACCGTCCTGAGCCAAGACCTCGAACACATCTGATATATAACTTATATTATAAGTTCTATGTACTGTACAAAACAGCAACGCATGCCCTCACCGACGCGAGCCCGCTGTGCGAGTCACAGCGTCGACCACACTCCGGCCAAGCGCTCTGCCTGTGCATATGACTACCTGACTACCTGATCCACCACAGCACACAGCACTGCAGCGGCCGATCGGTGCATTCACCAAAAATGTCATTATCACTCACAATATCGGACCCTACCATCGCGCCCATCTGCACCCTACCACAACGGCCCGTCAGCACGGAGGTGCCGTCGCACAATGGCCGCGACGCGCGGTCGGCTGCCATGCCTTGGCTGCAATTGGCATGCAACGTCCCCGCTTGCCCCTCATGCATCCTCCACCAACGAGACGCAGTGATCACAGGCGACGATGCCTCTGGCTAAGGAGGCCAGAATCGCGGACGCGTGCTGCGCACGGCATGCCCCCGCTGCGCACTCTCAGCAGGTAGAACTCTCAGCATGATCTACACAAGTGCCAGAGTGACCCCCGCCGCCTCCGCGGCGCGCTCGATGTCGGCGCGAGCTGCGTTGCTGAAGTCCGCGGCCAGGAGTTCCAGCGTGAAGTGCCCCTTCATCGCCAGCGGCCGCGGCAGCTGCACGAGGCCCTCCGGCTCTGGCCCCTCCTGCCCCTCCCCGCCCTCCGTGTCCGCCGCCGGCGCCCCCCGGGGCCCGCACACCGAGCGCAAGCCCAACGCGCGCAGCAGCGGCAGCTCCCCCGCAGCCTCCACGACCGCAACGAGGCCCTCCCCGAGGACGGCGTTGCCATGGAGCTGTAGCACCTCTAGCCGCTCCAGCACCGAAGCGCGCTGCGCGAGCACCGCCGCGCCTTCCGCCGTAGCACGCACCTGCTGCAGCTCCAGCGCGGTCAGCGCTGTGAGCGCTGTGAGCCCGGCCGCGAGTTCCGCAGCGCCCTCGTCGCGCAGGTCGGAGTATCCGAGGTCGAGGTGTGCGAGGGAGGGCAGCAGGCAGCGGCACAGCGTGCGCATCGCGGAGCATGCAGCGTCGGCAGCGCCGTCGGCTGAGCGGATGCGCAGCTCGCGCAGCGATGGCGTCCATGCGTGCATGCATGCCGCGAATGCATCGCTCTCCACCAGCCGCAGGCTGCAAGCGCTGATGTCCAGCGCGGCCATGAAAGGAAGCATGCTGAGGTCACGCAGCACGCGCGTCGCGACAGGCAGCGCGCTCGGCAGTGCGTGTGCGAGGCTCAATCGCCGCAGTGCCGGCATGCATGCCAGCAATTGCCCAAACTCCTCCAGCCCCTCTTTGAGGTGGCCAAACCCTAGGTCCAGGTTCTCCATGCTCGCCCAGAACCGCGCCGGGTCGAGCGCGCCATCGCAAGACGCTAGGCACTGCACGCGGTCAATGTACGCGTCGGAGATATTGAGGGTGGCCAGAGGGGGCAACTTAGGCGCGATCAGCATCCAGGCTTGCTCATCCAGACGCGTTTGCGCGAGCGAAAGTTCGCGAAGCGCCGTCAGCCACCCGATGTGGTGGGACAGCGCTTTGAAGCTGCCAGCAGTGAGTGCGTTTGCCGAGAGGTCGAGGGCGGTGAGGCGGGGGCCGAGGGCCGGAACGTGGTGTGCGAGAGGCTGCAGGGACGCGAGCGCGCCGCGCAGGCTGAGCCGCCGCAGCGCGGCATAGCCGCGAAAGCACGGCCCGATGTCGCCCTCGATGCCCCGCGCGTTGACAATGGACACACGCAGCCGCACGAGCTCCAGCACGCTGAGGCTCGGCAGCGTGGTCAGCAGGCGCAGCGTCTCCTCGTCAAATCGAACCGACTTGGCGGGGGGCATGGTGAGGGTGAGGGCAACGCGGGTGAGGTGCGGGAACGCAGCAGCCGCAGCGCGCGCAGCGCGGCAGCACAGCAAAGGCATGTCGGTGTGCAGGGCAAGGGTGGCGAGGGTGTCGATGGCTGGGAGGTGCGCGCGCAAGGCGAGGGAGTGGTGTCGCGGGGGAACTGCGTTGATGACGTCATGGAGGTGGGGCTGGTGGCGCAGCAGCGTGAGGGCGAGGGGCTCCGGGAGAGCGGCGATGATCTGCATGCATTCAGTTGCTACGTGAGCGCCGGTGCTGTGGAGCGCTGGTGCTGTGGAGCGCCGTGCGGTGGCACGGTGTGGTATTGCATGGCACATGCAATACATGCAGCATATGTTAAATTATGACAGGTCAAGGCATCAGCAGCGCCGAGGGAACGAGGCAGGGAACGGTGTGGTGTTGCATGCACCACATGCAGCATGTGTAAAGCGTAAAGTGCGAACTGGATTACTTGACATGCGCAACATGGCCATTGAAATGTCTGGGAGACCATCACGCTGGAGCAGCCGGGGTATACATCAACCGGGACGTCGAGCATTCGAAACCAGGTAGGATATGGGCATGCAAGCCACACGGCGCGTGTCGTCGATGTCAGTGGGGCGTTCAGGCGCGTATAGAAGCAGGCGCGTATAGAAGCAGGCGCGTCTAGAAGCAGGCGCGTCTGAACGACATGCCGTGGGTGACGCATGCCGACTGCCACGACCGGCAGTACTGCGTGGCCGAGCTGTGACACGAGCAGCTTAAGTTGAGCTGTGACATGAGGGTACGCCTGCACTCGCTCGTCTGATGTTGCTTGCCTCAGGCGCGCCACAGTGTGGCGCAGGTGGCTCCATGGTGCACTGCAGTGGGAGGCTGTTGCGCGGTCAGAGATGGCGCCGTCTGGGAGGTGAGCCGTGCCCGGTTGTGATACCTGGGTGGGCGATGCTTGGTGGTGATGCATGGCTGTTGAGGGTGTGGGAATGCGCGTGAGGAGACTTGAAGCCTTGAAAGGCTGTTGTGGAGACTCTTGGTGGTGCGACAGCATGTCGGAGATGTGTGGTGGTTGAGTGGAGATGATGCAGAGGCTATCCACCTGGGACATTGGTGGTGGACTACGCGGTGGTGCATTGGAGCTGTAGAGACAGTGATATTGTCCGGTGGTTGACTCTTTCAGCGTAGAGCCTCGGGAGGAGAGACACTGTCAAGTGTTGCCATGGTGAATGTTTTTTGGTGCATTGCCATGAATCGTGCCTCTGTGTTCTTCCACCTTGTGAAGCATACATCTGTAACGTATCTCAGTGTTTCCGTGGCGAGGTGATAATGGAACTGGCTGAAACGCGCACTGCTGATCAACACAACGCAGCGGGATGCAAGCATAGCAGAAATTGCGTCTAGAACACGCCTGATCTATTTGCTGCTGGTTCTCCTGGGCAGTGCCGGCATTTGCGACGAGCAGCTGAACCGCGAGCCTGGCCAAGGCGGTGGACGCAGTCAGCGCGTCGTCCAGGAAGTCAGCTGCCTGCAGTTCAGCATGCCGTGAGGCTCGACGAGCATGACGTCGTATTGGCTGCTGCTTGGAGGAGATGGAGGAGAGGGTGTGCTCCATCTGCGCACCGCGCACGTTCGTGGTTCGTGTCAACGGTGGTTGCGTTGAGTGGTGACGCGGGCCCTCAGCGGAGTCGAGCAGTTGGATTGGGGCTCCAGGATGTTAGAAGCTCCGATGTTGGAAAGTCGAAAAAAGTTGAATCATACCATAAAAATAATGCAAGTCGAAGGAGCTAGATGGCTTTACCTTGACCACGGCCAACAGTCCATTGGCGTCCAGAACAGCGGTCCTGTCCGAGTTGAAATTGAGCCACGCCTCGAGCGCGGGTGCGCCAATCGGTATGCTGGCTTGCTCGTCGACATCGGACTCGGCTACGAGGGTTCTAAGGAGCGTGCTCTTCTCCACAACTCTAGCAGGAACGACCGTTCGCTGCCCGCGCAACAGAACTGCCACACCCTCAGGCAGAACTGACAGTTGAATCGGCTCCTCGGACACCGCCATACTCTGCTGTAAAGTATCCTGTGTACGTTACAACATGAACTTGTTGTGTGGGGTTTGTCAGTGCTCACGCCAAAGTGTACGACTGGTTCTACATCGGATACGCCCATCTGCACTTGGGCACACACCTAGGCAAATCCGCCGGATTTGATTGCAATATAGACACATTGGCCCTTCAGGCATACGTGAGGGGTATGGCGCGCAATTACATGCAATTGCAGACAGGTGTCGCGATGAACATGCATTCACGAAAGCTGTAGCTTACGAGCAAATGCGGTGCTGGCTTGCAAACTCATCCGGAGCAACTGGATTTCACGGTCATCAGTCGCACCACGGTGTGATCATCCTCCGGTCGAGTGCCAGGTGCAAGATATGACACGCGCGCGGCACACTGATGCCTGCAGTTTGAACTGCACCCACAAGGCACGGAGCATCGGAGGTTTGCAGTGAGAACAGGACCAAACAATACAATGGAACGCATCGGGTGTAGCAGCACAGTCCGACTTCAGAAGGATTTCAGCAGCCTGGGTCCTGAGTGCAAGCCTACAACACCTTGTGGAAGCCATGTGCACAGGTGAGTCGACTGGACAGTTCATGCCACTTAATTGAAGATCCTCGATGGACTTTCCACGCTGCCAATGCAAGAGCCACTGTCTGGAGCGCACACAGGAGAACTCTGTGCGATTGCAGGAAATGGCTGCGATGGCAGCTGTCTGATCTGCTAGATCAGTCCGCTGTTAAGGAAAAACGAAGCACACCAAACCGTCTGTCACGCCGTACTCGGACGGGATTGGCCATGGCACCCCTGCAAACAGGGTGGGCGAAAATGCACACATGAACATGCACACATTCCAATCACAAGTTCTGGGACAGGCTGAAGCCATGGATCTTGACAGAGGTGTGTACATGTGTGGGTCCGCATGACACAATGCTCACGTGTCTGCTTTCGAGCCGGCGCTATTTGGTCTGGCATTTGGCGGAGAGTGGGAGAGTGGCCTTGGCGCTTACGGTGGCCGGTCTGTCTGCTTGTTGCCTGGTCTGTTGCCTCGGCGCTGCTGAGTCCTAGATCTATCACTGTGTAACACAATGCTCACCACACTTACTGTGCTAGGCTTGAACCCAGAGCAGCTCCCAATAATGCCAGACAGAGCTATGAAAGGTGGTCACAAACAAAACGTGCATGGTTGCAACATTGTTGTAATCATGGCGGGTATGAGGCTCGAGTGGAACCCGATTTGTGTGTGTTTTTGAGGTTTTTTTCTGTGACAGCATGTTTGCTGCGGTGCCAGCTGGAATGTGCGGAGTTCTGCTAGACGACGCTGCTGGACCACCACAGAATTCAGCTACACTACGTGTGGACGCGCATTGCGCCACGCTTTGTCTCGCATCACACGTGCACGTACAAGCTTATGTGTTATGTTATTACAGTCTATGATGGCTGGGGCGGGTAGGCCATGGTATGGGCCGAAGATGGCGTGCGGGTGGCGGGCGTGTGGCGCTGGCCTAGAATGCCGTTCTGGAATCTGCGTGCTCAATGCTGGGGCTGGGCATGCGCAGATCCGGATGCCATAGCCACCGATTGCGTACCTGGGTGATGAGACTGTGATGGGGGAGAGTGTGTTACACAGTGATAGATCTAGGACTCAGCAGCGCCGAGGCAACAGACCAGGCAACAAACAAGGGGGAGAGTGTGACAGACAGATGGGCCAGACTCAGGTTGGAAAGGTATATATAAATGTGGATGTAAATTAAAGTTCTTGCCGTAGCCAGAGGTAGAGCGAACAAACCAGGGGCATTGCCAGACTCGGTGGCAGAAGGCCCGATCTTGGCCGACTTTCATATGGTGAGTGCGGATGGTCAGACACCTCACACCTCAGACAGCCGAGGGACCTGCCACCTGATCGTACGTACTTGACCATGCTACAGCGCCGTTAGCTTTGGTGTCAGAAATGTTCCAGAGGTATGCTCCACAAGGTGGTTAGCACGCAGAAGCAAGAATACATGGCAGTGCATCAAACACATAACCATGGCGCCATGAGCTTTGTTCGGTGTGGCCCAGGATGGCATGGACACTGATGTGAGTACTGGCAAGGTCAGCTATGCCGGTGACAAAAACGAACAAACACAAAAACCAACAGCAATGCAGATGATGGCGGCTAGTCTGACTGGCGGGCTGCATGCTGCACGGTTAGGGCTTGCACCGGCCCGCCTGCTGGTCACCATCTGGGCATGGGCAATTTATATATATACTGTTACATCGAGGGGCTCCGATCCAGTGCACCAAGCGAACGTACAACTAGATTCTAGACTCACATGCTACCCAGCAGATGCAAGCCGGCCAGGCGATCACCTGGCACAAACTGCGCACCCGTGAGCCGTGCTACCCTGGACATGGTCTTTCTGATCACAAACCCGTTTCCTTTCACTGTCGCCGCACTGAACTCCCGCAAGGAGTTCTCAATCCAGCGAGCCTATATATATATATATATAAATAATATATATAGATATGTATATTTATGGCAGACTTGCAGCAACAGCACCTTGTTAGACAATTCACGCCAATGGCTCAAGCACAGGTCAGCACGAGGTGAAGAACATGTGATGGTATAAACGAGCGCCAATGCGGATCATTATGGAGTTCCCTACTGTTGCAATGAAGCAGTGTGTATGCAGTGCCTGGAGAAATTGCCCATGTGGAGGGCTGCTGAATGTTGAAGATTCCTTTGCTTGGGAATCCCCTGCAACGTTTCCCCTTTGCCAGGGCAGGATGTACTCAGAACGAGTGGGCGACCTGATGCAGGGCCACTTGACCACACAATTCAACGCAAGGCGCTAGTGGAATGGCCCTGTACGCTTGGCTGTACTGGCCTCGGCGATACTCACGCGGTGGTACTGTGCTAGATCCCGTCTGCACCGCATGTTCATGTGACGACACTGCTTGTGCGCCGTCTGCTTGGCCGGACGGCTCTTGGTTCACGTATGCTCGTGGTGAGGCCGCAGTCGTTGCCGACGGGCGCGTACGCTCAGTTTTCGTTGCGGCCCTGCTGTAGGGGGCGCGGCGGGGATCAATCATGTACAGTCGGCACAACCATCAGTCGTCATTGTAGACCTCTTTGATGCTCGTTTCCTCTACACATACTTCCTGGACGACTTGACTGGCTGGAGCACACGTACGCCTCCATACAAGCCTTCTCCTTCCCTGCCCGCAGCAACCAACACCAGCGCAATCTAGCCACCCTCGCTTGTTTAATCATTGTGATGTCTCAGCCGTCAATGCTCATTGCCGTCGTCCTCAGTTGTGCTATCGTCGCTGTGCACAGATCGCGTGGTTGGCGTAATCGACCAGGCTTCTTAAGGCCCGTTCAGCGGTCCCGACTCCCACCACACACACCCTCCCAGAACCACCAACGCAACGACCTTGTCTTGTGATGCATCGAGAGGTAGGCGATCGAGTTGTGGTGCGCTATGAAGCAGGCGGCTAACTCTCCCTTGAAAGTCAAGTCTGACAGAGCAGACTTCGCTGCCACAGAGCAGCTGTGTTGAATTTTAGTGCAGCCGCGCATGTTAGGAAGAGATGGTTTCTGCCTGCAGCGGCCTGGTGCAGCTGCACGGCTTCGCGAGCTCAGTACAACGCCATGGTACAGTTCCTGTAGCCACAGCTGTACAGCCCGGGGGCCCATTGGCGCCAAGCCAGGCTAGCCTGGCCCTCAGAAGCTGCTGTGTTTCTGTCTGTGTACGGCGCTTGGCCATGGTGATTGATTTTTGGTGCATTGCCATGAATCGTGCCTCTGTGTTCGACCACCTTGTGGAGCGTACATCTGTAACGTATCACACAGCCTGGCCCTTCCGCCAACGACGATGCACTTGTGTCAAACCAGTCAAATCAGTGTCATCACCACTCCAAGCCACCAGGCACCCTGTTTGATGAGCGCGCCTCGGGCACAGCAGCTCCATCACCGCGGCTCTCTGTGTGCAGCATCGTGACAACAGATCCAAGCCACCCTGAACATACCATGAATCAGCAGTCCATCCTCCTGCTGCTCCTCTGCACACTCGCCATGTTCCTCTCCAGCGGACCGCAGGCAGCCACAGCCATCTCCACTGGCCGGACCCTCACAGAGCTGGCACCAGCACCCAGCCCCATGTCCGACGACATCGAGTCTGCAGAGGACGTCGTCGACGAGACAGGAGAGGAGGCAGAGGAGATTGGAGATGACATCGACAGCGGAGTGAACACGGCAGTTGATGAGGTAGACGACGCGGGTGAGGAGGCAGTGGATGAAGTTGACGAGGCCTTCACAGGCTCGGCAGCGATGGACCGCCGCGCAGCAACTGCCGTCGTGGCCGCAGCAGTGGCAGGCCTCTTCTTCGGGATGTAATTAGCATGTCAGGCTGAAGGTGGCTGTAAGGACAAGGCTGCCATATATCTAGCGAGCAGGGAATCGCTCGCGCAGGGGTGTCTGACACGAGCCCTCTGGAGTCGCTATTGAGTGCCCAGGCAAAGGCAGCTCTAGTAAGCACTAGTGGGCAACGTACTCCTCAGGCTGGAGTTGATATGTTTCTGACAGACATCGTGATGAGCGTGCATCGCTGACGAACTTTAACAGTTTATTATTCACTGAAGTGATGTATTGTACACGTATAGTGCGGCCAATGGATCGTGCTGCACTGAGGGATGCTCGCGCTCCTTGGCAGCAGCAGCAAGACGGGGCCAGTGCCTTCGTAGAGCAGCTGCGATTGGCATCGGGTAATAATTGTCATGTGTCGATCAGGAGTCTGGAGTTGTGCACTGATGTGCAAGCTGGCGATGGAATGTTGAAACATGTAGATCTCTGATAGCGCAGGCGCGGTGTACTGAGCTCTCAAGTCACCGAGTCAAGTGTAACTCGAACGAGCTGATGCCATGATCATACCCCGAGCGTCTGGTGGCAAGCATGCCGTGTGTTGCCATTACTGGGAGCAGCCGAATCGTAGTTGCACATAAGTGATAGAGTGTGCAAGCTGGAACGAGGTCACACAGAGTATCTACTTACGTTCATGCACACAGGTATGTCCACCGTCGCCGAGGAGCAACTCCGCCTACCACTACGCCAAGGCGGATTTGGCCTCATGGATGTCACGGAGCACGAGGCAGATGCAGCCTATTTGTCCAGTGCCGCGCTGGCGCATAACGCCATGCGCGATGCCCCCCCCCGACTTCCGCCCATTCGCCGAAGGCGACGTTGCCAAAGGCCTACAAAAAACATGGACAGCGTTGCGTGCAGCAATGCCGCCGGAGGCAGACTGGGGCCCAGAGGAGCTCGACAACGTCTTCATCGCTACTGGCCTTCCCGGTATGAGCGGAAAAGTGACCAGGGCAGTAGCGCAGACACGGCACGACGCGCTGCTGCAACAGCTGGGCAGCACCTCTGGTGGTGCAAAGGACCTTGCACGCATGCGCAGCTGCGCCTGTCGTGTTGCCTCACTGTTCCTGGATTCGCTCCCAACCAACCGCATGCTGACTCTGAATGATGGGGTTTTTGTGCATGGGATGCGGTTCAGGGGCGGACTTTCGCCCCTGCCGCCATTAGACGGGGAAGTGATGTGTAATTGCAATGCTCGGGTGAAGCCCGGCGACGTAGATCATGCCATGACGTGTTGACACAGTGCCGACTGTTGGACGTTGCGCCACAACATTGCCGTTACGGCTTGGCGCCGTCGAGTAAGAGCAGCAGGGGTGTCCACATTAATTGAGCCTGTGATGCGCAGCCTGGACAGACGCTACAGGGACGACAGTAGGGGGGACATCCTAGCAAATGGTCCGGACGTAGATGTGTATGTGCTAGATGTCAGCTTCATCCACCCATCTGGGGTGGCTGTGGTGGGGAAAGCATCGGGGGCAAAGGGGCACGCGGCCGCCGTACGCGAACAGTTCAAACTCAACAAGTACAAAGAGAGTGTGCAGGGATCGTACAAGGTGGTGCCGGTTGTGCACGAGACATGCCAGACTAGGGTCGCATGTCATGCAGTACCTCAACACACTGGCAGTGTCGTTGGTTGGGCCGTTCAACAAGAGAGCAAAGACTCGCTGGATTGAGAACTCCTTGCGGGAGTTCAGTGCGGCGACAGTGAAAGGAAACGGGTTTGTGATCAGAAAGACCATGTCCAGGGTAGCACGGCTCACGGGTGCGCAGTTCGCTCCAGGTGATCGTCTGGCCGGCTCGCATCTGCTGGGTAGCATGTGAGTCTAGGCTCTAGTTGTATGTTCGCTTGGTGCACTGGATCGGAGCCCCTCGATGTAACAGTGCATACAGGTATGCAGTGGTTACACGTTGAAGGTCAGCTATGGCATGTTGATCATTGGAGCCGCGGATTGACGCAGTACGATGACTTCGACCAACAATCGTTGCTACTCCGGGCTGACATGCATGGGCACAACATGGAAAGCAGGGATGTGCACAAAGACGCGCCGCGCCTGCTCCCACCACCTGGCGCGGCAGCCAAACACACCGCGTATCAGTAAATTGAGGCGTCGAAGCGCGAAAGGGACATCCGCAGGCATCGCGGTGGTGTCACGCTGGGGGAGCCATAACTCCCAAAACGCAACTGAAACTAGGGAAAACACAGCGCTAAAAGACGTTTGCCAGAAAGCCAGCAGAAGCGGCAGGCTCGCAGCAAAATGTGCGTCTCGCACGCTGGTCGTTGCAACATCCTTCACCTGACTCGAGCTTTTTCAGTGGCTGCTGTGTTGGGGTCGCCAGACCACTTGTACCCCACGCTGCAGGCACGCCTTGCCCCTGCTGCACGTGGCTCACCAAATTGCCTAGACAGAACTGTCTGGTCTGGCTGTGATTCACCAGACTGGACACTGTGGCGCCCAAAACCTGCCCCAAAGCTTACCGAAGCTTGACTACAGCTTGACTGAAGCTGGGCTGGACGGCAGCGTTTGTTGGCTGCATTTGCATGCTGTGCATGCATGCAGCACAAACCACAGCAGCAGCCTATCTGCTGTCGCGCGCAGCATGCACAGCGGCCCCGCTCTCAGCCAAGGGCATGGCGGCGCCCGTCAGCTGCGGCGGCGGCGGTGGCGGCGGCAGCGCGGCAGAGGTTGTGTACACGGGCTCCAGATTCGGGTGGTGAAACTTGCACGCGGGCCCGTATTCGCACGAGCCGTTCTGCATGTAGAATCCGCAGGGTTGCACGCCGCGGCGCATGGGGAAGCCAGCAAGGTTGAGGGGGACTTGGTACATGGGGGGGTGATCCTTGAAGCAGGCGTCCCCAAACTTGCAGTTCCCTGTGCGAACGTAGAACTCGCAGAGCTGCGCGTCGGGGTTCCGTGGGAAGTTCTGGAGCGTGCATGCCGGACTGCCGCTGTCTTTGTAGCCGATCTGGACGGCGTGCGGCAGCGGAGGGGGGTTGGAGGGGGGCCGCGGCGCATGCATGTGGCCGGGGGAGCCGACGTGCGGCATCATGCCGGCGGGGATGGCATGCATGACCATCGGATGCTGCAGCAGCGCCTGCTGCGGTGGCGGCGGCAGCGGGGCATGCGGCCGCAGCAGGCCGTTGCTGTGGCCGTTGCTGTGGCCGTTGCTGTGGCCGTTGCTGTGGCCGTTGCTGTACTGCGGCAGAGACTGCTGAACGTTGACCGGCCCTTGGGCTGGGGATGAGAAGTGGCGTAGGTGTGCGGCAGCGACCGTCTGTGCGCTAGATGCTGCAGCGTCCACAGTCGCAAGCTCAGGCGCAGACTTGGTCGACCGCTCTTGCGCTGCTGTGTCCACCGGCGGCACTTTGGCCGGCGTGGACGGCGCCGCGACTGCAGCCGCTGCGGCCGCGGCCGCTGGCGCAGCAGGCAGAGCATGCGCCGCCGCAAACTTTTCGCACTCCGCCGTGGTGACCTCGTATTTTGCAAACACCGGCTCGTCCAGGCCACCGCGGCCACTCACGAAGAACAGCATCGTGAGCAGCAGCCGGGGGAACCGCGCGGAAAAGTAGCCAAAGTACGCGTTTGGGGGGTGGCCGACGAGCGCCTGCACGGCCGGCGGGAGCTCCCGGAAGTGATTCGCCTTGTTGCGGATGACGCGCAGCAGGTCGCGCACGCTGTGGTTCTTGTACCGCCGGTACTGATATAGATTCTCGAGGAGCGCCGGCTCGAGCGCGGCGGCCCAGTTAGAGCCGGGGGGGAAGGCGGACGCCGCGGTGCCCTCGAGCGCGGCGAGGGTGGCTGAGGCGTCGACGTCGCGGTCCGCAAGCTCGAAGCGGTCGCTGACGTCGACGAGGAACGCGAGCTTGCGCTGCGGCGTCCACCAGGCGGGGTGCGCGAGGATGGCAGCCGTATCCGGCCGCAGCTTCGGGTCCCTGCAGCGGCAGAGGCGGCGGCGTGGCTGAGTGACATGGCGGGCTGAGTATCACACACGCGCTCAAACTGACTTTAAGCAGGGGTTACGAGTTCGGGTTCCATCTCCTACGCAGGAAGCACGCATGGCTGGGAAGCCTGGGAGCAGTTTCACGAGGCAGTATAGGCAGCTGCTGTGGATTGGGGCAGCGGCAGTAGGGGTTGTTGGGGTGGCAGTGGAGCGGTGAGGGACTGTGCTGTGCCTGGCAGGGAGGTGAAGGGCTGCGAGGCGCACCGGTGGAGCATAGCGCGGAGCAGGTTCTCGAGTTCGGGGAGGTGGGAGACGGCTGAGAGGTCCGGGTCGGCGCGAAGGATGTTGCCGTCTCGCTCAAAGCGGTCCGTGCCGAACGGGTGCCCTCCGCGGGTCAGGGTCCAGAAGAGCACCAGGCCGAGGGAGAAGATGTCCACAGCCTTGCTCTGCCGTGAAGGCGCAGCGGCAGCGGCGGCGGCAGCGGCGCAGCTGCCGCTGCATTGGCTGACGTCCGGCGCGGCGTCGCCGCGGGCATCGGCCGGTGCGGCGGCGTAGCCGCTGCCGCGGCTGCCGCTGTCGGCGGCGGCGCCGGCCGGCGGCAGCACGCGGATCTGCTCCGGTGCTTGCCAGCCGGAGGAGCCAGAGCCGCCGACAGAGTCGAAGGAGGAGACGTGTGTCGGCAGGGTTTTCGACAGGCCCATGTCGGATACTTTCGCCTGACACGTCCCGGTTAGCAGCACATTCTGCGGCTTTAGGTCACGGTGTATGATCCCCTTTTGATGCAGTGCCTGCAAACGACCACTGCCTGTCACATGCGCATGCACATGCAGCAGCCAGCCGTCAACACACATCTAGCAAGACAATGATTCATGCAGGCCTGCAAACAGTGTTTCCTAGCAAACCCGCCCACCTCACACACATTCCCGATTGCTCCCAGACACTCCGTGGATCTGCATGCTCGGCAAATGACACAGCCACCAGCCAGCACACAGCACAGCCACCAGCCAGCACACAGCACAGACACCAGCCAGCACACAGCACAGCCACCAGCCAGCACACAGCACAGCCACCAGCCAGCACACAGCACAGCCACCAGCAGCGCACGTGCACGCCTTGAACGACGTCCTGTGCAATCGTCCAAAGCCGCGCATCGTCCACGTCCACGGACCCCGGCCCCTCGTCCCCGCCCCCCTCGCGCCCCTCCGCCGCCGCGTCTGGCGCGAGCGCGTCGTGCAGCGACAGCGCACACCGCTCCAGCGCGAGGTACATGAAGTCCCCGCTGAGCTCCCATGCATAGCAGCGCAGCACGTTGGGGTGTTCGTCGCTGCGGATGAGCGCCTCGACCTCTTTGGCCGCGATGTCGTTGAACTGCGCGAGCACGCGCTTCACGGCGACCGGCCGCCCGCCGAATGTGCCCGCAAACACGACTGTGCCGTGCGTGCTGCTGCCGTGGCCGAGCACCTTCTGGCTGATCACCAGCTGGCCGATCTGCGTGCTGCCGTCCGGAAGCCGCCGCGCGCGGTCGGTGCCGTTGCCGCCGCTGTCGGCGGCACCTGAAGGTGCGGAAGGCTGAAGGTACGGACGCGGCAGAGAGTTGCATGCAGATCAATGCAGCCAGGGCAGTGCTGCCCTTGGGAAGTTCGCCCTTGGGAATTTCGCCCTTGGGAACTGCGCCAAGTGCTGCCCTTGGGAAGTTCGCCAGGGCAGCCAGGGCAGTGCGGCAGGCAGGCAGGCAGGCAGGGGCAGTTGCATGGACCAGTGCATGCTGAAGAACGGTCGGAGTGTGTTGTAATGAATCTACTAGTAGGCAGACATGTGTGCATGGAGCTCTGGGTTGGAGGCAGAGGCGGCGTGGTGGCGGCGGCGCACCAGTGTCCGCAGCACGCCGCGCAAAGCCAGCACGCAGCGTGTACGCAGCGCCGAGTGTGAGCGCGAGCGCGGTGAGCGTGATCGTGAGCACTGTGGGCCACGGGCTGTGCGGCTCGACATGCATGGCCGGCGGCGCAAGCATTGGCGACGCGGTCGTCTGCGGCGGCGGCGTGAGTTGCGGCAGCCACGCTGGGATCTCCGTCGTAGCTGGAGTGTCGTCCATCATGCCTGCAGCAGCGCCTGCTGGTGAACGATGTAATGAACACTCGATATGATGCGTGAGTGAGCGTGTGGTAGCAGCCGCCGCAGGTGTCCTGGCGTCAGCATGCTGGGCGTGCTGGGGAGAGACCGCAGGAACGTAGACGTGGTGATGAGTCACCACGTATGCCACACCACCCTGCGCCAGGCGGGAACACGACGAATCCCCCAGCTATTGATGCGGCTCAGCTGTGCTGTGTGCTGCGGTGGTGTGCTCAAGTCACACAAAAGGCAACAGCAGGTGGGTGTAGCGCGACGAGCACGTGGCATGCTGCCAGGGTCGCATGTGCTGCCAGGGCTTACGTAGGTGTGTGTCGCCCTGAGACCAGCCTCAGGCATTGTGCATTTGTGAGTGTGTTCTGTGCTGAGTTGATGTGCCACACTGTGATGCATGCCACACAGGCTCAGCAGGTGTGTGCTGCTGCGAGCGGGAGGGCGGGCTCGGCAGTCTGGCCAAAGTGGCTGGGTGTGTCCGTGCATGGTGCACTCCCCGGCATGCATCCCTGCAGGGCCCTGATCAGGCCAGATGCAGAGCTCACAGTGCGGGCTTCACAGACAGCAAGGTAGACGCAGCTGGGCTGCGATGCATGAACTGAGTGACTGCTTGCAGAGGTGTGCAGAGAGCAGTGCCGGTGTGGTGCCTCGGCACAAAGAGCAGGGCGCACCGGGCGGGCACATGAGGTCATCCATCGTGGACGTCTCTGTATCGGCGCGGACTGTCACCTCCTCGCGCCGCCCCGCAAACACGGCCTCCACGCCTTCAGCAGCCGCCGCCTCCCACTCGCCTCCCCACGCGCCCGAGGCCGCCGCCGGGTCCTCCACTTCCCATTCCACGTCCCCCGGCGCCGCCGGTGGTGCCGGAGCGGGCGGGCCGAGCGGCAGCGCAAACAGGCTGCCGTCCAGGTTGCCGACGACCACCGCTGCGCCGCCGTTGGCGCCGCACGCTGCGTGCTGCACCCGGGCGTCGCCGCGGCGCTGCGCGCCGGCGGCGGCGGCCGGCTCCAGCGCGCCACTTGCGGCGGCGGCAGCCGCCGCCGCGGCCGCCGGCGCGGGCGGGGGCGGCGCCCCCGTCGCGGGCAGCTGCAGGTGGGGCTCGAGGAAGCTCGCGACGATGAAGGTGGGGGCGGTGGCAAACTCGCGCGTCCACAGCGGTGCCGCAGCAGTCGCGTGAGCGTGGCGCACGACACGCTGCGAGTCGACTCGCAGTCCAAACGGCTGGCCCCCGACACTGGGAAACCCGTATGCCTCCTTCGAGTACAGCTCCACCTTGCCTGGAAACACCCACATGGTCTCACCCACATGTCTGCACCAATCGCTTCAAGTCGGAGTACACCCTGACACTGTGCCAGGCTGACACATTCGTGTGTCCAGTCACACCGCAGAGTGTCGTGGCAGATCGTGGCGCGCAGTGGCATGGCCGTCGCTGCGGACAGAGTGAACGCGGATCACCAGCTCCAGAGCACGCAGCACGCAGCGCACCTTCGCCGATGTTCATGAGTGCCTCCTCCATGTGCGGGGTGCCAGGCAGCGGGATGTGCTGCCAGTGCGCAAAAGTGACGTTCCAGATCGTCTCACGGGACAGCGCGTGCCGTGCCTCGACGGTGTAAGTTACGCGGCCCACCGCCAGCACGTCCGCCGCACGCATGAGCTGCAGCTGCTCGGTGTCCAGCGGCGGCGCGGCCGCGTCGTTGTGTGCGCGGGAGGTGTGGAAGCTGCTGAGCAGCTGCCCGGTGCCCCGGTGGAGGAAGAAGATGGAGGAGTCCCGCTCACCGAGGACAGGGGCGCCGTCACCGGTGATGCTCGGCGACTGCTCCGCCAGGTCTATCACCGACAGCGGCAGCTTCTGCAGACGCAGCAGTGGCGATAACAGGCATGCCGCATGAGGCCACGTTTCGGGACCGCGCTGAGCTTTTACGGGCACGTCAGGCACATGCTGCAGCGATGTGACGTTATTATTCACCCCCCATGCGGTCTGCAGGAGCGACTGTGGCACTGTTGGTATCATCGGCAGTGGCAGCGGCATCATTGGTATTGATAGTGCTCGCTATCAGTGGAGCACAGCACAGCACAGCAGCACGCGTGTGTCATGCTTAGCGTCAAAGGGCATGGATGTTTGGAAATTTTTGTGTTCGCAACTTGGCTGGGATGGCGCAGGATCGTCTGGCATTGTTGGAGGTACGGCAGCAGTGTGTTGGACGTGGCAGCAGAGCCCGCGGGTGTGCTGCCGGGGGTGTGGCAACGACACATGGTGGACCGGCTTTCCAGTGTGTCCATGCGGTACACTGCATTCAGGTTGCAGAATACACGTAGTCGGGTTGACTCTGCCTGGTTTCTCTCGCTTGTCTGCAGGTGTGTGAAACGATTCGATGGCAGCTGTTACAGATACAGCTTCCCACTGAGCGGCCTTGTTCAGGCAATAAGTATGTGGGCTGCGCGTGGATATCAATGCTGGAAGGCCTGTGCTTGTGTTGGGCAAAGAGCGTGCCTTGTCCACAGCTGTTGTGTGCTTGTCCACAGGCTGTCTGTGAAGCAGCTGGGTGGAAGGCGTCGGGAGTGGTGACATAAGCGACAATATGGACACGCTGGTTGGCTATTCGGGGGTTTGCGTGCGAGTAGTGTGCATCCTCCCCGTGGTACAGGCTTCTGGAGTTGCACATTCCATGGGGAACAATCAGGTGCTGCGTTGCTGGGCTGTGGAACACAGGCTGGGGAAGCCAGGCACGGCAAAAGCAAGCATGAACGTACCTCTAGCTGGCCTCCATATTTGTTGTAATGGTACAAGCCACCATCTGCGCCCGGAAAGAAGGTGGGGGTCGAGGTCTCGCCAGACACCAGTGTGTCCGGCGATTGCACCGACACCATGGGGCTGCCGGAATCATAGCGCCACACAGTTGCCCCGGTATCAGGATGAATTGCGCTAATGCTTCCGTCCAGAAGGCCGACCAGGAAGAGACCCTCAGGCGAAGGTTCATTGTGCTGCGACCTGCAACACGATGGCCCACTCGAACGGAGTGCAGCGCGAGTACTGTGTCAGATCACCAGCCACAATTACATACAGCATAGTCCATTAAGAATCCATTCTCATTAGCCTGCTTACCTCTCCAGGATTGCATCCTATTGTGCAAGACGCAAGCGACGAAATTACACGTGTACCTAGCCAGGAGATACATTTGCTGCGCTGCTGGTGATGATGTGATTGTATTGCAGCTACAACATGCAGTATATAATACGTGCATGCTTTCATTACCACGCAGCGTTCGGGATTGGGCAGACTCACCGGGATTGAGAAACAACCGAGCGGACCTCTTCACAGGATGCGCGACGAATCAGCAGATGATAGATAACGATATAAATACCTATGACATTGTCCCACAATCTACGAGCGGACGACCTCTGCATCCTGCGCTGGTTACGTTTGCATGCAAATCATCGCTGGAGACGGATCAGGTGGCAGCGCATGGCCGTTTCAGCAAAGTCAATTTTCACCAATAAATAAGATGTATTTGAGCATGTTGCGACAGCGGAATTTGCTCGGCTGTTACGACGTCATTGTGCACAAGATCAACGTACGTATTGGCCTCTTGCGGCAGCCGTGCGCATTCATTCGGACCTGGATACTGGCCTTCTCACGCGGTACAGAATCAAAAATTGCAGCTCGAGGGAGTTACGTTGCTGCGCACTAGCTGCCGCTTGATCGAATCTTGCTCCCGCATTATCGCCCCGCATGGAACGAGAGCTTGCCGCGAAAGGGCGCGAAGCCATGCAGTGGCCCCAAATAATTTTCGCGTTGTCATGCGCTACTCGCACGCACTGAAACACACTTGTGAAGATAGTTTAGGTGTAACGTGTGGCTCAAATAGTTGACGATTGATGGTCAGGCACGACCGTACCCGCACTGCGCATGCTAGAGTTCTGTCTCAACTGGGCACAGGACCTCGGCACCACTGTCGGTTTGATGTCCCTGTTGACCACATTGTGCCAGTGAAAGACGGTGAAAAGGATTCAGCAGCAAATCATAATGTTTTTCCGTCCATATCTGCCACAAGCAATGCAACTAAGTCTGCTCAGCTTCTGGCTGTGGCCACCATGCCGTTGCCACGTTGAATTCAAACATCCTGCTTGAATTCAGCCAAGCGCATCAGGAAAAGGAGGCTTTCTTTACAGATGGAACAGCATGTGAGGCGAGGCCGACTTGAGGAGCTGTCCTGACACGACTGGCAACATCTCTGTTATGACAATCAGATTTGACTCTCTACCCCCTTGCTGTCGCTAGCTCGCCTTCTCGGGATCCCCTCCCGGCACTAGAATTGCTACATTATTTCCGTTCAACAGAATTTTGTCCAGGCGGTTCTTTACAACGCCTTGTGACGTAGTCTCGAACTCAGTCACATCCTCTAGCACCATGTTTACATACACGTCATACCCCTTCAGAGTCCCAACAACTTCACGGTTGTTTTTCATGATGATCCAGACTCTTTCGTCTATGCACTTTGTCATCAGGTCTTGCGGTAACACCTTGTTCGGACTCGCCGCTGGTCGCCTCTGAGCGGACGCCATGGCAGAAGCTCACCGACTAGTCGTAGATTTAGAACGTCACGTCAAGGCGAGCCAAAACACGCTTTCAAAAACATTGTGGGCCTATATCCTGATGGAAACGTGGTGAGCACACTGCAATCACGCTGCGGTTTGGGTCACTTGGAATGAAGGCCGTGATGAGCGGCAACGCAATGGCACACAGGAAGATGGATTGCCTTTAAGTCTAACTGTGTTTGGAAGCATGCGTGGATTTTCAACTCATGGGGCATTCCAGCAAGTCCGGACGCGAGCTTCGGGTCGAGTCCCCTTCAAGCCACAATACGAATCGTTCCGCCTCGGTACACTCGACCCTTGCTGGTGACTGCAGTCATCCGGTCCCTCGCTCCATGACGGTGGCGCGCCAAGACCGCGATGTAAGCGTAGGCCTCACGCACTCATGATGTCACACTTCACTGTTGTCACCTGCAGGACGGCGTGCTCCGCCTGTAGCCATTCCACGCATCCAGCCACGTGGGGCACTCGTCCACGCGGGCAGGAACGTCAGCGGCATTGCCTGTACCATGTTCCACACCCCCTCTTTTCCCAAAAGGAATGCGCCCTCGTGCTCCCACCCCCGATCGCGAGGACATCACAGCTAGCCGACCCAGGGAAGCACTGGTTCCTGGCACCAATCACAAGCTGCCCTGCCATGTAAATGCAAATGGAACTTGAATTACTTGCCGATTAGGCCATTGACATCTCCGGCGAACCGGGACCCAGGAGCCTTGGCCTGCACAGCACAGCACACAGCATCGACAGAGATGCACTGCCTGCGCGCTGACCTGTTGCGTGTGACGGAGCCGGACATGGCTACACGTGCGGTGGTGCATCGCTCAATCTGTGACGGCGGCCTTTGTGGCGCTACTGCGACGGCCCGTGTTGACCTGTTTCGGTTTGTCCCATCGGCTGAGTTGTCACCTTGCGCTAGCGCCTCTGTCCGTTCCCTGTGAGGGCGCATGGTAACGGCTTCTGTTGCTGGTGCGGCTGCACGAGTGACTGCCGCATGTATATGTCTGCGCCGGCGGCGGTGTAAGTGGTTCGACTGCCCGTGCGGTCGCGGGGGAGCGCGGAGGCACAGCGTTGGGGATACTCGCGCATGCGTCGTGCACGTTGGACACTGCCCTCGTGGTCGCGGTTGCAGTTGCGTGGGCCTGGCTGCTTGCTAATGCGTTCCTGGTGATTCCGCCCTTGCTCCTGTTTTGAGTGTTGCGCGTGTTGCTCCTTCTCCCGCCCTTGCTCGGGCAGGCCTTTTTTCGATCGGTATACTATAGGCATCGGCATGCTCACATTGGTACCAGCGCCAAGTGGTGTACATGGCAGGTGCATGGTCTACATGCGCCTGACAGCCTGGAGTGGCAGTGCATTGTAGTTGACGGATTTTCGCGTGTTGCTGCTTGCTGCCGGCCGCCCGCTGGGACTCGGTTGCGTGTTTGCTTGTTGTTGCCCTTGCTGTTGGGTTCCTGCGTCGATATCCGTGTAATGCCTCACACCATAGACTGTTCCGCACGTTTGAGCGGTGCTGCCCACAACAGCCACGGCGAGGCCGCCTATTTTTTGTTTTCAAAACACCGCTGTCGTCAAGTTGTGCAAACAGGCGCCAGAGCACGCTGCATCACGCGGCAAACAACGATACCCGACTTTCAAATTTGAATTACATCAGGCAGGTACAACTGTGCAATTCACGAGATGCAGAATCTGCTCCGTATGCATGCAAACACAACTACATGAAAGAGGCCCCAAGCAGCGGCAGGGTGAGCGATGCGCACTGCACAAACCACGCGGGGCCAAACACATGTCCTTGCGCGCCGCGCCGCGCCGCCGGCACGGATGGATTCTGCCCGTGGAACTGGGGTCATGCCAGTCCACCCTGGACCACACACGCCGCCTCCAAGAATCTAGCATCGGCGAGCCGGTCCACGTCTTACACAGGGTCCATGGCACGTGCTGCCAATTATGCTGTGGCATGGCCCTGCCTGCTTTGCACTGGGGCATGCCAGTTGCGCACCCTCATTATTGTATGCATGGCACCGCGGCGCCGGCCCAAGCGCCGTTCGCGATGCAGCCGCATCAAGCCGACAGCAGCTGTCACAACTGTGCTCGACAACAACATTGCAGCATCGCTGCTCTACGTGCCAGCGTGCGGCAATACAGACACAGCACAGTCTCCCCTTTGCCCGGCAACGCTGGAAGGGATCTTATTCTAACCGTCAAACCCCCTGCTCTGCCCACGCGCAGGCAAGCTTGCTCACGACGTGCACCGCACAGCGTGCCACCTGCGCCTCCCTCACCCCCCCCCCCCCACCGCCCTGCGCCGCACCCGGGTCCCTGCTGCAGCACACCCAGCAGGAGCCCTGCACCCGCCCTCACCGCACCCGCCCCCACGGTGGCGCCGGGGAGGCGCATGCACCGCATGCATCGCTGGCTGCATCACAGCGCGAGCTGCATCGCGGCAGCTGCGGCTGCTGCAGCGAGCGCAGCGCCGGCCGCAGCGGCGGCCGGCCGCGCGCGTGCCGCGGCGGAGGTGCCGTCGCCGACTGTCGGTGAGAGGTCATCCGCGGCTGTCTGCAGCGAGTCGTCGGCGCTGTCCAAGCTCGTGCCGGCCGGCACGGAGTCTTCGTCGGTGATCGTGCCGGTGAGGTCGGTGCCGCCGGTGGCTGCTGTGGCGTTGGCGCCCGCCGGCACGGGTGAGGCCACCGGCGCGGGCGCTGCGAGGGAGGCGGTGAGGTCGAGCAGCCGGCGCTGCGGCACGGCCGCCGCGGCTGGGGCGGGTGCGGCCGTGAGCAGGGCGACGGTGGCCACGAGGGCGGCGAGGATGCAGGAGCCACTGCTTCGCATGGCTGCTGTGTTGCGGCTGGACGGATTGGCTGCATGGCGTATTGGACGGTCAGTGTCGGAGCCGCAGGTATGAACTGTGATGAGGGAACAGGGCGGAAAGCGCAGCCTGGGCCGCATGGGTGAGCCAACCACCCAGGCCTGGTCTGGCTACTGGCAGCACCGATCTTGTATAACCTGACACAAGGGGACATATGTGCTGCCTGGGCCTGTGCTGTACGTCACGATGACACCGGTATGGAGTAACAGATAGTAGCCAGCTGACATCGATCATCTCGCAGCAGGTCATCAATTGTCCATTCTAGACTGGACGTGCGGCAGAGCGCGCTGATGCTATTGAGAGGGAACAACAGTCACATGTCGGAGCTCCGCGGAAGTGCAAGCGGACCGCGTGGCCGAGGACGTCAGGCCGCTACGCACAAGTATTAATAGCAGCTTCATAAACTGAATTCCAGGACACGTGGTGGGTCGGAGCAAGTTAGATTCACGCTGGGGACCAGTCGCAGGTGGTGCGGAATCAGGGAGTACATAGACGCGCAAAGATCCGGCAGCTGCACAGGCATCCACGCTGGACGGCAAAAGCAGCCATAGATCAGTTCAAGATAGATGGATTGTAAAAGTGCTGTTGCGGCTACCCACACTGGCCAGCCACGTGTGCCCTGTCGGTGCAGCAAGGGGACAACTGCAATACTGACCTGGTAAGCGAGAAGCACCTTCAAGGAACGTGGACAGACTGTACTTCTATGCTCTGTCTGTATGGAGGACGGCAAAGGTTCTGAGGATCCACGACGTGCCCAGCTGCGTTGTTATCGGTGGCCATCCGTGCCTGATAAAGCACACCGGTCCTTAATTCAACAGTGATGTGAAGCTGCCAGACGGCTACTATATTATTTGTATATTTCGGAATCTGGAAGCGCCCAAGTGTTCAGTGCGGGATCGACTTGGAACCAACCCAATTGGGCCCAAGGGTGGGAGTGACGAAGGGCATCTCAGTGTCCGAAGCCGACGAGGCCTCGCGAGGCCTCCCCGGGCTCAGCCCTTGCAACATGCCAATACCAGCGGAGCTCCCGCGGAACCCTTCTGGCCGGGGCCCTAAAGATACATCCGCGTCACCTGTGAGTCTGCTGCAATGATCAGTCTCGCCTGAGAGTCTGCTGCAGTGATCAGTCTCGCAACAAAACTGTTGCTTAGCATACAGTGGCTTACTGTCCGGAAACAAAAATGCCCCCCAATCGGGCATGACGCCAAACCCAGACAGGCACCGGCCTTGCGATTTGGCCACAGCACCCCTACGGACAGGGGCGCAAGAATGGTCAACACGCACAAACCCACCAGGGAGGGGAGCAGAAGGAGCAGGCTCCAGCAACGCACACAAATCAGACGACCACTGAACGGAAATTGATGTCCAGACTGGGGGTTTGTGGGAGTGGTATCGGGACGCAAGGCGGCTGTGGTTCAAATGCCTGTCTGCCAAAAAAGTGGCACGGGAACACATGGGAACGAAGCAGCCACTACACGTGCCACACGGAACACACAGAACCGCAACCTGCACGACCCACAGACGAACACAGGCACACAACCCCACACTGAGGGCACCAGCCGCTACCAAAGCAGAATAACGTGCTTGTGTGTCACGGTGAATCTTCGCTACGTCAGTACAGCCTGAGGTCAGTCGGACTGCTGCAGCACTGTGACCAAATCACAACACACTACTGCATTCCTTGGCAGGTACAGGCATGTTCCGGAGGTTCCTCCAGCTGCACGGTACTGCAGTACCATCAGAGCAGTGCGGTGACAGATCAGTGGAACAGAGCAGTGGACGCTCTCAACAAGCCCTGACCAGGCGCATGGTTACAAGGAGGCCACCACCAGGTGCGGTTTCCACATACGGAGCTGCGTTGGTGAACACCCTTCACCGGATTGCATTTGCTGCGGCGATGGTCATGGCTCATGCGTGTGCATCGATGTGCATTGCGGCCGTGTTCATGTGAACCGCGTTCGATGTGCATCGATGCCGTTGCGTGTCAATGCGCTTGCTGTCGCTGTTGCAATCTGCAATTACATCACACCGCCTGAGGCACTCTGGCTGTAGGTTCAATGCACATTGCAGAGATTTCGTCAGTCGACATCCACTCGGGGGCATGATGTCCACTTGGGAACAAGATGTACGCCGTGCCGGCTCGCGGTGCACCCCTGAGACACGCGGAGCACACACATGGTATACAGGCACCGTCCAGCGGCAATCACATGCCAACATTGTGCGGCCATAGGACCACATGTACCTGTGTAGCACTCCAGCCACAAGCCGCCATCACAACGCCGCTCACAGAACAGACACACAACTCATGAAGCAGCTGCTACCCTGCACGACACCGGCACCATTGTTTCATGACGCCCTGCTTCAGCCATGCTACACTTTCGATGAAACACAAACACGATACTTCTTGTCACGCCAGACCATGATTCACCATCAGGCACAATAGAAGCTGTCACGTCTATGCACATCCATCAGGAATACCGTACGTGCACAGCGCGCACAGCGGGCGCAGCGCAGACACAGATAGTCACTGCCGACCATGCCGGCGGTCCCACACATTGCACACAAACCCATACGATAGGTTCTAATCTAATTTAGAATTAAACTCAGCAGGGTTATCCCGCTTGTGACCCCGAGCCTTTGGCCAACCGGAACTCCTCTGCCGGCCGGCTCTACATCCGGGCCGCAGCTGCAGCACATGTGCTGTGTGCTGTGTGCTGCGTGCTTTCCGCCAGTGGCCGAGCTCCTGCACGAGGTAGAAGCCACGGCACGCCGCCCGGCAGCCACAGCTCCGGCTGCTGGGATAGCGCGATGACGTGGTGTCAAGCCGACATGCGACTGGCGCCCATGCGTGACAGGGGCTGTTTCTATGAAGGCATGCTGCGCCCTGCGACGACGCACGGAAGGAACTTGCTCTGTCCGCGCAATGCACACGGCTGGGTTCCGATTGCGCATGCATACACATTGCATTGCATGCACGCTTTGACTGGTCCTGCAGTGAGCCAGTACACTGCAGTCTGCCAAGGGGGTGGACTGTGCCACAGTGCATGGCCGCCGGGTGTACTAACAGCAGCAGTGGAGCCTTTTGAGCGGCGCACAGACTGTCCCGCGGCCATCGGCAATTGCTCACACGCGGAACCATCCGCGACAGCGATGACATCAGCACATGCTTGCAGCGTAGCACAGCACGCAAAGCACGCACATCACCGGTCCGGCAGCGCGGTGCCGCGCTCGAGGTTGGCCTTGATCTCGGCCGTGTGCTTGCCGTACAGCCGGTCGAGCTTCTTGACAAAGTGGTCGTTGCGGCTGTTGATGCCCTCGACCGGCGCCTCCGGGTCGAACCGGCGCCGCCGCGACGCGCTGGCCTTGCGCCGCTCCATGTCCAGCATCTCACGCCGAAGCGTCGCAACTGCTTCCGGCGTGTCCTTCATCACAATCGCACCGCCCTTGCCGACAGGCGCACCGGCTGCCGCGGCGGCTGCCGTGGCGTCGGCCTGTGCTGCGCGCTGCGCAGCAGAGTACGGGACACGCGCAGCGCGCTTCTCGTACAGACCGTACTCCCATTCGGGGTCGTGCGCCTCCCAGCCGTACGCGGAGGGGGGCTTGTCTCCGGCTGCGTAGCCGCACTCGGCGCGCCCCGCCGACTCCAGCAGATGCACGTCGCTCTTGCTCAGCCCCATTGACTCCAGCTCCGCCTGCACACACGAATCTATCTCAGCACTGTTGCTACCTCCCGAGCCTGCAGATTGCATGTGCCCCCGCATCACGGCAACCCGAGTCGGTCGTGCATACCACTCAATGACATTACACTAGCACGCAACTCTGCATCGGCCACATTCACATGACCGAGCCAGCAGGCATGTGCTTGGAGTCGTACCTGTTTCTGCTTGAGCTGCTGGTCGAGCCACTTCTTGCGCTCCAGGTTGGGGTCCGGCTCGCCCTTCCGGTCACGCTTCGCCTCAGACACCGCTGCGGTTTCGTTCGCCTTACGTGCCCGCTGCCCCTTTCGCTTCAGCTCCATCAGCCGCCGCTGCCGCGGCGGCAGGCCCGCCAGCTCATCTTCCCACTGCCCCCCTCCACCACCCCCACCCCCACCCCCACCCCCTTGCCCCCCTCCCCTTCCATTTCGGCACCGCGACCCGCCTCCGCACGCGCCGACTCAGGCTGCCCCTCCGCTGCTGCATGGCCGTCCGGAGCGGCCTCGTCTCCATCTTTGCTGGCCTCCCCTGCAGCACGTGACGCCTCCGCCGCGTGCTGTGCCTGCTGCGCGGCCTCACGCTTCCGCTTCTCCCCAACGCCGCCAGCGTCCTCGCTGCTGCCGGCATCTGCCGCCACCGGCTCGGCGGCATCGGCGGGCTCGCCGCGCAACGCGCGCAGCCGCGCGGCGGCCTCCGCGTCGGGGTCGACGGCAATGGGATCGCGCTTGAAGCTCGCGAGCTCCTCCCGCTCCGCGGCGAGCGCCAGCGCACGCTGCAGCCGCGACTCCACCTGCCCGCAGTCACGGATGGTGACGCGGCGCGCCGTCTTGCCGCTCTTCGAGCCGACAGCCTCCATGCGCTTCAGCACCCCCATGCCCTCCACCACCGTCCCAAACACAACTGCACAGCATCTGCCTGGTCATGCATATGACTCTGAACACACTTTGAGCTGTGTCCAAGCAGCGTCCAGTCGAGGATCGGTTGGTACTCGGTCAATGCTCGAATGCCCAAACTGTGAAACACGTCAGATACCTGTCAGCAGTCGAACAGTGTGGACTCCACACTGTGATGCAGGCAGGATGCAGTACAGCGCACATGGCGAAGGGATTGCACTGCGGACGTCGAGCTGTCGCACAGACATCTTGGTTTGCCTCATGGAACAGACGTGGATGCTTGCGATAAGTTCAGTGGCAGCTGAGCTCTTGCAGTGGTGCATGACGGCACGTTTGCTTCCCATGGGCTGGACTGAAATAGGACTGAAATCAGGCAGGCACAGGGGCCAGTTGCCTGCCTGACGTGGATCCTCTAGCGGCTATGTACCCACAGCGTGCATTTCATGACAGAATCACACCAGCACTGCTGAAAAAGCTTGCAACAGCAGACGCTGGCGCAGACGACAAGCGTGCAGCTTACATGCACAATTCTGCGACCTGATACACGCCAGGAAGCTGCGCAGCCGAGTCATCAGAGCTGCCTCCACATTGTTATGGAGATGGCAGTGTGTGGCATGTTGCAATGGACGGCAAGTCGTCAGGTGGCCGAAAACAGGGCTCACGGCCGAGTGCAGGCATAAGGGCGGGTATATCCTTTTGGACTCGTCTGTAGACATGCAGACTGGTATACAAAAAAGGTGTGCCACTGATTGAGTTCTACCATGAAATTTACATGGTTTGTCGACAAAAGTGTGGAATCGGACAAGCTGGCACGAGTCGAGTGTGGCGCTGCAGACGAGGTGAGAAGCACACCATGCTTGCCATCTAGCCATGGCGCTGCAGCCGTACAGAGAAAGAACTGCGAGCCGTTTGTGTCTGGGCCTGCATTGGCCATACTGAGCACGCCTGCGCGATCGTGCTTCAGCTTGAAGTTCTCATCATCAAAGGTGTTTCCGTAGATCGATTCGCCACCAGTGCCATTCCCAGCTGTGAAGTCACCGCCCTGACACATGAACTTGGGGATGATGCGATGGAAGACGCTGCCTTTGAAGTGCAACTGCTTTCCAGTGGTTCCCATGCCCTTCTCGCCTGTATGTTGGGCACGGGTCAGCGTGCTTTTGGAAACACAGCCGTTTTCTGGCACACTGCGCTGGGGCCTCGTATTGTGTAGCTCATTTGTCTGTCATCAGAAATCTGCACGTGGCATAGTGATGCAACACGTGTATGGCTGCTTGCCCGGGACCTACACGGGTCGGCAATGGTCTTTGGCAAATCGTATCTGAGTTACCAGCAACAGTGTTGCAAAAGCGCATCACATGCAGTAGACGCCCAAATGTATATATTTGTCCGCCGTAGCAACCGATGGCACCTAACGTGCGCTTCTTTGTACAGCTTTCCACCGACCTGACAAGGTTCAGTAACCTGCAGCCGAATCGATCACTGTGCAAGTATCACATGCTTAAAGTCCTACAAAGCCTCTCAGATGGAGCAGAAAATGCTTTGATAAATGGTTCCATCATTCTTTGCGCTGATCAATGCCAACCGATTTGAGTGCTCATGCCAGCTGCAGGCGCTCGCAACGGTTCAAGACACCATCATAACAACATATTGGTGCCTGCAAGGCCCTCCCACCCTGCTATCGCGAGATTGCTGATGAAACCCGGTGCGGGAGACGGCAGGTTGCCCGAGCTGCGGATGCACCGCACCTGTGCATAAGCATCGGAAGTTCTCCACCGTGCGAGGAACGACATCGCTGCGAAGCTCAGCAACAATTCGACCCGCGCTCTCTCCTGCAATGCCGATGTCGAGGAACACTTTTGGATTTTCCATGAACGCCACGGCGCAAGCGCAAGTGTACCAGCTTGGAACGACAATAGAGGGTCCTCGTTGCAAAGGCTATGCCTTCTTAGCAGCTAGATCTTCATATATTTCGGCATAAACGATCACAGGGGACATATGCTGCATGGTACAGTGGCCATCGTGTCGCTGCGCACTGACGAGGGCTTCAGGCAAGACACACGACTGCACGATCATCACCAAAACAGGGCCTTGCGACATGACTCTTCTTGCATGTGCAATTGCTGGCGCTGTGGGGGCGCAAGATCTGCGCACCTCGGCGCAGCTTTGCTCAGGCAGTGTGCTTCGCGCGAATTCAATGCAGGCGAGTGGCCACTAGTGGCGTACCGCTCTCGCTTCGAGGTCAGCTGAGCGGAACGCGTAGAAACAGTCGTCGACTGTTCAAATTCTCAAGCACGCAAGGATGTCTGAATGTACTTTAGTCCAAATCAAGACCGGTGCATGAAGCACAATTGCTGCTGCCAGTGGAGCCTGCCTGTAAAATCGAAAGGTTGCGCAGCTGTAATCTCAAACGAACACACGCGTCAAGAGAGAGTCCGTCCACTCTGACTGGTGTACATTGTTAGTCATGGTCCAGTCTCAAAATACATTGAACTGGATTCCCACTTCTGAAAGTGTAGTGAAGGATGCCTCGGAGCATGTGCAACAGGAGCTTCTCAGGCGAGGCGTGGACGCTTCGCATGACTGGACGTGCGCCCGGCGTTCGCTAGTGCTCACTGTGCCAGCGTCGTATCTAACTTCGCAGCCTGTTGGCAGTCCTCCGACAGATCTGATCAGTGGTTTGATTCAGGCACATCGAGAGGGTCGCGAGGCTGTCCGAGCGATTGCTGAGCGCTTGTCAGCCTGACCCCGAGGTGTGTCCGGCTGGCGTCCTCGCAGGTGGTCAAATACAGAGTGCAACCATGAACAATGAATTAAACAAGTTCTCAATTGTGTTGCCTGCCTCCGTACGTCATTGGCAGTCACGGATGAGCAACATCAAGCGAGGAGCACGACATTGGCAACACCAATGGGTGTCACATTCGAAGGCTGATGAGACAAGTTGCACGAGTATGGATGATGCTGACTCCACGTGAACACTTGTGCAGGGGTGGCTACGGAATACTGTCGCACTGTGTGCAATCCTCCATGACATGGCAGACTGGAAGTACTGCGATTCTGAGAAAGCAGGACTGGCTGCAGTAACCTCTTTCCTCGCATCACGCAGCGTCCCACAAGCAGTTTCAGATGTTGTGGATTATGTGTTGAAGCGCATAGGCTTCAAGGAGTCGTTGAAAAAGGCGGTGCAGCCAGCTGGTAACGATCCCAATGACAGTCAAGCGTGCATTGCGAAAGCAGACAGCCAGCCCACCAGTGCTCAGGCTACAGTAGACCCAGTGGCTCGCCATTCGGGCTCATGTCAAGTCTTGGCTGGCGCGGGTGATGCTGTGAACAGTGTACAGCCCAGGCCAGGCAACGGAGAATCCGCAGCCGCTGGCGCCTTTGTTGCCAGTCCACCACAGTCCACTGAGGAGTTCGTGTTACGAATCGTACAAGACGCAGATCGCCTGGATGCCCTCGGTGCGGCTGCCATGCGTAACTTGACATGCACCACCAGTGTTGCTGTTTACGTTCACCATGCCACTGACCGTACGGAGGACAGCTCGAGGCCCAGAGGCTGCTTTGATGTGCAGGGGCGATCGGTGTTGCTCGCTGCCTGACGTTCGGCGGCCGCTTCAACCGCACTCTGTATGATCCTGCAGTGCAGCCGCGTGTGGGGCTGACCAAGGAGCAGTACACATCAGCCACAGCCCAGACCACCACGATCAACCACTTTGCAGAGAAGCTCTTCCTTCTGGAGGACCTCATGCACACGCATGCCGGACGTGCCCTGGCACGTGAACGGACTATGAAAATGCGGGTGTTTCTGCGTCAGTTTGAGGAGGAATGGCGGGCAGATGATTTCCTTGCCCCAGACCCCTCGCATGTATCATGACCTGCCCCAGGAGAGTGTTGCATTGAGGTCCAGCATAGAGTCCAGCAGCGAGGGTAACAACAAGCGAGCACGCAAGCGACCGGCAGCAAGCAGCACCATGCAAAGACCCATCAGCTATAATTCAATGCTATGACCGCACCGGCCAGCGCACACCACCATGTCATCCTGAAAGCAACATGCGAATGTGTTGTTGTTATACAGTGCGACGTCCGAAGACTCAGACGGTATTCAGACTTCATTGGCCTAGAGATCCCAATGATCTGTACTACATGGTGCAGCGCAGGACACTCTACCATACGACTTGACGGGATTCATGAGCAGGAGAGGAAAAACGGCATCACATCCACGCCAACACCATGCACTCCATCCAGCCTCACCATGGACCACCCCAGGATAGTATACTGTAGATGAAGCTTCGCCAATAGTGCATGCAAAGAGCACGTCAGTATTTGAATTCCCAGACCAACTGTTTACCAGAGCTTACTCTCCTCACTCTTTCCACCCTATCAGACCAAGTCATGTTGCACAGTTGTTGAGTGCTTACACTGGAATGTGCCATGTACGATGACGTGAACAGTGGCCGTGAGACAGAACACGAAGTCGCCTGTAATACCCTCCCCAGTGGCGCATATGTATGCACACCAAACTTGGTCTGGCATCAGATATGCGTTCAAAGTAACAGCAGCTCTGGACACAGTCATCAGGAGTGGTTGCTGCAAACACCAAATTGTAGACTGCACTAGGTCAGGCTGAGGACACACAGACCAGCGACTGAAAGCAATGGCACATGTGCAAGGCTTCTGCTGATTACAGCTTATTGTGGCATATACCACCGTACTTCTATTTCCAGAGATGCTCCCCATATGAGAACCTCTCGCATGACCAGAACTTGAGCCCTCGACTCATTCATGCAATCTCTCACCCAAAACACCTGTGACACTATGTGCCAACATCATACCTATTTCACAGCTGCACCGGGCACTCCCAACTATTGCAACACCCCTCACTCTCATACAAACATATACACCAGACTTGGACCTCCTGTAAATGCTGCATCACCACCATACAATACGATCGCATGCAGGCATATTTGTACATAGGCTCATTTGCATGCCAGCAGGTCACAGCGATGTTGCCCGACATCCAGCGCTCAAAGCAGCTCGGATTCACCACCCCAGACCTCCCTGACCACTCCTGCAGAACCGCATCAGACCACTATCTTCCCAAGCACGCCCAATGACCCAGCATGGCTGTGACAGCACGCAACAAACCATTCGCTCTCATCGCCAATACCCAATCACATGCCCAGGCAGCGGTTGCCTGGCAGATCCTGCTGTCAAGGCTGCACTTTGACCCCTGCATCAACTACCATACATTCCCCCTCACAACCCTTCCATTGCCCGTCCTGTCCGAGTGCAGGCGTTAGAGCATTTCTGCCACGAACGGTGACAGTTGCACGCCCCACCATCGGCTCAGGACTCGAGAGGCACCCGCGCCCCGGATGCGCGCGCATGTCTCGCAGTTGTAACCACACCGCAGCATCTTCGCGGAATCTGCACTGCGTCACCGCCATGCACCGCACTACAAGCGCGCGGCTGATCTCATTATTCAGTCTCGATACGAGAACCGTAGAGGCGGCAGCGCTCGCATGCAGGGCTCCGCAGCGCCACACATGCACGCCTGGTGCGCCGCAGCGGACACAAGCAGATGCTGCACCTATGCTGCAGCCGCCTCACTCCGCACGACGCGCGAAACGGCCAAAGCTTCTGATGCTGAGAGAAGCTCAGCACACAGCACGGACCAGGCGGAGTCGACAGCGGCACCGGCATTATCGCTGTTCGCCACGCTGCCCCGCTGCTCTGATGACCGCTCGGACAGCCGCCGCGCAGCAGTCGGGCCCTTGGATGGAGTGGGTGCGGGCATGGGCGGAGTCGGCACCTTCTCTTCGGCCTCCTGTGCGGAGGCGGCGGCCTCCTTGGCCGCCTCCTGTGCAGCAGCGGCTGCAGCGACTGCGCTGCGGGTGGCGTAGGGGCGCACGGGCAACACGGCTTGCTCTACATTGCAACAGATCGTGTTTTCCTGGTCGGATGACGGTTCGGTGGACAGGCACGGCTGTGTTGCGCTGGCCGCCGCCTGCTGCTCCACGCAATCCTGCACCCCACCTTTCTGTTACACTTTATTCAGCACAAAGCTTTGATGTTTGAGGCACATTGACTAGGCAAAAGCTGACGGATACGGGAAAGCTACCACACTGGCAAGGGAAAGCTGTGTTGCAGTGCAAAGGCAGCTGGAGCTGGCTTGCCGCGCTCAGCGCACGATGCGGGAAACCATGCTCGGCATGCGGATATATGAACATATGCAGCACGACAGAAAAAAGTTTATAGAAACAAAACAAGTACTGTGCCGCCACACTGACAACAGCAGGCCGTTCACACTCTCGCCTTGCACTTCAACCGGCCTCACAAGGCCGCACACAGAAACTATCGCACGCCTGCATGACAATAATGAGGCAGTCACAGCATACACACACACACACACACACACACACATGCACCCAGGCTCCGTCTAATAGAGGGTCCCTATGCTGCTGCTGCGACGGTGTCGACGACGACGGTCGCACCATACCCACTGTCCAGTGGACACTGTGTCCAGTGGACACAATGTCCAGGAACCGCGCAGGGACTCAGACGAGCGGATGCGAGCGCACCTTGAGGAGCTGCATGACCTGGCGCGAGGACGCCCGTGCTGCTGGCGACTTGTCGGTGAGCAGCGCAGCACCCGCCCTGAGCAGGCCGCCGCGGCCGAGGTGCACCAGTGCAGCATGATCTTCTCCCACACGGCGGGCCGCCGCCAGCAGCACTTCCGCCGCTGCACCACGCACAGCTGGGTTCCTGCACGCAAGCCCTCGCATGAGGCTCACTGCGAGCCGGCATCCGCGAGAAGAGGCACAGTGTAAACACACAAGTTGTGACACGTGGGTGCTGGACATGCCCGTCTGTGTTCAGTGAGATAGCAGCGCTTGCTCAGGCAACGGCGCAGCGCACACGACCCCCTCGGCTTTGCCAGGCGGACGCATGCATGTACAAGCGCTGATCCGCAGGGCCTGCTGCAGACGGCGAGCTGTGCGGGGATATCGATGGTGTGGGACACCCCTGCATGTGGCCGCGGCATACGCCGCTGTTCAAAACATTCTTCCTGAACGGCAGGGGCTGATGCATCAGCGCCATGGCTGGGGGCACACTTGTGCTTGGCGTAAGGAAGCAGCTTCACAGTGAGGGCTTCTGCGTCGAGGGTGTCCGCGCAGGTGCAAAGCACAGCCTGCGCCGCCTCGAGCACGAACTTCTTGTCCTTGGACACTGACTTGAGCAGCAGCTGGCAGAGGGCGCTCTGGCTCGGCTTCTCGAGACCACAGGGGCCATCTATGTGCGGCAGCATGCGATCACGCATCACGCTCAGCATGTCGCCATAGCACAAGATTGCAATCTGCAGTGGCAGTAGCATTCAAGTCAGGTTGGGAAGGGAGGGAGGGAAGGAAGGAAGACGCGGAATGAGGCCGTACGAACCCGCTCGTGTATCAAGCCCACTGAAACTGTTTGCCAGGCCTACAACATATCCTAGCACCCTGGCGATCACGGTTTAGTTCGGTCTACTGCGCTTGCCACGTTCAGGCACGGCTTGCAAAGTGGCACTACCGCATGTCTAGAGTGACTCTGCACTCGTCATCCTGGTGACCCCGGTATGATGGCATGATCATGGCTGCCCAACACATGGTACACAAGTGATGCACACGAAGAATCATTGCGTACATGCCATGCTGGAAACTGGCACCTTGGCATCACTGGCGCACTGCCATCACTGAACGCTGATTGCTGATGCGTGTGCTGCTGTGGATTCATGGTTGATGCTGACCAGGCAGCAGGGATGGAGTTGTTGTCAGAAGAGAGTAGTATGCAAGCATGCACTTCCCAGTATAGAAGGACAGACCTTGCTGAGCTGGCTGCGTAGGCTGGAGATGTGCTTGACAAGAAGCGGTGCTAAAGAATCCCTGCAAGATGCACGGCCTCTCAGCTCAAAGCAGTGCCGGTGATGGCAAACATTGTCATCTCTGTTACTGCACAAATTTGATAGTGCCCATTGCTGCAGCTGTGAATCGTGCTAAATTAGGACACACAGCCAATAGCACACACGAGCTGCACGGACATGGCTAGTGTAGGAGCTGGTGAGGCGCACAGGCTTGCTATGACGAGGTCAGTATGATGTGCAACGAGTTGCTGCAAGATACAGAGAGCCTCGCATGCCTTGGTCCAATTGCTGTTCTTCAGGCCGGCTTCTGCATCCTGCAACATTTTGAATGCTGCGTAAACGCTCTGGTCAGTGTGTCACTGCACTGCTTGAAACACTCAGGCGATCAGGGTGACTCACCTTCAGAGAGGCGTCTCCGTTTTGGCACGGCTGGCATCTGTCTAGGGGAAGATAGTCTACTTGCGCCGGAGGCGTTGGCTCGGGACCATCCGGTAGCTTTGCTGCTACTGGCTGCACATGCCATTCCAGACTGACCAGTCCTGTCGCATAGCACTGAGTCAAGTTGACGAGCGAAAAGCATATCTCTTGAGCCGCACCTCTGGGACACTGCCATCATCATCTTGTTCATATCCAAGCCGGATGCGAGCTGCACGAGCTGCAGCAATCTCCTTCGCGGTTGGCCTTTGCGCGGACACTCTCGGGGAATGAGCATCCACTGTGTTCGATGCATCGCGCAAGCTGGAGTTGCTCTCCATTTTATGTGTTAGTTTCATGCTATCGACAGGAGAAACGACGAGACCTGTACGCACGGGACAGTGAAAGAAGAAACGCGATGCAGTGTCCAAATTGAAACTGACGAGCCCGTGCGGAAGCAAACATCTGCCCCAGAACATAAATGCATACTATCTTTATAAAATTCATATCGTCTTCATGCTGGTCAAGATATTGTGAAAGTCGCGAGAACTGCGACTTGCAACATGCAACTGAGCTGGTCACTCAAAGTGTAGCAGCATGTGCCCAGGCAAACATGCACAAACATCACTAGACGATGAAGACTGCCAGAAGATTCACCTTTCATGGGCCGTTGCGCCATATCGTCAATCATTGCAGGTTCCGTGCCTGACTCCAGGCGTTGACGTCGCCTCGGCAGCATGTTGCCCATTTCCATCCCAGCGCACTGTGACACCATACAGAAGGATGTCCTAGAAGTTTTGTGGGGCAGGTTTTAAAACTACGCCCCAAGCTGTGGCATGACAGACTGCGGTGAGGGTGAAGGAATGGCGCCAGCAGAACAGTGATGGTGGGCGACAAAATAGCACAGAGAGACAAAGGAAGACGTTATGTAGCCGAAATTTATTACAAGCTGGTGATTCTCGCCCGGCCCAGTGTGCTTAGCCTGGGACACCGGAATGCCGCATCCCCGTGCAGTCGAGGGATGTGACTAGCATGAGTCATCCAAAAACTTAGAGACTGATGATGAACATGCTCAGTGACTATACAAGGTCGCCAATGGATGAACTCGCCAACATGCGAGTCGTTTTGCGACTAGTGTCGCTGGTGGAATCTGCATGTCTCAGTTTGCAACGGAAATGAGAGTAAACAACGGGCCGGACGCTAACACGCAAGCGATGCACACATCACTTCGCCGGCGGTCCGACCAAACTCGTAGACGCTGCAGCATAGACAGACTGCAAAGTCATATCGCGCTTCTCCCTGCTGCTGCGCCGTACATGGCGATTGACGATGTCGACATGTCGCACTGCCCGAGCGAACCCACTGAGGCCTTTCATCTGCACGAATTTGCACACATTCACACATCTTGAGACCATTAAGACTTGTGAGTCGGACTTCAAGCTGGCATTTGGGCTTGTCATGTCACTGATTGACGTCGTCAGCGGCTTGCGCGAATCTGTCCGCGCGCGCTGTCATTACGTCCCAACACTTCACAGTCATGTTCATGCCTGACACGAGCCGACGCAAATATCGTGTTGAAAAGCATATGGTGCTGCTGTCGGCGCCCGCAGGTCTGTATGGCGCCGTCGCAAAGTTTGCGTGCACTCACAGACCTGCTGCATAACGGCCCCACTGCTGTCTTCGATGGCCATGGAGAGAAGCAGCGACAGCATGGTCTCTCTCTCAGTCATAGATGCTATACAAACCATGTCTGCGCAGGAACATAACAAGTAAGCGTGACCACTGCCTATATGCATGCGGCGTGCTTGTAATTCGCTTGTCGTGCCAAGTAAACCCACCTGACTGGTCATGTATTCGTGCTTGTCACACACGCAAGATCAAACCTATTATTGCCGGGAACACAGTGGCGCCTGCCTGAGCGCGTTGGCCTTTCTGGTTTGTTTCGAGCGGTTCCACGCACAGTGATACGTTACAGATGTATGCTCCACGAGGTGGTAGAACACAGAGGCACGATACATGGCAATGCACCAAACATCATTCACCATGGCCGAGCGCCGTACACAGACAGGAGCGATTCCACGCACAGTTGGAACAGTGGTTGCGGAGCAGTGGACTGTCTGTACCAGCTGCTTTCAGCCCGTCGGGCTTCAGCACATAGTCAGCTGTGGCATAACCATGACACATTGCGATAAATGGCAGAACCGAGCGATCCCGTTGACGCAGGGCGTGCTTGGTGGCACGCTTACATGCCTACTTATTGCTAGAGCCAAAGGCAGACCCAAAGAAGCTCGAGGGAAAGACTCCCCCGGGCTGCAGGACACTGCTCAGCCCTCCGAAGGACCCGAGCTGCTCCTGCACTGCACTGACATTGAGGCCAATACCCCCGCTAAATGCAGACCCAGCCGAGCCCGAGATGCGCGCCCCCAGACTCTCAAACGTAGCCATCGCCGCTCCCGCCACGCTGCCATCCCCATCCGCAGCACGCCCCACCGCGTCCGCCCCATCCGCAAGCGCAGCGAGCGGCTTGCCGAGCGGCAGCTCGCCAAAGCTCAGCGCAGCACACAGATCCGCAGCACGCGCAGGCGCCGGTGTGGCACCCGACACCATTGCCGCGAGCCGCGCTGGCGCGGTCGGTGCAGCAGCCGCAGGCGTGGCCCCGGGCCCGGTGCTGGCCGCCCCGCCAGCCGCAGCGGTCGACGCGTGTGCTGCCACAGCAGCTGCCTCCACATGTGGCATGGATATCGGCAACAGCGGCAGCCGCGGGGCGGTCGGTGCGGCGTCCAGGAACGAATTATCAGCACCGTCCTTTGCCGCGGCTGAGGCCGCCTCACCCTGCACACAAACACAAATGAAAACGGATTTCACATCGTCCCACGCGCCACTGTGAGGATTTCTGGTACTGGGTTCTTGTAACACTCTCAGACATCCAGCGACCTGTCACTTGTTCACATCGACTGACTGATCCCCAACCCGCAGTCACCCACTCAGTCGCCCGTGCAAGTCCCAGTAACCTTGACAACCAGCACAACTCACCTCGGGTTGGGAGCAGAGGGACACTGTGAGGCACACCTCGGAACAGGCAGAGTCACACAGGCAGAGTCACACAGGCAGAGCTCCAACTTGACTATGCCGCTCATCATCACAACGATGCACGCGCTCGTGCATGGCATGTATGCGTGAGAAAAATCCCCGCAGGAGACGCCAGTGCGCCATCTGAATGTCCACAGCACGCCTCACAGCACAGCATGCATGACTGGAGCACACCATGCCGCCGTTTGAGTCCGTCCGCACCAACAACCCAAGCAGGAGCCCCTTTCGCAGGAGGCTCTGCTGAGTCAGGCTCGCCACGTGGCCCTGGTAGGCCGCCCAGTCCACAGGGTCGAGCCGCTCGATCAGCGCGGCGTGCAGCCGCTGTGCGGCGTGCGCCGCAGCCGATGGCGCTGCAGCGCCGGCACCGGCCGCGGCAGGGCCGGGGCGCGGCACCACGAGCGCCTTGGCGATCAGCTGCGAGTCAAACACGAGCTGCAGGACTCCAATTTCGCTCAGTGCTGCAGACACGGCAGGCTTGGTCAGCATCTCGGCTTCAAACGCCTTGACAACCTCAACCTGCAAACCACAAAAAAAGGCTCGAAGAAACCAGGCTGTTGTTTTGCGTGATCAGCTAGTTTTTGCAGGCCGCGAAGAGCGCGGAGGAGCGCATGCACAGGAGGATCATATGCCTGCGTAGGCAGCCAGTCAGGTCAGGGAGTGTTCCGTGAACCGAGGCAAACCATGCGGGAGGAACGTCGACGAGCGGATCTGCTGTAGAGGCATGCATCCGTGCAGAGAATCAGGCAGCCAGTTGCTCACATCAAAACTGCTGTGCATAGCTGCAGGTGTCAAACGAGTCATGCGCTACAGGCGGTCAGCAAGCCATTCAAACAGTCAACAGTCCATCAGTTTCTATTGGAAGCATGTCCGCGCCAGTCAGCAAGCCATCAACAGGTAGCTGCCATGCATGTGACCGCAACCTTGAATTATTCGTAACCAGGCCTCTACATCCCGTCGGGGTGCGCGGTCAAAAAAGCTGAAAAAGGTGAAATCTTTTTTGGCTGAAGGCTTTGCGGCTGCCCGGGATTCCCAGTCTGTACGGCAAGTTTTCGACAGTGTTTCGCGGGTGATCCCGTTTTGTGAGGCAGCATTCTGCAGAATCCCGTCTTGAAAACATCCACGGGATTCCCGGTGACGCAAAAGGGGCCTGTAGAGGCCTGGTGCTAGCTAGTTGCTCTCTGTCCCAGTCTGACTCCCAGACCTTCTCCATAGCAGAGAGGGAGTCTGGTGCAGGAACTAGAAGCTGCTCTAATGTTGGCACACACGGAGCTCAAGGACAGGGCGCTGAGAGGGGTCCTCTCCAGGACCCCACCCTCCTACTGGTGAGATATCCTGTGAGACATCCTGACTGATACCTCACCATTATGCCATGCAGTGACTAGAGCCTGGACGCGTTGGCTCAGCTGTCAAGCAGTGTCTCCATTCCCGCTGATTCCTCGTGTGCTGTTGCCATGCAAGCAGGCCGTGAGTGGAGCGCATGCATCCCAGCGGTGCGGTCTGACCATGGGATAAGTTGGTCGCGCCTCCAACAAAATGTGTTGAAGCCTCGTGACCAGAAGGCCATCCCAACGTCAGCATTATACCGGGAGTGCATGTACCTAAACATACGCAATATGTAGTGTTATGTGTAGGGCAGTCAGGAAACGTATGAATTCGGGAATTGTTCATACTGCCGTAACCGTAATCACCGTATTAACCGTATAATCAGCCATATAACAGTAAATTGTGCCGTAAGCAGTACAATTATGCCGTACCACTGGAGGATTGCGCCGTGGGACAGTATGATTGTGCCATATGCATGCCGGGGGACACTACGCACATTTACCTTTGACACGATATCTCACCTACATGCAGCGCCATATATTTGCACTTGTGCACTCAGCCCTCCATTTGCACTTATGCACTCTGTAGCTTTGCATCTGCACAGCTGTGCAATCTATGCACGATTGCCACACTGTGCCTGGCAGTAAGACCAAGTCACATCTTTCAGTTTCGTTTTCTTGCGATTAGGGCCGTCTTTATGACAAGTGTGTGCTAGCGAAGTTGGCAACGTTCAAGTGTGATGTCTCATGTTTGGCCCCACACTCTAAGCAGCGGACAACGCATTTATCGAATCATCTTCTTCCCATCAACTAAATCATCTGCCGATTCGACATCGATTGCTAAAAGATTCCAATACTTGGCGTGATCACGCGTGACCCTTCTTACACTTTCGTCACCGCAAGATCGCTGCTGCTTCAGCGGCTGTGCACATGTTCCTGTGAAGTTTCTGTTCCCTCACAACAGAATTTGCTCAGAGGTATTCTCGTTATTAGGCTGCGCATCGCTCAAAGCCAGGTCCGCGGACACCTCGACAGAGGCGCCCGCAGCAATTTCAGTCTGTTCGTCGTCGTGCATACTCGCTACAAGGCATCAGACGACAATTTGTTGTACATAGTCGAGTTATTCTGCGCGCATGGCTATTTATAGCAAGCCCCGCGTGTGGTAATTTTGAACTTATGTATGTGGCTAAGGGGTTCAATGCCAGGTCACCGTATGCATCGTAATCAAGCCATATAAGCCGTACAACAATCAGCTAATTATACGGGTATGATTATACCATATGTGCATACTCATACGTTTTGTGACTGCCCTAGTTATGTTAAATATATTAAGATAAACCAAACTATACATATAACTCTTTGTCCAGCCCTAGTTGGTGGCGCATGTGCCGGAGTCGGAGTGAGGAGGGAGCGGGAAGCACCTGCAGCGCAGCAGCGAGGCTGTCGCGGGCGGGGGGTGGCAGCGTGGGGCCGCCGGCACGCTGCAGCTCCCGCACGGCGCCAGACAGCAGCGCCATCGTCGGCGGCAGCGGCTCCGCAGGCAGCTGGAACGCCACCTCCCCGAGCTCTGCGGCTGTCGCGTCCGATAGCGACTCCATGACGCACCTACGCCACATCCGGGGCTTCGCCTCAGCCTGCATGGACGCATGCTGCATTCACATGCATGGTGCTTGCGGTACGTGGTCTTGCGCTGTGTGCTGCGCTGTGTGCTGGCCTGCGGTGCACCGGCTGCGGCGAGAGAGACACGCTGGGACGCCCTCCGAGACTGAGGGAGAATAATGTGCCAAGCAGATTTAATGCTCATGTGGGCTTTCCGGCTGGTTTAACCCTTCGGCTCATCGGTCCCGGTTCGCCGGTGATCGCAACGGCTTAATTGGCTGCGACAAGTGCTTAAAATTTACATTTGCATGCACACTCATCTGGGGATTTGCAGTGGGCGCTGTCAGCAATGCTGAGCATCCCGATGCAGGGGTGCTTGCAGGTGCCACGCTGGGATGCACGGCAGGCAGACAGGACACCGCAGCGCATGGGAAGAGGTGAGTCGCACTCTGAGCACAGGCTCTTTTGGTATTGCAGCAATAAACGAGGCCGCGAGACCTGCAGCGGCCCAGGTGGCCCACTGATCAAATGCAGCCTGCGATACTGCGCCGAGCGCGTCTTGCAGCGGCCGCAGCCGCGCCGCCGACGCGGCGGCGGCCGCGCCTCTCGGAGCCCGCACAACGAGCGGCGCAGAGAGGGCGGAGGAGGCGGTGGAGGGCGCGGCAGACGGCCAGGCAGAGAGTGGCGCCAGCGCAAGGGGCAGCGCAGCGGACGCGTGAGCGACTTGGTGCGCAGCGCGCCCGATCAGCAGCGCCTCCTCCACCACCCTGCAGGAACACCCCTGTGGCCCACACGCATACACATGCATCGCGGACCCCGATGGACTGCGCCATGCATGTGTACGTTGCCGATTCATTCTCATTGCTGGCATGTATGCATGAAACGTGTGTAGGCCGTTTTGCCATGGGTCACCACCGGTGGGGCACGATTAAGGCACGATTTGGGCTCGATTGGGGCACGATTGAGGCACGCTTGGGGCACGATTGGGGCACGATTGGGGCACGATTGGGGCACGATTGGGGCACGATTGCGCCCGTGGTGGTGCCTGCACGTGCTCAGCAAGGCGTGCAGCCCTCGCGCCATGATGTCGTGTGGGTGATCATCCGGGGTCATCAACAAGTGTTGGTGGGAACAGAGGACGGACGAGCGTGGACGTGAGCAGTCGGTGCGCGCATGGCAAGAGTGTACTGCTGGGGAGGACAAAGGGGCAGACTCGCAGGGCGAACCTGCTGCTGGATTCCTGTGGCAGAGCTTGCTGCAGCGTGCGCAGCTCATCGGCAAGGTGCTGTACGCCCTCCGCCACAGCGGTGTGCACGTGACGCTCCAGCGCTTCGGCACGCTTGGCCTCAGCATGCATGCGCGAGACACCTGAATTTCTGCGTGCGAGCATTGACACCGCATCGGAGAGGGTCGCTGTGACAGCCGTGTCGAGCTGCGCTCGTGCCTCCGGCAGCGCCGCGCGCCACGGTGCGGGGCCGGTGCCGCAGCTCCACTCCGCTGCAGCCGAGCAGCCCCCCGGCGCGTCGGCCGCCGCCGCTGCCGCTGCCGCTGCGCGGCACTTGCCGAGGTGCTGCTGCGCTGCAGCCGCGCCGCGGCGCACCGCCGCGTTGACGATCGTGCCCGCACGGCGCAGAGCGCACGGTTCAAACACCGCACCCCAGACGTCGACGCCGCGGCCGAGGACCAGCGAGGCCACCGCTGGCCACTTTGGCACTGCCTCGGCGCCATTCGCAGCGGCAGCCGCAGCGCCGCCACCTCGCGGCGCCCAGCTCCCGAGCGCGCTGCGCACAGCATCCGACACCGCGGCCAGCTCCCTGCAGCTGCCGGCCGCGGCAAACAGGCCCGGCGCCGCAGCAGGCAGGTCATGCAGCCACGCGGTACATGTCAGCCTCACATCCTCCGCCGCGAGTGGCGGCATGGACTCCCGCTGCTGCTTCAGCGCAGCATCCCACGCCTCGGCCTCAGAGTCACCGTCCGCCGCGCCCGGCAACGCGTCAAAGAGCAGCTCCGCCGATGCATGCGAGTCCGCCACCAGCGCCCGCATGATCATCGGGCCACCCTCCTCCCCCCCCCCGATGTCATGCCAGTCTCCCCACGCGAGCAGCTTGCCCGTGCCCAGCGTCCCCGACTTGTGCCCAGTGTGGCCAACAGCCCCGATGGACGCCCCCGCGGCCACGCCGAGCGGATCGCCGTCCATGAACAGCAGGATCGCATGGAACAGCGCGTCCTGCACCATCGCCGCCATGGCGCATGCATGGCTCGTCAGGCTCGCTGAGTCATGCCCCGCGCCACCATTCGCGTCCGGCGTCTTGCCACCCCGGGGGGAGGCGGCTTCCGACGGCACAGGCGGCTGAGATGCAAACATTGCCAGAGCACGTGTGCGCTGGTTCAGGAAGTGTGTCAACGCGGCTGCCGACGAGCAGCCGTTGATGAGGCACACCGCCGCCACCGAAGTCGCCATCTACACATGCGTTTGTTCATTCATTACACCCCGCATCACCGTCTGCAACCTGCCCGCCCTGTGTTGCCGCTTTGCGTTCCAGAGTGCTGCATTGCGGCGCGGCAGGTGGTGTGTACAGAGGGAGGGGTGCAGCACATTGCCTCATGCGTGCGGCAGGGGCACGTTTGATGGACATGCGAACCTCTCGATTGCCGTGCGATCGAATCGATGGCAGGTGGGCGATGCAGTGGGGCTCTGGGAAGCGCAGCGGTACAGCACCCAGCACGAAGGCAGCGCCACAATATCTGATTCCTCTGTCAGCCAACGCGCCATATAACTCGCTAGAACAAGGGGGGGGGAAGGGGAAGGGGGAGGGGGGGGGGGGGGGGCATGTACTAAGCGGCGATGATCGTGGTTCACGTAGGAAACGCTGAGTCGGCCAGGGAAGCGAGATTTGTACAGTGCTGTGCAGTTGCACGCGCTCGTGAGCCATTGGCTGGGTATGGGGCCCAGGTGCAGTGTGGGACAGCCCCATTTGTGCAGTGGCAGCACAGGCGGCAGCAGTCCACTGGGATCACACCGATTGCAACAAAGTACACTGGGCGTGTGCAGCACTCCTTTTTATCCGTAGAGAAAGATTGTCGGCAACAAATTCGACTCGCATGGTGAGTCGGTGGTCTCGGTGCAGCATTGCCAGATCTGGGCCTAGCGGCGACGATGCAGCAACCGGCACCAGAATCAGGCGGTAGACAGAGCTTGGAACTCCTTTTTATCCGTAGAGAAAGATTGTCAGCAACAAAGCACACTGGGCGTGTGCAGCACTCGTGGGCATACAGCTGTCGCTGGCAGCACGCCGTCGGGATGCATACCTGTGGGAGTGTGGAAGACTCCCGCAGCATGGCATCCGCGCTGGCGAGGATGTCAGCGCGCTTGCCGTCGACAGCGGCCCACTGGTTCCGCAGCAGCGGGAACTGCCGCCGGAGAACGTCGGGGCACGCCTTCGTGAGCGCGCCGTGCACCAGCGCCGCGGCCCGGAACCGCCGCGCGGCGACGAGCGGCTGCTTGCTGTCCAGCTGGCCCCACAGCGCCTCGGGAGTGTCCACAAGGAACTTGACACGGCTGCCGATGGCTGCAGGCCAACACAGCTGAGTTGGGTGTGAGCTGAGCTGCGTTGGCTGCGTTGGCTGCCGATGGCTGCAGGCCAACGCAGCTCAGCTGAGCTCGTTGGGTGTGAGCTCGTTGGGTGTGGTTGGGAGAGGTTGCATGGTCGGGAGAGGTTGCATGGTCTGCTTCCACGTGAAGACGCAAATGTGCAGTCAGCGTACTGAGATTGTCCGAGGGATGGCATGCAATATTAGGAATTGATGTGTGCAGTTAGTGCTGCGGTGTACTTCAAGACAGGGGTTAGGGTTCAGCAGGCTAAGTCAATTTGCAATTTTTTTTTGGAGCCAGATGGGTGCAAGAACTGTGCATGGTGTACGAGATGCGTGTTTGTGTACGAGCGCAGCTAGACTGTCTGTGCACATTGCCGCACGTCCAGCAAACAACACAGAGACCGGGAAAAGTGTCGGCTGATAGGTTGCGGTATGTCGCACCATAGAGCTCCAGTTGAGATGTGGTCATGCCGCGTTTCTGTGTTGTGGCTGCTGCATGGTTGGACGTGAGATCCCGGGCCAGGTCGCCAAAGACACCCCGAATCTGTGACAGGTCATCAGCAACGCTTTTGCAGTTGTCAGCCATGGTCTGGATCATGTTGGCGGATGTGATGAGTTCGGTGTATGACTCCCCCACCATCTGGCGCAGCTGCAGCTTCTTCTTGTCAATGTCATGTCGTGTTTGCGATTCCACCTGCACGGTTACGGTGTCACCATGATGCGTGCCAGAACGTTTCTAGAGGCAGCAGTTGCTGCTGTCTCTGAGCGTTAGACCTGTGAAGTTGATGGGCTGGGAAACCGCTACACTCGCACTCAGCTTGATGATCATTATCAGTACGAAATGGGCTGGTGCCACATGTACACACGTCAACTCCGTATGAATCAGGCATTCCTGTGATGCTCTCGCCAAGTGCACAAGCAGTAGGTCAAGCTCCTCTTGACATCAGCTCTTCAAGCACCGCACTGCTTGGGTGGAAAACGTGATGCAGCAGTCACACCTTCTTTATATCAGCAACACTCTTTGACTCGAATAGCGCTTCTGCGCTTTTCTGCGCTTGCTGCAGCGCTACGCGCGTCAGGTCAGGAGCAGCGCGGCTACCCATCGCCGCTTATAACAGATGACAATCACAGCAACTCTACATAGTTTAAAGAGCTTTGCTGACGTACGAAGGTGTGAACTAGAATCCGATTGCCTGGCCTGGGCACTGGCAAACACCAGGCCAAGGTCACACCAGCACACTGTCGATTCGTTCTAAGCCGCGATCATTCGAGCTGGCACAAAGTCATGATCGCGCATGATTCAGTTAGGACCATTAACGTGTACTTCTCCCGCCGGAAACATCTCACATTCATGGCATATCAGCATGGCGCACCCATGCCACCTCTTGCGGTGCGGGCGACCTTCGAAGGCCTTCGAACGCAGGTGCACGGACTGGAAATGACGACTTGCACGCAGCGCCTCAGGCTTACCGACACCGATCAGAGAGCAACAAAATCTTTATCGGAAGGCGTTGATATCTGAGCTGTGTACATAACGATGTGAGTAACAACGTCAACACGAACATTACACTTTCATCACAAGAACAGCGACTGCTCCGGTACACCTGTGCGCAACGATCACGCGTGCCAGTCCCCCAGCTTGCACGGCCAATCCAATGAGGCACAAGCATGAGCGCAAGTCTCACTACGCCTGCCCCCAGCCTTGATCACAGCTCCTGCACCTCCCGACAGGTACGCAGCACACAAATGGGTTGGGCAGAACACTACGACTGGCATGCATGCTCTACTCTTACACGCCTGACGGCGAAATAACACGGCTGTGCAGCCAGTCCAGTCCACTTCCGGCATTTGCGGACCGGACGCCCACCAGCAAGCCCGCTTTGGGCAGCTTGCCTCGTCCTGCCTGTCGCACATGGCTCGCAAGCGCTGTGACTGCTGCGCCGCGTCTTGTCGCAGCCCGGGACACCTTGCCAACCCCCCCCCCCCCCCCCCCCCCCTTGGAGTATGCATGAGTTTGTAATGTATCCTGCTGTGCCCACTGACTTCCCACCCTGCGACCCTCGGAATCCTCTGGAACTGCCGCTGCCGTGCAACTTTCCCTCTGCACGCAGTACTGGCCGGTAAACACATCATCACTTCCCTAGATCTAGGTGAATGTCGTCGCCGAGGTGCCCATGCATGCGACCCTCTGCCGTCTCGGCCATGGCGGTGCGCGAGCCGGTACATGTGTGCACAAGCGGAGCAGGATACAGAGGACTCGCAGCTGTGCCGACTCAAGCTGCAGTTGCACTTGTGGCTCAGGCGGCACTTGCACTAGTGGCTCAAGAGCGACGCTTGCGCGCAGGACCATGGGGGCCAGGTGGCCAAGCGCCTGCAGGGGGGGGGGGGGGGGGGTGGGCACCATGACGGCCGACTGTGCGGCGGCGGCAGGGGGCTGCGCGCATGGCCTACTGTGCGGTGGCGGCCGCCTTGTTGTTCATCTTGCTGATCATGCCGGTGCGCCGCGCATACTCAAAGATGCCCCCCGCGTCGATCACCGGCGCCGCGTCGCCCAGCGGCTTGAGCTCGTACACCTCCCCTGCACGCCACGGCACATTCACGCCAGAACCAGAGCACCAGAATTGTCGCACACACAGTCTACCATGTCTGCAACCCAGCGCAGCACGCCCAGCATGCACAGCACGCACCGGTGGAGAGGCGCGTGATCTTGTTGCCCTCCATGTCGACCTCGACCTCGTCGCCAGTCTCAAACACGTCGCACAGGCGCTGCACGGTCTCGCAGGGGTAGAGCTCGCCGGTGGAGATGCTGTTGCGAAAGAAGATGCGCGCGTACGACTCCGCGACGACGACCTTGCAACCTGCAGCCACACCCGCAGCCGTCAGCCATCAGCCGTCAGCGTCGCGTCAGCCTGTCACTCCGCCCCGCACCGCCGACCGGGCAGCGCCTCGCCCTCGCCACTGGCGTTCCATCAGCAAAACTTCAAACCATAAAACATACATATGTACACGCTTGCCGCATGCGTCCGGATCCTGCGCGCATGCGCCGCGGCTGCCGTCTACATCTCACAAGCGCACATCAGCATTGCCACTCGCCCGCCCGTGTCGTCGAGTCACCAGAAACTCGGGTGAGAACGCAGCACGCGCATGCTGTGGATGGTGCATGTCCGACAGTGCTGGTCCCGAAGGACCACGCATGTAGTTACACCCGGCGACTGCAGGTGCAGCATGAAACCCCGCGCCGGCTCCAGCATCACTGCCGCCGGTGGCGATGGAGCCGCTGCAAGCATGGCTGAGTGCCACACGGCCATCTACTCTGACCATTCGCAGTGCAGCGGCGGAATGCGGCGGCTGCATGCACGCAGCTGGGGACAGCGTGGCCACAGCGCGCAGCGCGCACCGGCCGGTCCCGCCGGCAGTGCCTGGCGACATGATGGCGGTGCGGCCATGTGCCTGACAACGTTCGACCCCCCGGCCTTACGGTACCCTGGTCGCGCCGCCCTGTACTGCTGAGCGCATAAAGGGGCGCTGCTCCGTGCGCACAGCACGCCCCGCCGCTGAGCGGCCGCTCCGCACCTTAGGGCCCTCGTCTGGACAAACACTAGCACTCGATGTAGTACCGTACTCCCGCCAAATACTGAAGCCCTCATCTATGACTTTTTGGCTGAGCATTCCCAATTACTGCAGCTTCGATGGCCACTGTTCAGAGCAATTGTCAGAGCAATTGTCAGGGAAGGCGGTCCATTAATTTTCAAGCGTAGCGCGGGCAACGTCATCCGGCTCCCACGATGGGGTTGGAGGGCAAGTGCACAGGGGGGACAGGGGCTCCAGACAGGAGGGGTGGGGCTGCGGCAACATCATCCAACTGATGGAAGCGCTAGAAGCGCAAGAACGTCGATCTAGTTTCTGGTCTTGAGCATGCGGGGGGGGGGGGGGGGGACGTACCGGCGGCGCCCATCGAGACGGGGGCGTGTTCGCGGGAGGAGCCGCAGCCGTAGTTGTTGCCGGCGATGATGATGGGGTACTCCGTCTTCATTCTGCCGTCGGTGATGTAGCGCGTCGGGTAGAGCTCTGTCGGGAGGCCGATCATGGCGTAGCTGCCCAGCTTCTGGTACTCGTCCGGCTGCACCCACGGCCGACCGTTGGCGATCGCGATTTATGACTGACGGACGACGGACGACCAGGCTTGCATTGATGTTGGCGTGTAAGAATCCGGTTTTGCCCACGGCTGGCTATTTGCGATCATGATTGGTGACTGCCGAATCGCCAGGCTTGCATTGATGTTGGCGCGTGCGCATCCTGGTTTGCCGGACCGATTGCGGGATGCCGTGTGCAGACACAAGTCAAGGTTGAGACGATGGAAGACACGCGCTGGACTGGGGCGTAACCCCAACCACCAGCCGGACGTGCTATGTGCTACACTCATCCATATCTGCCTCCCTTTGTGTGATGCAGCCAATTGTTGGCAAGCCCTGCTGGTGCATCATGCAAGATGTGGGGGACTCCGCATGGTGTGTGGTGCATGACGCTTCGCGGCAGGTGTGATCTGTATCGGCAGCGAACAAGGACTAGCGTGTGCAGCGGATGTGATTTGGGGGTGGGGGAAAGTGGGGGTGGGGATGCGGAGGGGCTTCAGATGCGGTCAGGGGTGCCTTAGATGGGTGGGTGCAGTGGGTGAGCATAGCTGCTGCGGGTGCATGCCCGCACAGGTGGTGCTTGCTTGGGGTACCTAGATGTTTTGGACACCTTATGTTCTGAATTCAGATGCTTAGTCTGGAAGACATGGCCACGTTTAGCTGGCCTGCCAGGACAGCAGGGCAGACTTCATGGCAGCTGCCAGAGGGAGAGAGAACAAGAGGAGCCTGGCATCGCTTTGAGCCATTGAACTGGACGGATCCGCTGCTGTGACCATGCAGGGCGGAGAGGATGGGTGACAAACGCGTACGATGACGTTGCAGATCGTTGCCGCTTTTCTGCGGGCGCGCAAATTGTGTATGAGTGTGTCCGTGTTGGATTTGCGGGTACATGGAAATTGGGAGATGATCAGGGGGCAGACGTCGCAGACACGCAAACACGTGTACGTCGATGATCCTGCCATGCGGCTACTGCGCGTTTGGCTGTTCGTGGATCTCAAGATTCCCGTCGCCCCACTCTGATCAGGCAAAGGAACGCGCGGTAGTGCGCTGGCGGAGCAGTGTCCCAGGCAGGCGTGCCCGAGAAACCCGTACATTTCCAAGCGTGAGGGTGAATACAGGGGCAAGTATGCAGGAGAGCCGTGGTAAGGCGGTTGTGAGCGTTGCTGTCAGAGTAGCCGGAGGCAGGGAAGCGCTTCAGCGGTTGAGGAGGTTGCGACGGTGGATGGGCGTGGGCGGGCACAAGACAATATCCATGCCCTATATATGACAAGATGCAGTGTGCTCGCCTGGTTCAGTGCGCATGGACTACATGCAGCGCAAGTGGAGCGGAGTGGTGGGTCTCGCACCTTGGACGGGACCAGCGTCAGATACTCGGCTGGAATAATCTGATCGGTGTCGATGTTCTGCAGCAGCGTGGATGTATTTAACACATGTCGCAAAGCGATAGTTGCATGCGAACGCAGGTACAGAAGCATACATCTTTGCATACGAACGCTTTGCCTGTAATGACGCGTTTGTCGCCTTCGATTTTGCTGAACTTCGCCGCGCATGCGGAAACTTTGCGTCTGCAGCCAGTTGCTGGTCTCTGGGCACATTGTTGCGTGCGTGCGCGGCAAAGCATCGTGGAGAAGGCCATGGTGTTACAGCTGTGCAGTACTGGGTTGCTCACACACAATATCACAGAAACTTCAAATTTACACCTGCCAACACTTGCATATAAGGTCCGTCAGCGTATGCCGGTGCTAATGTGCAAGTGCGCCTGTCCAGCTGTGGTGCAGGCCTTGTGCAGGCGACGATGAGGGCGCGGAGAAGTTGGCCCGAAGCAGGGATCCGTCGAAGCGAGTCCGTGGCATGCATTCATGACGTCACGCTCGACCCGCGCAGCTTGCAACCCACTAGGGAATTCTTGTCAGCAGATTCTGAGGAGAAGTGGCTCCAAGCGACAAAGCTGTCAGAAGCATCACCAGCTCTCTCTTTTTGGGTAGCTGCACCGGGGATAGGTCGCCCGTGTTCTGTCATCTTTCACAGCAGCAGAACAGTATGCCTAACGGACACGGTCTGCGCTCCCGCACTCGGGACACCTTCTCCAAGGGATACCGAAAGTCTGGCGTCATTCCTTTGACGGACACTCTCCGCGTGTTCAAGATCGGAGACTATGTTGACGTCAAGGTGAACTCGGCAGTCCAAGCGGGCATGCCACACAAGTTCTACCACGGCAAGACTGGTGTTATCTGGAATGTCACCAAGCGGGCTGTCGGCGTGGAGATGAACAAGCTGGTACGTGGGGCAACGCCGTCTACAGCTCGCGCTGGGCAAGCGCATTGCTTGCAGCCTTGAGCCCGCCAATGATCAGCTAAATAAATGCATATGGAATTGTATGTCAGGCTGTGTCATAGCTCGCGTGGATTCCGGACGCTGGTGATCACTGGCGTGTAACACAGCTGCTCAGCAGTTCAGTCCACACGGCTTGGGTTGCTCCAGCTAGCTAAGGTCGTCCGGCAGTGTCTTTAACTCAAACCATTAGATGAGCTCAGCGTTCTTGCAGGTTAACGGCCGCATCATCAGGAAACGGATTCATGTGCGTGTGGAACATGTCGTTCCATCCCGATGCAGGGAAGACTTCCTTGCTCGCCGCACAAAGAACGAGGAGCTGAAGAAGTCCGCCAAGGAGAAGGGCGGTATGCATTCCCTGTCGCTTCTGTGCAGCTGGCCCGCCCTGATCCTTGTGTGTGCCATGTCCTAGGAGCGTTGCAGCTGCAAACTTGGCACACTTTAGACATGCCGCGTGCCCCTGCTGCACTTAGCCAAGAACAGACTACATGTATGTGTTCCACCGGCTATCTTTGACAATTAGTGATAGCCCTGTGGGTTCTGCTGGCCCTCTACGCTTCTTCAACTATATGGCAAGGTTGTGGGCTTTTTAGCCGGTGCAACAGCTGTAGTTCCCACGCCCTCAACGGCGCTCGACAACAGCCCATCATCCTTGTCGCAATCTTTCAAATCTGACAATTAGGGCAGGGGGGGCTGGGCATCATTTGAAACGTAGAAGGTGTACATGATACAGCTGGCGACGACAGATGTAGGATGCACCATGGCACTGTCAGTCTTTCTTGGCGGCCTGTATTGAGGAAGGGTATGGCTTATGCAGACAAACTCGGCCGTTATGACCTCCGCCGCATCCCGAAGCAGCCCCGTGAGGGCTTCACGCTGCAGAATGTCAACATGGTCACTGTGGCGCCCATCCCGTACGATGTGCTCAAGGAGGGCGTTGTGCAGTAGGCTCACCGGTGCGCCCCTCCACCACCTCTGTGTCAGTGGTGGCCTGCTGTCTGACCCAGGCGTCCATCGTGCTCACGGTGGCCCGGCTTGGCTATCGTGACAGGCCGGCATTGTCAGCTGGTTCGAGGCTTTGTGTGTGGTCGGCTCTTTCGAGGCTTTGTGTGCACATGTGTGTGTACTGCAATTTCGGGGCAATAGGTTGCGCTGGTTGCCATGAACACCTGAATGAGTGCGCCAATTCCGTGAGCTTACCACGAGCCGTCGCCTCATCCGATATTCGTTCCACTGTGCCGGTTGAAGGGGTGTGCTGATTGAATCAGGAGTGGTTTGATTGGTCGGTATGGCTTAGCTGAGGTCAGATATTGTAGCAGGCTGGGTTAGGTCTGGGTTTACAGGTGCGATCGGGCTGTGTGCTTGTGACTATGCACCCGGCGCATGGGCGATATAGTGGCATCCTTGCGGCTTAGATGGTGTCTGTGTCACCCGGTGACCTTTCTGTGCAAGCGATGCGTAGTTCACAGTAGTAGCTAGGTTTCTGATATGGCATGACGCCACGGCTCGCGGTGGAGCTTTCGACTGTCTGTCTGTCTTGCTTGTGGTACATGCAGACATGGTGCCATGGAGGCGATGTGCGCTGTGTCTGAGTCTGGCATCGACTTCACCAGTTTGCAATTGGAACATACCATTTGTCTAAGCTCTGCTGCTTCTTGTTGCTTGTGGCGTGTCTCTGGCTGCGCAGCAACTTCATATGGAGAGCATAGAAATGCAGTCACAGCCATCTCATGTTTGATCAGGTCTAGGCTGTGCAGGTTATCATCTCTGGGGCGCGTTTGGGATGGTGCGCTGGCGAGAGCATCCTCCTCACCTGATGACAGTAGTGAAACAGGCTCTTGTAACGTAGCCCAATTCCGATGGCATGTCATCACCATGGCAACATTTGCACATGGCATGGTACACATGGATGTTTGATTCCGAAACCCGTTTCTTGTCGTTTCCTCTGAAAGCACAGCCAGCAAGACAGATGCGACCCGACGTCGACGATAGCCACGCACTGCCACGAGTTATTGCGGTTGTGCCGAACATGCCATTGCCGAAATTTGGTCAGCTGATGTTTCCACACATACACACACGTGTTCTCGCTGGCCAGGGGCGAGCTTTGTCGTCTAGTACGTACACGACGGCACTGAGCGAGCAGGCAACGTTATTTACGATCGACACAGCTATCAGATAGGCGCACTGTCGTACCGTTCCAGACCATCGCAATCCATTTAAATTGATCGTCCAGCACGAAATAGTCCTTAGGAGAATTGAACTCACATAGATATGCTTCCACAATTCGTTAGATTGCAACGTCCGCCTTGTTCTGTTGCTTTATCAGAGAGGCGAAAGCAAGGCCGATTTCTAGTCACCCGGACACGCACTATCCCGTGCGCAAGCGGTATGCCTGCACATGTCAAGGCGCCCTGTTGAATAACATGAACACGAATGCTGGTGTTAGGCTGGCCTTCGTTGTGCGCGTATCGGAACAGCCTGTGCTGATTCTGCTCGGTGCCATTGTCACCGAAGCTTCCAATGCCTCAAATTGACGTCCGAGCATCCAGCCGCACCCCGAAGCTGCACCGACAGCGCATGAGCTACAATCAAAGTCGTTTCACCCTGTGATCCGAGTGCATGTCTATACTTGGCGATCTGTGACCCCGAACACAGTGCTGTGCCGATGTGTTGCTGCTGTCGCTGCTGAATACGCGATGCTTCAAACACTATCATCTCATGGTGACAAAAAAACATTACGACCATAATGTGCCTTGTGTTTGATGTGTAGGGAGGGATGCTGAAGTCATTAAAGCTCAAATCGCGTCGCTGCAACAAGAGGCAGCTGATGCCGAGTCTCAAGGTGCGATCAACAATACAACAAGCATCACACCAATCGCATCCTCTTTATGCATTTTTTTGCTGATCTATTGTTTGATTTGATCTGGACTTGATGACGCGCGCATCTGGAAGCCCACTTCTGCAACCATTGGGCAGCTGCTCCAGTCAGCATTACAGCAAAGTTGCCGAGAGCACATTTCACACTCACTTGTATCACGGGATATCTACCCGTTGTATCCAAAGGTTCTTACATGCGTATCTATGTGCACGTCGTAAATCCGCTGCAAATGACGCCATCACATGAGGCCATCACCCTCGATCTCAGCTGCCTAGAGCCGTGGGTCACCTGCCAGTAAGACATGGCCTCTGACCACCATCTCCTGGCAAACTGATAGCAACAGAGGGCATGTTGTATGCTGATGCCTCGTGGTTTTCAAGCAGGCCGTTTGCCCTGTTCCTGTGACAGCCCAAAACTGCTCTCGAATTGTCCCACTCTATACCCACACGTGCTGGTCACCTGCGGATGCCAGCCGTGCCTCTTGTGGTAGTATATCGTCGGCAGAGCATCGCCACAGCGTTGTGCCCACAGTCGGGAACATGCCGAAGGCTGAGCGAAGATTGCTGCTCGTCCACAGCCTGCTGCAACATCTGGCCACTCAGCAACCGTGCATGGCCAGCTGCCCCACAACCCAGGCTGACCTGCCGCCTGCCTGCAGCGAGAGACACCATACAGAAGATCTCAGACCTCCAGGACGTTGTGCGCGACCTGGAGAACCTTGCCCTAAAGTGCCTGGACAGGCAGGCCAACGACAAGGCTCGAGAGATCATGCGGGTACAGCCCTACCTCGTGCTCTGCATACCTCCTGCTCTGCAAACCGCTTGCTTCATGTATATGTGCATCAAACCGGTCGAATATCGGAAACACAGGAGCGTTGCGGTCGCAAATTGACAGCGCCTGCACTGTTCAACATGGCCACTGTGTCACCTGTCACTGTGTATTCATTAAGCACCGCTTGGCAGCTGCTTGTACAGTCCTGGTTAGGCCACTCCCTAGCGCTGGCTCTCCATCCGTCCCAATTCCAAGCCCTGCATTGAGCTGCTGTGCTTTCTACATTGCAGAGCTAGTCCGCCCTGACCTTTGCAAGGGTGGAGACCCTTGCAAAGGCAGGTCTGCACACTGCATGCAGGGAATGCACAAATGCTGTGCACGTGTGCGTGCTGCATCCGCCGCCCGCGGCCACCACCTGTGTGCGGGGCATGCGTACAGCAACGCATGCATGCGGTGCATGCGTGCAGCAACGCATGCGGGATACACCACCAGCGTGCAGCAACACCACCTGCTGCACCTCTGCCCTCAGCAGCACCACCTGCTCGCAGCAACCGCGACGCGAACAGTGCCGCATGACGTACCCCACTGCCACATGACGTGTATCGCTGTTGTCCTCCACAGGCTGTAGCACTGTTGTCCTCCACGGGACCTCATGGAGTGCAGGAGAAGCAGGGTGTGGAGATGCGATTGGAGGCGGCGAAAGAGAAGGTGCAGGACCTGGTGGCGCTCGAGGTGAAGCTCTCAGACGCGATCGACACAAAGCGCAGCGGCCTGCTCGCCGCAGACCTCGCCGCCGGCGTCGAGTACAAGGACGACAACTCGGGCGTCCGCATCAAGTGCGCCTCCGCCCCCGTTGCCGCCTGCCGTTGCCGGTCAGCGTTAGGGGAGTCTCTGATTTCAAAACCCCTTTGTGCACAGGATCGGCGAGGACGGCAAGCCGACATTTGAGCGAACGGGCGTCGTGAACCAGACACCGACACCGCCAGCGCCGGACAACCCGACGCGGGACCCCTGGTTTGCGAACCGCGACGCGGCTGTGCCCGCGCCGCCGCCGGAGCCGCAGCAGCGGCCGCAGTACAACGAGTTTTCGTTCCGGCGGCGGGAGCAGGAGGAGCGGCCGCTGACAGAGACGACTGGCTATGTACCCACCGTCGAGTGAGGCACTGCTCACGCTGTGTCCTGCTGCTGTGCTCCGCTGTCGCCGTCTGCTCGCCATGCTTTGCTGTGCTGTGCTGTCCCTCAGAATGGCGCCGCTTGTTCTGTCACCGTCTGCTCGCCGTGCTGTGCTGTGTTGCACCTCCTGTTGGGCAACTGTGTCGCCATTCACTATCGATGCAATGCCATCAGTGATCGGCACGGCACGTGGCAGCCCGCGGTGGCACACCCAGTCTTGCCCTACACAGTGGGCGCGACAGGGCACTGGGCTGACACAACTGTATGATAAACTACTTTTGTACTAGTTCATCATTTAAACATCTCGGCTCAATGACCGGTACTGCTGCTTGTGGCCCTGCACCAGCCATGCAGCGGTGTGGTGCCGGTGGCGATAAATGCCGTGTATGTCCGAATGAACGCGGTTCATGGGAACGCGGTTTTGCGGCATAGCACAAGCACAGACCGTTCAGTGTGCCTGCCTGCTGCGCTGTGCTGTGGCAGGCAGGCAGTTCCACCGCGCGGTAGGAAGGTGCCTGCTGTGCTGGCACATCGTGGTTCTTGTTGATGTGTGAGGGCCGCACTGCGCAGAGGCATGCCTGTAGGTGGCACTCGATGTGTCCACTTGCTGTGTGCACTTGATGTGTCCACTTGCTGTGTCCACTTGATAAGTCCACTTGATATGTTCACTTGATATGTTCACTTGATATGTGCACTTGTTGTGTCCACTTGCTGTGTGCACTTGCTGTGTCCGCTTAGAACGGCTAACAGCCGGTGCCATGCCAGCGACGCAGCAGACCATGAGCGGCAGTGGTGTAACCGCGCGCAGGCGGTTCTATGAGCAATCATTGTAGCCATGGTCTACTGTGCTCTGGCTTTTCACTCGCGCATGTGCCGCGTGTGCCGCATGCTGCCCCTAACCGTGCTGGGTTATGTCCTGTGTGTCAGGCGTGCTACCGGGCTGCGATTGCTCTTGCCAGGGACACAAGGTGACACGCCGCGAAGGCCGCTGTTTGCACTTACAGCCTTGACAGCACACGCCACAAGCTGCACTCGCTGTGTCGTGCTGTGCATTCGGCAACCTCTCGATTTGATGAGTTTTGATCGCGCCCTGTCAGTTATGAAAGGGAGTGCGGGACATCACGGCGCTGCGCGCAGTGACAGCCAAGGACAGCCAGGGCCAGTCCATGTGATCACAGTCGAGGGACTGCTCATGATCACATGGACTGTGATCACATCATGATCACGTGAACGGCTGGGCAGTCGATGTCAGGCGTGGGGGGGGGGGGGGGGGGCAGGCATGCATGTGGCAGCCTGCACCGTGCGGCAGAGAAGGGCCGTCTGTGCTGCGATGGTTCAACACGCTGCCAGAACACGCTGCCACAGGCAGATCAGGGCCAACTGTGCTCGAACCGCGCTGCGATGGTTCAAGCAGGATGGAGCTGCTTTGCTGCACTGCTTGCTGCCGCCTCTGCGTTGTCCCCCGTGCTGCACTGTGTGGATGCGCGTAGCACAGGCCTGAGTCCACCATTGACACCTGTTAAAATCTGCAACACGGTTTGCTTATCTTGCAGACTGTCACTTCGTGGGGTGCACAACCACTCTCACATCCACGCACAGCAAACACTGCCGTTGGACTGCCGGGGGATTTCCCCGATTCCATCGGCAGCCGCTCACGTATACAGGTCTGCCTGCGAATCTCTGCCATATGCAGACACAATCCTGACGACCGTGACCCCGTCCACATCATTCTGCAGCGGGCAATACATGCTGCACCGTGCCGAGTGCACGGCATGCTGCGTGCTGAGCATGCTGTGTGCTGCAGCGAGCTACTCCGGGAGGGCGACCGGCGGCTGGACGACCAGTTCCTCGAGTTGGAGCGGCGGCAGCTGGAGAAGAGCCTGCGGGCGTCGCCGAGCGCGACACAGGGTTCGTCCAACCTCGATGCAGTACCCTCCCCCCCGGCAGCTCGGGAGGCCGACGCAGAGGAGCGGCGGGAGGAGGAGCGGCGCGCGGAGCATGCGCGCGCGGGTAGCGACCGGGTGACAGTGGCGGAGTGGGTCACGATGGGCCAGAACTCTCTGATGGACGGCGCCCTCGCGGGGCTGGCTGACCGCTTTGAGCCCCAGTACGACGGTGCGCACCGCCTCTGCCCGTCGTGTCGTGCTGCCCGTGCTGCCCGTCGTGTCGTGCTGCCCGTCGTGTCGTGCTGCCCGTGCTGCCCGTCGTGTCATCGTGCTGTTGCCTCCCGTGCTGTTGCCCACAGAATGTGAATCAGAAGGCGAATCAGAAGGCATTCTGCTAGTCAGGGCTGTAGGAGTAGATCGCTCGCTGCCGGGGAATGCGAACGAGCCATGGTCCGTGAGGCGGGGACACTCGGCTTCAACTGAACGTGAGGCGGTTGAGTCGTCTTGCCTGAATCAAACTTCGATGTCTTACATCTGACAGTGACGGTGACAGTGGTGACTGTGGGGGTGCTAAGCAGAGAAATGTGTACCGAGCAGCTCGGTCTCTGCATTGTAATGTGCTGCAGCTGTCACAGCGAGGCGAGTGCTGTTCTGATGGATTGACACAGATCGGTCCGAATCGTGATTGGTTACGGGCATGAGCATCGCGGCACAACATCAGTGTCAAATTCCCTTACACTTGATAATGTGGGCTGACGATGTGGTTCGAAAGTGCTGCTGTGCCGATGTTGTGGCGTGCTGTGCCGATGTTGTGGCGTGCTGTGCAGACGCGGCGCGGGCGCTGGTCGCGGTCACCAACGCGCGCATCCGCGGCGAGGACCCCTCCCCGGCCAAGCTCCTCTCGCTCATCACCGCCACGCTGCGGCCGCCGTCGGGGCATGACAGCGGCATCTTCTGGGGCGTGTCGCGTGCTGACGGCGCGGGACAGTTGTCAGGCAACATCAAGATCGCCATCTTTGGCGCCGCGCTGCAGCTCACCATCGAAGACCTCCTCTCCGGGGCCTCCAAGGTGTGATCAACAGACATCTGTGCCTCTGTACCTCTGTGTGCGGCCACTCTGTGTGCGGCCACAACCATGCTCGAGTCCCGCGCCATCCTGAGACCGTCAACGAGCTGCTGCAACTTCACGGCTTCGGTGGCCTGGTCGCGCATGGCCAGTGTTGAGCGCGGTGGTCCCAACACGACACCGCATGCTGCGTGCTGTGCAGTTTCTGCCGGACGATGCGGTGCAGCGCAGCGTGGAGGCGCGGGCGCTGCTGGTCGCGCTGGCGGCGGCGGTGGACCTGCGGAGCGCCAATGCATCGGACTTTGCGGTCAAGATGCTGTGCCGCGCGATCCGCACGTGCCTCATCAACGCGCTGGGCTCACTGCGGCAGACGATGTCCACGGAGGACCGCGCGAGCCTCGACCGGGCCGAGGCGGACCTCAAGGTGCGATGATTCACTCAGCGAATGACTCGGCGAATGTCCCAAGCCGATTGACGATTGCGTGCCTCAGCGTCGGCGACTGTGCGAAGCTCTGTGCAAAGCTCGTTGCTCGGCAGCGCTCGCCTCCATGCAGGTGCTTGCGTTGAGGAACGGCTGGCCGACCACAACCTCGACTGTGGTTGGCGCATGCTGTTGGTTGCCTGTGTGCTGCTGGTTGCCTGTATGCTCATCTCATGCATATGCGGGGAACAGTCGCCCTGCGTGTCTTTCATCGCACGCGGCAGCTGTGACAGGTGAGGGTGGGGCGCGGGCCTGCCGGCATGCCGTGTGCTGTGCTGTGGGGCGCGGGCCTGCCGGCATGTGCCAGCTCATGGCTCAAACACCATGTCCGCCAAGCACCACCACTCCCCGTCAGTGAGTGCGAGAACTGACCGCCTGAGGCCAGAAACAAGGCTCATTTCATGCTGTGCAGTGCTGTGTGTCATGCTGTGCTGGGATGCAGGCGCTGCACCACCTTCTGGGCGCGCTGCCGATCGCGCTGCCGCTGGCGATGGGCCATGCGGCGGCCCTGGAGGCGACGGAGCAGCTGCGCGGCGTGATGTCCCCTGTGGACGCGCAACGGCTGGACAAGCTCTACCGCCTCGTCTGCGGCGATGACGGCTCCAGCACTATCCTGCGTGTCATCCTCGGGCCCCTCATGAACGAGCTCGACTAGGCATCTAGATGGTACCGTACGCGGGTATCATCACCGCGCTGGCCGCCGCAGCACGCAGCGCGCAGCTCTGCCCGCAGTTGCGGTGCGCAGCACGGCTCAGCTGCCTCTGTGCTGTGGTGATCAAGCGGAGGGTGTCATTGACGAGATGGTCACCGCATGCATGACAGTGGCAGGCATCTCATTGACGAGATGGTCACCGCATGCATGGCAGTGGTAGGCATCGGTGCAGCTGCGGGAGCTGGGCGAGGCCTGCTCCGTGCTGGCCATCTGATTGAGGCTCTGGACTGCGGGTGCGAGATGGTGCTGCACAGCACGGCGAGGGCCACAGCACATTGCAGGTAACAGCGCAGAGCGCGTCACAGCACAGTGGCTTGGTAGTTCACTTCTGGCGGTGTGGCAAGTGGTGGCGAATCCCAAATTCAACAATCAACAATCAATTCATTTGAATTACACTCGGGGTGTCATTGAGTTACACTTGAAGAGGCGTCGGTAGGGAACGTGTGGCGCCATGGGGCGAGGATGCGGCGCCACGGTGTGTTCTGGTAGCCATGGTCTGGTGGTGTTGCAGCTGCAGCTGCGTGAAGATGCCAGAGAGCGGCGATGGTGGTGGTGAGCAGGCATGTGAATTGCCAGTCACGCATGCGGCCGCTCAGGTGGGTTGCGGTGCTTGTCAGCAGTTACGGGCGTTTGTGCAGGGTAGTCTGACTGCAGCAAGGACAGGCAGCATGGCGTGGCGTGTAGGAGGTGGGCTGAGTTGCATGATGAGTTGCATGATGAGTTGCACGACGATCACACAGATCCTGTGTGCACGGTTCAGCACAACGCAGCCTTTCCTGTATCTCACTCGTCCACATTCTTCCTCGAACGAACTGTTGCATGTGTGCGGCATCTTCTTGTGTAACACATGACATGTATAGATCTGGACTGTGAGACCTCCCCTTTTGAAGCCATTATACTGTATTATGCGCTCCTGCACGTTAATCCCGTTTAGTCGATTGGCCCGCAGAGCAACATGAAGTACAGCTATACCAGCTCTGGTACCATATTCAGTAAACGGAATAGGTGCATCCCCGAGTCTCCGGACTTCGTTACAGTGTAAACAACGTATTTCTTCATTCTTTTCAGCTTGCATTCCTACGTCACGGCTGAACGGTTTGTGGACACCAAATCAGTCTGACACGCCTGACAGATTTCTCAGGCAGTCCAGCAAGGCTCATGCGGTGTTGTGGAAATGGTATGCTCGATGATGTTTGTGTGAATTGTATGCTCGCAATACTGAAACCCGGAATGAACAGCACTCCCAGATGTGGTGTTGTTGGTCATGTCGTAGGCAATCATGACATACACTACTGCGTGACCCACTGCTTGAAGTGCAGAGTCTACACGACATTGCAGACTTGACCAGCGCAGCCTGCCTTCACACAGTCCGTCCAGGCTGCAAGGTGCCGATTGCATAGTGCCTAGCAAGCCATCACAATTCTGGTGCAAAAACACATGTTCAGAAAGCGTTCGCTTTGAACTTACACAACAAAGGCAGTCACCTCCGGCTGTCAGTCGCTGCGGCACTGCCACTCCCCTCGTCTGGACCTGTGCAATCGAATCAAGCTACGCCACTAAGGCTGCTATCTGGCATCTCCCCACAGCAGAGCACCGTGTAACACCAACCTGACTCAGCAGCTCTCCGCACTCGCCCGCACACGCAGGGCAGGCCAGGACACGCCGCGCATTACACACCGGCCTACAAACGCAGTGCAGGCCATGCCTTCATGGTACAGCCCTCGTCGGCCAGCACACGCCGCGCGCCACGCACCGGCCAGCGCACACCGCGCCCCACACACACCAGACAGCACACGCCGCGCCTTACACACCGGCCGTCCACGGCAGCGGGTGCGTGAGCCAGTACGGCACGAACAGCTGCAGGTATGCCTGGGTGTCACAGGTGAGGGCCTGCGCGGCCACAAACAGCAGTGGCAGCGCCAGCTGTAGCGCGAGGACGATGTGTGTCTGCCGCACGGTGATGAGCAGCCGCGCCTGCAGCGTGCCGGCGAAGATACCGGCACTGCCAAAGAGGTTTGACACAAAGATCGCGTCGTACGCGAGTGGTTGCAGCGTCGGCAGCGCGTCGGTCATCCAGGCGCGAGCGTCCGCGCCGCCGAGCGCGAGCCCCCACGCCGGCACGAAGAGCAGGTATGCCGGGAGGATCTGGCAAGCTGCGTAGAAGATGTGGAGGGTCGGGGAGTCGAATATGGAGAGGCCAGGGGCGGGCAGGCGCCGCGTCGGCATCACGGCGCTGGTAGCCACCATGCGGCGCGGGGGCGACAGCGGCATGAGCCCCCGTCGGCGGGGGGCTATTGCGTCGGAGGACAGCGCACGCGCGTGCTGCTTCGCGTCCCCAACGACGCCAGATGTGGTTGCGGCGGCGTTAACCGCGGACACGGCGGCGCCGGTGGCTACAAGGGCAAACACAGTCCTGGCAGAGCCGTCGGGGAGGTCTGGAAGGTGGGAGAAGGCGGGGCACAGGTACAGCGCGACTAGCCAGTTTGCGATGTCGATGAACCCTGCGACGAGGAAGAGGCTGCGCATCGCGCCGCGGCGGTGCTTCAGGGTTAGCGGCACCGCGGTTGCGTCTTTGACTAGGTAAACCAGCGCAACGAGTGGAAGCTCCCAGTCCCAGGGGGGGACCGGCTCGTGGAGGATGGTAGTGGAATACGCAATCCACAGGCAGCGGGGGATGCCATATGCGAGGTGCAGGGTTCCGGAGGCGGCGTGGAGGTGCAGATAGTCAAAGCGCGTGAAGAGACGCTGCGCGAGGCGGCGGGGGGGGAGCGTCCAGAAGGGGGGGATGGCGCGTAGCTTCTTGGGGCGTGTTTTTTGGTGTTCTGGTGTCGGGTCTTCTTGCTGCGCTGTGTTTGCTGCGGGTGCTGTGGTTGTGTGTGACGTGGAGTGGCTGTGGATGCCGTGGGGGAGTGATGCCACACGGGTGACTCTCGTCAGGGCCTGTGGGGGTGAGGCGGAGGGGTGGTTGGGGCTGCTAGGAGGGGGGTTCTGAGGGGCCGGGCTGCCAGGGGGGGAAGCTGTGGGTCGCGACGAGGGGGCCTGCGAGCGTGCCTGCATGTACAGGAGACCGTTTAGCATGCTTTGTTGCGTTAGCAACATTAGCAGGTGCAAGTATGGCCGTTAACGACATTTTGGCGCAGCGCACAGAGTACATCTGTGTGCTCTTATATGACATTACAGAACTGTACTGATGTTGAGGGGCTACGCACAGAGTGCATCTGTGCATTCTAGAAGATTCTGTAATGATATTGAGGGGCTGCGCGCAGCTGGGCACACAACTCGTGCTGGCACTCTGCGTCTGTGTCTGCGACGGAGGCTCGATGCGCATTGAGTGGATCTGATGAGTGTGCCGCGACAGATCAGAGGATGCAATTGCCAGGCGTTGCAAGCGCGAGGCCACAGCCAGGGACAGCGGCTTCGTGAGCCACTGACATTGCCATATATCAAGCGTGTTTGCCGTGCCCATGCAAAGGCTGTAGCAGAGTTTGACACACCTCAAATGAGCTGGCTTGTGTCCTCAGGGGCGCCCTGGGCCGCGGTACTGCCGCAGGCTGCCAGCCGCGCGACAGGCACACGCCGGCCGAGGGCGACTCTGCCGCGCGCCTCCACAAGCCTCGCCCGGCATTGCCTTGGGCTATCATCGGTGAAGCTGTGCTCTATGCAGAGTTTAAGCGGCTCGTACTGCACGTGAGGGCACCTGGGTCAGCTCTTGCAGTCAGCTCATGAGATACGTTACAGAGGTATGCTCCAGAAGGTGGTCGAACACACAGGCAAGATTCACGGCCTGTTGTTCACGGGAGGACCCAGACTACTGGCATAGATACCGCCCGTGCGCACGGCAGTGGTCAAGAGCGCTAGCTTGTAGGTGATGAGCTCCTAGGAGACGATGCATTTGAAGCTGGTTTGTGAGTGTTTGCATGCTCTCCCACCACTTGCACACCGGCACGCTGGCATTTGCTGGCATTTGCTCGTGCGGCGCGTGGCCTTGGTGCTTTCGGTGGCCGGTCTGTCTGTTTGCTTGTTGCCTGGTCTGTTGCCTCGGCGCTGCTGAGTCCCAGATCTATCACTGTGCAACACACCGGCACGCCACTGCCACGCGACTGCAGCTGGTGACGACAGGGGCCGTGCACAGAGCTCGAGGGCAAGGTCGCGACTCCGATGGTCATGGCAATGCCCCAGGCGATCGATTTTCGATACTTAGAACCACACCTACGTGTATGGTGATGAAAGAAGCTTCTGTGCAGATGTAGCTGTCTGTCGTGGGGAGGCTCGTTAGTGAGAGGTTCCAGTGCTCGCGCTGCGCACTGTCTAGCTCATCTGGCGCGCTTAGCACTCCTCTGCCCTGGATATCGATGACTGCCGGGGCACCACTGCCGACTTGTAAGAGCCAAGTGTATCTTCGAAGGCACTTGATGGCTATTACCGGGGCTGTTGCGGCTGCCTGTTTAGTACCTGCAGGACCGCGAAGTGGTGCAGTGAATCACTGTGATCATGTCTCGGCACGGGCACTGATCTACAGCTATACTCATTGTTGACGTCCGGTGTGGTGTGCGAATCGACAGCTTACATATATCAGGGCCATCAAAGTCCTGCAAAGCCTCTCGCTGGGTTCTGGCTGGCCATGATTGCCAGCCAAGCGGTCTCCACGCAAGCGTGCGTGTGGAGCGCTGCAGTGCCATGGTGGGATGCTCCGGCACACGCGCCAGCGCGTGCACGGCACTAGGATCGGATGCGGTTCATGCGATAGTTACGTGCGCCTAGCTCCAAATAGATTCGTAACAATAGCCAGCAAATCCTCCGGCTGAGGCTGATATCGAGTCCCAGCGCGCAGGGCGCATGCTGCCCGGCGTTGACAGTCGAACAACCTCTGCATTCCTCGTGCCACATAATATAGTGGTCGCCAATGACTAGAGTCTACCATTGCCATTGCCTATTGATCCGTACAGGGACGCTGTCACGCGACCAGTACAATGTACTGAGTACATGGCAACACTCCATGAACTGTGGGACGAGGGTCGCGTCCAGGTGCCACTGAACACGCCAGACAGGTCAAGGAAAACGATAGCGATCACAAGCAGCACAATTGCCCTACACTTTGTTGGCTGCAATGCCAATGCGCACTTTAGTCAGTGGCCATCAAGGCCCGCTGGAAGGAGGTGTGATGAAAGGAGGGTGCCAGATTTCTGTGCCGATGTCGAATCCTTCCTCCAAGTATTCACACATGCCAGAGCTGCCATGATCTATGCTCGGAGAACTGAATGTTCACTGGCCTTAGTGACTGTTTCTGACCATCAGCAGCAGCAACACCGAGCGAGGTTCGACTCAATTGTAATGCGGCATCTAGAGGTATGCACGTGTCGCGTCTCCTGACAGCTCCAAATCTCCCGTCCCAGAAATGACAAGAGGCAGTTGTAGCAGCTTGTGGCCCCAGCCGCGGATCTGGCATCCTGTGCACTACCTGTGTGTTCAATTCCACACACACAAGAAGATTTCTGGAAAGGCAGGCGTGGCGGGCAGAGTCCGCCCGGTCGCTGAGTTCTGAGGCGCTGTATCGGATGTGCTACCGGCATGACTGACACATAGCAACATCCCGGGCCCGGCCTCCCCACCCCCCCCCCCCCCCCACCGCGGCCCATACCCCAACGCGCGATGTGCCCCCCGCCTCTGACCGGGCGCCAGTGCAGCCACTCCCACCCCCTCCCCCCCGATCGCAGCGGCCCCCGCAGCGCGGCGACCTCCTGGCCTTCCTCACCACGCGCATGGCGCTGCTGGACGTGAAGGTGATGCACCCGCTTGCTAAGCCGCATGTGCGCGGTGCGTCACGTGAGGCTGGCACGACCGCTGAGAAGGGCAAATGGCAGAAGCGCGACAAATATGGCGCCATCACAGGTGTCACCCAGTTCATCCCGTTCGTGCATGAGACGTGTGGCAGGGTTGGACGGGACGCGTAACGCTTCCTCCACATGATCGCGGAGGTGCCGGCGGGTCACGGCGCGGTCTCTAGGCGCACTTTCATGATGAATGTTATGCGCGACCTGTCCACGAAGCTGTGCCCCGCGCTGGCGCGCCAAGCGCGAGCGGCAGCGACCCTCCGCGCTAGACTGGTCGGGCGGGCGCTGCTGCCAGGCCTTCCTGTCCCCATTGACGGCCTACCGTCGCTGACGTGTCATCGCGCCCAGCCGGCTCTCCCTCCCCCCCCCCCCCCCGTCCTCCCCGCACACCTGTCTGGACTGCTGGGGTCGAATCGGCTCCCGCTGGCGGGCGCGGTGCATGCTGACTGTGCTCGCGTGGACTGTGTGATATTACGTGGTTCTGCGCTCGCTTCCGGCGTTGTTTGTGTGTGTTTGTGTTTGCTTTCGTGCCGGCGCTGGTCCGTTCTGGAATTTGCTCGTACGGAGAGTGGCTTGGGGCATGTGATGGTTTGTCTGTTTGTATGTTGACTCTTATGTCGCCCCAGCACTGCTGGGTCCTAGATCTATCACTGTGTAAAACATAGCAACACCCTGTAAAACACAAGAGTTGAGGAAATGTCCAACGACAGCTGCCACTCAGAGACGTGGAGTGATGTGGGTCCACGGGTGAACACTGCACGGAAAGCAGTGTACACATGGATGTCCCAGGTGTACCATCGCACACGTGCCTTACAACACAGCAGCACCGCTCAGACACGCACTGCGGGGCACTCTCGCCACCTCAAAACAGCGGAACAGCCCGCAAACTGGTCGGCTGACCGCCATCAGCCGCTTCATACCGGTTCCAGCATACACCGTAAACCAAACAATTGCAGTCACAACCACAATCGAAGCACGCCTCGCCGCTCTTTGCCGCCACACCTCAACGCTCGAATGGCAACGCTCCCTCCCCAATGCAGTCGGAGTCCGATCCCCCCCCCCCCTCAACAGCAGTGTGCCCCCCGCTCCACAGCACTGTGCCGCCCCCGCCGACCATCACGACGGGGGGCAATCGAGCAGTTGCCACGTCCAAGACGTGATGTGGTGGCGCCGCGCGCATCACAGATGCTCAGTCAAAGATGAGGGGCATCGTGACCGTCGACTTGCCGCCCTTCTCCGGATACTTGTGCCCTGAGAAGCACGCCACCGCGGCGTGCTGCACCACAGCACGCGCAGCAGCGGCGTCGTTCTCGCGCACGTCCCAAGGCCGCGCCACCAGCGTGTCGGTCAGCAGGGACACCCCGGCGACCTCTCCGCTCGCCTCCACCGCGATGCGCAGCGTCAGCATTCCGGTTGCTTCCGGAAGCTTCTGCGCGACATCACTGAAGATGTCGGTGCAGGCAAGGACTGCCTCTTTTGCCTCCTCGTACGATAGCTCTCCCTCCACAAACATCTCTGCATGCCGTGATGAAAACATGATTTCATGTGGAGTATGGTGTGTGACGTGATCAAAGCATGATTCAGCCAATCCAATAGAACTGCACAATTGTGCAGCTACACCTGGTGCACATCAGAGCAGTGCATCTAGAGATAGTGATGGCCGTTGCCGAGCATGACTGTAGCTGTGGGGCGGGTTGGGCTGGGAGGAGAGGGGATGGGGATGTGGATGATTTGCCGTGCTCAGCTGTTGAACTGCTCAGCGCAGCCAACCAACAAGTGCAGGCATGGTCAAGACAGCATGTTTCAAAACATTGTGTTGTTGCAAGAGGGTTTGGCTTGAGTGCTTGTACCATAGTAATTGCAAACCCTCGACGAGAGGTGTTGGCGGAGCGGACAAGAAAATTCCTTTTGGGTCCGACAGATGAAAGATGGTGTGACATGGACAATCTGTTGTTTGCGACGAAAGAAAAAGATTTCAGGACACCAAAATACAGGACACCAAAATGGTTTTAATGTGGCTTCGGCGATTTCACCTAGGCCTGTCGACAAGGACAGCTGTGCACGCATGAGCGCGAGTTGTCGCATGCAGCCAGCTTCGATCTGCCGAATCTGAGCCTGCCAGCTTCGATCTGCCGAGTCTTAGGCTGCCAGTACATGCCACATGTGGCCACAAGCGGACAGGACAACATTTGGGAAAAGCAGAGGATCCGACAAATCACACGCGTACGGCCCGGACGCCGGACGCCGGAGTTGGCATTTTTGGCATTCTTTCGACGAATGCGTCTGGACGCCGGACAATTGCCTTTTGGCCGACGAATAAAGACCTCCACGGACGGGACGTCGGCGAAGGTTTGCAATTACTACGGTATCATGACTGTGTCATGAGCTTGTCGATGTCCGTGTAAGGCATCAGATGCGACGGCCTTGCGGCGTGTGCTGCACGGGCTGCTGCCTTGAAACGAGTCCGGCCAGGCGAGTCCGGCCAAGCAAGTGCAAGGTACAATGCGGCACGGCCGTCTGCGACCACGGCAATTCGTGGCGCTTCGAGCAGTGCCTGTGTCGATCGATGCTTCGTTATAGTTTTTAAGGGCCATCCCTCGGCTGTCCTGTGAAGTCGTAACGGCGCAGCTGCGCAGCCGCACCGACGATATCGCGATGTTGCGGGCAGCGCAGCAGTGCTATCGCGCGCAGACTCGTCCTCGTTGCATCACGGATATCCGGGCGTGTGCACATGCGGGCTCTCGAGCCTCCGCACCTGTCAGGTGCTGCAGGCGCCTACGATGGCAGACAGAGCTTCTGCGGTTTCACGCAGACAGTGTGCGATAGAATCATAAACTGCGTCTCTAGGGACTCGACGACGGAATTACTCGAGTCCCTAGAAACGACGCATTGGGCGGCCGAGGGTCGCGGGCGCCGCGTTCGACCGACCATGCGCATGCTGCCATCGCGATGCATCGAGCGGGCGCACCGGGCTCGACGAACCAGCCGTGCAGGACAATGCGGGCATGTGTGGGCTCTCGCGTGCCGTGAACTTCGCGGACGCCGTGCGGTATGCGCGGGTCGAACAGCGTGAGCTGGTTGAAGTTCGGCTCCACGAGGGTCATCAGGTCGCGCCGCTCGATGACTGTGTCGGTGGCGAAGCTGCTCCAGAAGTTGAGCGTCGTGTCGGAGAGCAGCATCGTCTCACCGCCCGTGAAGCTGCGGCCCTCCCAGTCGGTCAGGCTCAGCACGAACGCCCACGGCCCGTGCACGTTATCGCAGTGCAGCTCCTGGTAGCACCCATCTGCATGCAGGGGCCCCTATCTGCATGCAGGGGAGTTTGCACTTGGCACTGCCATGTAAAATATCGACAGTTCGATCAAAGGAAATGTTTCAATGTCTGCAAGCATTGGTGAATCCACTCTAGGCATGTGTCCAAGGCATGTGTCCAAGGTATATTGCATACGATACAACTCATCCCGTCAGGGTCAGGGTCAATGTGGCAGCAGGGTCAGGGTTGATGCGGCAGCAGCAATCCAGACAATCCAGACGTAGCAGAAGCAGGGAGGGAACAAAACAGGAGGTGGTGGTGGTGACAGTGATAGGAAGGGAACAAAACAGGAACAAAATAAACAACCAATCACAAGCAGCACTGTTACCTCCATATCAGCTAGCATGATCCACACTTATCCCGAACAGAAATATTAGCGCACACAATACCAGGTAGGTATTGCCGGGTATACATTGTGTGGTTGTGTGGTGCTGTGTGGTAGGGCGGCCACCAGGGCCCTGCTGCCCAGGCAGAAACAGGAGGGTTTCAGCTGGTCAACCATAAACAGGCAGGCACACAGAAGCTGCCAGCCATATAGTGCAGACAGCAGGCTTGGCCAGGACTCTTTACGATCTGCTGCACAGAGACGAAGCCATGAAGCCATGATGCACGGGTACAGGACGAGACATGACAAAGGCAGGCAGATGAACACACTAGGAGGCACATGCATGCATGCAGGAGCATTAACCCCCTAAGGCCCCATAGGGTCCCCTATGGGGGCCCCTGGTCCTCAGTGGTCATATGATTCATGTGACATGGTCTGCAGCCGGCTCTGCCAGCCCCCATAAGTCCCATACAGATCGGCTGTCTTTGTACATGTTGAAAGCCTGTGAGGTCGATAAAAAAAAGGGGAAAAAACCAATCGGCATCACGCCAAAAGCCAAACCCAGATGGCCATTGGCTGCAGCACCCCTGCAGACAGGGGCAATCTAGAGAAACTTGTGATGCCCTGGACCTCCATCTTGGCACATTTCAGCACATATCTGATTGTGAGAATCAAATGATCCCGACCTGGTGTCAAAAGCTGGCCCGTGACTCCGCGCATGTTCTGCAAACTGTGGAACCTGTGGCCCAAGTCCCAATGAGCTCCGCTTGTCCAAGTGCACCAGCCCAGCATGACACATGAACATTGTTCATATAGCATGGCCGCTAGAGCCTTCACCACCACCTCTCAAATCTAATTTTGAGGCCAGATCAATATCTCAACATGCGCCTGCCAGTGGCTGACCCTTCCTGCCGCGGAAAGCTGCGGAAAGCTGCTGTGCGGAAAGCTGCTGTGTGTTTACGGTCGCATTTCACCAGCATCCACCAACGCGCAATCGCCTTTCGACCCCTTTCGCATCGGCACGGAGAATATCTGTGTAAGCCGGTTACAGATCCCACGTATAACCCACGAACCCATGTATACCGCGAACCCCACGAGCCCATGTATACCGCGAACCCCACGAGCCCATGTATACCCCACGAGCCCATGTATACCCCACGAGCCCATGTATACCCCACGAGCCCATGTATACCCCGTGTTAACTCCATGTGAGCCCGGTTCAAGAACCCGGTGCAGCCGCGATCGGCATGCCTAGGCCTGCAGTATGACCCTGCTGCTGAACATGACATGCCAGTGCCTGCATGCGGTGATACCAGGCCACTCACAAATAGACCCACAAGGCCAAGCATGGCTTATCGATATATATGCGGTGATATCAGGCCCCTTATGGAATGGACCCTTGCCGGTGCCAGTGGTTTCCATCCACTGTCAGGACAAGCGAGCCACGCGTTCCATGTGCACCGCGCGTCATCATGTAAGCCACAACCGCGCAACCATGTTCACAACGCGATATTGCCGAGACATGTGCACACGCCACACGCCACATCGCGTCCGCATGTGCACACAGGTCTAAGCGCCACACAGGCCAACGCCCCCAAGTCCAACAGCTTGACCATCGGCTGCAGTGCTATCTGCTCACACATGTACAAGAGAGAGTGTGTGTGTGGATGCGTGGGTGTGGTTGTGTTGGAGGTGTCGGTTCGTTTCGACTTTTCGCCTGAGACAGTTGCTGCTTGTTGCTGTCTGCATTAGGGGGTGTTGGCCGTCTGATTTCCTGCTCTTGCCCTCGCTGCCGGGCTCTTGCTTTCATCTCCGTGTAACACATGTACAAGAAGTGCGTACTCGGAACTACCGCAGATCTGCGTGTCATTGAATACTCCGCGCGCGACCGCCGCAGTGACCGCGCAGGGTGTCATCGATTGCGCGCCAGATCACATGAATGACATACGCGTCATGCAAGTTCGTTCTGGCATTTGCTCGTGCGGCGCATGACCTTGGTGCTTGCGGTGGCCGGTCTGTCTGTTTGCTGTCTGTTTGCTTGTTACCTGGTCTGTTGCCTCGGCGCTGCTGAGTCCTAGATCTATCACTGTGTAACACATACGCGTCATGCAATCAAGAGGTGATCACCTCAAAAGCAAGCAGCGTCGCAGGACGCGTTCGCCGATTCCAATGTTCACCACAAGGACGCGGCAATGCCTAGCTGTGATCAAACAAGTCAGTGGTATGTGTCGTGGACAAAGGCATGGCATCGGGTTCCATCTGCAAGTCCCAGGTCACTTGGGCAGGTATCAGCAACACAGCCACCTCCAAGGCCTCACAGCCAAGTGAGAGGAACAGCAGCCAGTTGCTGTGTACACAGCACCGCCAGAAGTACCCCACAGCTGCTGCATACACACTGGCGTTACCCCATGTGAGACTCCAACTGGACAGTTTGCCATTGGAGACTCCGTGCCCGGCCTTGCATGCCTTTGCATGCATAGTGGTGCCATCACATTTTTTTTCACACATGCTGGTCATTTCAAATGACTCATTTGAAATGAGTGTACAGAACCAGACCACCACTTTACACACATGCCTACTTCACGCGTCGCACACGCATGAGACATGTTGGATGCATGTTCCAGCCTCTATGGGGGCGACCAGCTGTCATACTATGCTATGTGGTACCACTGGTAAATAGTTTTGCAACCCCAGGTTAGCGTTGTGGGTCTCAAGATGCCTCAACATACTTCAAGATGTCTGGCATTAGGATGAACAAGCTTGACTGCTGCCGATGATTTTGTGTTTTGGGGAGACAAAACAAACAATTGGCATTGGTGCCACAGCACCCTGTGAGCAGGATGGCCCCTGCTCACAGGGGCCATCCCAGGATGGCTCCAGCCACCCCTGGAGCCATCCGCAGAGGACAGCTTCAAGAAGTTCACGCGGGGCAGATAGCTGTGCTCTAATGATCCTGCAGTGCTGCCAGTAAATGTACATGTAAGTGGTCATTCAATTCAAAGCCAGTTCCGTGCTGTGTCTGGACATGACCCGCCAGTGTTACGGTATATCTGGGCATGACTTGCACACACGAAGTGCTTCCAACCTCCACCTTTGTTGGTTGTGGAGGGAGCGATTTCGGCAGTGAGATCCAGGTGAGGTGAGCATGCATGGTTGCACAAGAGCACCACGGCCGCTCCCTGGTGCCACAGCCTTGCGGAGAATCCCTTCTCCCGATTTCTGCTGTTGCATAGGGAAACAGCAACGATGTTGAATATGGCAGTGCATATGGGAAGTGGGGTGTGGCAGCAACCTCGGCTGCTCATGGCCTGTGACGCTACACGTATCAGCTAGCGTCGCGTACAACCCTCGGCAGCTGTCACCGACTGGCCATGCGGTTTGTTGTAGTGGACAAGTAAATGCTGTTTGGACATGCACGGCTTGCATGTGGGCTGCGCACAGCCTGGCCACCACCACTGCTCCTAGTCAGCATCTCAGAGATAGATGCTATGCCCCACATTTGTTGTGTTACACTGTGAAAGATCTAGGACTCAGCAGCGAAGCAACAGAGCAGTCAACAAGCAAGCAAGCAGACACACATTTGATGTGTACATGTGTGATAACTAAGAGTGCTGTTTTGCTAAAAAAACACAAAAAACCAAACGGGCATCACGCCAAACCCAAACGGGCATCAGCCACAGCCCTGCGTACAGGGGCGGAAGAACTCAACGTACAAGCAGTGGCATGGTAGCGATCGTATCATCCGAAGTTGATAGCACACATTGCTGCAAACAGTTGATGTGCCCAGAAAATGTGTGTGTGTGCCCTGAACACTGTGCAGGCAATACATCGGGCAACGCACTGACATAGTAGCTGAGCCAGAGGGGTGTGATGCCCACACACCCGAGCTTCTCCTTCCCGTAGTCCAGCAGAGCAGCCTCTAGCGCATTATAGTCTGTCTCGTTGAAGTAGTCCTGCGCTGGCGTGCGGATCTGCGTGTACTGGCCCGGAACGTGCCAGTAGTCCCAACAGAAGCGAGCGTCTGTGACCTTGCGTTGCTCGCGAAAGTTCTCGTCAAACGTCTCCCGAAGCTGCGCGGCGTTGGTAAGAAAATCCTTGACGGTCACTAGGTGCTGCGCAGGCCTGATCTCCTGGAGTGGCTCGTCCGCTGACTGCGTTGCGGACGAGACTGGTGCCGACGAGGCGCGCAGTCTAAACCGCTTGGCTTGGTGTGTCGCAGGATATCCTGCATCAACATAACACATAACGCTGAAAATTTTCCAGTGCACCTGCGACGCTAGATTTAGGCACCGCTAGTTTGCAGACACGCCGTACGGAAGTGCAGCAACGTCCATGCAGGGCGGTGTGCAAGCCGCAGAACCGGCGCTGGTGCTGGAGAGGCACACTTCGATACAAGGGGTAGGATGCGTGATGCAAATGCGGTAGTGCAACATCTTCTTCCCAGGTCGTCAAGATTCAATACAGCGCAGTACATTCGAGAGGCGCCCGGTGCGGCACAAATCGCACTACGAGAACGCCGGCGGGACCCACGCGTCTCGTAAATCATTCAGCCATGGTAAATACAGGCAAATTCGACTCCGCACCGGAAGATCTTGTGCCGTTCCAGGCTGCAGCGTGTATTCGGAGCTGAGCCATGCCACACTAACAAGCCGCAGTGCTCAAACTGCAAGCAATCTTTGTCAATATAGTTCAACGCAGGTGTAAGCCTTTTCCAACAGAGCCTGCCTCGTTGGGATGTCGGTCGCAAACAAAGAAGATGCACACACGAATGCTGGGAGGCTGCAAATGTGGCAGACGTGGCAGCGGATCGGGGATGAACCGGACCAGCTGGGATATTTCCGTGACGTCCCACGGCCATGCACGCCCGCTTGCCCAAAACAGTGACCTGGGACGTCAGATAAATCATGGAATGCTACACAACCACTCAACTGCTGTCACGCCACAGAGCCTTAAGTCATCTGGTGATTTTCTCCTGCTGCCGGATACTGATGCCGGCTGCCAGGGCTCTCGGGATGACTACATCTGCCCGGGCAAATCACGAAGATGTGCATCTGCATGGGTAATACATCACGATACTATACAAAAGATGTGTGCATTGTTTCTAGTCTGTCCCCTTAACCGCTCGGGCACGAGTGCTTGTTGCGTAGCCCGCACTCGGTAGGATTCGAACCTACGCAGGCAAAGCCTAACAGATGGCCAGTGTCACTGGGTAGATCAGCTCACTCGATGTCACCGCTCAAGAAAATATTGGATATAATTTTGTAAAAACAATCCAGTCTTCCCTCACATCCACCATTTACAATATTATGGATCCTGCGGCACAGGCACATGCCCACCTGGAGCGTCCTTGCCACTGCTACACCATGTTAGCACAACGTTCCAAATTCACAAACATCTTGAACTGAGATCTCGGGTTCACGGGACGCAGATACACATGGAGACTCTCACCACATGCAAATGGCCAGCTCCCATGCCATGTGCACAGTGCTGCATGCAAGCATCAGCCTCAGATGGCGAGCACACAAAGTCATCCTGCCCTGCCAATGTGCGCTTGCGCCTAGGTGAGGCACTTTTCACCGGCCAAGAGGCGGACGGCGACTGCGTGTGCGGCCGGGCATCGCCTGCTGATGGTTCGCATGCCCTCGTGTGCAATGCGGTGTGGCGCACGGTGGTCGCCCGCCATGATGCGATCACGCAGGCATGGCGCCGCTTCATCATGCGGGCGGGCATCCCCACGTCTCTTGAGCCCAACATCAAGAGCCTCCCGCAGTACCCGGATGTGCCGGGCGCGCGGCCGCCCGTGAGCCGCCCGGCCCCTCCTGTGAGCCTGCCAGCTGTGCTGCGACTGGTGCGCTCACTCCACCCGCTCCGCCCCCCACCGCTTCGTCCGTGCCTTCACCCCCATGTGGCACCCAGGCGCTGGCGCGTTCCCCGCCTGCCCCCTTGCGCCCCTCCGGACCGGCAGACGCCCCTGCCCCGCTCGGCGACGCCGCCACAGCCGCCGGCACCTCAGAGGGACCAGCTGCCGCGGCTGCACTCGTCGCTGCTGCCATCTCAGCCGTTGTTGCCTCGTCCGAGGTCAAGGCTGCCGCGGCCGACACGGCAGGCGCCATGGACGTGGACGTCCCTGGCGAGGCGGCCGTCGGCCACAGTGGCGCGCGGGAGCTCAGCGCGGCAGCTGCCGCCGCCGCCGCCGTGGCCGTGAAGGCGGCCGCCCCGGCCGGCCAGTGCACGGTTCGGTGTGACCACCTGCCGCAGGTGGGCCCGGTGGCCACTGGTCCGCCGCAGCGCCTGCCCGAGGGTCGCCGGGGCCGCGTGGCCGCGGCTTGCGCCCGGCCGCTGCCCTCCCGGTCGCAGCGCGACCCGGAACGGGGTGATCTGCTTGTGATGTTGCATTGCGATACCATCGTGGCCGATGTGTGCGTGACCTGTCTGGTGGCCCTCTCCCGGGTCGTCGCCGTGGCACCTGGCCACGCTGTCCCGTCGGACGTGCTATAGGCGGCCGCTGGCCGCCTTGATGGACCGGGTGCCGCGGTTGCAGCGGCGCAGGCCGGCCCCGCGTCTGGTCGTGCTGGCCCGCCCTGCCTTCACGTGAGCTGCCGCGGGGAGAGCGATGCGGCGCCACCAGTGCCCTTCGCGCCCCGCCCTCAGGCCCCTGTCGGGCAGCCGGAGGGGGATGGCTGGTACGCCCTGCACTGTTGGAGGCGTGAGCCCCCGGGCTCTCATGTACGGGGGGCCCGTGATGGAGTGCTCGAGTGGGACCGGCTGTAGTGGGGGTGCTGCTGTCGGGGGGTCGGTGGTAGCCGGCTTTGCTGGGGTGGGCGGTAGTGCGCAGTGTGGCTGGTGGTTGCTGTGTGCGGCTGTGGCGTGGGTGTCGTGGTGGTGGATGCGTGGGTGTGATTGTTTCGGCTGTGTCGGTTCGTTGTGGCTTTTCACCTGAGACAGTTGTTGCTTGTTGCTGTTGTCTGCTTTTGGGGGTTTTGGCCGTCTGCTTTCCTGCTGTTGCCCTCGCTGCCTGGCTATTGCGTTCATCTCCGTGTAACACAGGCATCCTGCCCTGCCAAGACTTGCTTGAAGCCCGAAGTGTGTGTGTGCACATAGTGCAGTGATCATGGAGTGATGTCAGAAACAGCATACTTCGCAGTGCTCTCAATTGTGCTGTCCAATTGGTGTGATGCTCATTCTTCTCTCTCTTTCTTTCTTTTCAACATCCGCCCTGGTTTTGTGCAACTTACTCCCTGGTTGGTCATGCTCGCTTGAATTTCAGAAGTTGCTGAGGCTGCATCGTCATTGCAGTGCACGAGAGTGTGTTACACAGTGATAGCTCTAGGACCCAGCAGCGCCAAGGCAACAGACCACCGGGTGGTGTGCGCCGGTGTGCGATTGGGGCATCTCGCTGTCATAGGGCTCCCGCCCCGGTCTCCCCCCCCAGGCCTCTGTTTCGCGTGTTGTTCCCTCGCGCGCCCCTGCGAGCTGTGGCCGATGCCCGTCCGGGCCCGGTGTGGCGTGATCGCTGTAGCGTGACCGCTGTGGCGTGCTTTTTGTTTTTTGTTTTTTGTTTTTTGCTTTTTGCTTTTTGTTTTTTGTTTTTTGTTTTTTGCTTTTTGCTTTTTGCTTTTTGCTTTTGCTTTTTGTTTTTTGTTTTTTGTTTTTTGTTTTTTGTTTTTTTGTTTTTTGTTTTTTGTTTTTTGTTTTTTGTTTTTTGTTTTTTGTTTTTTGTTTTTTGTTTTTTGTTTTTTGTTTTTTGTTTTTTGTTTTTTTGTTTTTTTGTTTTTTGTTTTTTTGTTTTTTTGTTTTTTGTTTTTTGTTTTTTGTTTTTTGTTTTTTGTTTTTTGTTTTTTGTTTTTGTTTTTTGTTTTTTGTTTTTTGTTTTTGTTTTTTGTTTTTTGTTTTTTGTTTTTTGTTTTTTGTTTTTTGTTTTTTTTGTTTTTTTGTTTTTTGTTTTTTTGTTTTTTGTTTTTTTTTGCTTTCTTGTTTTTTGCTTTTTCTTTCTCGTTTTTTTGTTTTCTTGTTTTCTTGCTTTTTGGTATTTGCTTGTATTTTCAATTTTTTTGCTGTTTTTCTTTTTCGTCTTTTTGTTTCTTCGTTTTTTGGTTTTTTCGTTTTTTCGTTTTTTCGTTTTTCTGGGAGTGGGGCGGGGATGGGCGCCCATCCCCATGGCCGCACGCGCATCCGCATTCCCATTGCACAGGTGGGACCGCTGGCTCACTGGACCACTGGGCTGTGCGGCTGAATCAGTGCATTTATCAGTGCATTCTAGCACGGGCTCTCCCCAACTCTCGGAGTTTTCGGTCTCGCGCATCCAGTTTTTGACTGCTCCCAATATCAAAGTGCCTGTCTTGAGCTCCATGTATGTTCCAGCTGCAATCACAAGTGCTGCAAACAGTGCCTGAATGCTGCAGTCACACGATGGTGTCTACTTTCGGGGGTTTTGGCCGTCTAGTTTCCTTCTGTTGCCCTCGCTGCCGGACTATTGCGTTCATCTCCGTGTAACACACCCACGCATCCACACGCATGCGCACTCCCTTGAGGTGTCTCCATGCATATGTGGTTGAGGACCGGCCGGCACAGCGTCCGGGATGTTCCATGGTCCGGTATGGTCAATGGTCCATGTACCGTCCTGCAGGCTCTCTGTGGTCAAACTCCTCTTCTGTAGAGGGTGGGGCAGCGTCAACACATGTGGCCACAGCTCGTGCGGGCTCGAATTTCGACCCGCCAACGTCATTGATTGTGCACCTACCCGATATATCGCGATAGCAGTACTGAATCAGCACTGCTAGGCCAAGCTTGTGCGGCTGTGGGTCAATAAGTTTGGACACCAGTGCACAGCTTGCCGTCAACACAGTGCAAGCTCCAGTGCTGCAGTCAGTGCTTCTGATGAGAAAAAACTTAATGCTTTTGTCGCAACAGCTGATTGTGAACATGCACAGTAATTCGGACGTCGACAAGGGAAACTTGTTATTGCAAGATCGCAATTGCAATCAATCGAGGCCTGCCGCACTGATCATCGATCGACCGCGGCAGGGACACATGTACTGTGACGTAGTCCACGAAAAGGTCTGATGTTCGGACACATGCATAGCTCGACTATGTATCGTCACATGTACGCGAGGCCATCGCGCATAAGCTTGCGTCGCCCCCCCCCCCCCCCCCCCCCTCGCCCATCCCGCCCCGAGAGCCCCCCCCCTCCACCCATTTCACCCTGCAGCCCCCCCACCCCCCCCCCCCCCGCACCCGATCCCTCCCTCTTCCCTCCCTCCCTCTTCCCTCCTCCCAGCGCACGTCCGCCGTTTCTCCTCTGCGCCCCTCCCCGGACACCGCTCGGGCTGCCGAGCTGGCTGAGGCTACGGATCCTGGAACCGGTGCCTCGCGGCCTCGGACATGGCCGTAGCGCACGCTGTCGCGCCCGTGCAGACTGCTAGTGTCGAGTCGATGACCGCTTGTGGACCCGGCGAGTGCTAGCTGTGTGTTTGGTGTGCGCATGGCCTGCGTCGTACTGCGTGGTGTGTGCGTGTCGGCTTTCGCGCTGGCGTTAGTTCGTTCTGGCATTTGCTCGTGCGGCGCGTGGCCTTGGTGCTTGCGGTGGCCGGTCTGTTTATCTGCATGTTGCCTGGTCTGTTGCCTCGGCGCTGCTGAGTCCTAGATCTATCACTGTGTAACACATGTACGCGATTACCGTGGTGCACGTGCACATGGGTTCGTGCGAGCAGGGCCGTGAGTTGTATCGCTGGCGCAATGTTCAGGTGTTTACGTGTGCGGGCCCGTTCCGGTTAGATCTCTAGAAGTACGGCTGCTAGCTCACGCGTGTGTTCAAGCGTGGGTGACGCTGGACGGCCGTGTGGCCGTACGCACTCAGCACCACCAGTACTCCCCAACATACGTCAACTTCAAGACGATGATGGAGCAGTTCAAACACGCCTTTCCCTGCAGCCGGCAACGAGAGGCACATGCGAACACGCACACTCGCAGTGGCTCGCGACCCAGCGCTTGCACGGTCGATGTGATCTACAGCTAGTAGCTATAGATACAGACCGGGAACAGCTGTACATAGGCGCGCACGAGCCATGTGTAAATGAATATGGGCCTCTAGCATCTTTCCTATGACATACACATTCCGCGTCACTGCAATGCACTGCTACCGGTGCCTACGTACGAGGCCTCGTGAGGGGCGCGGCCGGCGGCTGCATGACGCATGCAGCATGCGTGCCGACAGCCAGACCTAGGTATACATGGCCACATCGACGTCATGACGTCAACCGTTAAGAGTGGTCATGGGCATTTGCCAGAGGCACCTGCCAGGGGCACCTGCCAGAGGCGCCGCAGAACGGTCCGCCATGTACGCAGCGCACACCAGTTTCTCCCTCGTTGCCTGCTTGTGCAGGATGAACGAACGTCCAAACCGCAGCAGCGCGTTACCTATCTCGAGATAAAGGTGCACAAGCTCACTGGCAGGCTCGTGGGTGCCCAGGGCTCCATCGCTTGCGGCCGCGTGGGTGCCCAGGGCTCCATCGCTTGCGGCCAGATTGCGATGTAGCCTGCTGCTGCATATACATTCTTCTGCATACTTCCCGGCATGTGCATTCCTCTGCAGCGGTACCGATCAGGCGACTTTAGGCGTGCGCAGAGCACTACGCTTTCCGCACGTGCAGTGATGCATCATGATGCGCACTGCGATATCTGGCCAGGCCTGTTCACTACAATTGCCATGCACACAGCTGCATACAGCCCATAGCGCGCCGAGCCCCCGTGCCGAGCCCCCGCGCCGAGCCCCCGGACGTGTCTTGGTTGCAATTGCCATGGCGGTGTTGGCTTGCATGCAAACGCCGCGGCCGATTGCGACCCACGCCCATTCCAGCGGCCATGAACGGCGATTCAAACAAGCACCATTCAAAACTCGTGCCTCGGGCTCCTGTTCATTGCCATTGTTTGACACACAAACCTGCACCTGCTCATGCTTTGGTCTCGCGATCGAGTGTACAAGTTCATGCTGCTGCGTCCGACGCCTCGAGCTGATCAATGTGACGATACAAAGCTGTACGCGGCACCACAAGCCTCTGTAGCATAGATTGGTAATCTGTGAAGCGCCAGAGTGCGCCATGCCCGTGGTCCATGCATAGGTTAGGGATGGCTTGGTCAGTCATCCTCACACCATGCACACGGTAGCATAGAGGAGGTTGTGGTAAGTGGTCACCAACGCTGGCCTACGAGATAACTTGGTTGCATGACCAGGTCTCGTAAGCCAAGGGCCTCTAACGGCGTGTTGGCGTGTGTGGGGATTGGCAACATTGCACATGTGCCAAAGGCAGGAGTCACACACAGGCCGAACACTATATAAGCTTATGGTGTGACGGCTGGACCTTAGAGGGTTTAAGTACAGCTTTAAACTTACACAAGATGCTACATCAGTGGCACCGTCACAATCAACTTTGAAAGGCTAAACGCGTTCACTGAGTCGCACATGCACTATCTGTCAGCCGCTGTCCCGTCAAGCATGCTTCGATCGAACATGACGGAATCCTGACATGGCATGCGAATGTGTTGAACTGCAAGCACGGTCAGTTTCGGGCTGATTCGTCCGAGGAACAATACTAGTTGCTCGGGCCTGTCACTGTGGACGCCGCGACGGATGGTTCAGTGCACAAGGGCGCGAGTGTGTCTCCTCGTATACATCACGCGACCGTGAGCGATTCATCATTGTTCGTATAACGCTGCCGTAAGAGTCGTCTGTACATGGAAGGAGCCATGGATAACTCGGATGAGGCCTAGCAGCACAATTCGGCTGGGGTGCGAGGACAAGGTAGGGCTTTTCGCATTGCGTGACCGGGAGACGTGGGTGTAACGAAGCGGTTGTGTTCAGCTTCATCCCTCATTCTGGCAACATGCAGGGCGCCTCGAGTATGCTGCATAGGGCGCAACCACGTGTACAAGGCGTCGACGACCTGTCCCGCAGTGCGCGTGATAAGGGAGAGCCTGCGTCGAGCGCAACATGGCTACAAGAAAGCGCAACAGCAGTATCTCAGACGGGCATGCCTCTATCTGCCGCCTTCTGCGGCGATGCTTTGTACATGTAAGCTAGATCGGGTGGCACGGAAAGACGTCACAGCGTTGCGTACGTGCAGGTCCGCGTGCTGAGTCCCTAACAGAGGCATGGGACGCATGGATTCGACAGGACTCCTCGTATGCTTCCCACCCACTCGTTTCATCCTCTTCATTTTGGTCAAATGCACATTGCGAGGTGCTGAGCCCAGAGGGACGCAGCGGCCTGGCGCGGCGTTATGCCGCTCAAGTTCCAAGCTCAAGGCATCGAGCATCTGAGCCAGCTCAGCCTGCAGCACACAGGGAGCACACAATGTCAGTCAGTGATTTGCATGAGATTGCTCCTCTGAGCCAGCAGATGAAGCATGCCAACGGTGTGCGCTCTTCGTCTGTGTCCGATCAACAATCGCAGTGGCGTGGAGCAGATCTACGCGGCACAGCGCCATATCCACCCACGCAGAAGATGGTGTCTCCTCACTCACGTCTCCGCAATTTTGAGGATGGGCCAGGCTGCTCTCTGGCTCTCGAACCCTTGACAGGCGACGACACGCTCCCATCGTCCTTCCACGTTGAAAGCATATATTCTCGCGCATTGCTTGGTGGAGACTCTATGTCCACCTGGGCATTTGGTAGTCAGCAGGACACGGCTCGATCCTGGGCTCCGCCCAGCCAGCAGGACACCGCTCGTTCGCGCAAGCCAGACCCAGTGTCCAACCCCACAACGGCCCCGTCTAGCGCAGCGTCAGACAGACTGCCATTCCATTCAGCAAACTCAGCGCAGAACAAGTTGGCCCAGGCGCTAGAGCCAGCGCCTCGTTCTTCAGTCTCCTCCATACAATCCTCAGTCCGCGCGGGACCTCAGTATGACGCAGTTGCTGAAGCACAGGCTGCACGCTCTGCAGCCGCCCAGAAACTGTTTGACAGCGACACAAGGAGCTCTTCCTCCCACTATCGTCTTGCACCAAGGCATGGCAGCAATCAGCCTTCGCAAGCAAGGCCCACAGTGTCCAAGCCCCGAAGAGGCAGCTCACTCAGCCATGAACTGCCTGCATCCAGAACAGTCATACAAGAGGCCAGCCTGACCACCCAGTCATCGATTTCAGGTATGCTGCGGTACCTGTGCATTACGATTCTTGTCCGTGGGCCAGGCCTTCATTGTGCAAGGCTCTTGCAAGCTGTAGCCTGCCCTGTCCAAGGTTCAAACTTGAGTATTTTGTTCACAGCATGTTCATGCATCACATGCATATATACCTCCACAGGCTTCGTGTCTGAACACAGTGATATATCTAGGACCCAGCAGCTCTTGAGGCAACAGGGGATTGATTTTTGGTGCATTGCCATGAATCGAGCCTCTGTGTTCTTCCACCTTGTGGAGCATACATCTGTAACGTATCTCTCGCTCTTGAGGCAACAGACCACAGGTTTCGTGTCCCATCATGGCGCTGCCTGCATCCACACCTTGGCCGGATGCCATTTGAGATGACAAGTTACTTGATTTCTGGCGTGCACATGTGGGGGGCTGCATGACATGTGAACGCTTTTAGAATACACAACACAACATTCTCATGCTCGATCTCTTTTTGTTTTTTCTCCGCGGTCTAGTGTACTATACCTGCAGGTTCGGCTTCCTCGTGTTAGGTCGCATCCTTGATTTTGAATGTGACACCTGCCAGGCCAAGCCAATTCTCACAAACATGCGCACTGACGTGCTGCACCGAATGTCTGGGACGCGCCCTGTCATGCTCAACGACAATCAGTCTAAATGTAAATGTAAATTGAATTACTTGCCGTAGCCGATGTGTTGCCTGTACTTGCCCGGCAAGTTGGCAACGCCTGGCGGTGACACATGTACATCTGTTACATATGGCGCTGCTCTGTTACAGTGTAATGCAGGTACATTGGTGCCTTTAAGGGTACCTCTATACAGGTTGAAAAACCGGTACCTCAAACAGTATCACTCCAGTGCCCATTTTCTAGTCATGTGCATCCTTTGCTCGTGGCTGTGGCTGTAGCTGCTGATGTCAATCAGCACTTGCCCACCGCTTACATATTTTGAACAGAACACTGGTGTCGGGCCACGACTACAGGTCATCATGCCTGTTCCATGTTACCCCCACATCTCTCCGGTCCGAGACTACAGGGACCGCATGGATCTGTGCATGTCACCCCCACATCTCCTCAGCCTCGGACCCCAACGATCACCCCTGCAGATTGCAAGTGGCATGAGTATGCTCTAGATCTGAGAGTGTGTCCATTGACCTTCAACCCTTATATGGTTGGTCGCACAAGGCACCAACGGCCTTGGGGCAAAGCAAAGTCAGCTGCTGGTGCAGGGTCTCTTGAGCCCAAGTCAGTTCAGTCAACGCAGTCGCGCATTCCCCGCCACTCCCGCCGTTCGGTTACCCGTACCGACTCCCCCACCGCCCCGCCGCGGCGCCGAGCATCCACCGCGCTCTGCGGCAGTGGCCCCCTCAGCCATGCGTCCGGCATACTCCCCTCCCACAGCACGATGCCCGCGCAGCCCCCCAGCCGCGGCAAGCCCCTGCCACAGTCGCGAAACGCAACGCGCACACCTGTTCGCCCGGCATGTACGCGCCGCTCTGTCGACACTGAAGTGCTATCCAGCCGCTTCCCGGAGCAGCCCCAGAGGCCGCGCCGCGGCGGAGGCGAGACCCTAAGCCGGCGCTCCACTGGGCCCCCCTCCCGCCGCGCCACCCTCGCGCCGCCAGCCAGCGCCGCCCGCGGCCGCGGCCGCCTGGCCGCCAGCCCCGCCACCCGGACGCGGCAGCGCGCTTCCATGGAGGCAGATTTCGTGAGCGGCCCTCGGCCGCCCCCGCAGTGGAACAACCCCCGCGCAAATGGCCATGCTAGCCGTTCCCCGACGCCGCAGCGCAGCACGACACGCGTGGCCCAGCCCCTCTCCGCCGCTGAATCCCGCACGCGGTCCAACACTCCCCCTCGCGCGAAACGCACCATCACCAACCCTCCAACCCACGCTCCACACCGCCGCGGGCCACAGCCGGCGCCTGCCGGCTCTGCCTCCGCCTTTGCATGCTCCCCATTCGCCCTCGTCCCGCCGCTGAACATGGCGGCGTGGCCTCGCAAGGCAGACGTCCCCCCCCTCTTCCAAAGCCGCAACGCGCCCCCCGCCCTCCAGCACGTGCAACGCCCACTCATGGGCCCCGCCTCCCCGGCCGTCGTACCCCCCAACTCCCTCGAGACCCTGAATGCAGCACGGCCGCAGCGCGTCGCGATGCGTGACTCCCCCGACGAGCCCTCGCACCCAATGCCTCGCGACCCCTTAACTTCCTTCAACTCACACCACGGCACCGTGACGGATGACGACCTCTTCCGCGGCGGCCGTGCGCTCGTGCCGAGCTCCATGGACAGCGTATCCACAAGGGCGCAGACCATGACACACCGGTCCCTCGTCAGCGCGCGCGGCCCGGGCCCGCCGCTCCCCACCGTCAGCAGCATTGCCACCGAAGACGACCATCCGGGCTCTGCCGTCTCCGTCAACCCCTACCTCCCGCTGTACCCTGGCACCGTCGACTCTGACGGCGTGCCGCGCGGCATGCCCGCGTCGGAGCCCGCGACCGGCCACGCGCCGGCCGCCGCCGCACCTTACGCGCAGTGCACGGCCCCGGCATCGGCAGCCCCCACCACAGGCGGTGGCGGCGGAGGAGCGCACCGGCCGCATCGCATCAGCTTGCCGATGCAGCAGTTGGGTAGCCGCGCAGCACAGTACAGGGAGCGGCACGGCCCCGAGGAGTCGCCCAGCACCCCGCGGGACAAAATCCCTATGCTGATCATCGGCACCACAGCAGGCACGAAGCAGAGCAGCGTGCCGCAGCGCGCCCCTCTGCCGACGACGACCATCGACGCGATGGCTGCTGCTGCAGACGCGAGTGCCGCCCCCACAAAGAGCCCCCTTCACCACCTGGTGCCGCCGTCCCGTGCTGACCTTGGCCCGATGTCTGGTGCCATTGACAGTGGCGTAGGCGGCGCGCTCTTCACCGCGGTCAACAGCGACTCTAGCGCCACCGAGAGCTGCCGCGTCTACGGCAAAGACTCGGACCCCCACCCCCGCGCAGTTACGCCCTCTGCGCGCACGCTGGGTCTGCAGAGCACATACGGCAGTGCCAGCGAACCCGTGCTGCCTGCTGTGCATGCTGCAGAGTCATCGCACACGACGACCGGCAGCTTCTCGGTGCCGCCGCTGCTCCATCGGCAGTTGTCCGTGTCCACGCCGAAAGCGATACTGTCGGATGCGCCGGCGGGGCGGGCATGCTCCAACCCCCCATCTTCCGGCCCACCGTCGTCGTCACTCGGAAGTCCGACGTCGCTTGAGCAGCTGCTGCCGGCGCAGCGGCACGCGCTGTCGCATGGCATGAACCCTGACAGAGCGGTTTCGGTTGGCACGCTCGGCACGGTAACATTTGCGCCGGTCGGCGCACCCAGCGGCAGCATGAGCGTCGCCGGGGGGGTGCCTTCGGCGCGCAGCGACAGCGCCACAGCGACGACCTCGCCGACACCGGCAGCACTCGCTCCGGCGGTGCCGGATCTACTGCCGCATGGCGGCATGCCATTGACGGGGGCCATCGGCGGCAGGCCCGCGGGCGGCAGCGCGGCGCCGCCGGCAGCCGATGGCACGCCACTGCCGCCGCAGGAGCATGGAGCGGAGTCTAGCGGCCCCGGGCTGGCACGCCCCCAGCCACACGTGGACCAAAGCGGTAGTGCGGCCAACGGCGCGGCCGTTGCCCCTGGTGTGACGATGAAGCAGCAGACGGCCACGAAGGCTGTCCGTGCTGTGCGTGCTTCGGAAGATGCCCGCGCAGAGAACCTGGCGCGGGAGCGTGTGTTGAAGGGTCGCAGCTTCACAGAGACGCCAGCTGGCGAGGCCGGAAAGCAGCAGCGCGTCAGGGTTCGTGCCGTGCAGCGTGCTGAGTCAGAGGTCGGCTCGATGCGGCACAGCATGGACAGTTCTGTGAGCAACGACCGGCGGCATCTGCGGCCGGTGGCCGCGCCAAAGCCGCGCCGCTTCTTCGCTGCGTGCTGCGCAGCTCCGCAAGCCACGCGTGGCTGATGGGCGCCGCGGCGGGATGGGGGGGTGTGATTCTACAGGCGGACGATCGGGCTCGGGCATGAGAGACGAGCCTGAGTGAGGAAGCGAATCGGGCAGTTGAGTTTGGGTATGGTGTGTTGTAGTGTCACAGTCTCTGAATGTGTGGGCCATGAATATGACTACCTGTGCCAGGCGCTGTGGTGGCACGTCCGCCAGAGAAGCAGGCTCACTGTTTGTGCTGCTTGGCGGGTGCGTCAATGAGCAGACCGCTGCTTTATGGGCGCGGAGTCTGCCGTGTGAATGAGGGCGCAGTGCATGGCTCTGAAGCATTGTGGGTGGGTATGATTGGAGCAGTCCGCTATTGCACTGCGACCGAGCCGGGCCGGCGTGGGTGCCTGCACGCATAGCACGCACAGCGCAGTTTGAGCGGCCTGCTGCTGCTGCTGCGTGCTGCGGCTGTGGCTGCGTGCCGCGTGCCACCTGAGGGCGCTTGCAACGGCTGTTCGCGGCAGACGAAGGCCTCGCCTGGAATATTTGATACACATGTTTGATACAATTATATACGACGGCGGCGGCGGCTGGCACGGAAACCGTCTACGCATTATGCATAAGGATGCGAATGAGTTTTGATTGTGCACTAGGTAGTGGATGCTTTCCACAGCACGGAGCGCGCGCACCGCACGCTCCGCGGGTGCAACAGCAGCCCACTCGGCGCATGCGTCCTGCCAACACGCTCATGTAATTGGTCGTGGCCTCCGCAGTGGTGAGTGACACGTTGTGAACACGCGGCCGCTGGACCGCAGCGTGGCACCTTTTGTGTATGGGATGTGGTGTGACTGACACGGGGCCGTTTGGGGCATGTGTGCACAGGCAGCACTGCTACGCCAGTGTATCACAGTGAGAGGTTCCGTTGCCACAGTGAGAGGTCCTCGTTGCCACAGTGAGAGGTCCTCGTTGCTATTGTGGTGCGAAGTAGTGCAACTGTGGCCGCTGCAGTATGCAGCCGTTTTTTTGCAGCATGGCAAAAGAGCACAGGCCGGGCCGGGCCGGCGGAGCGCTCGGATCCTGTGAGCACTCGACTGCCATCTCCACGCAACCACCCGCGGGTGCTGCGGCCCCGTTTGTGCTGATCTCTGCGCGAGGGGCGAGTGTGTGCCGGGGCCGCTGGAACGAGTGAGGTAGGGTCAGCGCCAGACACGTCTGTCGGATGAACGTTGCACAAGGATGTGTGCATGTGTGTGTTTCTGGCGGGGCGGGGGGGTAGAGTCAAGGTAGGGTCGGCCACAGACTTGTCCGCGGGACGAACGGTGCATGACGAGGGCGCTGTGCGTGCGTGCTGCGCCTCTCCAGATGGTGATGTAGACTGTGTGTGCTGTTCTATGCAAATCGGCCGGTTGTGGCGCCGCTCAGACGTGCATGTGTGTGATGCACTGTGCAGCAGACCGTGCCGCGGCGTGCTGCGAGGCAGGCGTGCGTTGCAGAATCAGCTACGTCTGTCTTTTTCGATGACTCTCCTAAGTGGGTACAGTAGGCAGGACGCGTCGGAGCGCAACGGTGTGCCTGTAAGTTGTGTGAGCTGATTGTATTGAATCTGGCACGATGCATTCAGTGACCACGTTTTGCATGAGGGCGTGCTTGAACGTCGCACCAATCTAATGACAGCTGCGCATTGCGTGCAGGACCCCCTTGCACGCGGGCGGACCCATGTTGCTCATTACGGCCACTGCGCGCTTGCTGAATCAGGCACATACCCGCATGTCGCAGCGGACACATCCTGTCACAGCCTGCAACAGGGCATGATGCAACAGCACCACAGGCACACACGTCACACAGCACATGTGTCAAGTGTATGACCAGACTGCAGCAACATCCTGTGAACCACACAGAGTACATGTGAGTTTGTGCCTTTGATGCGCTGATCGCCACGCCGGCCCTGTGTGAAACCTTGTGAACATGCGCAGCACGCGTGACACGGCACAGCGCACGCAGCATGCTCCTTCCTGCACGGCACACCACCTTCTTCCACCGCTGTGCCTCGGCAGCAAGCCCAGCCACACGTGGTCGTCTCCCAACGCTACTGTGCTTTTACACTACACTCATGCTTTCCATGCACCGTGTGGCCACACGGCGAGCACGTCCGAGACGCTTCATGACCTCAAAAACACAGTACTGTGATGCACTGACCAGAGGGCCCGTGTCATGATGGTCTCCGCAATGGTCTCCGCAATCGAAGTGCGTGCGTGTCCGGTTCGCAGATCATACCCGGCCATGTGTCTCTGTGGGGTGCAGCTGCAGGGTGCAGTGCAGACAGCCACGGCTCAGTTACACATGCAAGCCGCGACACTGCCGCTGCCATGTGGGTGGCACTGTCAAATACAACACATCTCGTTCTGTTACATGTTGCGTTACATCTGAAGCACTTCCGAGACGTTGACGGTGATCGACATCTGGCCGTAGCCGACCGTGACCTTCTTGCCCTTCACCTGCTCCACACGCGCGCTCGTGCCCAGCTTTGGCACTTCCACGACGTCCCCGACCACCGGCCGCCACTGCTGCGCCGCCTGCTGCTGCGCGCGCTGCTGCTCGCGCGCCGCCTTGCCCTTCACCTTCTTCGCAACTGCATGCGCCGCCTGCGCCTCCTCCTCTGCCTCCGCCGCCTCCCGCTCCTGCACGCACGCCGGGGACTCCGGGATGAGGTGGCTGAGGTGCGCGCGCTGCGTGCTGCGGTGGCTGGTGTGAACTGCCCCACCTGGACTGCAACTGCAGGGTTGTGGGCAGGAGTCCGTGGCCACGAGCGGCCTCGCCCTGGCGACAGCCAAACACACAGAAGCCACATATCCAACGCCTACATGTGCTGCAGGTATATCACGGTCTATCACTGATGGTCCGGACGGCCGCAAACCATCGCTGCGATGTGCCCACCGCCACGTCACATCGCAGCACGCACAGCACACAGCAGCATGGCGCAGCACCTCTATTCGAAGCTGCCTCCGCAGACGCTTCATCGCCGCTTGCGCCGCGCCGCCGACGATCGCGGCACGCGTCACGTCGATCTCAGCGCGCAGCGCGGCCACCTCGGCCTCCGCAGCGGCCACCTCAGCGCGCAGCGTGCGCTCCCGCTCCTCTGCCATGTCCAGCGCCGCCTCTGCACGCTCAACGTCTCCCCGAATCCCCTCTAGCTCATCCACCAGACGGTCAATATGCGCCTGCACAAAGGCGTGCTGTGCTGTGATTTGCCATGCTGCGTGCTGTGCTGCGTGCTGTGCTATGATACACGTTGTGCTCTGCCCCTTGAGTCACATGTCGTAGCAGCATGCTGCACAGCGGGAGCAGAGTGGGTGGCCACAATGGCCCAACGCCAGCAGGCATTAAAGCCATTGCGCCACATCAGCGCCCCCGGTGGGTGTGTTGGTGTGGGCCGGACGGCAACACAAGGAGTGTGTTCATTGCGTCTGAGTTGGTGTGGTCAGTGTTTCACCCACCTACAGCAATCATACTTGCCGGTGAACGATCGACGTCATGCACCGCGGTCATGCACGGCACACAGCAGGGCATCACAGCACGCAGCAGGGCCTCCGGGTCGTGCCTGCCTGCAGGCTCGCTGCGCCGGATGCTCGGCTGCAGCGTTAGCCCCTGTTGGTGTCCACAGAGGCCGGCGCAAACACCACAAACTGGCTGAACACCACACACCGGCCGGCGCACACACCACAAACTGGCTGAACACCACACACCGGCCGGCGCACACAGCAGCACTGCATGCATTGCAAGTCCATCATTGCACACGCATGGGCAATTAGAAAACTCTGTGTTTCAACGGGTTGTTCAGCACGTTGCACACCTGCGACTTTCCCCAAACCTCCCGCGCCTCCTCAACCACGTCCGCCGGCACGTCTAGCCGCGCAGCGATGTTCAGCGCATTGCTCCTTCCCGGCACGCCCCACAGCAGCCGGTACGTCGGCGCGAGCGTCGCGTCGTCAAACTCCGCGCTCGCGTTTTCGAACCGCGAGTCCTCAAACTTGAGTCCTGTGAGAGCCGACATGTGCGTCGTCGCGGCGGTCAGCGCCGCACCCCCCGCACCGCCCTCCGCCAGCCGCTCTAGCAACGCAGCGCCCAGCGCGGCGCCCTCCTGGGGGTCCGTCCCAGTGCCGACCTCATCCAGCAGCACCAGAGCGCGGCCGTCGGTCGCCTCAGCGCGCAGCGCGGAGATGCGCCGCAGGTGCCCGGAGAACGTCGACAGTGACGAGGATAGGTCCTGCATGCATGCAATGCATGTGGTCCATGCATCACACCAAGCACAGAGCATGACATGCAGAGCATGCAGCACTCAGACGGCCTTGATTGCAGGTCGCTCTCGCATGCATTGCGTGATCCAACAAAGGCGCACGATGCTGGCGAGTGGAGATTGGAGAGCGGTCGTGTAGTTGTACCTGGCGGAAATCGCGTGGCAATTCACGCCACCCATGCTCAGGCACTAGCCCCAGCACGCAGGAGCAGCGGGCACACGTCACAGCCAGCACGCCGGCATGCCGCGAGCACGCATCATGCAGCAGCGACCATGCAGAGGCCGTCGCGGGTGGTCTCAGACGCTCCAGTATTCAGAGACCGCCATGGGATGTGTGCGGGAGAGTGCGACCGGGGTGGGGCTGTTGGGGGGGGGGGGGGGGTCAGAGGGCGCGCACCTGAGAGTCCCCGATGTCAGCAAGCACGGCGGAGAAGGGCGGGAGGCGTGCGGGGGCGCGCGCGGGCACACCGCAGCCGGCCATTGCGAGCAGCACGCACAGGCCGAGCGACTTGAGCGCCGCCGTTTTGCCTCCGGTGTTTGGCCCGGTGATGACAACGCTGCGCACTCCGGGCGCGACCCTCCACGTAATCGGCACCACCGGCTCCGGCTCCGCCACCTGCTCGGCAGCTGCCGCCGCCGCCTTGGCCAGCACACCCTTCGGCTTCTCTGCTTTCTGCACCGGACGAACGCTGTGACACGAACTGCGGATGGTTAATCACGCCGGTGAAACAAACATGCGTATTGTTTACTACGTCGGATAAGCAAAAATGCATTGGCATTTGATGTTTGTCGCTTGGCTTCCCGTATGCGCTCCCCTGCATGCTCCGGCCCGACGTTGCACCAAACAGCACGGGCAATGCGAGCGGCTGAACCAGCCACGGCAAACGGTGCCGCCAGGTCAGCGGCCTCGGTCAGCCGTGCTGCGTGCTGCGTGCCCGGTCAACTGTCGGGCGGAGTTGGCCACTGAGCCAACACTGCCAGCACGCACCCGTGTGCCGGCATGCCATGGCTTGCGTGCTGCGTGCTGTGCCCAGATCATATGGAGTCTCGTCCTACTTCAAAAGACAAAGACGTGGCCTACTTCAGTGAAGCGGCAGCAGGCGCGGTGGGGGAGGAAAAAACAAAGGGGGAAGGAGGTGGGAGAGGCGGACCTGCTGCTGCCGCCACTGGGCCTTGCGCTGGAGGTACCAGCCATGGAGCAGCGGGTGGCGGAGGCGCTTCAGCAGCAGCCACGCCGCCGCTTCCTCCTCCGAGTCGCTGCCCCACCCACTGTCAGCGCCAGACTCGCTGTCCGCCCCGCTGCCGGGGTCCTCCTCCGCCGCACCACCGCTGGCCCCTGGCCAACGCCCCTCGGTGGGCTGTGCCGCGGAGGCGCCATGCTCCCACGGGAACGGCCCAAACTCTGCATAGGTTCCCTCGATCCACTCCGTGTACCTGCACATTGCAGGGAGCAATGCACATGAACCCGCTTGCATGACACCGTTCGCATTCGGCCATGGTTCGTAGGTCGGATCATCAGACCCTGATGCATTGCCATGCTTGCTCGCCTCTGCGTTCTACCACCTTGTGGAGCATACCTCTGTAACGTTTCTCGTGCACATGACCCCGTTTGCACTGAAAACAGACACAGACACCAGCAAGGCAAGCGGTGGCTCGTCAAGGATGATGAGCAGCTGCTGCGGCCTGCCACCAGCGGTCGGTGGCACCATCTGAGGACCAGCGCAGCAGCCACAGCATGCACAGCGTGCTGCTACCCGGGAGCAGCACACCGGTACGTGCGCTTGCTGTGCGCACCACACACCGACGCACAGGCATCTGCTGCAGAGTGAGCGCATCTGCAGTGTGAGCGCTTACACCTGTTACGGAGTAACTGTAATCAGGAGTGTAATGCTGCCCAAAACGTGTCCCACTCGACCGACAGTGACAGCGGCGCGCACCGGTGTCGCGCAGAGGCCACGTCTAGCCACACCACCGCCTCCAGCAGCCCGGCCAGCTCTGCGTGGCGGTCGATGATCAGCCCCGTCAGGCCCCACAGCACGCCCTCCTCTGCCGACATCGCCTCCGCCCGCGCCGCCGCCAGGTCGTTGTTCATCGCCACTGCCGCTCCGGGCTCCACATACTTGACCCCCGCGCCCGTGCCGAGCACGACCCCGCCGCCCTTCGCCTCCCCTGCATGGCACAACCATGCATGGCGCACATGCATTACAGACCTGTATCTCACTGTTCAACATGCATGGACACAAGCCCCCAGAGGCCCAAAAAAAATCCCCAGGCACACGCGTTGACCAAACACGATTCTGCCGCTGCTCTGTGTAGATCATTCGCCTTTGCCCTGCGGGATCGTTCCACACACAGAGCAGCTGTGCACACAGAGCAGATGCCTGCGCCGCCCGGCGACACAGTCAAAATTCGAGACAAATTCGAGACAAATTCGAGACAAAATCATCAGTACTGTGCTTATCAGAACCGCGACGTGATGTCGCGCCAATGACCCCGGTATATATGCAGTGTATTCACGGTGTGAACGACTTGCTGCGAACGGACGGACGGACAGACGGACGGACGGACCAACAGTCAGCCGCAGCATGCGGCCTACAACCGCGGAGTGAACGCACCGGCGGGCACAGTGACGCAGAGGCGGCCGCGGTACGTCGACGCCTCGCTGCCGCCAGCGTGCTTTGCGAGCAGGCTGCGCAGGCGGCCCTCCAGAGTGGCGACACGGGCGCGTGTGCGCTTCACGTCGACGCTAGCCGTGTCGCGCACCGCGCCCACCTCCGTGATCGCCGCATTCACGGCGTTGGCCACGTCCGGGAACACCTCCCGGCTCAGAAACCTGCATCGGTGGTCACCTCAGCTGTGTTACATGGCGCACAAAGCTTCGTGAAGCCTGTGATTGATGTGGGCGGCATGTGGGCGGCATGGCGATGTGGGCGGCATGGCGTTTCGGGTGCCATGCGTGGTCAGCCCTCACCTCAACACACGTTTCGGGTGCCATGCGTGGTCAGCCCTCATCTCAACACGCGTTTCGGGTGCCATGCGTGGTCAGCCCTCACCTCAACACGCGTTTCGGGTGCCATGCGTGGTCAGCCCTCACCTCAACACGCGTTTCGGGTGCCATGCGTGGTCAGTGCGATGGGCAGGTGGCGTGAAAAGGGTGGTGGGAGCGGCTGATTCTGGTTTGAGAGGGTGCTGTTTCTGTCTGGCAAGCAGGCCATGTTCTGTGAGCAATGCTCGCCTGAAAAGCATGCTTTATGTGACACAACTCGTTTGCAAAGGCCGACTGGACCTGTGATGCAGAGGTGTGTCAGAGCCACGCTGCATTGGGTGTGCTGTTCATATCCAATGGGGCGCAGCTTTGGTTGTATTTGTGTAGCGCTATGTATATGATTTGCATGAGAAACGTTACAGAGTCATGCTGCACAAGGTGGTAGAACACATGGACAAGCAAGCATGTATGTGATTCGGCGGTCCTTGTCCAGGATGTTTCTAGGAAAGTTGGCCACCCAACCTGCGCAGTCGGGTGCCAGTGCACTCCCCGCAGTGCTAAGCTTCTCAAATACAGTCGAGTACATCGGTGTGTTGATGGGCGTGCCTTGGATGGTACAGCCGTGTACGTTGGACAAGAGTGTGACTGTCGCTGTGACTCTGCCAGTGGGCTGCAGGACGGCCGTGTATGCCCTGGCTGTGCTGGAGCTTGTGTCACACATGGGAACACTGTGCACAGGATACACATGCTATGTGTCAAGGGATGAGCGTACGGTGTGACCAGACACTGGATTTGCTCCAGGTAGGAGGATCCCTGTGCGGTGGTCCGGGCTGCACGGAGAGTGCTTTGGATCCCTTGTGCACCATAGATGAGCGAGGCAACTCCCAGGCACAGGTCGCCGGTCAGCATACCACCTTTATTGGCCCGCCGCAGGGCCGTCTCTGCGGAGTCTGTGCTGATGCCGCCAAAGTCTAGGGATGTGGCAAGGTCCACCTCCAGAACTGACACGGCTTTCGTCTCTTGTCGCAGTGTCTGCAAAGTCTCGCGCGGCAGCGTTTGATTTTCACAAATCCCTTGATTTTCTCGTCCACAGATGGGGCTCTCAGGCTTGCAGGATGCGTAGGGAGTTTGTGTACATGGGCTTGTTGAGCGCACCAGAGCACGGTCTCGTGTTCTAGCGATCTCCATCGCTTGACAGCGTTTCTTGCCTACAAATGTAGACGCGAAGGCGGCGATGTGAGTGCATACTGTGCCCCATTCTAGGGCCTGCTGAGTGTGCAGGAAGGCTGGCCCAGGAGCGTCGTCAACATAATCCCGCCAGTCATATGTATCCCAATCAACTTTATCCCAGTCCACATCATCGAGCTTGTTCTTCGCAGCCGCGCTAGCTTGAACTCTCGTCTGCCTCTTCGCAGGGGCCCGACTACACTGCCTGAGGCGCTGCTTCAAGGCCACGCGCGAGTAGCGTTGAGCAGATCGGCAGCCCTGGCTACTCGCGGAGCGATGAACCATGAATACACGATGCTATGCGATAAATGTTATTCTAGCTCACATGATACTCTTGTTTAGCTTACAATGCACGGCAGCGGAAGCGTTCGTCGCACATCTTGCGCTGCATGTCTCACAACTATCAGGCCGCAATGTTGTCAGCCAGGTGGCGCAAAAGAGGCGAGGATGGTTGTGAATATACAGGCGTTGGGGCCCACACAGGCTGATTGGCTGATCATCAGCAACGATGCAGCAAAGACGAGCCTGCAGCGCTGAAAGGTGGCCACAAATGGCCTGGCTGAACCCGGAAGTGAGTGAACAGCTACGGTGTTGCACTGTGTGACGATAAGCTTATACGACATATACTATACTGTAGTGGCAGCTGCTCAGTTTAGCTTTAGCGGAACACCACGGTCGCTTGGCGTCCGTGTTCTTCGGGACGGGGTGACATTCGAACAGGACATGTGTTCATCGCACCCGTATGAAATGCAGCCACCATGCCACCTCTTCAGTCGAAAATGCATATACGCGTAGACCACTGAAGATTTTGGTCACACATTTGGCAATTCCGAGCAGTTGACCTTGTACACAACGAGCCCGACGCGTACTGAAATGCTGCGGCACGCACATGTCGGCATGCTGAAAATCATCAAATGCTCTCACTACTTACAGCGGATACCACAACAGTCATCTGCGCCAGCAGCATATATTCTCTACTGGTGCCGTGTAGACCGCCCAAATAGTTTCCTGTGGTGTGGATCATTCCGTGCGCAGTTTACAAGTTCAGCAAAGTCGTTCGTGACCGAAAACGGCCCCGGGCCCAGCAACCAACAGCGCAAGATTCACAGACAGTATTTGCATATTCACCTGTCACGAGTTGCTGCTCTTTTGCAAGTGCACTGCTGGCTCGGGGGGCATTTCTGTGCTCCTGTCAACCAGGCCAGGAAGCATTTGTCATTTGAAATTAGCGTCTGCCTTTAGGCAGGACAGGGTACGCACTCCCACCTCGACTCTTGACTACTTTGAGTGAATGAGGATCCTGCTGGAGTACGAAAGGACTGTCGTTGCGTTGAACGTTGCAGGTGCACGGCTGTCGCCGTCAAGCAGGCGTCCGCTACTTCACGTTATGTATTATATGTTGGCTGTCACTTTGCCTTTACTATGCTGCCTTTTAGGCGCAGCGCCGGTGAGGAGCCTTCGCCCGACTCCGGACAAGGACGAGAGTCTGATCGGCTGGCTGGGCGACAGCTACGACCAAGGGCTGGTCTTTGGCGAGTTCGATCCTGACCGAAAGACGCCATACGTGGTTCAAATTTCAGAAAGTCCGAAAGCATTCGTGTATTATAATTTCCTGTCGGACGCCGAAGTGGACCATATCCTTGAGGTGTGAACTCTGATCCAAAAAGTGTCTGTTAAGAGCCCTGTGCCTGTCCTACGCGTCTACAAAACAACGGGCAGCGCAATGACATTCACAGTCTGCATTGATTGCTAGAGCAGTATGCATGGGTCCACACTGTGCTCGAGATAGTGGAATGCCTCGTTCCCACCAGCACAGATTGTCAACAGCACAGCCCCTTCAACTTGTCCAACTTCGCCCAGACTGAGCTGCAACACAATAACCTGCTCGCTCGTCCCACGTATCGCTTTGGTATAAGTGCTGTTTCCGCAAATGCTGAACAACTGTTGACGGAGTCCTTCAAACGGAGTTCATGCCTCACAGCTTCCCGCCGATCAGTGCTAGCTCCAGGCCTCACAGCTTCCCACCAATCAGTGCTACCTCTGGCATTGAGGGCTCACAAACGCCCACAGCCATGATCTGCACATGTGGCGAGATGCAGTCCTCTCCTACAAATTGCCCCTTCCACTTCAGGCTTGATGCAGGCAGCGTGTTGCCATCAGCATCATCATGTGTCAAGCGCAGCAATCTCGCACATACCAATTTGGGTCCTAGATCTATCACTGTGTAACACATACCAATTTATGTCGATGTGTTGGTGCCCGTGTCGCTTGTGATTCTTTGTTTTGTTCTCTGCTGTCTTCCCTCCGCGCTCCTGGTGCCTGGCTCTATCACAGTGTAACACACACCAGTATGGACACACGCAGGCACTCGTGAAGCCTCATCTACGCAGCACCATGGCCACTATCACACCAGAGCATCACAGGGCCTGCTGCTGCGGCCAGGCAGCCCAGGAAGCCTCGCTGTTCCCATGCCAGGCCACACCAGCCTGCACACATGTGCTGACATGTTTGCAGCTCCACGACTGCTGCGGTGCAGCGGACAGTAGCAGGGTCGGTAAATGTCTGGATTTCCATGTTTGTTGTGCGCCTTCCATGAGTATCCTTGAGTGCGCTTTCCCTCGCTGCTGGGCAGCCACTTTGCTCTCTGGATCTGCAACGTTGCCTCCACACCGCAAGTCCAGGCAATCGCCTCCACGCCACGAGTCCAGGGATAGCAGGCAGAACGTTTCATCCTGATGGCCCCCATCAGCTTCTCACGCGTTCCCAACATACGCTCCATGCTTTGCTGCAGCCGTGATTGCGCCTCTCGCCAGGCCCGCATCCACATCTGACATGTGGACACAGCACAGCGCAGCCGCAATGCATGCAATCATCACCGACTGCAGAGCGCGCTCGAGTGCTCGAGAGCCGAGCCGCAGAGACCCGCATTTAGCCAGGCCCTGCTGCGGAAGGCAGGCCGGCCGCAGCCGCTGCCGCCTCACCCTCCTTGTGACCATGCTGTGTGCTGTGCAGACGGCGGCGCCGCAGATGAAGCGCAGCAGCGTCGTCGGCAAGGACGGCAATGGCGCGATTGACAACATCCGGACCTCATACGGCATGTTCCTGCCGCGCATGCGCGACGATACCATCGCGAAGATCGAGCAGCGCATCGCAGCATGGAGCAACACGACCGTCGTCCAGCAGGAAGACATGCAGGCACGCAGCACGCAGCATACACCCCCCCCCCTCCAACCCCAAACACCTGCGTACCTGCGAGGCTGACACACCTGCCGAACACAATCCTATTGCTTGTTGACCAGCATGCCGCACAGCATGTGTGCTGCGCTACGCTGCGCCACCCCGCCATGCTCCGCTTTGCCGCGCCTTGTGTTCCACACTTTGAACGCGACGCCTGAAAGGCATCAGGGACTGGGCGACTGCTGGTGTCGTGCTGATGTTGCGCTAACGTGGACGGTGGCTGTAGGTGCTGCGATACGTGGACGGGCAGAAGTACGGCGCTCACATGGACGGTCTCGGGCGGTTAGCGACGTGCCTCATGTACCTCAACGAGCCTGACTTCGGCGGCGAAACCATCTTCCCCAAGGTGCCGCCCCACCTGCCCTGCCCCACCTGCCAGGGCCATGCATGGGCATGATCCCGCCAGGGTCATCCCGCCCCACCTGCCCTGCCCCACCTGCCAGGGCCATGCATGGGCATGATCCCGCCAGGGTCATCCCGCCCCACCTGCCCTGCCCCACCTGCCAGGGTCATGCATGGGCATGATCCCGCCAGGGTCATCCCGCCCCACCTGGCCTGCCCCACCTGCCACGGCCATGCATGGGCATGATCCCGCCAGGGTCATCCCGCCCCACCTGCCCTGCCCCACCTGCCAGGGTCATGCATGGGCATGATCCCGCCAGGGTCATCCCGCCCCACCTGGCCTGCCCCACCTGCCACGGCCATGCATGGGCATGATCCCGCCAGGGTCATCCCGCCCCACCTGCCCTGCCCCACCTGCCAGGGTCATGCATGGGCATGATCCCGCCAGGGTCATCCCGCCCCACCTGGCCTGCCCCACCTGCCACGGCCATGCATGGGCATGATCCCGCCAGGGTCATCCCGCCCCACCTGCCCTGCCCCACCTGCCACGGCCATGCATGGGCATGATCCCGCCAGGGTCATCCCGCCCCACCTGCCCTGCCCCACCTGCCACGGCCATGCATGGGCATGATCCCGCCAGGGTCATCCCGCCCCGCCTGCCCTGTGCGCCTGCAGTTTGGTGTCACAGGACCTGGTGCTCTGTGGCGGTCCGTGTCCTGGACGTCGATGACCACGCACACATGATCCTCATGCATGCACCGCCACATGGCTCTCACGCATGCGTCCGCAGCCACTTCTGCCAGGCTTGCTCAGTCCGGCTGATATCAGCGTCCGGGACAGCACAGTGCCGTTGCAACGTCTTGGTGCATGCGCGCCACACGCTGTGCACGCTGCGTGCTCCCTCCAATGCTGTGCGCGCTAACCTCTCCTCAGCCTGCACGGCATGCACCATTCGGCACCCGCACAGCATCCCCTCCCGCACCCGCAATCGCCACGATGTGCGTGCGTTTCAATCACTGGCAGTCACCGTGGCAGTGTCTGCAGGGCAAGTGGCTGGACCCGGCCCTCGCGGACGGCTTCACCGAGGTATCCCCTTGCGCGGAGGGCCACGTCGGCTTCAAGCCGCAGCGCGGCGCCGCGCTGCTCTTCTACGACCAGCTGCCCGACGGCACCGCCGACGTCGCCGCCACGCACAGCGCGTGTCCTGTCATCCGCGGCACCAAGTGGTCCGCGCCTGTCTGGATCCACCCGGAACCCTGGCGCCGTACGCCCTCCCCCCCCCCCCCGTCCCACCCCCCGCCAGGAAGTGGGTGGCGAGAAAGTCAGCGTTGTGTATCCCGCGACCACCTTTCGTCATGACTCTCACGACAGCGTGATCCATGTGCATGTGAGTAAAGTTTGTGGCAGTCCGGAGCACTCTGCTGTTCCACAAGTTTCTGCGCGACCATACCTAACCCCGCCGCCGCCGGTGCAGCCGACTCGCTCAAGGCATCACTAAAGCAGCCCCCGCGCACCCCCCCTGACCCGGGCTTCTGCGAGGACACAGACAAGCGCTGTACCGCGTGGGCGGCCGCGGGTGAGTGCACCAACAACCCGACCTTCATGACAGGCGAGGGCAGCGCTGCGCAGGGCGCATGCCGCCGGGCGTGCGCAGCGTGCGAAGCGTGCCCCAGCAGCTCCCTGCCGTGCTACCACGCCAACCGGGAGCGTGCAGGGTTCCTCAACCTCTTCGATGAGATCCGAACGCTCACCGCACACTAGGCCGCGCTGCGCGCTGTGCTGCATGCTGTGCCCAGCCGTCCGTGCTGCTCTGGTCACGAGGTTGGCGGTTGCCGTCTCTGGGTCGAGGTGCTGTGACGTCGCGGCATAGCACAGAGGTACCTGACTGCGATTACAGCATGGGGGCAAACGTGTTGCTGCGTCATGGTGCGTCGGCGCAGCTGAGTAGCCTCATGCATATGCGCCTGCCTGTGTCTGGTAGAGCACAGTGGTCAGTTGTTGTGGGGGTTGCATCTGGTGGGGGAGGGCCGGGTCCGATGCTGGCAGTACACTAGATCTACAGCGCACAGTGGGACCACTTGTTGGCTGCATGGCGCAACAGGCGAGTGAAAACAGCTCTTCACGTTACCCAAGTGTGAGAACTACTAATAGGCTTGTGAGGGGTCTACCTGCAGCTGAGCGGGTGATGAAGGGCGGAAGCTGTGTACACATAAATGCCGGAGCCACTGTGATGCATGTGGATCGGGTGGGTTTGCCGCCGCGGCAGACATCAGGCCTGCGTTTCAGTGGACACGCTGAGATGGCGAGCCGACGGCATTTCATTAGTCTCATTCAATGTTGAGGAAGACAGCAGGGGCTGAGACATGCATGCGGTGCATGTGCGGGCTTCCAGGCGGGGTCGGGATATCATTTCGAGTGCATTTGGGTTTCTGTGTAGGCGCATTTCCGAGGCCAGAGAGGTGAGACGTTTGTGACACTACTGTAGACCAGACTTAGGGTCGCAAGGGCCGAGCATAGGTAGTGGCCAGAGGCATTGCGGTAGATACAGGCTTGTAACGGTGTAAGTTGAAAACACCAAGAACAGGCAGGATGTGTGTACATATGACTATCAGTGTATGCACAGGCAGTATGTATGTTCTGCGTGGCCCATCAGCCTGTGCATTGCTTGTGATCGCTTCTAGAAAGCAATCGCTCTTCTATCTTCCACTCTCCCGACCGAGATACATTGACCATCGCGAGGCCTCGTCCATGTTGATTGCCCCACCATCTCATTTGTAGCTGTGTGTAATGTGAGTATAATTACATTGCCATACCCATGAGGACATTGAGGCCTCTGACAAGTGGGACAGGTTTCACCCTCGATGCCACACGTGCCTGTTACGGCGGACAGGGGACTGCAGCTTTCTTGTGCAATTTGAGTGTGGGCCCAAGCACTGTGGTGAACCACCGTGGACAACCACTGTCGGGTTGGCTGCAAAAGCCTGTAGCAGACTCCTCGGATCCAGCAGCCATCTCAGCATAACCATGATGCCTGGGTCCAAATCCAGATTGAACCCATCTCTTCACCACCAACCATCCCAGCCCCGTTTGCATTGCGCATCCTGCCAGAGCGAAACTGTCCCGCAGGTTACAAATCCAACACGTGCATTCAAAGCGCCGAATCTCGTGTTGTGCTGCCTGATACAGACGGCCGACCCAGTGTTCAGACATCCCTGACCCAGCAGTGGGAGGCTCCCACACGGCGCCGCATGTGTAAGGCCACCCGCTGTTCCGCAGCAGATCCCCGAGGAGGCGCCTTCCTGACCAATCCTCGACCATGCAGCACGCACGATGCCTTCTAGATCATGACCTTCTGGCTCTTGTACCGCGCGTCAATAACGACGGCGTTCCGCTCGTACGCAAACTTGGTGGCGTTCCCAGCTGCGATGTTGTGCCGCCCGGCCCCGCGGAACTCCTTGAGGACCTCGAGCTCCTGAAGCGGCCGCCGCCCCGCACCGTTCTGAGCGTCGATGTCGGCGCCGTACGCCAGCAGCAGCCGCATCGACGTCTTGTCATTCATGCGCTCTGCACTGACTTGACAAGTCAAACGCTCAAACACTGAGCTATATGCATGCACAGTGGTTTCTTTTGGGTGCATGTTGCCTGTGCCAGCGTTGGACTCTGGTGTGCTCTGGGGCTGGTGCACCGCCAACACATGCCCAAACAGGCACTTGGCAGGACATCCCACGCTGTGACGCTGTGCTGTGCACACCCGTCGTGCGCGGGCAGCAAGCACAGCGGGCACGCAGCCCGCAGCGGCGTATGCATGTACGCACCTGGCCATTGGCCAGGCATATTGGGAGTACGGTATGGCACATTCATGCGGCTTCTGATGAGCTCGCACGGTTGTCGACAATGTGCTGCGGTGGTGGATAATGCCACCGTCCTTGCCCAGCGTGGAATTCGTAAATAGGAGCACACAGCGTGCAATCTGTGCCAAGCACATTCAGAGCCAAGAACCGGAGGCATGCTTGACTATTCTCTCGGCACACACGCGATCACGCGATGCGGTGTGATTGCTTGTGGCCGACGCAGACGACAGTCACAGTCGCAACGCAGCATGACCGAGGGTGGCAGATTCGCAGCGCAGGAGAAAGGGGGACGCACCGGCCCAGTGCGTGGGCGTGCTGCGCGTGACGCGGTCGGCCCGGTCGGGCGCGGCGCCGCAGCGTCCGAGGTGGCTGACGATCTGCAGCGCGCCGCGGATGGTGGCAAGCGCAAGCGCGGTCTTGCCGTCATGGGTGCGCGCGTCCAGCAGCGCCTGCCGCTCCCACGCTTCCATCACCCGGCACTTCACCTGCGGGGCATGACGGTATGGCAGTGCCATGGGAAACATGAGACATACAAGTCAATGCAGGGGCGAAATCCGCGTGAAAAAACGGCCAGCGGAAGCAGTTGCATGTGTGACTGTCCCATCTGGTCAGACTGATAGAGCGTTGCAACACACTAATAGTTGAAAGAACCATTTCAACTGGGCATCACGCCGCATTTCAACTGGGCATCACCCGGCACTTCACCTGCAGCCGGCGGCGCCACTATCCGACACGTGCCAAGCGATGGACCATTTTGTGTAGGGATTGCTCTCAGAGATCACACCACCATAACAGGCGGTGTGGTGGCAATAGTCAGCGGTACAGCACGAGTGGACGGGACACATGCTCCGTGGCGGGCCAGCAGGTTGCACGGCCACCCTGATGACGATGCTGCCATCAGATGGACAGCTGCCATCAGATGGTACCACAGCAATGGTAACATGGCATTTTCCATCGCGTGCCGAGAACGGACAATCTGTGAGAGCGGGTGCACTTGAGTATACATGCAGAGGTAAAAGCAAGGTGTTTTGGTGAGAGCATGGTGTTTCGGTGAGAGCAATAACTGCATATGGGGCAAGGACAGTGCGGCTGGTTTACATTGCAAAGCTTTTTGTTTGCACTACTCGGCTTCGCTGGAACGGAGTTTGTACAGTGTGAGTTGCCAGAATCGAGTGAGGATGCTAAGTGAGAAAGAATGATATCCGTGCCATCTCCTGCAGTACACATGGCACTCTACGACTGTGCGACGTGGAGTGCAGAGGATGCTCATGTCCAGTGTGACGACTCAGAAAATAAGCTGACTATACGCTCGGCTTCTGGGGGGCTTTCTGCGGCAATCAGTGGCAGAAACCAAAATCAAGGGGGTGGACCACACCATCCAGTCTGCATAGTCAATGATGGCATGCGCAGCCTCCACCATCCCAAGCTTTGTAGCGAGATGGAGCGCAGTTGTGCGGTCCCGGGCGGCATGGGTGATGGCAGTTGCCTCGCCAATGGGCGAGTCACGAGGCAAGCATATCAGCACGGTCTGCAGATCTGTGCTGAGGACTGCATGGTGCAAGGCGGTGAAGCCAAAACGGTCCAGTGTGTTGACGGACACTCCCTGCTGTATCAGCTTCCGCACCTGCAGGAAGAAGACAGGTGCAGCTACGATACTAAAACTACACCAAGCAGTTGACATAACAGACTCCGGTACCTGAGGAAAGGCAACGCATGCACGCAGAGCCCGAGTCTTTTGGGCACCATTGGAGGACATTATGAGAGACATTGTGCACTGCCACACGTGATATTAATCGTACCCATCTCCAACTTCCCTTGCGAGCAAATTCATGAATTCTCTGGCGACCGCTCCGTGGGTGCCTATCGCTCGCAGATTGCCAGGAGAACATTGCGTCTCCGGGGAGCGCTGTTCCCTTGGTAGAGCAGCTCCTTAACTACCCTCACCGAGGCGCTGTGCTATTATGTATCGGTACGAGGTCACCTGGAGTATTCAAGATGTTGAGATTTGGCTGACATCGATCGCATGTGCTTGTCAGTGGGGCGTTCTGTCACCAGACCTGCCAACGGGGAAGGAGAGCAGCAGAGCACAGGCGTAAGATGCTTTCTGCAACTGTGGTGAACCACGCAAACGGCTTTATCTGCTATGATCAGGCGACGAGTACTCTGTACGCGAGATATTCGCAGAAAGAGCGGGCCGGACGCGTGTTTTAGAACGCTGCGTCCACTGGTACAGATGTCATGCTGGTCTCACCCTTTATCGCGTCGGCGCTCCGTTGCCTTTTCCTGGAGTGGAAGCAAATGGCAGTGGTCCAAGCACCAATCCTTGGACGCCCATGTAGCCACGGCCATCTAGATCAAGACACCTTGGTCTTCCAGTCCAGAGCTGAGGCATATTCACACACTACCAGACATATGGGCCGGCGGCGATGACAACTCTTGCCAAGGTTGGTAACTTGCTTGTTGTTGCCCTCGCTCCAGGGCTCTTGAATCAATCTCCGTGTAACACCACATGCCAAGGAGCCAGTAGCAGGGCAGTGTCGTTGTCTGCCTCAGCAACCACAATGCCCACATAAATGTGCATCGCCAGCTCCCCAGGATGGCATAAACGCCCTATCGCGCAGCAACGGACCGCGCAATCCAGCAATGACACAATAAAAATAAAGGACGACACCACGCTGTCAACATACAGGAGGCCTTGTCATCATGCGGGCGTACACGCACAAAAACCTCCTACACCGGCCTCATACATTGTGGCCCCATACACACCCACTACACCCCAAGCCTATCCCCCCGGGCGTAGCAGACACAGTCAGCCACACCGCTACTGCTTTTGAGCTGATGCGTTTGATGTGCTGACGGCCACACCGGCCCATAGCGAAGCCTTGCAACCATACTCCCCCTGTTTCGGCAAACTCTACCGTTCCACTTGTCATCGCACCACCTCCGCCACGACCTCGCGCAGCAGCGCCCCAAACTCCCGCACATCCGCGACGCTGTGCGCGGCCGTCGCCAGCATGCGAAGCGCAGGCTGCACCTGCCCCACGTCAAGCACCCCGGGCCGCTGCAGCTCCACCAGGGCGCCCCCCCGCTCCAGCAGCCTCTCCCGCACCGCCGCCAGCGCCGCAACCTCGTCCAGCACCGACTCGCGCCGCGCCGCCAGCACCGCCAGAACCGCTGGGCTCCCAGCCGCCTCCCCGCCCTGCGCCAGATCCCGCAGCCCCGGCACCCCCCGAACTTCCGACCGCAGCGCGCTCGCCGCAGCCGCGACCCGCTCCAGGATCTCCTCTTTATTCGCCTCGAACGCCTCCAGCGCCGCCGTCGCGCCGACGGACAGCACCGGCGGCAGGCTCGCGCTGAAGCAGTACCCGCTTCCGCTCAGCCGCTGGTGATCCACCATCACGCGTGACCCGACACAGAACCCCCCCGCAGACCCCGCCCCCGTGCCCAAGCTCCCCGTGATGATCTCCACATCCTGTGGAGCCAGCCCGGCTGCCTCGGCGGCACCGCGGCCGTTTGCGCCGAGCACGCCAAACGAGAGAGTTTCGTCAACGGCAAGGCGGAACTTGTACTTCCGCTTGAGCACAGCGATCTCGGCGAGAGGGGCAACGTCGCCGCGGTGCAGGGACACGCCCTCCACGACGATGAAGCGCCGGTTGAGGGGCTTGTTGCGGCCGGCGGCCACCACGCGCTGCAGCACCGCCTCCAGGTCCGCCATGTCGTTCCGCCGGAACGTCACCACTACACACCACGCCGCACACCGGTCATCAGTGATGCATCACTGCAGAAGAGCACTCGGTGCCGTGGCCACCAATGCGGCAACCAGTGGAAGTTGATCGGTGCAGAGTGCAGACTGTAAATGATGTGGCAGCCGTAAGCGGATTACGTCACAACGCCGACATCTACGTGCGTCGTGTGCAGTTCCGATCAATGACCAGACAGGGCGATTAGCTTTGCCATGCACGCCTGCCTACGTGCGATGCCAGCTTGTGGAGCATGCCCCTGCAAACGTTCCTCATTACACATCAATTATGCAACGTAATGAAGAGGGGGTGGGGGCGCACCTTGCGCACGGGAGAGGGCGGCGCCGTTGCGCAGCGGCCAGGAGGCGGAGTCCTCGATGACGATGACGTCTTTCCGTGAGGCAAAGGCGGGCAGCACCGAGGGCATCGTCGCAATGTCGAACGAGTAGACGATCGCCTCCTCTGCGGCCATGAAGCGCGCCAAGTGGCGCTCGAGCGTGAGGTGCGTGTCGATCGTGCCGTAGAAGCCCCGAGGGCCGCACGCGCCGACACCGTACAGCGCCAGCGCAGCCGTGTTCTTGGCCTGCAGTTGTGTGTATGATTAAATCCTTGTGTCTTACATTAAATGCTAATGTAATACATGCATGCACAGGTGTGTAGGGGACGGGTGTAGCGAGGGTCACCCATTCCGGGCATCACGCACAGCATGACCGCAGCATGACCGCAGCATGACCGCAGCATCACGCACAGCATGACCGCAGCATGACCGCAGCATGACCGCAGCATGACCGCAGCTAGTCTGTAGACTCATAGCCACATGCAGTCGGCCAGCGCATGGGGTCCGGCCAGGGCGATCGCGAGGCACAAGTGCGTATATGGTAGAATCGCCGCGGCCATGCGGGCAGTGGCAGTTGTGTGATTGGCTGGCAGTTGCACCGTGCAGTTGTGCGATTGCCGAGGTGAGTGTGCATGCACAGCTGCTGTCTTGTAAGGGGAGGAGTGGTTGGCGCTCCGCTGCTAGAGTTGGGCGCATGCTGCGACAGTGGGGAGTTGGGCACGCATGGAGGTCTGTACGATGGATCGAGGTGCGCATTGATGCATGGGACTGGTGCAGGCGTGGTGCAGCTGCATGCAGCAGAGGTGCTGGGCGTTGTCAGTGCAACAGTGACCATCAAGCTACTGTTCAGTGATGCACTCAGTGGTAGCGACTCATGCCGTGGCGCCAACACTATGGAAAGTGGCAGGTCAGGCTGTAGGGCTGCTTGACTCTGTAGATTGCAGTGGCCAGCAAGTTTGGAACAAGCTTGGTTTCCCAATCAATGCGGTGAATGAGAAGCCATGCATGACTCCCAGGTAGCCTGACCATACGTTTGTCGCGTGGCTCTGGTTGTTGCCATTGCCCGAAGACTGATATACAACATGCAGAAGCAAGCGGCGGAAAGTGTTGAAGCAAGCGGTGATATGCAGGATGGTAGCATGGATGGTGAATGACTCATGGCAAGAAATAGTGGCGGCACAACGGACATCCATCCTGGGCACCAGGTGTTTCCGGAGCTTGCATCGGCGGGGCGCACCAGGATACCCTCGTCTCCTGCGAGTCCCCAGAAGTTGCATGATGCCATGTTCAGGACATTCTTCTGGCCGTCCACGGTGCAGCGCGCGCCGATGATGCCGTCGATGACTGGAGTGCTTACTTTCACCGCTGTTGCAGGCGATTCCTTCACCATCGGCTCGGGCTCCCATTCACTCACAAGGTCGTCTACTTCCTGCATGCAAAGCGTCACTGACGCGATGTGGCATGAGCGTGCTACTACGGCACAGCGTCTGATTGGCGTCAGCTAACACCACGACAGCAGTCGTACCGCCTCTGTCAATGTTTCTCCTGTTCGCTTTGCTGGAGCGCGACTCTGCATCAGAAGGTATATGATCGCGACCAGAAGGCATAGCTCCACAGCTACATGATACTGATGAGCGAGCAGATAACCAGGATGCAGTTTGCCCCCCGGCCCGAACGTCGCCCAGAACTCCGACCATGCCGCCCATGGATCAGACACAGCCAACTGAGCTTCCAGATTTACCCAATCCCATGCAACCTTGAGATTGTCCATGGGGGCAGGATAGATTTACGATCAGTGCACGACACACGAACCACGGAATATGCACGCCGAAGCTGTCTCCAAGTAGCATGGCTTCCGTCGTCATCCCTGTGTGTTATGCCCGCATCGTCAACGCTGCCAAGCGCGCCAGGCTGCAGGAGCGGGGACAACTCTTGCAGAAGCTCAGGAAACGCCCAGTACCTCTGGTAGCCACATGACAAAACCGACGCCTCAGCTGCAGCTGCATCGGTGCGCACGTTATGAAACACGGCCTGACGACAAAAGTGCACAACGACTCAATGTGTTCCACCGGGGAATGTAGACATATTGTGTACTTCGACTCTAATATGTATTTCCTTGTAATAATGGATGCTTCGGTACCTGCATGGTTAAGAACGATGGCAAGAGATTCGCTCTGCTACACGGCATATCTATTCTTGCGGGAGCTCGCAATTCGACCAATTCTTCAAGCTCAGAGCATAGAATAACTTGATTCATTGCATCCGTAACCCTGTCCGTGTGGAGGCGCATTCCGAAGTCGTTCTGCGCTGTGCCGGCACGGTCATCCCGGGCGGATGACCGCGTGGCTAGGAGGATCCTGGGACTCCTAGATTTACCAAAATCGGCTCTGTCCAGTCGACTAGAATTGAAACTTGTTACAGCAGCAACCAGATTATGCATTTCCAGGTCAACAACGACTTACTAGCTAGTGGCATCTGATGGAACTACTTGAATGCAGTGAAAGCCATCTGACCAGCCACTAAGTGACAATTGACAACAAAAACAGTGAATGTGACACGTCCTCTGTCCTCTTCGACACAGTGCCTGCATCTAGTTATAGCGCACTCAGCTGCACACACGCTCAGCCTTGCTCATACTGCCACGGATGACCAGCACGTGAGAACACATTCTGTCCCTGTTGCACCACACAGGTGCATCCAGCAACATGTCGCTACCATCGCCATTGCGCGTTGAGAGAGGTTAATCGCCAGTGAGGATTTATTTGGTCAGTGCTCACAAGCGTGCCCCAACAGCAAGCATGCCGGATGCACCACTGCAGCTGGCATCACACACCACACCCATGGCAGGCTGCTCAGGCGAGTAGCCAGCAAACATTCCAGTGGTGGCAGCTGCCAGCCATACAGAGTGGGATGTGGTGGCTGTACATTGATGGTGCTAGGTGCACCCTCTGACTACCAGCGTGTGTCACATCACCTTCAGATGTCAGGCTGGAGAACAGATCCTCGACCATGCACCGTGGCACTGCATACAGACAGACAGAAGCATCATGCTCCACGCCCATGCCACATGATATGAGTAAAAGATAAATCAGCCTCCTGAGGAGCGAACAACGAGTCAGCCTCGCGAGGAGCCTGGGGACTTCCTCGGGAGTTACAGCGAAGCGGGACGCACCTGTCTGCCAGGGTCTGGCATGGTTTTCTTTGCCTGCAAATAGCGTAACACTAGGTGGTGGTAGGTCATGCATGTCTCTTGCTTGCCTCATGGCGGGATGGCAGTGCTCTAGGTGAGCAGTCCACTGGTGTGCGTTTTGGGCAGGTGGAAGCACTATCGATGTGAATCGTATGATATGATGCATTGGAAGCTGTGCATTGGTCCTCTGAACTATGGTGCGCATGGGCAGAAGGGATTTCGAAGGACCCGCGCCCACCAGCCAGACCCTTCTCTGAGGGCCAGACCGGATCAGGACATGCCTGCACAAAGGTGGCACGCGTGAGACAGCGATCTAGCTCTGTTGGCTGACACTGGATGCGACACAAGCATGGGCAAGACTCAAATTTGTTCAGCAATGCAGTCTGCAGCCGAGGCAGCGCAGGCGGTTGCAGAGATGGCCAGGTGTGGTGGTACCGCACCGAAGGGGCTGATGGCATCCAGACTGCACCAGCCCAACCAATGGATGGTTTCGTTCCACCAGCGACAGATGGTGGCCTTGGCGATGTGCCCGGAGGTGGTTTGCTGAGCCAGCACCAGCCCTGCATGCCAGCCAAATCGCAGAAGAGGGTATGCTTTCACGCCCACTACGCCTTGGGCTGGGTCTGTGTGGCAGTTACACCGAGGCTGCCACCAAAAGCTGCTGTCGCTTGGATTCCAGCCTGCCTCTGCAAGCACAGGTTTTGTAAGTTCGTGTCTTGTGAGTTCATTGCAATGAGCATCTCGATGCAACACTCATGAATCCTGCTGAAAAAAGACAACAATGGCTAGGATATGATCAATAGCAGAGCTCTCGTCGCAGCACAGCTTGGCTGCAGAGCTATGCAACTGTTACTGCCCTGGTGACCGATAAACGTGCCTGTCTCGAGGACATCAGCTACTGAACGACTGCATCTGACCGTTGGCAGGTCTACAGCCACTGTGACCGTCGTGCAGTTGTGCCACTGTTGCTGCTTGCTGCCAGCCGCTTGCTGGGGTTTTGGTGCTTTCCCGCGGGTTGTTGCCCGCACTGCTGGGCTCCGGCGTCGACGTCTGTGTCGCACATCACATGGTGCAGAATGGCTCTGAACATGAGTCTGTATGTGCCGGCAGACATGTATGCATCAGCAGCGACAGCTGCTTATTTGGCAGGTACATGGCACTCGCAGACACAGTTGGGCGTGGCCTGCGAAGGATTTGCTCTAGAAACACATGCCCGAGCAGTTGCACTGTGTGTAGGCATGCCGGCGCCCGGCAGCGAAGGCCTCGTGGGATGACATGGTGTGGAGCCAGTGTGCCAGCAATGCTGTCGAGCCTCAGGGACAGCTAAGCAGTAGGCAGAAGCAGTAGACGCACACTCGCGGTAACTGATGCAGGCAGAGCCTGGACTCGGGCTTTGTGCTCAGACAGCAAAGCTTCTGCTGCGGTTAGAACTCTGCCGCTGACGCAGAGCCGCTGCAGAGAGGCTGGAGACTGCACCAGCGTCTGCAGGGAGTTGATAACCGTGTGCACTTGCCGCTGTGAGCCTTTCCAATATCGCAAGAGAGCCAGACGTGTGATCGGGTTGACGTGCACGACTGCACTGGCAGAGGTCGTGATAGTGCGCTGAGCCAACAGGTCAGGCTGCTTCAGCAGCAGGGCAATGGCAAGGCTGGCGAAGCATACCTGAAAGACCGGGAACGATGGTTGCCACACCATGAGTTCCGTAAAGACGGAGAACAAGCTGCCGCAGAGCGCTGAAGAGCTGTGCTCCTGCTGCATGCCCAGTTCTCAAACTTCAGCAATGCTGTCAAGGAGACTAAAACGCCGTTGGCAGCGTAAACTGCGAGCCACTCATACAGTGGAACATGCAAGCAGTGATGAAATGGATTACTCACTCAGGTTTTCTTGAAACTTGCCATTTCGGAAATTGATGCTTACGACGGCATGCCTGCACAGACGTAGTGAATCCGGTGCGAGCGTAGTATATCCTCCACAATGGACCGTTTCAAGCTCAAGTTCTGTTCTCAGTAGCACTGAACACTTCAGGTGTGTAAGTGCTTGTGATCACATCAGTACGAGGCGGAACAGTGCCTGGTCTTTGTGCGAACCATTGCGGCAAGGCCCGGTCGATCCGATGGAGTCAATCCTCACTCCAACGTACAATAAATCGGTGTACTGACTCAATGGTCGTTAGCAGCGCTGCTGGGTCTGGCAATTGTTACGCCACGCGGACATCGTCAGGAAGCAGCGGTGTCGCAGCACAGCGTAAGTGAGTGAATACAACGATCGTCATACCACTCCATGATCGGTAGTGGCATGATCGGTAGTGACAATCAGGTGCAGCCGTCTCGGTGATCAACTGTTTTGATCCCGGTTGAAGCCGCAATAGACCAAATGATGCATGCTTGTGCAGCGCTGCAATGTTGCAACATGTTGGACCGGGCCAATGCCCAGGCACCAGTGCCGGCGCTGCGATTGGTGGACTCCAAAGAATAAAATTTCTGCAGGGAATGGGAATTCATCGCCAGGCAGCACAACACAACTCACTGCATTGTAGAGAAGAGCAATTGATGATGCTCTTATCATCGCCCAGTTTGCATGTTATGTCAACTTACAAGCAGTGCATTTGTAATTCGCACTTTTGAAAGATTCTGAAGACCTAAAGCACCTGTGCCAGCCATACCAGCCTGCCACGCCACCCATACATGCCCTACAGGCGCACAGGCCAGGCCAGCACGGGCCCACACCAGCACTCTGAAGAAGCAATACATCTAACCAGTGTCTCACGACCGCGAACCCTAAAAAAGATAACAAAGAAGAAATTTCCTATGCCATGTCAGCCTGTCTACTCGAGCTCAAGCTTGCACAATCCTAGTCCTAACAGAAACACCACAGTACTCATACTCGCAACCGCTTTACCTACAAACTTAAGGGAAGAAAGGAATATCCTATTGTGTAATGCTGCTGGTGTGGGCAACGACGACGGCGGCCTCATCCAAATCATACCCAACAATGCCACCTCGAGAGCCACGGGTATGACTTGAAGTGGCGCTCTGCTGGCACAACAAAACTCTGAGGCGCAAACATAGCATCCTCATGGCCACTTGGGCCTTATTCTAGCCTAGCACCCCCTCAGCACGCACAGCTTAGCACCGCACTGAGGACAGGCACAGATCGGCCTGAAACCGACGCTAGTGTACATCCCGGACGGGGAACACTTTCATGGGAAATCACTGACTGGCCCAGCATGTGGCACAGTCACAGCAGCCACTGTTCACTGTCCCCAGCCCAGGCGCGCTGCGGCGGTGTTTCCGGATGCCGCCTTCATCACAGTGGTTCGCGATGGCCCTGAAGACAGGGGTCCGTGAGAAACAAAGTGGCACTACGTGGGCTAATGTCTGACGATGTCCCGGGAAGCACAGCACAGCACCGCACGGCCGCTGACACGACGGAGTCAAACGCGAGTCCACCTGAAAACAGGCTCCCAAAGAGAGGGAGCTGCCGGATCGGCACATGGCGGGAGGGGTGTGGACATGGCTGCTGTTGGACAACGCAGTGGAGGCATGTGCATCTACCGCCGGCCGCGGACTGGGGCACGGCGGTGCTGCATTTCCGCGGCATTTCGGACGGCCGCGCGCGCATGCATGGCGAGCAGCGCAGCGCGGCGCTCGGAGGAGCGATAAGGCTCCTGCGGGGACGGGTGCAGAAATTGCGGCCGGGGTGGATTGGCCGTGGGGGCACATATACCAGGGTGTGTGTTGACCGGGGCAGACACGGGACCGTCGCTGTCGGAAGAGTCGGGGGACGGCAAGCGGTTCCGCGCCAGGGGGGCACCCTGCGGCATGACGCTGCCACCGCGCTGCGTGAGGCGGGGGTAGCGCTGGGGGCCCTCTGCCTGGGGAGGGGGGATTGCCGAGCAGTACGCGCTGAGCACACGCACGCGCCGCGGTGCCGCGGCGCGACCGGCGCTGAGCGAGCGGCTGCGGGGGCGATGGGGTGCACCGCCGCCGGCAGGGCCGGAGCGGCCCCGCGGGGACAGCGGCCGCTCCAGTGCTGGTGCCGCCCTTGCGAACGTGCGGCCGCATGCAGAGGCGGACCGCCGCTGCGGCAGTTGCGGCTGCAGTAACGCCGCTGCCGCTGGCGCGCCGCAGCCATGCGGCCGCTGCCGCGCCGCCTCGACCGCGGCACGTGCCACGGCGGCGGCCGCGGCGCGCCGCGGGTCGGCGCGGCGTGCGCCGCCGGAAACGTGGTGGCCCTCGCCGCTGCGGCCCGCGCTGCGCTTTGCAGAGCGCTCCTTGAAGCCGAGTGCCAGCGTGCCGCCCGGCTGCAGCATCAGCACTGGCCGCGAGTGCAGGAACGGCAGCAGTGGTGGCGGCTGCACCTCCTCGGCTTCCGCGACCTGGCTGCGCCCAGCACGCGACCGCCTCTCCGAGCCGTCCCCGCCCTCACGTGCCCCTCTTCCAACAACCTCGCCCACCCCTGCAGCAGCCGCCCCTTGCGCGGCATGCCGTGGCGGGTTCCGCGACGGCGACTGTGACGCGTGCTGCCGCGGCCGCCCGCGCGCATCCCCACTGCATCTCGGTGGCAACAACAACACCGCAGACACCACTGTCCCTCCAGCTTCCGAGGGTCGCTCACCCAGCGCGGCCGTGCCCAGCACAATCTCCCCTGTTGCATCCATCTGCAAGGAAGGCAGCGACTCGAGCAGCATGTCTGATGGCAGAGGCGAACTTTGCGGCGCTTCATCTTCCGGAGGCAGCTCATCCATTCCGCAGCTCAGGCCCTCACCACAGTCACCTCGCAGCGGTGGCTCAGCGTCTGGATTCACCGGCGTGGCTGGATCCCTGGCGGACTCGGCGGCTACAGGGGTGGGAGCCGGTAGCGTAGGGAGCGTAAGGTGGCGCGGCGGCTGCGTCGAACGTGCCGGCTGCCGAAAGATGTGGCGTGTGCGTGGCGCACGCGGGGAGTCTTCGGAAGAGGACTGAGAGGGTGAAATGTAAGGGGACGCTGATGCTGAGTCAGCTGGGGATGCTGTGTTGTTCTGACTCAGCGGTGGCTCGGAGTGTTGCTGCGCGCCGGCCGGCACGCCCGCGAGCACCACCTGTGCAACATGCGCTGGGTTGGACGGCTCTGCGGCAGACGGCGAGTCGTCCGCAGTGCCAGATGCATGCACGGCATGCGGGATCCGGCATGTGGGATCTGGCGAGCTTGCAGCCGAGGATTCCTCCGGGGACGGGCCAGCGGACGGCACTCCGCCTCGGAGGACGGCGCATGCGCGTGCTGGCTCCTCGTCGAAGGGTGATGGGCCCCCTGCGTCAGGGTGCTGGCCGAGTGCAACGTTGCCATCGGACTGGTTCCAGGCAGACTGCAGTAGCACGCGCGACGGGGGCGACGGTGGCTGGGCGGTGACATCTGCTGCGTGCTGTGGCTGCGGGCCGCTGCGGGCATCGGAGCCGAGCGAGTCGACCGATGGCTGCGACTCCATGCATGTCGGCAGGTCAGGGTTCCATGGCAGCGTGCTGGCCAGACCGCCGGCACGCACCGCCTCGGCCGCTTCGCGGTCGAAATCTTCAGGGTGAAAAAACTCGCGGTGGAACAGCTGCGCGGCAGGCGTGGCTAGAGGGTGCCGCGGGGCGAGCGGTACCGATTGGGAGCTGTCAGAGCACAGCGTGGAGCTCTCTGGGGACAGGTCGGGAGGTGTCAGGGCGTCGGTGCCACTAATGCTGCAAGTGGCTAGCGGTTCACGCTGTGAGTTCGTGTCTTGTGCACTTGTGGACAAGGGGAGCGATGTGTTCTGGCCAGCTGCCGGGAGCTGGGCAGCGTTGCCTTGCGGCGGCACTTGAGGCTGCCTTGAGCTTGGTGGACTCTGGGGCGTGTCCGCGGCAGGCGGCTGCGGAGGCAGAACGCTCCGCGGCCGCATGATGTGTCGCCGCGGCGCATGGGACGGAAGGGCCTGAGATGGAGGCGGCGGCAGGCCTGCATGCACGCGCTGCGCGAGTCAGAGTTTGTGACATCGAGCCTGACCAGTGCACATGCACAGCTCGCATACCACAGAGACACAGATCACAATCAACTACATCTTACGAGGAAAGAGCGGTGCGCTGCATGACTGAATTCGAAGGCATGGCTGTATCTGCCAGCGTTCTGTCCAGGCAGGGGGGGGTGGGGAGAGGGGGTTAGGGGAGGGTGGTGGCGCACTTTGCTGGCTCTCCGCTCGCCGATCCGGGGGGCTCCACACATTCCGGGGCAGCCCGGCTGCTGGTGGGCTTACCGGAGGCTTTGGCGAGGCTGCTGTGTTGCCGCTGCTGCCGGCATCGTCCACAGGCCCCGCAGCAGGCATGCCGTACACAGCACGCCGTGCCGGCGCCTCCCCGCGATGACGCCCAACCGCAGCGAAGCTGTGCCGGGGCTGCAAGGCGCGCTGCGCTGCGGGCGGCACGTCCTGAGGCTGCCGGTGCCACATCGGCACGCCGGCCGCTGCGGCCGCCGCCGCAGCGGCCCCGCCGCGGCCGTCGCCGCTCACGCTGCGCGCGCCATCAGCGGCGGCGGCAGCCGCAGCCGCTGCGGCGGCAGCGAGGCTGGTCGTTCGGTAGTCGGGGCTGCGGTCGCAGCTGTGCGCCGGCGTGGGTGGCGCAGACGGCACGCTGTGGCTGATCGCGTCGAAGCTGCTGTCATGTGTGCCGGTGTCACACGGCCATGACTGCGCTGCGCTGTATGCATGCGATGACAGCGGCTTGAGCTGAGTCTGCGATGCCGCCGCGCTGGGCGCCTCCCCGGAGTAGAACGAATCACTGGAGTGCAACGCGGCGGCCGGGTCCTCGTCAATCGGCGGCGCCAGCGGATTCGGTGGGTGCCAGAAGGGTTGGTGCGGCCCTCCTAGACATGGGTTGGGCGGGGGCGACGGCGGTGCGGGGACCTCGTCAAAGGCGGGGGAGTACGATGAAGAGAAGGCCTCTGGGCTGCTAGAGGCAGGGGGAGGAGGAGGGCCAGCCTCATGCCGCTCCACACCCTTGCGGGGGCCTCTGCCATGGAGCTGCATGGCATCGCCGTGGGAGGGGGGGGATGCGAAGCCGGGCATTGCACAGGTCTGGACACCGCGCCTCTGGCGCACTTGAAACCTGCATGCACGCAGAAAATCAAAATGGAAATGGTGAACTCGGTCGAGTGACAGGAGCTTTGCTTGCTGCTGGCACTCGGGCAAACAGTGTGGACCACATTGTTCGAGCCACCCATCCAGCACAGGATGTTTTGGACCCCTTTCTGCATGGGTGACACTCTGAAGGCATTGGAGAAGCACGCAGGCGCTGCTGCATCCAACCCCCCACCCCCCCATGCCCATACACCAGAGGGAAGGAGCATGTGTGATCTAAACGTTCAAGCTTCCATTCAAAAAGGCCCGAGGTTTTGTCATGCTCATGAGATCTTGATTCTCATCAGATGACGTGTGTCTTCGGTACAGCAGAGGGCGGATTAGAGCATGACCAAAGTTGCAAGGCTTGACTTGTCTGTGTCTGCAGCGCACTAGTAAAAGTTCCAAGAGGAGTTTGTATTTACTCCTACAATGGTGTGGTTTGGGTTAGCAGACCAGATTGGCAAATATCAATCTGGATTTGACGTCCACCAATCTGCTAGGCATGCCTGAAATAATCTGGCAGTCAGCCTATGCAGCGTGTATTCCTGTGTACGACCTACGCAGCCCGAGGTGCTCGTGAACACGCGGGGTCAACGGCGCGGCATCGATCAACTTGGGTCACTGCTCCCTCGAACAAGCCCTTCTAGGGTGCGTTGGACTCTTGGTGTGCCTTGAACTCTCCGCACTGGGGTTCGCATGGACCACAGGCCTCGGGTTAGGCAGCTACAAGGCGGACGTAGCGAGCACTGCAAGCTTGGACCTGATCGGGGACGCCGCGCATGGTCCAGCCGCGACATAATCTGGTCCAGCATGTGTTGACTGCGTATACATGCTCCAACTGAGAGGGCCATGAGCGAAGAGTGACGCCGTGCAGGCGTAGTCACACAAGATCGTCTTGCGTGGCTTGCTGTCGAAAACTGATCAACACGCGCGGTAACAAGACGACGGCTGGGGCATACGAATAAACATGGAAAACGACACGTGGATAGTGCTTGTCCTGGAGCATCGTGGTTTCCTGCGAAACTGGACGGTCAGCCCCCGGAATTCAACAATGCCAGAGGTAGTGGGTCAGAAGCGAATAAACAGACAGGAACAACTCCCAATGTATCAATCATTCATGCAGGACATACTTGGGGCTCTCATGGCTGCATGCGTCCAAGCCGGCTATAGAGATACACCAGCTCCCAGTTCGACTGGGCCGCAGAATATGCACGACACATCGCAAGCCATTGGTGTGTCGAAGAGGCGTACCTAGCTATCTTGATGTACCCCGGCACGTACACTGGCGGCTTGTCTAGTCAGAGTGCAGTGCCGGTGATGTCTTGCTCGCTAATCCTGCCGACTTGTCTGTTACACACCAAGCCCGCCCACCTTGTACCAGGGCATATGGTAGTCTATGCTTCAGCTGCATCATCAGTAGAGTGCTCATGGCAGCGTATTGTCTCTGGAATGTGCGCCAAGCAGCTTGGCGTGCTGGTCCAGTGGCAGACAGGCGCTGTAGATGCATGAGGGGCGCCTCTGCTTGATCGAGAATAATACGGCTATCAACACAACCGATACGAATGTAATTCAGACGACACATGTACCATTCTTCAGTGTGGATAGGCACAGTTATGAGGAAAGGATGGAGTCGCACTGCTCGACTAATGCCCAAACCATATCGACCTGGGTGCAGCAACTCCAGAGCAAGCAATCGATGCGACACCTGGCCTTGGACGACTCTACTGCAAACAGCAGCATAGATTATTCTATTTCGACGTGTAATGAAGGGCTGCCGGCGATCAGGGCTCTACGATCACCCTCGCCCAGTGTCGCGATCGACAAGTGTGGCTTTGCTGCGAAGCCTGCAGCTGGAGCGTGCATAGGAACAATTCACGAGCAAATTGCATTAATTACATCATACGAAAAGCATGTTGCGCCCTTGTGCATCGGGCGTGGCGGCAACAGCGTTCTAACCCGTTCCTGCCGCATTCACGCAAATGGGCAGCGCGTACCAACTAACAATTAGGCAGCGAAATGAGTCATCACAGCGAATTGTGGCAACTAGAATGCTTCATGGACCAAAGAAGGTCCGGCTGTGTGATGTACCTTTAACCGCATAAGCTTCATGTTAAGAACGGAGTTGACATGGCGACAGCCAATGGGCGCCACTGCTCACACTGTCGCGGCCCGGCAGCGGTGCCCACACGTGACCGCTGGATCCATCCCTGACCGCATCATCGAATGAACACTCGTCTCGTGCATACTGCGGACTTGATGCACAGCGTCGTGGCTACGCAACAGCGATTTTGCTGTCTGTCACATGGAATCATCGATGTCGAGGTCAAACCCCTTCGCAAGAGCATCTCGTAACAGAGGCCAGGCTTTCATGATCATCTGGATTCGCAAGCTTTACTGCAGCAGACTGTGCTCCAGATGCCCACATGCCAGCGAGGGCAACAGCATGAAAGCAGACGACCAAAAACCCCGCAAGCAGGCAGGCAGACTAGGCTGTGCAACTGCAGCGCCTCCATCGATCCCACATGATGGCCGACTGCAAACACCATCCTCTGGTCGGCCCCAAAGCATTGGTGTATGACCGATTGACCAACGACTCTTGCTGGCGAGCGTGTGTTATGTGAACGAAGTCATTTGGTTCTCTGTACTGTTACATCGAGGGGCTCCGATCCAGTGCACCAAGCGAACGTACAACTAGATTCTAGACTCACATGCTACCCAGCAGATGCAAGCCGGCCAGGCGATCACCCATGAGCCGTGCTACCCTGGACATGGTCTTTCTGATCACAAACCCGTTTCCTTTCACTGTCGCCGCACTGAACTCCCGCAAGGAGTTCTCAATCCAGCGAGGTTGGTTCTCTGTATATACTGTTACATCGAGGGGCTCCGATCCAGTGCACCAAGCGAACGTACAACTAGATTCTAGGTTCTCTGTATATATATATATCATGTTTTCTGTGTAACAGGTCTCCTGCCAGAGTCATAGGCTCTGCTACTGGATGGCTGCGGTCAACACAAGTCTGATGAGATGCAGGGCCTGACGTCTGGCTTCAATACTGCTCACATGTCCCGCCGTTTCTCCTCTGCCCCCCTCCCAGGACACCGCTCGTGCTGCCGGGCTGGCTGTGGCTGCAGCTCCTGGGACCAGTGCCTCGCGGCCTCGGAGATGGCCGTAGCGTGCGCCGGCGCGCCCGTGCAGACTGCTAGTGTCGAGTCGGCGACCGCTTGTGGGTCTGGCGCGTGCTGACTGTGTGTTTGGTGTGCGCGTGGCCTGCGTGGTATTGCGCGGTGTACGAGTGTCTGCTTTCAAGTTGGCGCTAGTTTGTCTGTTTGCTTGTTGCCTGGTCTGTTGCCTCGGCGCTGCTAAGTCCTAGATCTATCACTGTGTAACACACATGTGTGCATGCGTTCACCTGGGCTGCAGGCCGGCACGTATGCAGGACCCAATCTGGGGATCACCAGAACAGGTCGCCTAATGGATGGATAGGTTGGCACATAGACAGGTCCATAGACGCCGACCGTCTGCAACAGGTGACAGCAGCAGTGCCCCGTCAAGCACATGATTCTCAGATCAAGTCATGGTTGCCATGCCGTGCATGCTACAAGAATGCACCATCTCAAGCAAAACATATCATAACAACCCCCCAAAGAAACAAAGCAAACCCATCGGGCATCATGTCAAATTTGGGTTAACCAAAACGAGCATCGGCCACAGCACCCGTGCGGATAGGGGCAGAACTTCCGCCGCGGAAGGACACAAACACTGACCCGCATGTGCGGCTGCCCCGTAATGTGCCTGCAATCCCACACACGGCAATCGAACCATCATGTATCAAGTTGAGCGCAGACAAGCGGCTCTGCAGCAACGGCAATCAGGCAATAATCATGATCCAGCTGGTGCCTGCAGGCACCGTCCCGCAGCTGACACGGAGCCACACTGTCATGCACTATAGTTGGCACTATAGTTGGGTGCAGTGTTGACCGAAAACGCGTCTTCGGGAAAAAAACGTCTTGAAGACGCGACTTTCAGATAATCGTCTGCAGACGGTGCAGTCGATGACATGGCCACCTAAGGACAGCACTGCTAGCCACGGGCATTGACAAGCCTGCCGGCGGGCGCAGAGCTCTGTGCGCAGCAACGATACGTAGCTCAGCAAATAGAAACGCCCTCAACATTAATTATCGTGCAGCTAGAATGGATTTCCGTGTTTGCGATGCAGTACCGTTGCGCACAATGCGAAAGTGCGTCAAGTCGCGAACCCCTGTAGCCATTACTTTGCAATCGTCTTCAGGCAAGTGACCGTCTTTGAATACCGTTTTCGCACAAAACCGTCTGCAGACGAAAAAACGAATTGGCCAAAACTGTTTGGGAGAGGCTCATGCACAGTCAGAGCCGCTCACATGATCTGTGCACCTGGCTGCAGACTCTTTCGATCGTGTCTCCAGCACAGTTACATCATTGCCAGCTGCAGAGTGTACATAACAGTATACAGTTCTGTGACTGCTCACACCCTTGACATCATTTCGGGCCAAGGGCATCATGATCGGCGCTGCTGAGTCCTAGATCTATCACTGCTTCCGCACATCTGCAGCCTGCTCTGTTGCCTCAGCGCTGCTGAGTCCTAGATCTATCACTGCTTCCGCACATCTGCAGCCCCGATCGCAGCGGCCTCCGCAGCGCGGCGACCTCTTGGCATTCCTCACCACGCGCATGGCGCTGCTGGACGTGAAGGTGATGCACCCGCTTGCCAGGTCGCATGTGCGCGGTGCGTCCCGTGAGGCCGGCGCGACCGCCGAGAAGGGCGAACGGCAAAAGCGCGACAAATATGGCGCCGTCACAGGTGCCGCCCAGTTCACCCCGCTCGTACATGAGACGTACGGCAGGGTTGGACGGGACGCGTACCGCTTCCTCCAGACGGTCGCGGAGGTTGCCGCGGGACACGGCGCGGTGTCAAAGCGTACTTTCCTGCTTAATGCCATGCGCGACCTGTCCAGCACATTGTGCCGCGCGCTGGCGCGCCAAGCCCGCGCGGCCGCGCCCCTCTGTGCTAGACTGGTGGGACGGGCGCTGCTGCCGGGCCTTCCTGTCCCCACAGACGGCCTGCCGGCGTTGACAGGCCATCGCGCATAGGCTTGCGTCGCCCCCCCCCCTCGAAATAAGCGATTCTGACCTGGCACCCCACTGGAGAGTCCCCAGTGCCACCTGTCACAATCAGTGACGAGCCCCACATGTCACATCCCTGTTGCCTGGTCTGCTGCCTCGGCGCTGCTGAGTCCTAGATCTATCACTGTGTTACACAGTGATAGATCTAGGACTCAGCAGCACCGAGGCAACAGACCAGGCAACAAGCAAACAGACAGACCGCCACCGAAAGCACCAAGGCCACGCGCTGCATGAGCAAATGATCTATCACTGTGTAACACATCCCAAAAAAAAAACGATCATCATGATCATGCACCATTTTCACACAGGCATGGCTCACTGAGGCAAGAGCTGTGATGCTGCTCACTGCCAGTGCATATGTGTGATGCATGCTGTGTGTATTTTTTCCATACTGAAGAAACTGCTCTGTTATTTTTGAGAGGCCCGTGTCTGCAGGCCTATTGCTGTAGCTATGGAGGCTGCAGCAATGGACAGGCTTGACCATGTGTATGAACACACAGTTTCTGGCCACCCAGCTGGTCCCAGAGGTATGTATGATTACATCGCCATATCCAGGAGGAGGTAGCAGCTAGCTGCCCCCTGCGAGTGGATGAGGCTGGTGTCCACCCGATGGCAACACCTGTATGCCAAGGTGCTCATGATCAGTAAGGGGCAGCAGACTCTGCAGCAGCATGCAGACGGTGCTGTTCCCAGTCTGAGCCTGAAACCTCCCTGATCGTGATCCCTTGCATGCCGCAGTCAGCTATGCATGGGCTGAGTTGCAGCTAAGCAGCATGCTGCAGCAGATGTCTCCCTGATGCAGGCTATCCGGCCTCAGCGGTGCTGCCTTCAGCTGACTGATCACTGGGTTTTGTCTGTGCAGGAATGCCAGAGAGTATCTATCCCCTGGCTGAGGATGATGGGCCAACAAATGGCCAGTAAGCCTGTGGTAAGCCTGTGGTAATGGCCACTCTGTGGATCTGTTGCATAATCCATGCTGATGCATGAGGGCGTGGGTGTGGGCAGTGCCCTATGCATCCACTGGGAAGCTACAGGCTTGTGACAGGTAGGACAGAGCAAAGAATGACCAATGTGCACTGCATGTGCTGCATGGCACTGCCATTAGCCCTGCTATGAGCTCTGTAGAATGCAGAGGCAGACATGGTTGCCATACATGTGTGCTTCATGTTGTAATTGTAACACAGCATCGTGGTGGCCATCCCACTGCGTCTGCTGGTCAGCTGTGTTATGTGCTAGTCATTCTAGTAGCACATGCAACGCACATCCTCACAACTCAGCAATGTCTGTCTGTTTGCGTGTTGCCTGGTCTGTTGCCTGATCTGTTGCCTGGTCTGTTGCCTCGGCGGTGCTGGGTCCTAGATCTATCACTGTGAAACACAACTCAGCAATCAGGCAGACTCAGCTGGGCAGACTCAGCTGTATGTTGTGGCCGATGCCCAATTGGGTCTGGCGCGATGCCCGATCTCTTTTCTGTTTTGTTTTTTTGGTTGATGTGGCGCGCAGTCCCAGGGCTTCAGTTGAGAGGGCCAGGGCCTGGGCCTCTGCAGGGGTGGTGTTTCTGAAGAAGCATGTCACATGATGCCCTTTTTCAGGGATATTGCTTGCTTCTTCGCTGACATGAGCCACAGGAATTGGGTTCACGTGGCATGCCCCTTACCAGCAGGGGGAAGTTCTGCACTCGCTGATGCTCTTCTGCCCCTGCTTAGCTGCTGTCACCGACTCCCGTTTGGGGCAGGCATGATGCCCGATTTGTGTGTTACACGGAGATGATCGCAAAAACCCGGCAGCGAGGGCAACAGCAGGAAAGCAGACGGCCAAAACCCCCCCGAAAGCAGACAACAGCAACAAGCAGCAACTGTGGTTCAACTCAGGTGAAAAGCCACAACGAACCGACACAGCCGACACAACCACACCCACGCATCCACACACATGCGCACTCCCGCACCCCACCACCACGGCACCCACGCCACAGCCGCACACAGCAACCACCAGCCACACTGCATACTACCGCCCACCCCAGCAAACCCGGCCACCACCGGCCCGCCAACAGCAGCACCCCCATTACAGCCGGCCCAACTCGAGCACTCCATCATGAGCCCCCGCCCATGAGAGCCCAGGGGCTCACGCTCCCCACAGTGCAGGGAGTACCAGCCCTCCCCTCTGGCTGCCCGGCAGGGGCCCGAGGGCGGGGCGCGAAGGGCACTGGCGGCGCCGCATTGCTCTCCCCGCGGCAGCCCACGGGAAGGCAGGGCGGGCCAGCACGACAAGACGCAGGGCCGGCCAGCGCTGCTGCAACGCGGTACCCGGTCCATCAACGCGGCCAGCGGCCGCCTACAGCACGACTGACCCGATGTGTGTGTGTGTGTGTGTTGTGTGTGTGTGTGTGTCGTGTGTGTGTGTGTGTGTGTGTGTGTGT